>CM046887.1:15668803-15900193 GCA_025688845.1 Cucumis hystrix
AAAAAAAAAAGAATTGTGTGACTGTTAAAACCTAATCTTTAAAAATCAAGAATTAAAAAAAGTTATTTTGAGATATAGTAAAATAAACCAAAATATTTGCAAAATATAGCAAAATTTCAAAATATATCAATATGCACTTCATTGATAGATTTTAAAATTTTACAATATTTTATAAATATTGTCAATAATGTCTTCGTTTACAATAATTTATCAACTAAAAAAGTTACAATATAATTAAAAAGATAAACTATAATTTCGTACAATAGATAGGTATGGGGTATATAGATTTAAATTTTTTATTTCAACATAATTGAATTAGATAAGCACTATATTTAAAAATAAAAAATAATAATAATAATTTAAATTAATAAAAAAATATTAATTAATTAAATGAAATTACCGGGTCGGGTCGAGGGTCCATGAACCGGATTGGAAAAGTGGGAGCTCCGGAAAACGTAATATTGACATTTATCTTATAGCCGTTTGAAAGAGGTTGGATGCAATAGCCCGCTCGCCATTTCAAATCTTTGAATTCAATCTCAAACCCTACGCGACCGTTGCTCTCTCTCTCTCTCTCCACTCAGCTCTGTCATTTCTTCTTCTTCTCCGTCAAAATTCTTGGAATTTCTCTCGAAATTCACGTACTCCATCTCTCCTTCAAGCCATGGAAGGTACTTTCTCTCTCTCTGGGTCGGGATTTTGTGGGGAAAATGAGTGGATCCAGATGGTTTTGTTGTTAATTGGGTTTTTGTTGTTTCGATTTCAGATGTAATGGAAGTCATCTCACAATTATGCTCTCCGGCTGTTCCTTCTTGTGATTCAAGACCTTTGCCTTCCATTTCCGGTTCAGGTTCGTTAATTCTTTCTTCTTTTTTTGTTCCTAACGATTCTTTCTTGGTTTCGATGTGGAAAGAATGTTCCTTTTCATGGATCTGTTCCGACCCAGATGATATGGGTCTGCTTTTGTTCTTTTTTATGGTTGTAATGGAAAAAAGCAATCAAGTTAGAGCCCTCGGATTTTCTGTTGTTCACTTGAGCTCTCCTTTGTATGTTTCTTTCTGTTATTTTTCTACTTCCACTCCTTTCAGATTTGTCTTGATTTCGGTTTGGCAACTGCGAATTTTATGGATTTACTTTCTTTATTACCAATTCTTATGTTTAGGGTTAACTTTTCCGTTAACTTGTTTGCTTTTTTCTCTGGTTCTATTTCACTAAATTTCTGTTTGGTTCAGATATTGATTTGTGCGAACCTTTTGAATGTGCTGATAAGATGGAGAACGAATCGTCCAGTGAAACCGAATTAACATCCTCACATGGACAGCATACTCTTCCAATTCTGCAAAAAGTCATTGACTTGGGCAACAAAATTAAGGTATGAAATACTTGAGGTCTGGCTTTTTTTCAATTGGCTGGCTTATAAATTCTTGATATGGTGTAAATTTGTAATTACATTTCATCATTCATGCTCTATATTATTGAATATATATAACAATGTTAAATTTTATTTTATTCTTTGGCAATTAATACATTGTTAATTTCTGGTTTCAGAATTTGAAGAATGAACATATGCTCTTAACTGAACGATTCAAACTAGAAACTGATGCTTTTCCAGGCCCTGAAGTTGTAGAAACTCTTCACCTTCTAGGTATTCTTCTGCTAACCAACCATTTTCCTTCATTTTTAAAAATAATTACTTCTTAGCAACTGATCCGTGGCTGTTCCTTTTTCCTTTTAGGTACAGAGAATGAACGTTTGAAGAAGAAATACCTTGAAGAATCCACTGAGAGGAAAAGACTTTACAATGAAGTGATTGAACTGAAAGGGAATATAAGAGTTTTCTGCCGATGTAGACCGTTGAATCAAAGTGAAATAGAAAATGGATCTACCCCTGTGATTGAATTTGATTCGTCTCAGGAAAATGAGATTCAAGTTTTTTCTTCTGATTCTTCCAAAAAGCTGTTTAAATTCGATCATGTGTTCAAGACTGAGGACAGCCAAGGTGATTATGGGAACTAGTTCCTAATTTAAGTTACAGTGAATAATTTATTAATCGATGTCTTGATAATGGGTTTCCGAATTTGCAGGAACTGTTTTCAGTCAAGCTAAACCTGTTGTAGCTTCAGTGATGGATGGCTATAATGTCTGCATATTTGCTTATGGACAAACTGGAACAGGCAAGACATTTACAATGGAGGGAACACCCGAAAACAGAGGAGTCAACTACCGGACTCTGAAAGAGCTGTTTAAGATTTCAGGAGATAGAGATGGTGTTGTGAAATATGATTTGTACGTCAGTATGTTGGAGGTTTACAATGAGAAGATAAGGGATCTCTTGGCAGATAACACCAACCCAAATCTAAAGAAGTGAGTTTTTTCCTCTGGTAACTTCTAATGGATGGTTCTTATGTCTATATTACTTGCATATTTGTAGACATGGTAATGTCTGTAATGTTGTAGGGTTGAATGCTTTTATTTCAAGTGCTCTATTTGTTGCTACATGCTAATTTATTGGTAGCTGTCCTCCACTAGACAAGTTCGACTACTGAACACTTGAAACACTTGAATGATTAGTAATGTTCAAAACATTGGAAAGAATTGTTAATGT
Source organism: Cucumis hystrix (assembly GCA_025688845.1). Taxonomy (NCBI): domain Eukaryota; kingdom Viridiplantae; phylum Streptophyta; class Magnoliopsida; order Cucurbitales; family Cucurbitaceae; genus Cucumis; species Cucumis hystrix. The sequence continues at coordinate 15,671,409 of CM046887.1, forward strand.
GAGGTTTGTTTAAAGGTTGGAGATTAAGCAAGCAGCCGAAGGAACACAGGAAGTCCCTGGACTGGTTGAAGCTCAAGTGTATGGAACTGAAGAAGTGTGGGAACTACTTAAATCTGGAAGCCGAGCAAGATCTGTTGGGTCCACCAGTGCTAATGAGTTAAGCAGCCGGTCCCATTGGTAATATTCTTGTCTGATCACATGTTCATCGTGAAGAACATGTTAAGAGATATCCTCTACTAACATCTTTTACACGAACAATGATACACTTTTCATATGCCAACAACTACTTAAACAGCATATGTTAAGTAAATTTTCTTCTTACAAGATGATTTGACAGATAGAAATACTTATGCACGTCAATAACCACATGTATGCAGCTTGTTGCGGGTGACTGTCAAGGGAAAGAATCTTATAAATGGACAGAGGACAAAGAGTCATCTTTGGCTGGTGGACTTGGCTGGTAGCGAGCGCGTGGGGAGGATTGACGTTGATGGTGAAAGATTAAAGGAATCTCAATTCATTAATAAGTCACTTTCCGCTCTTGGTGATGTCATCTCTGCCTTGGCTTCTAAAACAGCTCACGTTCCTTACAGGCATTTCTCCATCCTACTATCCCGTTTGCCTCGGAAATTTTCTTAGTATAATATTGGACTGAGTTTTATTTATTTTTCTTGTAACAGAAACTCAAAGCTCACTCATTTGCTGCAAAGCTCTCTAGGTGTGGGGGCTTTAACATAATACTTTGCTACCTGATATCTTTACTTTGAAGTCTCCGTCTGAGCTTCAATTTAGAGGCCTCTGTTATTTGTTTTATTTTTATTACCGTGGACACTAATTGCAATTCAATGTGCAGGAGGAGATTGCAAAACGCTAATGTTTGTACAGATCAGTCCAAGTGCAGCCGATGTTGGAGAGACACTCTGCTCACTAAATTTTGCAAGCCGTGTTAGGGGGATCGAGAATGCCCCTGCTCGCAAACAGACAGATCTCACAGACCTGTTCAAGTTCAAGCAAATGGTATATGAACACACCGGAAATTTCAGATTGTGCTTTTTAAAGATTCTTCTTTTTGTGTTTTGGCCTTGCTTCAAACAATTTGTTGAAATTTATAGGCAGAAAAGTCCAAGCATGACGAGAAGGAAATGAAGAAGTTACAAGATAATGTGCAATATTTGCAGTTAAGACTCGCGGCTAAGGAACATACTTGCAAGAATCTTCAAGAAAAGGTAAATTTGAACATATTTATTATTGCTGTGCCTTCTTACATCATTGCACAATTTGCTTACATGATCTTCATTACGAAGTGAACACAAAATTATTGTTTGTGTACTAACAGGTTCGAGATCTCGAGAGCCAACTAGCGGAAGAGAGGAAGGCCAGACTAAAACAAGAAAATAGAGCTCTTGCTACTGTTGCTGGTGCCGCCTCTCAGCCTTCAGCAATGCAACCTTTTCCAAAGCTGGCTGGTCTTAAAACCATTCCAGAGAAGAAACCACCATTGGGTCCTTCAAAGCTAAGGCTTCCCCTAAGAAAGATAACAAATTTCGTGCCGCCAACTTCCCCCATACCATCCAAAAAAAGACGTGTCTCTTCATTTATAAACACTGCTCCTCCAACAGAAGGCAAAGAAAATGTCCCCAAAATGAACTCAACTGCAGCAGCCAACATAAGAAACCTTCGTCTTGGTAGACGAAGTTCGCTAGCTGTTAGGCCAACTTCAACAATGACTACAACAACCACAACAACTACAACACAGGTTTTTCAACCCAAGAGACGTGTCTCAATTGCTACACTTCGCCCAGAGTTGCTGCATCCTCACGTGACAACCCCACTCCAGGCCTCGGGCTCAAAATTCAATAATGGAAATGCTGCATTGGGGGCACAATTATTTGCAGCAAGGAAAGCAAGATATTCGAAGCTATTCTCTCCATTACCAGAGTTCCAAACAACAGTAGAGGCAACACCTATTGCTGCCATGAGGAGCAGTAGCAAGTTCATGGGAAGCCCTCCAACCCAAGGTGGTGGTTCAAGAAATGGTAAAGTTATAGCATTACCAAGAAAACCAATTGTGTGGAGTCCTCTCAAGTTAAGAGGACTGAAAACTTTCAGGAGGCCATCTTTAATACCATCCCGACCTTCCTCAACCGAGTTTCAATGACAACATCATCTTCAACTTTCTGTCAGACAGTCGTTTCTTCTCTAACATCTCATTCCCATCAAACAAAGCCATCAGTGTGAAGTCCTCTCAAGTTGCGTGCTCGAAACTTGATGGATACCATTCTTTGATATCACATAGGTCGATCTTCCCACCAAGTTTTAATGACGACATCATCATCTTCTCAACCCTTTTTGTACAACAGTGTTTCTTCTCTAACTTCTTCACTCTGTCTACAAATAGTTCTCTGTGTATTTTTTTTTTTTTTTTATTCATATAATATTTCATTTCTTGGATGTTACAGCTAAATTGTATGCTTCTGGCTTACCAAATGAAGCCTCATAAACAAGTTAAGTCTTACTTTGATTTTGGATTCCTTGAGATTAGATTGTTAGTTTCTTTGTATCTTTTGGTCAATATTGTGAACTATTGAAAAACTCCTGAAATAAGTCAAATAAATCCATACAATGAGGAAAGAGTCCTACAAATTACTTCAATTGACCAATCAATTGATGATACATACTTAGATTAAAAATACAAACTAATGATATTCTTATGGAGCAGACACTTGGTTTTGGTACTCAAAACACTTGGGTATAGGTTCTATTTTCCCCTTTCCTATAATATTCTTATGCGGTAGAACATGAAATATTATGTATTCATTTTAATAAACACACAACCGTCAATTTGATGATTAAAATAGTAGTATGTTAACGTTTTAGTAGATATCCTTTAAATCCAATATTTGATCTCTCATCCTTACCTTTGATGTACCTTTAAGAAAAAATCAAAGATAAACATAAATACAATTCAAATTTAAAGATTAAATCAAAAAATTCAACCCTTACACCTACCATTCATTTACATAATTAAAAATCCACGTAAAAGATAATTAAGATAATAGTAAATCGTAAAAATCATCGGTTAACTTTTTTCATCTCCAATAAATATACTTATCATTTTTTTTTAAATTCGAACGGTTAATCCTCCCTTCATAATCATTGATCCAAACAAATAGAAAAAAAGAAATTTCTCACAAAAAAAGAAGCATCATTAGACTTTTTATAGACAAAACTTAAAATAAAAGGAGCAAACCCTAGTTTTAAGATTTTGTCATTTCTAGCTTTTGTTTTTTTACTTCAATGATAATGGAGAAGAGACCCACGTAGAGAACTAAGAACCAAATTCCAAAACTTAGCGTAGTGGGCCGAATTGGGAATGCATGGAAGGCCCATCAAATATTATTTTAAAAAATAAAAAAATAAAAGTAGCCGTTGGCCTTTGGCTTTCATATTGAATAGAAATCGACCGTTGGAACAACAAAGATACGTTACCAATTATCTTTTAGCCTTCGCCTTTGACTTCTCAACTTGAGAGACAAAAAGGGAATTTATTAAGCAACAAGAATTTCAAATAACTCTCTCAGTTTTTTTTAGAGAGAGAAAATTTTGTACCCTCAAATCATTCTTGACCCCTCAATTTTCATGGGTATTTAGAGAGAGAGAGAGGTTTCTTTTTTTGTTTTTGAAGACCCACTTCGGAGATTCTTCAATTCAATCAAAATGGTTGCTAAAACCCCACCAAAACAAAAGAAAATGGTAGCATCAGCAGCAGCAGCAGCAGCCACTCTCAATCCAGTTCAAGTGAGAGAAACACTAAAGAAGGTAATGGAAAGTTGATGGTTTGGTTTCCCATGTGGGGAATTTTTTGTAAAAGCATTACATTTAGTTCTTCTGTTCTGAGTGTGATTTGCATATGAGCACTTTTTGTTGTGATTTAAGTTTTTGGAGAAAATTGAAGATCTTTCTTCACTTTCAGTTTATTGAAAATTTTACTTTGTTAGGTCTCTTAATTTGTTTTTTGAAAGGCATGATGACAACAAAGTTTCTATCTTTCATTTCATTTTATGTTTCATTTCTCTAATCTGGGTTCTTCATTTTCAGTACAAATTCTCAGCTCAAAGGTTGAAAATTTTTAATTTTGCTTCACTTTCTATGGAAATGAACACTCTGATCTTTGGTTTCCCTAGGTCAATGTTCAGCTTCAATATTTGAAGAATCCAAAATTTGAGATTTAAAACTCAACTCAATTCAATTAACACATGATATTTGAACAAACTTTTAGTTCTCTCTCTCTGTTTCTAATAGAAGCCATATGCAAACAAACATAAAAAACCATTCTTGTTCATTTTCTCAGGAAACAAACAGTCCCCAATGACTTCAGCAAGAACAATATATATTTTCTTTCAATGTACCCATAAATGGATGGAGAAACTCAACTCCTATTAAAAATTCAAGATTGAGCAAACACTTCAGCTTCTTCTTGTTCTTACATTTTTGGACTAATTTGCCTTGTTTTCAATGTGTTTGAAGGTGGAAATGTGCATGAATAGGCTGCAAGAACTTCAATTCACAGTAACAGGAGGAAACAAAGTAATTTCTGGAGTGAGCCTTAGCCCACGTAGTACAAGAGCATATCTTAAGACAAGCCTTAGATGTAAACAAGAATCTTTAAGGTATTAAAAAAAAAAACTTTTTTCTCTATTAATTTTTGTTCATTTTGTCTAAGTTGAGATTTTTTCTTTTGTTTTTTTTTTATAAACTGAAATGGGTTGTTCTCTGTTTTCAACTTTGAAGGATTAAAAATGGTGGAGCCAAGAAATCTCCAGTGGGGAAGTTTCCATCAAATGCAGTAGGAGGTCTCTTTCTTTACTTCTTAAAGTTCTTACCTTTTCTTTTTGTGTCAGTTGCATGTTTCAATTTTTTTTCTTTTTCTTTTGAATAAAGTTGCATGTCACAATTAATAAAGAAAAGACTTTTTTAATATCGCCTAAAAAGATTTTTAAGTCCTTCATTGATCTGAATAACAATTATATTTTCAATTAGAAAAAAAAAAAGTTAATGATGAAGTTTTTTTTAGGACATAATGATGAAATATTCTAAAAGCTTACTCTTTGGTGTATATTGAAATCATAGCGAGTAAAGGATACAAATTTTTAAGAGCAATATTTAGGTGCTATCATAAACTATGTCATTCTTTAATGTGGAATTGTTAATTGTGAGAAATGAAAAGAAATTTAAAAATTATTAAATGGAAATGAATTGTTTTTAACGAAATGAGTTAAGAAAATGGAGATGAGATTTCTTTTCTGCCCTCATATTGTATAGGGGAGTGGAAGAGGATGTCTTTACCAGCAATGCTCGTAGGTGAAACCATTGGGGAAATACTAACTGCAAGTAAGTTTGCAAGAGAGATGGTTGAAGCAGTTACCAATAATAACACCAACAAAAATACATCCATGGACGACCCGAAAACTCCATTGACACGACAAAGAAATCGCAAACCAAACCTAGAAGATTCAGAATTAAGAGCAAGAAGGAAAAGAGAGAAGCAAGAAAAATTTCAATCAAAACGAATTGAATCATCGCATTCTCCATCACTTCAACGAGTTCGGTCCCGGATCAACTTCAAGGTTGTTTCACCTCCAACAAAAAGAGATGCTGTTGATAAAGAGAATGCGCGGTATCTGGCAAACCGAGTGTCGCCTAGGAACAGGCCGTGGACGAAAAAGACCATACTTTTTCCAAACCCTTTATTCCTATCATCAGATAACCCCTCACAGCAGCCAAAGTTTTGTAGAACAAAGTCTCCAGTGATCGCAAAAACAAGACAACAAACTCCACATAAGTTCTTGATCAAGTCTCCAGTGTCAGCTTCAAAGTTTCAGGTGAAGATTAGCCCACCAGTAGTGATCAAACGATCACCTACAAGACCGGTAGTGATCACAAGATCGCCTAGGAGACCAGTAGTGATCACGAGATCACCTACGAGACCGGTAGTGATCACAAGATCGCCAACGAGACAGATAAGCTCAAGTAAGCTGTCTCCAAAGAGATCCACTGTTGTTTCCAAGCTGCGTCGGTCGTTTTCACCGTCAAGGCTGGTAGCTTCCAAGCTGAGACAACCATTTTCACCTGCAAAACTTACAGCTTCCAAGTTGAGACAATCATTCTCACCGTCAAGATTGGCTGCTAGGTTGGTGTCTCCCCTGAAAAGCAGAAAAAGTGTACAAAAGTATGATGGGAACATTAATCTGAGTGGATTGAAACAGAGACCAATCAACAACATACAGATGAGAATTTGAAAGGGAGGGTGGAAACAGTTGTTTCCCAATGAACAATTATTCTTTGTTTGATATCTTCTCAATGTCCATAGTGTACTGGTTTATTCATGTGTGTACGTGATTGGTTTCATCACATTGTGCATCAGTTTGTCAATAAAAGGAAGCTTTGGTTTCACTTCAAACAGATGAGACGTTGATTATATGTAGTAAAAGTAAAATTTTGATATTGTTTTCAATGTATTTATTATTCTCTTTGATTGATGAAAAAGGAAAGTTTGGTCAATTAAAAACGGCTGACCCCACTTACAAAATGTGCAAATCAAACAACAGTTGTAGTTTGATGAATTACAAATGAAACAAACTTGGAAAGAGAAAACCTGTGCCATTTTTATATCATCAAACCCAGAATATAGAATATTGTACACTAATAATACACTTTCTATTCACCACTGGATACAAATTTGAAAAACATGCATCCTTTAAAAACCTCCCCATCCCAACAAAATCAATAAGAAAAAAGGAACAAAAATAGATTAGCATATATCGTCAATGTCTCCTCTCTTTCCCCCCAATTGAGAATCTGATCATGTATTCATCAAGGGACCTCTTCACATCATGGACACTCCACAAGGACTGCAGAGGGGAAATGACAAATGAGAAGATAAACTCAGCTGGAGTCGTTTGAAGATGCTAATCTTTCATAACTTCCTCAGGAGATGAAGTTTTCCCTGTTGTCCCTCCCAGCACCCGACACATCATCCCTGTCAACAGTTCTTCACAATCATGGAGATTGCCATAATAGAGTTTATACTTGCTGTTTAAAGGTAAAAAGAATTTCAGACATCTACCGGAATGGAGATGCAAACCGTGTCCGCTCTCTTGGCCTGCCCATGGCTTTATCCTTTGGAGATGAAGTTTTGCCTCCCACGCCAGCTTGACGCATCATCTCTGTGAACAATTAAGAAAAATGCAAAATAAAATATTCACTATGGTGGCGTCTGACAACGAACTCCTGGAAACGCATTGGATCATTCATTCAATAGTAATATTCGTATTAAAGAGGCATTAAATAATAATATCATCTACCTCGTTTTCTCTCAAGCTCTTGATCAAGCTCTTCTTTCCACTTCCTCTGTATTTCAGAATAATTCTTACTGCTAGATGATAACACACAACGTCAATAACCCAAACATCAAGAATACAACAGATGTAAACGATATGACTGCTAAAAAATATCCAAAAGTCAAACCTTGGGCTACCAGCTTCTGACTGACCATGAAGTCCTTTCCAATCGTTGAGTTGTGACCTTTGATCATTTGCATTACCCCTGCTACCGCTCCCTGGGCTACCAGTGCCAAAAGCATCAAGTGCTGGGGATGGGTTACCAGGACTTCGACTTGGTGACCGACTTTTCGGGGGCAATTTCAAGTATTTAGGAGTGCTTTCATCTTGTTTGCTCTCCATAAAAACTGGAGAGCAGGATGCATTCAAACTATTGTAGAACTCCTCATAAAGCGGTGACTGCAGTTTCTTCAATTCAAGAGCCTAAGCCATTGAAATCAAACATAAAAATTTCGAGCAAACAAGTTCCTTTAATCAACTGCAAATAGTAAGGGAGAACTAGAAAGAAAGTAATGGCTAAACACTAACTGACAAGCCAAACCTTTTCATCCAAGAAAGCTTTAATTTTTGATTCAGTAAGCTCATCCTCATCTTCAGAAAGTGATCGCCCACTAGGAAATGAGAAGTTTTGTTCCTCGTCGAAAGCTCCAGAACAGCTTCCAGGTGCAAGAGCTTCTTCATGTGAACTGCTTCCTCGGTCTACTACTGGACTTTTATCAAATTTGCAATCCTCATCATCAGAGGGCTCACAAATTGGATTATAACTCTATAGCCAAAAGAATACGAAAAATAAATAAATAACTAAAATAAAATAGAGTTAACTTCCAGAACTTTGTGAACGAACTAAAGTGGTATACAGACATTGGGAAAAATAAATAAATAAAAAGGAGTAGAACAATAAACAAACTGATTTTCTCACCTTCATATTCTCATGTATAATAGAAGAGCCAATTTTTACTTCATCTAACATAAAATCATCCTTGTCATCAATCTGACACATTTCATCATCACTGTTTCTTCCCCACATATCACTTTCTAGTTTATTTGTAGAGTAGACCTTTGAGCAGCTCAAACTATCCAAATTACAAATATCGCTTGATCCAGGATGTGGAGTTTTACTGTCAAAAGGAAGGAAAAGTCAAAAACCTTAATTAATTGTAAGCAGGTAAATGCAAAGTCTAGTCACTGATTTTGTGGATTCACCTCATTTCAAGTTCTGAAGTACATTGTGGTGAATGGATTTCCAGGGGCTCCTGATGATGGAAAATCTACCGTTATAAACATGAAAATAAATAATCATGAATAATTATTCTGCTTATTGTCTCAGGACTATAAAGTCTATTAAATACTATAAGAAAGATGTTTCAACCGTGCATGCATCACGTGACATAAGTTGAGATTGTGCCTCCTCCCCTGTAACAAAAGGATGCTGCTTGCAACAAAATAGAAAGGTTAAATGATAATTAAAACATTCACTCCTTTGGCACTATTTCTGTCAGTGTATAATACGTCATTGCTAAAATAAAAGAGGAAAGGCACTATTAGAGCCTCCGCATCTCACTATTTGTTTTCATTATGTAAAGAAAAAAAACCAATCAAGTTAAGAATTACCTTCAAGAGTTCAGAGGCAGTTGGTCTTAAGTTTGGTTCCCTGCAATTTGACCAACATTGATTTGACTTTCCATGAGAAATAGTGGCAAAGAGAAGCAAAAGAAGAACATTTCAAATGAATCTCGAAGTTCAAACATTGTAAAGTTATGATTAGCTTCCTGAATCCTGAACATCGAGGTTAGAAATGCAAAGAAATGAAACATACTTCTGCAAACATTTCAACAGAAAATCTTTAGCTTCAACCGAAAGCTGCTCAGGGATTGGTGGATGAGACTTCGTCGTCCCTATATGAAAAAGGGCAGCAACCTAAAAGAAATGAATTGTTAGTTCACTCTAAAAAAATAATTTAATACACCCAGCACTAAAGCAATTTCAAGTCATAAGATACCTCTTGATACTGTTGGCTCCAAGGAGGCTTTCCTGTAGCCATCTCAATAAAGGTGCATCCAACACTCCATATGTCAGCAGAGCTAAAAATGATTCACATATTTATGATCATCCATCTCACCAACTTAATATTTTGGCAAAGGCAAAGCTACATAAGATCACTTATTTGTTTATTAATTCTTGGGTTTTCTGAAAGGAGATTAACCTATCAAAAGCAAAATTTGACATGTGCATCTTAATCAAAATCCTCTGTGATCAAAGCACCACCACTTATACAAAACTCCGTCCTAATTGAGCTCAACCTGGTTTATCAACTAAATATATATTTTATTCAAATTTAAGTTTGTCGACAGGATTTGAAATCAACATTTTACAGTTGATAATTGGAATGGTACCCAAATATTCAGAAAAAGATAGTACATTCTAAGTAGAAATTGAAATTAGTCAGTTCTTACAAACTATGACCAGTCTGCAGAATTACTTCAGGAGCCATCCAATATGGAGTACCCTTCATAGACTTTGCTCCTGAAATTGTAGCCTACAACAAAGAGATTTTGCTCAGAAGGAAGACATCAGTCAAACTAAATTAAAGTGAGGGATCATCAACTTTACCAGCTCGACAACCTGTTTCGAAGCCCCAAAATCAGCAAGCTTAATGCATCCCTTGTTATCTACAAGGATATTTGCCCCCTGCAATAGAATACAAGAAACTTGACCTATTTATAACTAAGACGGGAATAAGAAAAACATCTGCAGATTACAAAGATCATAAAAACCGACCTTAATGTCCCTGTGCATGATACCGTTCTTGTGTAAATACTCCAATCCCAATAATAACTGTTTTGTATATGTTCTTAAAACCTACATAAAAGTTGGTGTTAAGGATTATACACTCACTGCATATGACATTAACATGTTGAAAGTTGTAAATAAAATAACTAACTTACTGCTTCAGGGAAGGCTCCAAATTTCCCCAGAAGTGATGCTATCGATCCACCAGGGACAAATTCCAATAATATATTTAAAGAGTCATCCTCTCTGACTGTGCCCAAGTATCTCTAACAAACAACGCAATGTATTCAGTGGGAAAATTAACGGGCTTCTTTAAGTGAATGGGAAGCAGAAGGCCATACTCACAACAATATTTGGATGAGAAAGATCCTTCAGAAGTTTCACTTCTTCCTCAAGCTCCTGAACATGAGCCTGGTTGCAACAACAAAAGAATACTCAAATTTGACAATAAAGGTTATATTATATATGAAATATACACCAATTTGTTCAAAACTTCTTATTGTAACGAAGGAAAACAAAAACCAATTAAAAAAAATTATGATGCACGAGATGAGAAAACAAAAACAATGAAGCCTTGACTAAGAAACCATTTCTAGCATTTGCTTTAAATATTAAGCAAAAAAATTGAAGATTATAGCTTTCATCAAATATCTAAGTGAAATCAATTAAAATACAAAATTAATAAAAACTCGAATTAACTAAGAGAAATATGTCCAGAAAATTTTGGTGGCGAATACATCAGAAATGTGGTTGGTGGCAAATGGAACCTATAGACTACAGTCAGCCATCTATGATCCAGGAGTATCAATTAAGTAAACACAATCTATTTATAGAGAACAATTAATCAATTTAACCAATTAGAAAAATGAAATTAAATAGCTTCAAAGACGAGAATCAATATTCTAAAATTAAGAGAAAGGGTCATATAACTAGAATCAGGTCCAGAAGCGGAAACAAAAATCCAAACCTGCGCTTTCTCCTTCGAAGCACCATTTGCAGCAATCAAAACCTGAAAGATAAGAACAGAAAAAGCGATGAAAAGAAGATCCAACAAAACAGCAGAGGGAACTCCAAATTGGAAAACCTGTTTGACAGCAAGAAGCTCTCCAGAGCCAAGATTCATGCCCATATAAACGCGACCAAAGGCGCCACAGCCAATCAATTCGCCTTTGCGCCATCGAATGGGAGGGTCGGTGTCTTTAGGAATGGGAGGGAGAGAGTAAGAGGAAGGGGAGTGTCTAGAGAAGACTCTGGATTTGCGGATGCTGGAGTTGATCTTATCAACTAGGGCTCCAACACCAATTGCAGGGGAATGGGAATCATCGTTGTCGAGAGGAGGACGAAAGACCAATGATCGGCGAACAGAAGCGAAGATATCTTGCATTTGAGGAATGAGTGAAGAAGAAGAAGAAGAAGAAGAGTGAATTGTAAGAGGAAATGGAGAGTTTTGATTTAATGGCGGTCGGCAAGAAAAAATTAGAATCCAGAGAGAGAGGAGGGAAAAGAAAGTGGAGAGTAATATTCAAAAATAAAGAAAAGAAAATTAATTATTTAAAAAGAATATATATGAAAATAAGAAATAGAAAAAGAAGCCGACGGTGCCATTTTTTTTTTATTTTTGAAGGAATCACTCTCTGATGGGGTGGGGGGGGGAGAAGTGATGAAATTATTATTATTATTATTTATTTTCTCAGATTCTATGGTCTAATAAATAGGTCAAACTAGGATGAAGATAATAATTGACTTTTACTATTTAATGTTCTGAGTGTTGAATTTGTTATTATAATATCGGGTTTCTTACTCTTTGGAACATGTTTGAAGTAATGAGACTATATAATAATAATCTAATACGATTTCAAAATTCTTATTTGGTAGAATGTTTCAACAATTAAAATTGTTTATACTTCAACCTATTCTATTTTACCGTCTGAATTAGAATAATTTGTACTTCAAACATAAATAATTATATATAATTTAACCAAAATATAATAATCGAGAATTATAATAGTGAAGTTTATGCCCTAAATACCCTCTTGATGTGTGGAGTGTTAAGTTATTATAATCGGTGGTCTTTATAATTTGTTGGTATCACTCCATCATTAATTGACCTATACTTTTGATGGAAACTCTATAAAAGTTAGATTAAAATTTTGTTATATCTATAATGTAACTTTTATATTAATATTTGCTAATAGTTTAAGCCAATTTTGCTATATTTGCCTATTGCCATCCAAGAATTGTAAAAAACATAATTTTCATGAAAAAAAAGGTTAGCTAGTCTACAATTACATCAGTTCCCAAAATTTCTCCAAACCACGGTACATTATTCTCATTTCATCAACAAATTATTTTTTTTATCATCTAAAGTTTCAAACCTTGTGTGTGTTTTTTATATGTGTAAGAAAAGAAACGAAGAGAGAGAGAGAATTATTAGAAGAAGAAGAAGAATAAGGCAAAATTTTATTGATGAAGAGGAGCATGATCATCCATAAAACGGAGACGTCTAGGGTCAGTGATATTGATCTTCCAACGAGCATCAGTAAATGTGGAGTTATTTCTTGCAATACTTCTCCATTTTCTTATTCTTGAATCCATCTTCTTTGTGAGACCACAAAAATGTTGTAATTCAGTGGGCATGGATTCATAAAATTGCCACCATTTTGCATGAGCTGAATCACTTGCAAATATTTGGTGATCTTCCATGTCCCAGTTGCAATCATAATCTTTGTAACACATCCATGGCTTTAACCCCAGATAATGTATTGCATAAGGATCTGTACTTTACACAAAAACAAGAATACAAAACAGTATTATTATTCAAAGTCTCACGAATAAATCCAATTCAAACCTTTTGTGTATGTCTGTTTTAAACTTTGCCTCGTCCTTGATAACTTATTTAATTTTCAGATAATGATTAGACTTTTTGTATGATCATGTGTTTGCAGTCATTTTAGGTTTTGATTATGGTTTTTTGAAAATTATTGGGTTTGTTTTTACTTTTTTTTATAGAATTCAACGCTCTTTCATTTTTTGTTTTTACTAATATAGTTAATTCAATACTCAGCTAAATTCAAAAGATTAAAAGAAAATTTTGAAACTTTCTAAATTTTTTTAGAACTTTTAAAGTGGATTAAAAATATAGATAATAAAGTAAATAAAAAAAATAGGTCAATAAGAATGATCACTTTAGAGTTTATAAATTTAATTTTCATTAACAAAAAAGTCAAGTGATTATCATAAATAGAACGTTTTTTTTTTAATTTTCTATTTAATAAAGTAAGCTTAGTTTTCTTAACTTAATTATAATATCTACTTTTAAATATTTTTCAAAAATAATTAAGCTAAAATTAAAAAATTAACAAACAAAAAAATGAAGGGAAAAGAAACAAACTTGATTTTGTTTTTGTTTTTTAAATTTTATTTAAATTAAGAAAAAATTTCAAACATAGAAAAGTAAATTAAAATATTTACAAACTATAATAAAATTTTGAAATCTGTTAATAATAGAAATTAATAAACGTCCATCAAATTGTTACTTATAGATAATATCTAGATAAAATATTTTTAATAAGTAAAGTGAAAAATAATCCACATATATATGTTTCAGTAACAATCCTAATTTAGAAAAATTCAGAAAATTAAAAGAAAAATTAATGTCCAACATCAAAATTTTATCACAACTTTTCTGACTTCTAAACTGTGCATAAATGTAATTCTTATCCAATTAATAATATTTTTTTAAAACCACATGCAAGACAATAGGAAGAAAATAGGTTTTTTTTAGTTTCATACATAACAGAAAAAATGTCAAGATGAACATAGTTTAGTTGAATGTTAAAATGAACATAGTTCAACTAACATATAAGATTGTGTATTAGAGTGATTATTGTGATTTCAACTCAATCTCTTAGTTTTTAAAACCTTCGATTATCTTGAACAAATCTTAATAATTAGAAACTAATCAAACAAGGACTAAACTCAATTAACTTTTAACCCTAAAACTAAATAGCCACCGAAATTGATTCTAAAACCTAAAACCTAAAAGTTATGACCAAATCTAAGACTATCTAAACCCACAAAGTCCAGATTAATAAGTGTACGTACCTGAATCATTTTCATTGTTTTCCTTCAGAAAGATCTTGAGATAGTTGACTCTAGAAGGAAGTCTATGCCACCAAGTAAAAATTTCATTCAAAAATCCTTGATCTCCACCATTATAAGACTTCAATTCAAAGCTTTTCTCCATCAATTCCTCAAACAAACAAGCAGACGGCTCAACAATCATAAACCCTGAATTAAACCTCATTTTATTATTAGCAGCAGCAGAGAGCTGAGGCAAAGCAAAGAACTGATCAATGTTTTTAAGAACCAATAGATCAGCATCAATGAACACAATTTTTTCGTACATCGTCAACTGCCATATTCGTAGCTTGCTGTAGTTCCATTCGTTGTATGAGCCTTTCTCGGAAAACGGGCTGCGAATGCGATCAATTCTCATGGCATCCCAACCTGCGTCTTTGAGTGCTTGAATAGAGTTGGGGGAAATGGAGTTGTCGGCTAAGAGGAGGAGGTCTTTGGATGTGTTGGTTTGGAGAAGGCTTTGAGCTAAAGCGATGGCTCCACAAACATATGCCTCTGAGGAGTGGAGGATTGTCACATAGGCTTGTTTTGGCCTGTGGTAATGGGTTGTTGTCGAGTTGGGTTTTGGTGGTTTTCTTAACATGAAGTGCCTCCATACTTCTCTCCCTGAAAAAACAAAAACAATCTATATCATATTATTATGCTTCGATTCGAATCGAAAAGTCATATTTTAACTACGGAAATCAATACGTTGAAATTCTCTTTAGAGTCTGCTACAGTTTCATTAGTGTGACATTATTCTAAGTGCTACTAATATAATATTTCAGAATGTTTGAATATTAGTCAAATGCGCTACACCATAGCCTTACCCATGAAGGACTTGCAAAGAATATAAACATATATAACACTTAAATTTAAATAAAAACTTCTCCCGGCAATAAATATATAACTAAATTTGAAATTTTCTTACCTAATTTTTTCTACGTCTTTTAATTTGAATAAAAATTTGTCAAGGCTATAAATATAAAACATAAAATCTAGATCAGAAGTTAAGAAATTTGAATCTCCAAGATCTATAAATAAAAATGCATTGAATACAAAATTTTCAAACATTTCGGCCATGAGAATAGAGGAAGTTATAATGTTTTCATGTAGGTATATTATATAATCTAAACAAAATCGAGTGATGTTGATCCATTAGGGTTTACTCCCAGTAATGACGTCTATCCTTCTCTTATCATCAATGATGATAGAAACTTTTTAAAATATTAGTTTCTTCGAAATAGAATTAGCTTTAAAAATTAAGCACTTACAAACAATTAACATATTTTCTTTTTAAGTTGAGATTGGAGATTCAAATCCGTGTATATACTCTCTCTCTACTTATTATATATACTAAACATGGTATATTAAATTTCAAAGAACCAAATTATATATATAACTTTAGAAGAAGCAGATTCATATTTTGATTTAATATAATAAGAAACAGATAGAGCAATAGAAATGAAAAAATGGTTAAAACAGAAAGTAATTTTGTGTGCAAAAATATATGTGTGGCTCCCAGTAACAATTAATAACTAACCAAACTTAGCAAAAGACAAAAAAAAACAATAAAGCAATAATTGACTTCCCAAAATCTCCAGATTTTCAGAAAAACGTTTCTGTCTACAACAAATCAAATAACATACTAAATTAAACAATTTATGAGCCAAATAATACTCCCATATGAATTGAACATACAAATTAAAAATAACTTTAAATCATAGGCAAACATTAGTATTTATAAAAAAGAATTCACATCATTTGAGATTCAAAAAATTAAAATAAAAATATTTAGAAACTAGATAGAGTATAGTTAATTAAGAAATTCATTGTTCAATATCCATTAAAAATTTATAAAATGGTTCATTATTTTTTTAATTTCTAAATAATGTAAGCATATAAATGGCAGTGAATTGAATTCAAAAACAAGAAGAATTAGGAAAAATTAACAATTTAAGAAAAATGGTAAATAAAATAAAAGAAAGAAAGAAAGTGTGTTTTTATGGAAAATGAAGAAGAGAAAAAACGAACCTGTCCGAGCAAAAACAGGAGCAAGCTGGCATGATCCAAAAGGCAACATAATTTTTTGTTTCAATCTCTTAATCTCCGGTTTATAAACCCAAACATTCTCCACCGTCCGATCATCCTTAACCACAAGATCATCACACCTAAAAATCTCTCTCATCGCTCCACATTCTCCCAAAAACACAACGTACACCGTCCGATGTATATCCTCCTCCACCCACCCACTCGCCACCGCCACTCTCGCCGCCGCAAGATTCGCCTGAAGCCGAAATACATCTCTACTCATCAAAATCCCTCTCTTACACGGTATTCTCAAAACGACAACGTTTAAATCAGAGTAATCTTCTGTTTTCGGCATCGGAATGTTTGGACATTTCGGTGATGATTTGTATTTCTCATCTTCATCGATCCACTCCGGAAACAATCTCTCCCATTCGAATTCCTTTTCGATTCTATCAAAATCTATTGTTACCGTCTCAATTCTAGTTCTTCGGCTTTCGATTAAGCCGAGGAGATGTAATGTATCATGAATTTCGTCTTTGTCGTCGGTTCTTATGTTGATTAAACCGATTTTGATGGTTTCTTGAAATTCGTTGTCGATGACGGTGGGGATTCCGAGTAGGTTGTTGGTGGTGGTGGTGATGGTGGTGGAGTTGGAGTTGGAGGAGAAGAGAGTGAAGGAGATGAGGAATAAAAAACAGAGGAGGATAAAGAAGAGGGAGAGGAAGATGAGAAATATGGAGGAGGATTTTGATCGTTTGTTGTTGATGAAATTGGAGGATTTGAAGAGATATTGCGACGATGACGATGATGATGATGGAGAATGAGATTGAGAAAGGAAATTGAGAAGGGGTTGCTTTTTAGTGAAGAAGGCCATGGAAAATGGTGAGGAATTAGAGAGAGGAGAGGGAAAGGAAGGTGGGTTTTAGAGAGAGAATGAGCGTTAGGGATTTTGCATGGCGGGAGGGACCGTTGAAGTTGTTATTTGGTTTTAAGAGAATTTGCGTTCTTTAATTCATTTTATTTATATATATATTAGATGTATAAAGATAGAGATATATTTTGAAATGTTTGTTTTCACTTAAATATACTTACGTTTCGAGTTACATTTATTTGTGTATATCTTATTAAATTGTTCAATCATAATTTGTCACGTGATAAATTCTTTTTAATCTTTCTTCAGATATTTTTAGTACTTTTGTTTTATTGTAAGTGTTTCTTGAGATGAATTTGTTTACTATGGTGCTTTATGCATATATAGATAAGTTTGATTTTTAATTAAATTATCTTTTAATTCTAATTTATATTTATTAAGGTAGTCTTATCACTTATAGATATTGATATTCATGATGTGATATAAATATCTTAGATATATGATAATTCTCTTGTCATATTTATGCATGCCATTTTATTAGTGATAGATTTTTATCTTTGTTAATAATTAACTTACCATACAATAGATTTTGTATGGATGATACTTGTAATTGGTTTGTATTATATTGATGATGTTGGTTGACTTATTAGTGATAGATTTCTATCTCTTCTCTCTTAATTGACGTTATATTAGGTACTGTTGAACTTTAAGGGGTAGTTTTGGATAGTTAGAATGTCATCAAAATCATTTGGAAATCTAAAGAGTGTTGAGATGCATGAAGAATTGAGGATGGACTAGTAAAATGAGCACGTGAAAATGATAGAAAAGAGGATCGAGTGTTGAAAACTATGTGTGTCACACCCCCTCCTAGACTAACTACTCTCGGCCTAGGAAGACAATGTAAAGCCAACAAATCTCGTCTCTAGCTACTTAACGACATATACTGACCATATCATAAATAAACAACTAAGTTTGTGCGCAACTTTACAAATCTCCATAATCTAATTAGTGGGTCAATACTACGCACAACAAATACTTTATATATTCACCAAGTCATTAATACAAGGCTATGATTTTTGATGCTAAGACAAACATTGAAACATTGAAACATTACAAACCAACTCTATGAAACTCAATAACAAAAGCAACTTGACGAGCATGTTGCTAAGGCAAATGTTCAACATTTTCACATGCAAATAGATATATTTACAATACACAAACTCAACTCGTAACTACTAACAACACAGCTAGCTAGATACACAAGTATTAAACAACAATATTGACATAGCAGACTAGCAACAATAAGTCAAGCTAGAGGATTACGATCTCTTCCTAGAAAGTGAAAATTATCAAAATCTTTGACCTTCAAACTATATATTATTGATCTTATTTTAAGTATATAAGTGAATCTAGTATACGAATCTAGAGAGTATAAAGTTTGAATGCATCTTTGATGATCATATTATATTTAACGGATACATCATATATCACATCTTTTATTACATATAAACTAATAGAAAGAATATCAACCAATTGTTAATTAATCAAGTAAAACACCATTCAACACTATTATCAAAACTTTAGGGGACGGTTAAAATGATCAAATTCGGTTACTTAAATTTGTTATTATAGTATGTTAGAACAAAACACATTACCTAATTAAAAACAATGAATATGTATAATTTAGTAATAATTTCTATAATTACATAATTAATTAATATTAAATAAATAATTAGCTACAAAATTAAAAGTTTAAGATAACCTATTAAATATTCATTTGATATCCATAGATTCAAATTGAATTGTAACATCAATGTAAATAATGAATATAGTTTTAATATTTATTATAAAACTTTAAAACAATATTGTAAAATTATCCACAAATTAACCAAGAAAAATTGAAAACTAAAATATTAATAAAAAATTGTGTATTTATTTTTCTAAAATGTTGAAAATATGTATATATCAAAACGAAACAACAAAAGATATAAGAAAATTTTCAAGTATATACAAAAAAAAAAAGAAAAAAAAAATTGAAACTATTTATAAATTATGGTAATTAAATTTTTTATAGTTCATTTAAATTTATTTGTTAAATTTTGCTATAATTTATTTGACAGAAATATGAACCATTATTTTCATCTCTTGTGGTATATATTTTTTAGTTAAAATTTTGCATCATCATCACAATCATTATTCAAGAAGATTATCCCAAACCAATAATAAATCATTTAAAAAACGTAGAACTGCTTTCATATTAGTAATTGTTATTGAGTTAGTTTAGAGATCCAAATAAATGATGATTTTATAGGTTGATTAGTGGACGTTAGCATAAAATAACTCAAATCAATCTAAACCAACACAAATTTATTATTAACTTCAAAATTAAAAAGCATTTGGAAAAAAAAGTGCACTATATAAAATGATTAAATAAATATTATTTTTGTAATAGCATTTTATTTATTTTTTTAGAACAAAATTTTAAATAAATAACTTGAACCAACTCACTCAATTCATGAATTCATGGTTGAGTTAATATTTCTAGTAAGGGTTATTTTAGTGGAATAAACTTATGGTTCAAACAACTGGGTTGAGTCTAAAATGTCCTACAACCTAACCCACCAACACCCTAGCTAGTATATCTTCAACAATCTTTTATATATTAATTAATAATTTAAACTTATATACTATTTCTTCTCTTTTAATAATTTAATACTATTTTTCGTTATTTTGTTGTGTAAAATAAGTTAATTTTATTATTTTTTTGAAATGTTTATAAAAAGAAGGTTTTTTTTTCTCTAAAATGGAAAAAAAAAAAAACAAACAAACCACCTATACTTCAAAAAAAATTACAAAATTTATTACACTTAATATTTTGTAATTATTCTATTTTTTACAATTTTCTAAAAAATAATATTGTACTTTTTTTTGTAGTACTAGACAATTGTGATGATAGGATGGCTTCTACTCTTTAAAATAGTGGTCATAATTACTATTAAGCTAAATTCACTTTTATAAAAAAAATATATACGTAATATTTAAATCTTTTAAATCTATGTTTGAATTATGTCAACATACTTTAAAAATAAGATAATTTATGTGGTTAATAACGTTTATTTCGGTATATTATATTTAGTTTTATTTTAAAATGTATCAAAATAGTTACAAAATATAGCAAATTTTAAAATCTATCAATATTGAACATTGATAGGCTTCTATCGGTAACATTCATAAACTTATATCGATGATATTGATAGATGCATAAGTTTATCAGTATTTATTATTGACAAGTTATAAATTTTATTATATTTATTATTGATATCTTTTTAGCAGATTTGTCATTTGTATTTTTGTTAATTATGTATTATAAAAATTAAATTGAGAAAGCATACTATGTGATTTTTTTATAGAATAAAATAATCTATAGGAAATTATTAAATTAAATATAATTTCATTTTATATTTCAATTAAAATATTGAGCTATATATCAAGTAATTTAAATAGTTTGTATAAATATATTTAATTAAACAGAACTTCAAGAAAACTATTTTGATATGAATTTAGTCCCTAACGTTTACTTTTAATATTCTATTTTAGTCGTGCAGTTTCTATAAATCTTAAATTTAGTTTCTCAACATTAATTTTTAAAATCAAATTTATGATTAAGTAATAATAATAATTTTTAAGTTAGAAAATACATGATAAATATTACAAAATTTATAGTAACTAAAAGTGCTTGTAGATAACAATTTTTTTAAAAAGAAAATCAACGATAATATCTAAATTAAAATTGATTGAAAATACAAGAACTAAAATTAAATATTTAAAAATATAACAACTAAGATTAAATAACTTTTAAAGTATAAAAAACAACATAGTACTTTTCATTTACCGATAAATAAAAAGAGAAAAACGATTAATGATGAGCTAATACGTAAAAGAAAAGCTAAATGCATCCAAAGCTTTTGAGATGCCCATTGTATATATGATCATTTTAAGATGCTCGAACATCTCATAATATTAGAATATATATCATAGGGTAAATGAAACAATAACATCATTCATATTATGATTCCATAGTAATGATAGTTGAATTCTAGCTAAACAAACCCCCTTTTGAAGTAAGTTTCAACAATCCACCTTTCAAATTATTCTTTTTTCAAAAAAAGCTTTTAGATTAATCTGATTTTTATCACACGTTTATTTATTAATAATTCTTTTGGTTCACATGTGCTTAAGAATGTGTGCCTTACACTTCACTTTTTGATTAAGAGGTTAACTAGTTCTGTTTCAATTGAATTGAGAAAAAAAAATGTTTTTCAACAAACTCACTTTTATTTTCTAAAAATTGTTTAAAATATATTTTTAAAAATTGCTTCCAATCTCAAAATAATTTATTTTCTAAATTAAACACTTTAAAAGGTAATACAAACAAATTATTGATCGAGGTTAGTTTATCGATTTTGGAACCAATTAATAGATTGATTAATATTATTATCGGTTTTGTTTTTCAATTTTTCTTTTACTTTTTCTCTTCTTCCATTTGTTTCCTTTTTCTAATCAAAATAATCTCTACCGTATTGATTTAGGCTTCTTTTATTAAAAATGGATGATGGACAGAGAAAGACTTCATCTTTATTTTCATACAAATCCAGTTTCTATGAAATCAATCAAATCCGACAAATCCCACAAACACCAAAAGAGTCCGACCCATATCTGATTTCTTACGAACGTGTGTTGCTTTTTTTCTCAAACCCCATTTCTTGTGCTACACTCCAAATTCCAATGAAACCCATCAAACCCCAAAATTTTCCCATTCCACCCAATTCATTTTCATCTCAAAGTTTCCCCCCATTTTCCTGGGCAAACAAACAAAATTTATCTGTCCAACACCACTTCTACAATCAACCTCACTCACCCGTTTCCATGGAACCACCTTTAAATCCTTTCGTTCCATTTCCATTTGATCTGAAAACAGGATTCTCTATCCTTTTGTGCAAACCCCTTGTCAAGATTTGATCAGATAGCTCAGAATCCATCAATCTGTAAGCAAGTTTTTCTTACCCAACTTCAGAATCCAGATGGGTCTTTTCTGATTGTGATAATTAATATGTGAAGAGGGAGAAAAAAAAAATGAAGCAATGTGATGATGATTCTTGTTGCTGTTTTTGTGTCTTCTGGATTTGAACTTTGAACCGCACTTTCGGTTGTATAATGATTTTCCCCACATTTTGATTTCGAATTTGGGGTCCCCAAAAGGTAAGAGATGATGATAATCCTGCAAATTAATACCAACGAAAAGGAAACTTTATAGCTTTATGTGATTTTCTTGGAATTTTTGGCCTGCCAACAAGTCATTATTGTTGTTGTTTGTTCAGCCTCTGCTCATAGCTTAAAATTTCCATTGATTGATCTGTGCTTTTCACTTTAGTATTCTGGTGGAATGGAATCTCTATGTTCTGTTTCTTTCTCTCTCTGTGCTGGATATACCTCAGTGAGTATATGATACTTTTTTCCCCTATAAGGTTTCTTAGATGAATGCTCCAAATGCCTAATACTTTTCCATTGTGATTTGAAAGCTTGAATAATTGTGCCCAAATGGACCCAAATGACATTAAATATTTGTCCTTGGTGACTATACATGAAAGGAAAGAATAAATATAGATTAAAGCTACTTTATTCATATTCCTCTCTAATATTCCCAAGAAATGAACCGAACCAGAATCGTGAGAAATTGCTGTCTACAGGCCAGAGTTATGAATAAGCTTGTTTTCAAACCAACTTTCTCTTTCTCTGCTTATTAAGAACTACCTAGCTTTTCTGCCTGACAAGTCAAGTATGCTCAAGCAATAAAGATTGAGAAGGTTATTGAAGAAGCTCTAAACTGTAAGCCCCTTTTACTGGTGCATTTCAGGCATTTTATGTCTTCTTTTCTTCCTATATTTCCCCAAAATTGCCTGCCTCATGGTCTGTGAGCCACTTTCGTATACCGTTATTGTCTGATTTTCGTTAAGATCACCCCCTCTTTGTTCTTTGAAGCACATGACCAGTTGCCTCCGGAATTTGATATCGTTCAAATAATTATAGGTAAGACTTAGCTTCTTTTTTCCATTTGAGTTTGAGATAATTTCTGATGGAATGAATCGTTCTCTTGTAAGCTATTACTTAAACTTTAGAGTTCAACGACCTAAAAAGATGAGATTTCTCATCAGATATTGTTAGAGTCGTTTAAATTTCTAGTGACATTAACTGATCTGTGGGGTCTGCTGCACGTACCGGATTCAGAAATCCAATTAAACCTTTTTCCCTGCTATGTTCTAAGAAACCTTTCCCCTTTTCTTCCTATTCAAGTTATTGACGATGAGAATCAGTTGGTGGCACCAAAGCATCTCATTTGTTTAGCTGCGAAACATTTTGCTTCTGTACCACATGGTTGAAGAACCATGTTTTCTTATCTCTATGATTCTATTTCTGAATAAGTTTTAAGGAATATATGCAGCTTTAGAAGTTGGCTTTTGAATCTGTTGGGGAAATAGTCTTTATACCTTGCAATAATGTTGGTTCTAGTATCAGATTAAGAAGGGACCCACTGGTATTATTAGATTGCTTCTTTACCATTCACTATGGATTATGTATGAATTAAGCTATTAAAGTAAATAAGATTTGTGTATGTGCAGGTCTAGATAAACATGAGAGAAATGGCAAATAATGGTATGGAATTTCAAGTAGAAACAGATTCACTTCTTGGACTGAGTGAATCTGGAAAACTTATTTTGAGTTCTCCACAAGTTTTGTCAATTCTTTCCTCTGTTTTCGAGAGGTTGATTCAGAAAAATGAAAAGCTATTGAAAAGACTAAAAAAGAAAGACAGTGTTACAATTTTCCACAGTTCCCGAGCTCCTACCATGGGCATTGGACAATATATCGATCGCATCTTGAAGTACACGTGTTGTGGAACTGCTTGCTTAGTTGTTGCCTACATATACATTGAAAGATATC
Organism: Cucumis hystrix; assembly: GCA_025688845.1. Taxonomy (NCBI): domain Eukaryota; kingdom Viridiplantae; phylum Streptophyta; class Magnoliopsida; order Cucurbitales; family Cucurbitaceae; genus Cucumis; species Cucumis hystrix. Next base: position 15,695,619 of record CM046887.1, read on the forward strand.
TTCAAAAAACGGATGTTTACCTAACTTCTTTGAATGTCCACCGCCTTCTGATCACCAGCATCATGGTTGCAGCAAAGTTTATCGATGCTGGGTAAGTTCTACTGTTGCTTAGTTAGTTGTAATTCATTTGAGATGAAAAGATTTTGAGCTTGGTTAATATTCTGCAGTTTAGTTTCTTTATAGTTCACATCACACTCACTTTACTTCAGTTGGCTTCCCCTTCATTCGTTGAACTGAGATCGTGGGAGGAGGAATCCTTAAGTTCAAGTTTTTATAGATGACCTTTTTTTTAGTGAAGAATGAGATGAATATATGATTCAGTCCCTCATGTTTGCTTCATTTTTCAAAATTTGTCCACAATCATTTAAAGGTTTATGATTATCTATTTTATTACCAAGCCTTTATTGTCACAAAAATGTTAAAATTTATTGATGAAAATATTTTATTGTACTCGCGTTGGATCCCCCACCCTACATATGTATATTAGAGAAAGACGCTCACATCACACACATATACATTATTCTTCTATTAAAGTTCAATGATGCTAAGGACTTAATTATAGTCAAGATATGAAAGATAGAAATGAAAATTTTAAACGATTTTTATACAAAATGTAATAGTGATTCAAACACTGGTTTGAAAGATATCAATAGCTAGTGAGTTGTTTGTTCGATGCTGCTATACAGATACTGTGCATCTCATCAGTCATATTCTGAGATCTCTGAAAACTTCCTTCCAATTTCTTGGATGTTATAACAATACTTTTTATGTATACAATTACACAACTTAATGTGTTATGATTCTATGCAGGTGCTATAACAATACTTTTTATGCCAAAGTAGGAGGAGTGAGTACAAAAGAAATGAACAGCTTGGAGATAGAATTTCTGTTCAATTTGGACTTCAGACTTCATGTCACTGCTGACGTTTTCAGTACTCATTGTTTGCAGCTCCAAAAGGAAGTTCTTGGGGCAGAGAATCAAGTCGAACGTCGACCCAGTAACAAAGCTCGAACTAAATGTTTGCCTCAAATTACAGGCTATACTTGCAGTGCCATTTAAACACTCCCAGGGAAATCTCCCTTTCTTGAATTTCATGGTTAGTTTAGAGTTTCAAAATCTGGAGTTGTATGGAATATTATATTATAAAGCTTCAATTCTTAGACTAAATCCAGAAAGTAAAAAGATTGTAGCAGGAAGAGGATGGGAATGTAGAGATTCAATGAAAAATGTTTCCAATGCATTGGAAATTTTTTATAATTCAATCATGATTGCAAGATGGATTCTTCAAACTTTTACTTTTTTATTTTAAATTTTTTTTAACCGCTTCCAACAAGTTATATTACAACTAAAAAAAACCTAAAAATTTAATCTCTTAATTTAAGGTTCAATGAATACTCTCTACAATTCAATAGAACTAAGTTGTTTTTAGTATAATTTATCAATTGAATTAAGTTGTTTTTAGTATAATTTATCAAATTTTAGGAAACATGGAATGAATATTTGGTAGGGGTGAGCATGATAAACTAAAAAACCAAGTCAAACGATCAAACTGAAGTCGCTCGGTTGAAAAACAAGAGAGGTCGGTTAGGGTCAGTTTCGAAAAGTTTCAAATCAAGAATTTCTAAAAAATATTTTAAATGTTAAACCTATTTAACTCGACAAAAATCCATTGATGTCAAGGTTGATTTGAACATTTACTAAACCGATTGTGGTCAAACCGACTAAGATTGGTTTGGTGGTGGTTTTGTCATAACTCACTACAAAAAATAGGGTCTTCCCCAACGTAGCCCCACGTCGGCAAAAACCCCAAAACACGTCGGGGAAGGTTACTCCGACATCTCAGTTGACGTCGACATGTACGTCAGAGAAAGCACGTCGGGGATACTATCCCCGACGTGGATCGCATCGACGAAGGGGAAACGTTCACTGGCGCACAATGTCAGCAAGTCGGGGAAGGGTTTCCGCTATGTGACGTCGCTCTTCTTCTTCTTTTAATCTTGTGTTTCAGTGTGGATTCATAAACACAGTTTGCGGTACTTTGAATTTTGGCTCTGCTATGATTTGAAAGGGTACAATGAAGCAAAAAAGTTGAAATGGAAAAGCAAAAAGAGGACACTTCCGACGGTGGGGACAACGAAGACGGATGACGACAGCAACACAACTCTCCTCCTCTCCCTCTCTCTCAGCTGATTATGTGTATTTTCGTTTTGCATCCCCTTCTGTGTTGAAGGGAGAAAAAATAGGGTAGACTTTTTCCAACGTCTTCAGAAACATTGGAGAAGGTACTTTTCGTCGACGTATGTAGTACACACGTCAGAAAAGTTTAAATAATAAATTCATTATTTAAACTTTTCCCGACGTGCCCCCTGCCACACGTCGGGGAAAGGTGACCATGGTCATTTCAATACAGACACTTTCTGCGACATGTGGCAGGTTACACGTCGGAGAAAGTTTAAACAAATAATAATTATTAAACTTTTTGCGGCGTCACTCCACTCGACGTTGGAAAAAGTCTAAAATTAAATTAAATGTGTTCACTTTCCACGACGTGTGGCAAGGTGACGTCGGGGAAACTTTAAACAATAATTATTATTTAACCTTTCAGTGACGCATACCCTACTACACGTCGGGGAAAGTTAACGCATTAAATTTAAATTTAGACTTTCCACGACGTCTTGTTCCTCTACATCGCGAAAATGGGCTTTCCGCGACGTAACATGCGTGAGTTGGCGAAAGGTGATCAACGGCGACACACCTTTAGCCGACGTTTCTGGCTTCGCAATTGTTCCGATTTCTTGTAGTGACTCCAGCGTGTTTGTGAACAAATTAGGGTTTCCTCTAAAGCGGAGGAGTAGAAATTTAATATTTTGACTATGCAATTCCGTATCGGTAAGAATTGTGTGGTTCGTGAACTTTAAAATTGTTAGGGTATATTAAGAAAGAAGGAGTATATTATGTACTTCAAGTATGATTCTGTTTTACTGTTAACTCAACATGTTGTTCTATCTATGTTAAGCAATTTAATATTAACATTCCAAGAATTATATTAATGTTTTACGGATAAAGTCCATGTGATTATGCAGTGAATATTGAAAGGATGGTTCGTAGAAGGAAAAGAGTATTTGGCTCAAGTTCTAGGCCAAGAAAATCTATGCTTTTGTCCCTCACAATTATTTTACTAAAGAAACATAGTTGAAATATTCTTAGTCAAATTCTTAAAAGAAAAATAAGTTTTATGAAAAATACAATTTTTTTCCTTACAAAAATTTAATTTGCTTGTTTTTTGAAAACATTGTTTATATCAGTGTCGATATTTGCATTGCATATTCTACTCCAACGATTTCTATATGAAAAAAAAAAAAGTGCAATATTGGATCATCAACGTTTTTGAATTCCACATCCCATTTTAAATATAAAAATCATGAATATGTACTGTTCTATGGGTATAGGTAAGAAAAATAAAATTCTGTCACGCTTCATCTTCAAATGAGATTTATCTTTGAATGTCAATGACATTATGAAGAAAATAAGTGAGCATACATCACACAGTAACAAAGCAATTGCTCTTCCATAAATCTGGATATCTATTGAAAGGTGAAAATAATCAATCCATGGTAGATGAATTCATTCACGTTCTATGATATTGGACGTATCTGGGTGTCCTTCCATTGAGCCTCTTAGCTTCTCTACTATCTTCTTTCTTTTTTATCATCCACCCTTCAAAAGGTTCTCCACCTAACCAAAATATCCCAAATATTCTTGAAAGTGTTGTCTATCGTGCGTGACCAGATAAAGTTTATCTCCATCTATATATCCACGAACCAATGCATTAGAATCATTCGAAGCTAGTATTTCAGAGGTAATATTATGATCTTTTACAAATTTGTCCCATATAGATTTGGAGAGTGTTATCTCTGTCAGGCCTTCCATGTCACGTTTTGGTGTAAAACGAATATCGTCATGTACATGATCGTATGCTTGCATTTTGGAATTAGTCGCAATTAAAAAATTGTCTACAAGCAACAAACCATATTTGCAATCTGATTTGGCAGAGACTTCTTGAGCAAAGGATTTGACCACATTCCTATACCTTCATGTACATCATAACACAAATAATGGCAACAAAACTTAACACACAAATAACAACAACAAAGCCAAATCAAATAATAGGAATTAAATTTGAAAATAAACAAATGCTCTATTTGAATGGTTTAAGGGTAAGATAAGAACCTTAAATTTTTCAATGAAACAGTTATGGATGTACTATTGCGAATGATTTTAGATATAAACATGTTTAGATGAATCATATCTTCAAATAGACAAAATAATGGGGTTTCAAAACTTTCTTGAAAAGGAGAACTAATCAAGGCTTGTTAAAACAATTAGTAATCTCACTCACCGGCTCGAGCGCAATTCGTCCGGTTGATCAAAATCTGTATAAGTTGCCCCTGGCCCCTTGACATCATTTTGTATCCCAGAGACCTTTTCAGTGAAATAGACACCATAGCTTCTTATAGTTACGACCGCAGGACAGTTCACAACCTCAAAACAGATTACAACATCATTCCAATCATTCATTTCCAAGGAGCTACTAGATGTTGCAGAAAAAGTTTCTACTAACCATGTATATTCTGATGTTGATGTTGGAAATTTTCTCATATAACAACTTTTGAGTCTACAGCCGATGAATATGTTACATGAAACTAAGGCCATTCCTTGATATGAATCTCCATCCACTCGAAAAGTAACAGATGTAGCCAAAGTTCTTTCTGTATTGCGATTGTGTTGAAAACTAACCCTTATTGAATCTGATGTAGTCTGATAGCTCAACCATTCTGGAATCCCACTATTCATTAGAACGAACTCCCTAAAGGCACTAGAATTATTGTCCTATGGCATAAGAATTATTATGCAAGGAATAATGTAAGTATAAAAGACAAGAATTTGATATGAAAAAAAAAAAAAACGAATTGGTAAGAGATGAACCTGCTTGCTTGATATTATGTCCACAATGTTGTCTGGACTTCTACTCAACGATACGCAACCAGTGGCATCTACTCTTTGTATACACTGAGGGAGGTTTGGAATTTTCTGAAGAAACTTGCAATTCCTTAATTGGAGATTCCACAAGGACCTAAACTTATGCAGACATGAAGGTAGACTACAAAATTTGTTTCCCGACAATAGTATACTAGATAAGGAAGGTGCTACATTACATAAAACTTCCAGAAAATCAACATTTGATATATTACAACCTTCAAGATCCAGCAATTTGAATTGTTGGAAACATAAGCTGTCTTTTGGAACTTGTGAATGGAAAAACTCCAAAGTCGATGAATTAGTTTCCATAATTTTTGAAGAAGAGCATATTGGATTGATGGTTGGGTCGCATATGTAGGAAAGCATTTCTAACCTAGAACACCCAGAAAGCCAAAGCTCGTCAAGTTTCACTAACAAATGAGCTATGTAAGGAAGGGAGATGAGGTTTGTGCAACCGTCAAGATGTAATACACCAAGATCAGTAGGGTATCCAGTTGACGAAGGCAGCTCCCTTATGGCAGTATTATCCAAACTTGAGGAAAGTAAGGATTTCATGTTTCCATCAATTTCTGGAAACTTTTCGAGCTTACAGCAACCAGAGAGTTTCAAATATGTAAGAAACTTTAACTTGAGGCAGCTTGGAAGCTTTTCAAGGTTAGTGCATTGTCTAAGGTCCAAGCTATAAAGATTATCCAAAGATCCAATAGATTCATGAATCACTCTTAAATTTGTGCATTGTTTGAGAAACAAGCTTTCAAGGTTTACTGCAGAAGAGAAGTCAGGAATTTCCTCAAGCTTTTTGCAGTGATCAAGATTCAAATATTCAAGAGACTTCCATGAAAGATAGCTTGGAAGCTTTTCAAGGTTAGAGCATTCTCCAAGGTCCAAGGTAACAAGCTTACTCAAAGATCCAATAGAATCATGAATCATTTTTAAATTTATACATTTGTTGAGAGACAAGCATGTGAGGTTTACTGCAGAAGAGAAGTCAGGAATTTCCTCAAGCTTTTCACAGTGATAAAGTTGCAAATCTTCAAGAGACTTCCATGAAAGGTAGCTTGGAAGCTTTTCAAGGTTAAAGCATTCTCCAAGGTCCAAGGTAACAAGCTTAGTCAGAGATCCAATAGAATCATGAATTATTCTTAAATTTGTGCATTGTTTGAGAGACAAGCTTTTAAGGTTTGATGCAGAAGAGAAGTCAGGAAATTTCTCAAGCTTTTTGCAGTGAGAAAGATCCAAATCTTCAAGAGACTCCAATGAAATGTAGCTACTTGGAATTTTTTTAAGGTTTAAACAATGATGGAGGTCCAGGGTAAGAAGCTTAGGAAGAGAAAGCAATGACTTAGGAATCGTTTCTAAATTTGGACAGTTGCTAAGATACAACTCTTGAAGGTTTGGTGCCTTAGAGGACTCAAGAATTTTGTTTAAAAAAGTTGAGTGGCTAAGATCAAGCAGCTCCAACCTCATACAATTCTAAATAATACATGGAAACAAACAAAAAAGAGAAAGGAGTAAATACTGATACAAATATAATCAAAATAAAATCTTGTAAAATATAACATAAAATTTTGCAAAATAGGAAAAAAAAAAAAGGAGAGAAAATGTGATGCATGATCATGTATTTAAATGTTTGGTATTCAAATGTCTCAATAACTAATGTTTGTGTTCGAATACGCACAATAATTAGGATAATTAATGTTTGGAAGTTCAATGAATGTGTTTAGTTTTTTACCAATTTGTATACATAAACAAAAATAAATAATTATTTAATGAAATGGAAGAAACCAAGCAATGTAACTAAATTTAATTATATGGGTTATTTTTAAATATGGTTAAATGAACTAAAATATTTACAAAATATGACAAAATTTAGGATATATCACTAATAGATATTGACAAACTTCTATTAATTTCTAGACAGTGTCCATAATTAATAGAATCTACCATTTTGCTATGTTTGAAAAGACCTTTGTGATAAATACTGTTATTCAATTAAGAGGATTTAGTAAACTTCTGAGAAATTAAATGCAAAGGCTTCAAATAAACAAATGTAGATGAGGTAACAATAATATATATTACCTTAAGTCCTTTTCCGAATTTTGTGATGAAGCTATGTTGCAAATCTAGTCCAACCAGATCTTTTGTAATAAAGCATGAGGGTAAAGTTGGATGAGGAAATCTATGCCATTTTATCCACTTTAACCCATTAGGTACATACTTTATCTTTTTACAAAACCTCACATTTCCATGAACAATCAGTATTCTCAAATTCTTCATGCTTCTAAATGCTTCTGGATCCATGTCTACCCTTCTGGAATCAGGTAAGACCAACTTTATGGCTTTCACTGCATCGCTTCCCTACAAAGTCATATAGATTTAGCAATTTCACAAACATTTTCATCGTGCGAAAATCTTAAAGATAATTTAGATAAGAGTAACTTACTGAATTGTCCCTAAAGACTTTCTTAACATCCTCCTCCAACCATAATCTACTCCTTTTTCCCGGCTGATCATGAGATTCATCATAAACTATTTTATGACCCATTTGTTTTATTAAATCATGCATTAGCACCCTATTATCTTCAAACATAATAAGTGAAAAATCCTTGAGTATTGTAATTCCGATATCCAGATTTGAATGGCATTCGCTCAACATTTTCTTAACGTAGACAACTCTCTCGCCCACAAGTAAACAAGAAATATCAAGAAAAATTTCCTTTACTTCGTCTTCGAGCCCATCAAAACTTAATTGAAGAACGTCTTTAATACCTTTTCTCAAAGAGTTTGCAAATCCATCTAATATACCACTCCATTCTACTTGATCTCTGCCACAAAGGAAAGAACCCAAAACAACGAGAGCCAAAGGATGACCTTTACAATACCTTGTAGCACGTTCTGAAAGGTCTAAATAATTACACGATGGATGACTTTTTTTGAAAACATGCCAACAAAAAAGCTCAATAGCTTCATCTTCACTCAATTCTCGAACTTCAAACGTTTTAAATCCACGGTTAACAAGTAAATGTTTATCTCTAGTTGTCACAATGATTTTACTACCCTGACCAAACCAATCATGCCCACCAACCAATGCTTTTAATTGTTCAAGCTCATCCACATTATCAAGAAGTATAAGAACTTTCTTTGAACTCAGTCTATTCTTTATGATATTAATTCCCCTGTCAAGATCGACAACCTCCAAATCATACTTTAAGAGTTGAAAAAGTAGCTTTTTCTGTAGTTGAGCAAGGCCATTGAATTGCTTTGAAGCCTCTCTAACATTTGATAGAAAGCAACAACCTTCAAATTGGCTAGCAATTTTGTTGTATAAAGCTTTAGCCAGTGTTGTTTTACCAATGCCTCCAATGCCATATATCCCCAACATGTCAACACATTCAGACTTGTACATTTCTTGTGTCCAATAAAGGGATTCTATTTTGGAATCAATTCCAACTGGATACTCAGCTACCTTTAAGGGCGTGTGGGTTTGATTTAATATAGACAACACTCGTTCAACAATAACTTGAATAAGATCAGCCTCCTTTCTGTTGTTAATTAGTACACAATCATTGCAAAATTAATAGATGATGAGAGAACATAGTTAATTAAATTGCATCTTGAGAGAGAATAAATCTTCTGAGATTAAATTGTACAGTGTGAGAATTTCTATTGAATAAAAAAAACAGTGTTAATTCCACAAATTAAATAATGTAATTAGCCAAATAAATGAAAAACAATAGGGTAATTTATTCAATATAAATAAATGAAAAAAATACATGAAAAAAAATATTAACAAAAATAGATGTGAAAAATAGTGAACCAAATTCATGATTTCCATAATTCAAATCTCTCTTCCATGTCTACATCGATATGTGCACCAAAACCAATAGAACTCATGGACGTAATCCATGACTTTTATTTGACTCATACATCTTTTCACGAGCTCTCTCTTTTAAAAAAATTGTTTAGATTTATAAAACACTAAGAAGAACACACATACAACAAAGAGAGAGAATTATTAATCAACTACATATTTTTAAAATAAAGCTAAAAAAGACCTGCAAACCTCAATATCACTATCCCCACCATTCCCTTATTAAAAAATGATCATTAAATCTTCGAAATGCATAGAACACATATTTAATCAACTTGTTTACATTTGTACAAAATGATGGAAAAAAAAAGTAGAAGCCCCAATCCAACATCCCTCCACATAAACAAAGGAAAGTATGAACACAAATAGTGCATATGAAAAGTATAGAGTAAAACCAAAAGACAAAGCAAAAAGAGATACAAAAACCAGTTCCTGCACCCTGGGGCAGTTGAGAGGTTGAAACAAAAAGAGTGAAGTTTCCTTTCACGATGATTTCATTGATCAAGTGTAAACCACATCTACCATTTATTTCACTACCTATTTTTCTCATATTTTTGCTCCCACACTATTTTTGTCACTAATTATTGAAATAATACTATTTTTTTTTATAAAAAAAAGTCATTTAAAATGGGATTTGGAAAAGAAAAGACAAAATAACAGTAAAAAACATGTACCTTATGGTTCCGAGATCCCAACCAGCTAAGTTGGCAGCAGTAGTTAAAGCATCCTTCCATATTGGAATGTTCTCCATGAAATTAGCCTCATGTTTGGCCAATGCTTCTCCAAACCAACCAGTTTGTTTTCGTACATCCGAAGGATCCACCTTGTAGAAAATCGGCAAAACTTCCTGACCCTTGGATTTCTTACATTCAATTATTTCCACCAATTCATCCAGACACCATGTGGAAGATGCATAATTTTCAGAGAATATAACAATAGAAATGGAAGCTTTCTGTATAGATTTGAAAAGGGTTTCAGAAATTTGCTCACCCCTTTCGAGCTGGTCATCAATGAAGACGTTGACACCCTTTTGACGCAAGGCCATGTCAAGATGACTGGTGAAATTGTCTCGAGTATCCTCTCCTCTGAAACTCAAAAACACATCATAACTCCATTTGAAAGTAGATGATTCTGCTGCAACAGTGGAAGATTCCATCAGAAAGGAACGCGCAGAATAAGGAAAAGAAAAATCGAAAACACCAATAGCAATACTTGTGAAGAATAATGCAGAACAGAAATTGAAGAACAATGTATTAGGTAAAGAGAGAAAATCAAACGCATTGAAGAAGTGGGGCATCGTATTTTGAATTTGATTGATACAGTACACAACCTATCCAATTTCATCCAAAGACTTTTCTCTACCACTCCCATTTTCCCACAAGCTACAGTCAACATTGTAACTAAATTGAAGGGAACGTAAAAGTCAAGAAGGTGGGAAGTGTGTTTGTAGAGTTCATATTTGGTCCACATGTATGGTTTTTATTTTTTTAGAAAACTGAAATTAAAAAACTAACACTTTCTTTCATAACCATTTGGTTGTTAGTCTAAGGTTCTTTAAAGCAAACTTATTCTCTCTAATTCTTACTATAGCTTTCATTGTTCTTGAGTAAAAATTTGGATTTTTAGCCAAATTCTATAAGTAAAAACAAGTTTTCAAATACTAATATTAGTTTTCAAAGTTTATCCAAATCCAAATCCAAGATTTGTGCAATTTAGATGTTGATATTAGTTTTTCAGAGTTGTGTTCAAAGTGGTTTACCTTTTTATATTTACCTTCATTTTCGTTTCAAAACTCAGAGAACGGGTTTTTTTAGGGATAAAATGATGGCTTATGAGCTTATACTTATACTTTTCATGTATAATGTAATCTCTAATGTAAAATATGGAAATAGATTAAACTAATTTAATTTGATCTTTAAGTAATGCACAAATTAAGCATGAGAAACCAATTTAACTTGAGAAACAAAAGTTGTTCTTCTAACATAGATGCAAAATACAAATTAAGCATGACTTCATCTATTTTGCTCCTTTTCCTCCACGTATAGTCATACCTGCATGAGAAACCAATTTAACCTGAGAAACAAAAATTTTCACAATTGATAGCTAACTATCAAGACTTGGGGCAATCCATACAAGATACGTTAAAAAATCATTTATTTATTCATCTCTATACCTTCTTTCCTTAACAATAAAACTCTTATAAATATGTGAAACTGTTTATAGGGATGGAAGAGAAAAATGTGTCATATTCAATTTGTTGTAGAATTTGAAAAGTTAAAATTTTAGAGGGTTTAGAATGTAGAGAGATTTCATTCATTACTTATACACATAATTATAATTATAATAATTATTATAGACATAATTATTATAATATAATAATAATAACTCTTTTCAATTGGTTTCAAATGGTTAGTGGAGAATGCATCAATTAAATTGTAGCATTTTCAATTGCTTGTTATTAATTCATAGAGTCTGGATCAATATTAATTGAAATGTCCACTTTCAATATGTATCCTACATATAGACATGTTTGATTATGTGTATGATTGAAAATTTTAATATATAGGAGGGACAAGGAAGGCAACAAATGATTCTCGTGAATCCCTCCTTTTAATATAGTAAAGATAAAGATAATGAAAATTTAAAGTAATTAATTAGAAAGATTTGTAGAGTCTAAATTTTGAAACATACTGACAATTTAATGCGTAGTTGAAGAATGTGTCGTGAAACTTGGAATCATGGAATCAGTGAATTATATTAGATTTGTTATAAACTTTTTAAGTTTAAAAAATTTGTATTTTTTTTTTTTGTAAGCTTTTTCTTTAAGCTTTGAAGGATTAAGTTTGTAGTGTGACCATGGTTTTGGTGCAAATAAAAATGCATTTTTATATAATTCTACATTTAAAATTGAAATTTATAAGAATTAAAAATTTGATTTACAAACTAAGCATTTTCTTGATCTCCCTCTACAACATCATCGCCTTGTCATCGTCGTCTACGTCGAATGCGTTCTCGATTTGTGTTAGCAACATTAAGTCGTCTGGTCTGTTGAATAGTTTGTTCTATATTTTCCAAGGTTTGATCACACAATAATAGTAAAGCGCCATCAAGTATGATAAAGCATCTAGTAATTGACGCAAGTACCAAGGAAAATAGTTATCTGATACCATTGCCTGATGTGTTGCTACTTCTTCTACATGAAAATTATTTTGCGAATCTCATATTGCGATATGCTCCGCAGAAATCCTATGTCAATCTTGATCGTGCTTGCAACATACCAAATTGTGCAACACACGATCTGACTTATGTTTCTCAACAATATGAAAGCAAATCATATGACCCATACATCCACACCACTTGCCCATTATGACATCGATCGGGAAGCAATACCATAATGTTATGGGTGTATGGTATCCAATTAATCTATTTAAAAAAACAAACATAAGTAGACAACAAAAAATATAACTAGACAACGTTCGTATAATATTTTACTACCTGAGAGTGTATCAGTCGATCAAATATCATTCAGTACGTCAACAACATATTTGCTGACTATTTTGATGTAGGTAGAACACCACTCCATCTAATGTGTGAAAAAAATTAATAATAAGTTATAGATATTGCATATTTTATTAAAAAAACAATATATAAATAAAATAATACATGAAACTCAAAGGTCGGCCAATTGGAGCATGTAGTTCTACTTGTGGTGCCCATAATAGGAAATCTAGCATATGCTCATACTTTCAAAGTAACATTAATGGGCCAACTATTTCTAAAGAATGTACATTACTAGCTCGACACAGTTTTCTATACAACCATGCAAGGCATGCAACGCCCCAAGAATACGTACAAGTCTGGTCAAAATCGCTTAAAAGTTGAAGAAACATACAATGGACCAGGTATTTGATTTGTCAACAAACAGAAAACCTCCAATGAGTTGCATAAAGTATGCACGAGCGTATCTCTAAAAACTCACAACGTCAGCATCTGGGTGGCAATGCTCTGAATTGTTCATCCAACCATTGAAGACTTAATCGTTGACCTTTCATGTCAGGCAGTAGAACTCCCAAGAAATCTTAGCAAACTGCTTCTAGTTATACGTTAACGAGCCTGCAACAGGCTCACCATCCATCGGTAACCCCAATTGGATCGCAACGTCCTATAATATGATTGTGCATTCCCCAAAAGGCATATGAAAGTTGTGGGTATCTAGTCTCCAACGCTCAACCAAAGTAGTGATCAAGTGCCCATCCAACTGCATGGATCCTATCTGAAAAACTCCAGAAAATCCAGCAGCCTCTAAATATGACATAATCTGCTAATCGAAGGGGATCGTCCGCTGAGATGCTGCATCTCTCCTCTGACAACTCAAAATTACTGTGTGGAGGAGATATCCCATAGACGATGAGCGATGAAACGTTTGTAGATATAGCTGGGTAGGATGAGTTGGACCAGGTTCTATTGTGCAAACAATTGTCAGAAAGTAATTCATTTATAACATGACGTATTGCAGTAATAACATGAAAAATGAAAGTTCAACAACATAAAAGTGATAGAATTCAAAATATTTTACATGTGCAATCTATGAAAGAAAATTTCAAAAGCATAAAATTAAACAATTACATAATACAATAGTATGAATTTAAGCGATATAATTTACCTATCAATACACTAAAACTTAAAGCCTATAATATTTTGATAAGATACCTTAAATCAAATAATTTCAAATTACCAATACATAGAAAGACACTCAAATTACCAATATATTAAAAATATTTCGTACTAATCCCCCACCATACACATTAAAAATATTATTGAATTTCATGGTTAGTTTAGTGGTTTAAAATCTGGAGTTGCATGGAATATTATATATTATAAAGCTTCAATTCTTAGACTAAATCCAGAAAGTAAAAAGATTGTAGCAGGAAGAGGATGGGAATGTAGAGATTCAATGAAAAATGTTTCTTATGCATTGGAAATTTCTTCTAATTCAATCATGATTGCTAGATGGATTCTTCAAACTTTTACTTTTTTATTTTAAATTTTTTTTAACCGCTTACGACAAGATATATTACAACTTTTAAAAAAAACCTAAAAATTTAATCTCTTAATTTAAGGTTCAGCGAATACTTTCTACAATTCAAGTTTTTACAAGAATTTATCAAATTTTAGGAACCGAAATTGTAATGGAATAAATGTTTGGTAGGAGTAAGCGTGATAGATTGAAAAACCAAAACATCCGATCAAACCGAAGTCAGTAGGTCAAAAAACAAGAGAAGTCTATTGGGATCGATTTCATAAAGTTTTAAATTGAGAAATTCTAAAAATATTTCTAAATGTTAAACCTACCCAACCCGACAAAAATCGACCAACTGATCCTTATTTATTGACTAATCCTTATTTATTGACTAATGTCAAACCGCCTATGACCGTGACAATTTTGTAAAAAAGAAAAAACTGACTCTGACTAACCATAATCACCTCAAATTAGTACAAAATTAGTACAAAATAATGCGTAGTTTAAACTTTATATAGAATCACCATTGTTTACGGTTGCAAAATTACATAACTAGCTGCTTTTTAAATACTTTTTTTAATTAAAAAAATGTTGTCTTAACGTCTCTTTTCCACTTGGTTTTTTCTTATATATTTTATTTAAAACACCACCTCATACAAGATTTAAAACAATTATATCAAACTATATTTAAATATTAAATATCAAAATAAAAATGTCTATTCATAACCAAGTCTCACATATTATGATATTACTTTAAAAGCTACAATCTTAGGGTTGATTCTGAACTTTTCTAAAAGCATAATTGCCGGCCACTCGAACTTCTAAAATATATCCCAACTAAAACGAAATGACCACTCAATAAAAAAAATTTCACATTGGAAATACTAATTTGATTTGTTCCAAAAGTCTGATTTAAAATGTTAATTTTTAGAAGTTATAACCAAAAAAACTAATCATTTACATGTTAGAACATAGAAAATGAAGTTTAGAGTATCCACTAAAAGAAATACATTAGTTATTAATATGTCGATTGTGCAACTTTCTTACCAAAATTAGGTTGTTCTTTCTATTCTCCTTTTTTTTTTCTTTTTTTTTTCGTCTTTTTAACAAATATTCATTACATAGGAAAATTAAAAACACCAACCGTCCTCGTCGTTAAGCATAGACAACCAATCAAAAAAGAAGAAAACCCGAAAAATAGTTACTTACTAAAGCATTTTGCATAAAGATCCAACACTCACACGCTCTCCCCCCTAAAAAAAATATGTAACAAGTAAAATCAAATAAGGACAATGAACATAATTGTTTCAGGCAAAAATTGAAGAAACAATTGAATTATTTTCATAGCAAAAACTTTTCATTGCCCCTTCTGATTGTACAACCATAAACCCAAGGCATTGGGGAGAACCCTATAGCAGAATAGGGTTTGACTTAAAATTATTATACATAAAAAAAAAAACCAGAAAACTAAAACTACAAACATACTCTTTTGATTGAAAAAATTGCAACTTGTGTCATCTATTATATATCTAATAACCCAACTCAGGAAACCCAATTGAGTCAGACAAATATGACATAAGGGCTGACCATTGAACAGCTCAAAGTATAATAAAGATTTAGGATACCAACCATATCTAAACCAAGTCGATGATGCCTTCTCATTTCTCATTTAGCTGGAAGAATTCTTCCGTGCAAGGTAGACGCGGTAAGCTGCCAATCCAACGATCGTTACAGCAGCTCCGACTGAAATAACCACATTACGAAATCAGTTGGAGAGACTAAGGGACTTACGAGTCATCACATACTCCTCTTGTTGCCAATTGGGTTTGATATGATAGATGCAAATGAGAGAGAATGAGAAAGGAGATTTTTTTTAACATCTGAAATGTCATGTCAATATTAAAAATAATAAATAAATAAATGTACACTGACAGATACTGACAAAGTAACGCAAGAGACCTTTTAAAGCTATTTCTCAAAATTCAATGAAAAGTGCACAATTTAACACGTTAGAGAACAAAGGAACTGTTCCTGAAAAGTTATGGACCAACAAGGTAATTTTTCAGGGAAAAAACCCTCCTAGAAGAATTAGGAGCTCAAAAGTGAACAAAACATTTGACATCTCATTATCTATCAAAGGACGAGGGAAAACTATGACGAATTACACTGAGAAACCAAGAAATAAGCCATATAGTCTAATCTCATAAAGGAACAATGATGCAAGCGTGAAAAGAGTACACACTAGCGACTCTTAGTCATCCTCCTTAGTACGGACGTTATGCCCAACAGAGCATTTCATAAACCGTAGACAAAAGGCAAACCTAAAGGAATAGCTTTCTATGGATTTTCTGAATGTGCCTTTCGGCCCACAGCATGAGGTAACACGTCCATATTTGTTCGCAATGGCTTAAAAAATTTCACCATAACGTGCCCTCGTTAACAATGCCTGAACCCACAAGGTCTAATAGTCAAGAAGACCCTCATAACCTTCTCTAGATCCTTTTTAAAGGAAACAAAAATCTTCACCTAAAGGATAAAAAAGTTAGAATGCCACCCAACACATTGGATGAGAGACAGCCAACTTGTATTAGAGAAAAAGGTCCTCTACGAGACAGTCGTTTTTAAATCTTCTCCAAGTAAAGGTTTCAGAAAGAATCACTCTCACAATCCCATCTTTTCCCATCTCGCACTTGTACTCATCAACCACCTCATTAGCGACTAGAATGGAATTTAAGGTTTTCCTTTCAAACAAAGGTTTAATAATTTAGCACTGTGAGTCAAGACTGTCATTCTTGAGAAAATCACTGAATCCTTTATTATATCCTTTTTGAGGATATCCCAAGAGAATAAATTTTTTCACTGTCATCAATAAAAGAAAAAGGAAAAGTTAAGACAGTTGCCCACGACATCTGGAAGTGACATCATCGCCATAAGGTTGCTATGTATTGAGCCAAGGATTAATAAGATTATGACTATACAGCAAATTTAACTCATGGACATCGAATCAAGTATGGAGGTTGTCTGAGCATTTTTCCAAAATGTTTTCTATTAATGGTATTAACCACAAAAACATCCTTTATAAATAACTTGTAAAATTTAAACACGTGATTTTGGAAGAACAATTTTAGTTCTGAAAAACAAGTAATCAGTGGGATGACAGACTCATTTATTCAACCAGCCAATGAAGCAAACTGTCATACACAGCAGTACATGGTAATGTTCATTATCAAGTAGGTTTTTCATGTTGCTATGAATGAGGAAAACTACAGAAATCAACATACCTGAAACAAACATAAGAGAGCGGTTTATGAGCTTGTGATAATGCTTGCGGCTTCTGCCCGCCTCAGTTTCAGGGATGCTTAAATGAGGATGCTCTGCAGCTGATGTGATTCTTCGGAATACGTTATTAAAATCACCCAATTTCGTGCTGATTGGTATTGGAGGTTCTATACCCATATCCTGGCTCACCTACCAAATTGCAACGAGACATAATGGTAAGGACGGTGATATTAAAAGATTCAGGATTTCACTAAAATATAACATTATATTGGATGATGAACAGAGACAATTATTAGAAAGTGAACCCAACAAAATAAAGATTACAAGGAAAAACCATAAACAGATTAAATACTTGCTAAAGAAATTGTATTTGATTACTTTATTTCTTTTATTTACTATGAAACAAACTTTCTTTCAAATGAATGAAACTATATGAGGGCATTTTTTGTTCAAACACAGAATTGGGGCAACTGATTCTAATAATTGATTGATAATGGTTTCTATAGGAGATGAAGTGAATATGAGCACCAGACAATTGCAACACTGATAGGCTATGTTATAATTATCAACTCGTTATTCTTCGGACTGAGACCTTTTTTGAAATTGGGTGGGGGGCTGGTTGTTGAAAGCTTAGTTTCTTAGTAAGAAAAAAAAATTGTAACCTAAACATTACATTGCTTTTTCTCATCAAAATAGTAATGTCAGAGAGACGTTTATGGTAAACCTGTAATCTACAACATTCTGATTCAGTGGATGTGAATATATATAAACAGACACATATATGTATTATATATGAATTCAGTTCAACTATCAGAACGTTAAGCGTCCTGTGTGAATGATTGAATTTATATGGTACATAGAGAGAAAAAATTACTCTTGTAGAATCTTGTATGGCCAAAGGAAATGAATCGAGGTCATCTTTGGCAGCAACAATTAAACAAGGCACTTCATAGCCAGTATCCTCACCATGACTTGCAACTTCAACCAGTAAATCGGTTGCTTTCTTCCAGGAGGACTCATCGGAGCTGGAAAAGAAAACAAAGTTGGTGCTCTACGATAGGAATTCAGAAGTTCATTGGCATAAACATACAAGGAATTGCTTATGCTAGCCAATACATAATTGTTCTGTTTTATATTCATAGAAAAAGGTATGCTATAAAAAAATTGACGAGAATTCATGATAAAAATATTTCAAGATATGTTTCGTTTGTAAATCACATTGAGCACCACCATATCCATCATTATGCCAAACATCAATCAGGATGTGGAAAGGAGTTTAGGGATGTGCAATGCAAGGAGAAGCTTGCCACCAGAGAAGTACGGACACTTCATATTAGAGCTGGTATCGGTGTCGGACACTTGGAGGACACGGATTCATCCGGACACGTTGGGGACACGTGTCCGACACGCCAAAATCCGTGTCCTTTTATTTTATTTTTTTAATTGTCCGGACGCACGTCCGGACACTCCATTTTGCTTTTTAGAAGAAGCCCAAAGCCCAGCCCACTAAACTAAACTAATTCCAATAAATAATAATTAAGTGAAGCCCAGCCCAAAGCCCATTAAACTAAACTAATTCTAATAAATAATCAAATATAAAGATTTTATTAGATATAGTAAATCAAATCTTCTTCCGTTTTCTTCCGTTCTCTTCCGTGGAGGGCACGTCTCTTGGCTTTCCCTCTTGAATATTTGACTCTTCATCTCCCGTTTTCATCTCAATTTTTTCTTCTGTGTTTTATCCAACTTCAACGACCAAATAGTCCCTCTCACCGCTACTGTTTGCTGGATATTTTTTCTATTCTTGCAATTGGTCACCGCTACTGCTTGCCGGCAACTCAAAACTAATACACCAAACAACGACCAACTCTCAAGTATGTTTTTTTAGTTATATTTTATTAGTTTTAGTTTGTTTTCTTCTAAAGTTTTAATCTTTTTTGAAAATTTTAATCTTTTTTTGAAAATTTTAATATGTTTTGTACTATTACAACCTACAATGGTTAAATGTTAATTTGACATTTTATGTTTTTTTTAGTGAAGATTGAAGAACATTTAGTATTTTTTTTTTTTGTTGAGGAAATGAAGAACATTTAGTATTTTGTATCAAATTTATATATATTATATAAAAAATTACTTTAAAAAAATAACGTATCCACAACGTGTCCGTGTCCTATTATTTTAGAAATTGGCGTATCGCCGTGTCCTATCGTATCCGTGTCCGTGCTTCTTAGCTTGCCGCCCTAATAACCAATTAGTCCAAGAATATTAGATAACCAATCATTAAGAAGAAAGAGGAAAAATAACTAGTAGTCCATGCAACTAGAAGACCATTAAAAAGAAGAAAAAAATAGAACTTCAAATTAATTTGTTACTGAAACCTTGGGGCAGACCATTCTTAGATTAATGATTTGAGAAAACTAGAAAACCCTGCTTAGGATGAAGTACAAATCTCGAGCATCGGAGGTTAAGGCCCTTAGTAAGATACAATAGTCGGAGAGGGACTATAGTAGCTTTCTGAAATCCCCCTTAGGTTGTTGGTGACTGTCCCATTCCTTTCAAATTTTCATATCAATGAAAAGTACATGCTCAAAAAATAAAATTATGGTGAAAGAAGAGAAAAGGAGAAAAACAGACAGAGGTGGCAGAAGCTTATATAAATGTCACCCAGGCCTTTCTCTCTTTCCAAATACAAATGCCATTTATGATCCAGAAATAAAAAATATTATCATGCTAATATGGCGTAACATTGTTAACAAGCAATGGCCGTTTGCCCGTTTCCATTAGAAAAGAAGTTACCTGTCATGCACAAATAGTGCAATGTCACACGCAGCTAAAGACTCTTTGCTAGACAACAGTTTTTTCACTCCATCTTCGGGTATCTCCCTCAAAATAAGGGTTTTTTTTGTTCCCTGTAAACCAAAAAAAAATTACAGAGAGGAACTATCAAATAAGAGCAGACATCATAGTTTCTTAAAAATAAAACTAAAGTTGAGTATTTGACTTTATATCCCAAAACATGCCATCACTTTACTGATTTTTTAGCATATACATTAATCAAAAGTGCAACAACTTCAATGGTCAATGAAAATCAAATAGAAGGTAAATTTTGACAAAGGTGTGAACCATAAATATCCTCAAAAAGCCTCCATTTCTAAGAAAACTTTTGTTATTCAATCGATCATAGAAATTATCTTAATGCAAGTGTATATTTTATGGTAGTTGGTAGCTACACCATATTTCACCAACTTTGAACATATGCCGTCTGAAAAATCATCATAAACTCTCTCCACAAGGAATAATTGCTTCCAATTCACAAATTATGGACACATGATATTATATTAAAACCTTGAAATTTGAAATCTGGATCCATGCTTCTCCAATTAATCAAAACAAGGACATAGCAGAACTTACTTCAGGTTGGTCGACAACGTTTACGGCATAGCGTTCTTCAGTGGTAGGAGTGTAGGTCACAGAAAATGGCCTGTGTATCAAATTTTCTTAACACGTGACATGCTCCAAAACTAGTACTAAAAATTAATGCCTCAAAAAACTAGATAAGTAGAGAATGTTGATAAAAAACCTTGCAAGAAATGCATCCAATAAAGAAGATTTCCCTGCTTTCTTAGGCCCAAACACAAAGCACTGAAGAACATTTCGGTCTAACTGTTGCTTCTTGCGATCCAATCGCCTTTTCCTCGTCACACGAACAGCAGATGCAGGATCACCAGGGTAACCAATGTATATCAGATTTTCAATGGTGTAAACTGGGTTTAGGAGTGTCATGAGGGACCACTGCAAAAATTCAAGAAGAATAGACAACTATAAATAATACACTTCTTTTAGAAGGAAAAAAACTCTCAGAAACACATGGTGGAAGAGAGGGAGAGGGAGGGTTAAAATGAGAAGAATACGGAAAATATGAATTGCATCATCGTATCAGGAAAATTGGTTGAAAAACTAACCAGTGATAAAAAGTCATCAATTGACAATCCTCCCATTGCATTTCGCTCTGCAGAATCTTTGTATGGAGATTCATTCCAAGGACTGGCGTTTCAAAAAAAAATGTTGCATAAGAAATCAAAGAAGCTCATTAACTCGCCAAAACAATAAATCATGTTTTTTGAAGCTTTTCTGTAACTGTTCTGTAGGCACAATTTTGCTTGATTGGCCCCTTTTTCTCTAGAGAGTGGCCCCGTTTTGTGGAATTATATTTTGTAGGCCCTTGTATTCTTTCATTTTCTTTCTCAAAGAAGGTGGTTGTTTTATTAAATAATAACAATAATAACAATAAATTATGTTGAAAGGTATAATGGTTGCCAAATCAGTTTAACAACAAATGTTGGAGAAAATTTCAAAACCTATTTTGTAAAGATAGACGTAGGATCTAAACAACCACAAGTAAAATATGAGAAATCTTCACAACAGAATTGAGTTATAACTAGGCAAAGGGTCGATGTTATATTGTAGTTGCTTTAATGTATTTGAAAATTGAAACATCATGAGATCTGGAGCATTAATTTGACACATGGAAGAATGAAAACAAGGGGAAAAAAAGTATTACAGTATCAACAAAGTTCAGATTTATTTAGGAACAGAACAAAATATAACCCAAGCAAGTAGCACAATATTGATATAACAACTTTCATAGAGTAGAAATGAAAGAATATAAGTACACTGCATACAAAAAAAAAACCAAGCCCACAAAAAGGGAACCCACTTATAAGTAGGGGCCCAGCTATACTAAATAAAATCTATGTGAAAAATATATCCTTTCTGTCGTAGACTCATAAATACTCTAAACTCAAATTTTAAATCTTGACAAGATTTCTACAAAGGCATACGGATAAAAATAAAGCCACAAAACATAAATGCAAACTAAAAGAATTCAGGGGCATTCAAAAATCTTGATAGAATTTCCATGAGAATGTTGCAGAACTAAGAGTAAAAACCAGGGGGTATGTGAAGAGGCCATTTAGAAATGTTGCAGCACTCTCACCAATAAGATTCTAAAAGGACAATGCACAGTGCATAGAATTCTGAACTTGCAATTTAGTGTTTAGTAGGTCTAAGAATATTAAGTCCAGCACTAAACAACACTAAATTGAAAGTTTAAGGACCTTTTCAACATTTCTTAACATTTAGGGACCAAAATGACATTAATATGAAAGCTCAGAACCTATCCAACACTTTTAGACACATACCTGAAAGTTCATGAACAACTTTATAAATTTTTTAAAAAAAAGCATATTTCAAAAAAACAAATAAATGAGAGAAAATATGACAGATTATTTTCTCGCTCAATGCACGAGGATGTTATCTTGTTTATACAAGTTTGAACCATAATCCCCCAAATGACAGGAAACTACCAAATACTGTAAAGCCAATACCTCTCGGGTGCTGTAGAAAATAGTTCTTCAAGATCACGGGGACGCAAGGCACCATCCTGGAGTGTAAAGAAAAGGCATGGATTACTTGGCTACGAAAACAGATCTATAAGCTCGATTATACTAAACAATTTTAAAATACAAAAGGAAACAAACAAACTATTGGTTGAGAAACCAACAAAGAAACTAAGAATTTATAATTTGGAAAGTTGTAAACTATGACATACACCATCACCATCATAGAGCTCAAATATTCCCCTTAGAAACTCGAGTGCTTCATTTGTCAGCTCCACACTCTACAGAAAGAACAGCCATTGGATAAGAAATTTTGAACTAGAATTAGAATAATATGGAACACTTTAGGAAAAAAAATTACAAAATGCAGTATATTGTCTTACAAAATCATTAACACCTGATGAGAGACAAATAACTAAATCCTAATATTCTTTATAATATTATATCATACCACAAAATGATAAATGTAAAACAAAAGGAGAACAAGAAATCCTCCCTAAACCTAGTTAAAGAAAATCACTCCACTTGAAATTGAAAATTTTCACATCCCAACCAATCCAGGAAAAGTCAATGGCTTCCACTCTAAGCATTTACCACATCTACAATATTAATTTAAAGCCTGCTCCATGAAAGTGAAAGAAAACTATTTCGAGAAAAGTCTTGGAGAAAACAAATATCCAACAGTATACAAAATGTAAAAACTGAATATATATTATGTTAAGAATAATTTTGAAAGTCATCATCAGAGTGTGTGATGCAGTTGGCGTGTTCTACAGAAATTGAGAGGACTGCTGCAATATTATTTTCATTACCTGATCTGGAGCTCTCTTTCCTAAAGTTGGGATAAGTTCATCCGAAAGCTTGATATCATTATCGTACCCAAACTTCCTGAGTACAGTCCATGTTGTCTCCAAACGCCCCTTCTCTATAAATAAAGCATGAAGAAAGAGGAACCCTGTCAAAGTGAGTCCACGATCATTCACTCCTTCAGGAAGTTTTTCTTGCACAACCCTCTTAACCCCAACAATTTCAGAAGGTTGTAAAGGAGCGTTGAAACATTTGACCTGAAAGAAAAGAGAGAGAAAAATAACAATAATAAGAAAGCTCCATAGAGTCAAGTCAGTTATTACGGACAAAGATAAAAAATTTATGAGGTGTTTGCCAAAAAAATTGTAGACTATGGTTAAAGGAAGACCTGAAAATCATTCAGCTCCGCATCGCTCAAAGCACCGTCTTTATCGTGATCACAAAGAATAAATATCCGTTTCAATGCTCGTACACACCTAGGCTTTAGAGTTTGAGTTTCTTGATCAAAAAGTGGACCTGTTGGGTGAAGTACAGCTTTCTGGGCGTAGTAAAAGACCTCAGGAATCTGCAAATGGAATAATACAATTTTGAGAACATGTTGTTCTAAAGCCTTAACAGTGAACTAAGCAAAAATGAGAAGTGAACGTACATCTATGAGATATAGATGACAACATTTTCAAATAAGCACTACTCGGCAGATTTAAGTGAACCAATAAATGAAGTTGGATGTGAAACCAGAAAATAATGCAGAACGGTTTGAGGGGTCCTTTTCTTCATATACTCATGAGTAAGGGAGCAATAAATAAATTTGTTTCCTTTTTTTACTGAGAATGCAAATAATTTCATAGAAAGATGAATACCTGGATATGTTTAAAAGCTGAACACTCGATGCATGTTTCAATTTCTCGAAACTGCTGCATTATTGGGGACATAACCTGCTCCAAGCTCACCTGCTGATCCTCATCTCTCAAATCCAGCTTACAGCCCACTACTATGACGGGAACCCTCACCTGCTTGTTTAAACCATTATAATCAACATCAATAAAATAACCAACATAACTTATAAAACACTGAGCTTATCTTGAGAAAGAGACCCTTTAATTTTCAAATTGAAGAAACTTATCAAGATAAACTTGTTAGGTTAGCACCAAGATCAGCGATTTTATTACCGTGTCATTTTCCATCCACCAAGGTAAAAGGAGGGAGTAAAAGTTAACTGACCTCCAGTTGACGAAGTTTTGGAAGCCAAAAAGTACTCAGCCGATCAAGGGTGTTAGGCTGATCACAAGCATAAGTTAACACCACTGCATCAGCTCGCTTAAGTTCCTCAGCAACTTTTGCACTATCCTCAGTGCTGGGACAAAGAAAAACAAGCGAACAAAAAGAGGAACCTTAGAAACTTAAAAAATGCCCTTGAATACCTTGTGGAAGATTACATTAGCGAGAAATACTCAGCTTTATTTTCCAATTGGAATTTGGGGGGGTAATTTGCATTAAAGAAGCATATAAAACACATTGATAGGACGGTAGACTAGCAATCTAGAAAGCTAAAAATTAGAAAATGGTGCTCCAACCAGCAACAAGAGAATGGGCAGAAGCAGTAGCCGTGCTTAAATATAGTAGCAGGCAGCAAAGCAGAATGTAGAGTGAACAAGGTGCCAATTCTCTGGACTCTCTTTTCTATTTAATTTTCACCCACTAAAAACAAGTAGCCATGCTTAAATATAGAAGCAGCAAGGGAAGAAAGGGATATACAGATATATCGCCGTAGGTAGCAGAATTCTCCTATTATTATTTATTAAAGTTGGCACTAGTTATCTCAAAACCATAACCCTAAAAGGCAGTATTAATGGCTACAATAGCACATTCTCTTAGTCTATTGTCTCAGTATCAGGACAGAATGAAAACAAACAAAACAAACATAGCAACCAATACCGTGATGAAGTATCGATGATTGTGGTGGGAACACGATCCGGGTAAAAGTCTTCAGGCAGCCTCGTCGGCGGCAATACCGGGGGGACATTCACTGGAAAATTGTCCGCCGCAGCAGTAACGATCAAGCTCGACTTTCCAGTACCACGGTCCCCAGCGATAACTATACGAACCTCGGTCCGGCCACCTGAGTGAGCTGGGGCCCTTGCCATTGGAAGTCTAAAACCTGCAAAAGCGAAATCCCAAAACAACCTTCAGTGACTTAAAAATTTCTTCCACAAAAACATAAACACCATAAAAACAAAAAATTAAAAAAATCGAGCTATCTCTATCAAAAAGCGGATTCTTCAACAGCTCAAAAAAGACATAAAAATAAAAATGAAAATAAAAATAAAATCCAATGAAATTATCCATAGACTGTGAGAGAGAGACGCAAAATACAATCAAAGCACAGCGTTTATCAGAGTATGAAAAACAAGTAGTAATGAGTGAAAGAATGAGATAAGAAACGAGGAACGAAGAGTGATATCGTGGTATTAAAAGTAATCGAGAGGGAATAATCCAAAGGGTGAAGAAAACTGGCCTTTAGAGATTATATTGTATTTGAAGGTGGAAAGTTGTAAAGCGCCACCAGACGCGGAAGCGTCAGTAGCAGCGACGACGGCGATGTGGCGGAGCTGGTGGCGAAAGTGGCAGCGGCGCGGCGGCTATGGATGCGTCGGGAAGAAGATGGAGAGAAAGAGAGAGAGAGAAAAATGGGCTTCCTCTTGCTTTTCTTCGTGGCTATTTTTCAAAATACGAAAAAAGAAAATCATTGCTCTCTTCCTTCCGCATATCGTTACCTATAAGTGCACGAAGTTTCGGCGTTTTGGATCAACGTCGGCCTTTTAGTCCTGCCCAACTTCTTTTTTTCTAATGAAAATTACTTTACCTTTAGTTAATAAGTTTTAAAATTTTTGTTTACAAATAGGTTTAGGAGTTACTCGACTATATATATATTTTTTTTTTAATTCTAAATACCATATAATTATTTTTTTAAAAATCTAACAAAAAAAAATAGTTCAGTTACCTTTCGAACGTATTTTTTAAAAACTTGAAGTCTAAAAATGTCAATTTTGAAAACTTGGAGATTAAATTTGGAAACTAAAAATGTACAAGGTTAAATCTCATAAATCAAACCGCATATATTTCCAGTTTTTTTTTTTAAGAAATTACAATATTACTTAAAAGGTCATTAAAATATAAATTATTTAAAACCATATATTAGAGATAAATTTTTATGGATAGCAAAAAAAACAGAAGGTGAAAGTAACGTATGATATGCCAATAGGTGTGTGATCCAAAATTCTTCTATTTTAATAACATACTAAGTTTTTTATTAAACTTGTAATATAATTTGACTTATCAAAATTAATTAATCGTTTGATTTTTTGTTTTTTACTTTTTAAAATTAAGTATATTGAAATATTTTTATTTCAAAAAACTTGAAAACAAAATAATATCTATTCTACTCTTATTTTCACTCTCAAATTTATTAGTTTACTCTTTAAAAATCAAGTCAAATTTTGAAAACTAAAATATAATATATTTTTTATAAATATATCAAACACCAAAATATTGCCCTTCCTTGTCATCTTATTTCTTCTCCCATTTTTCTTTTCTTTTATTTTACATCTTAACTGTTATTTGGTTGTTGTCAGATATAAAAGATGTTTAGGATATTAGATAGACAAATCTAAATAATCATCTACCAACTAAAGATCTAAACTAGTCAAGAATCTTTAAAAAAATTACCAAAAAACCTTGAAAAAAATGTTAAATTTAAAAATCAAATCTAAACAATTAATTGCAAAAATAGCCAAATCTACACACGTCTGCAAACCATGTGTTTGGTACAAGAACGGTACCAAATATACTTTTCATTATGGGTTTTTTTCTTTTTTCGTTTTCGAAACAGTATATTCCTCTTTGAAAAAAAAACCTTTACAATATTGTGTTTGTGTTTAAAATTTGGCTAAAAATTTAATCGTTAAAATCGATGCAAACCATTTTAAGAAATTAGAAAGAAATAGGCTTAGATTTTAAAAATTCATGAAATAGGTCTTAATATTTTATATATATTATACAAGTTTGATATTTGATCTATCATTTATCACATTCATCGTTCAAATATGTTAAAATAAAAGAATACACAATTAAAAAAATTTCAACCAATAGAAAAACTAAATTGAAAGAATGGTTATAGAGACATCTTACCTAATTCGACATTTAAATCATTAAATAAAGAAATTCGTTATTATTTGATATTCACGTTAAAAGCAAAAATAAAAAATAAAAAATAAAAAGTCATATTTTATCTTTAATTTGGATTAAATAAAAATAGATATACAACCCTTGAATTATCGAGTTTTGTATTTTAATATTCATTTTGGAGTATCACTTTATTATATAATATTACTGAAATTAAAGTTAGATAATATTTTTAATTTTTAATCTAAAATATAAATAGGAACATTTTTATAAATAAAAAAATAAATTAAAATATTTACAAGCTATAGTAAAATTTTGGACTCTATCACTATGGTATATCAATGACTATAAGTGATATAATTTATTATAGATTATAAATATTTTATAAAATCTACTATTTTGAAAAAAAATTCATACAAATAATAGTTAATAAATGCTTACAATTGTTACGAAGGGTAGTAGGAGGGCACACTTGGAAACATGTAAGATTTTTTTTTTTTTTTTCCTTGCCTAATTTTAATTCTACCTAACTTAGGGTTTTATGTTGTAATTGTAGTGCAATTTCTCCGTCCTTTCTAGAGATTTTTCCCTCTAAAATTAAAAAAAGTTTTCAAACTCCATTTACAATGACATTTTATTAAATAGATAACCTTTTTTTTAACCTAATTTTCACATCATTGCAATAACGTTAATTTGATACCAACGAAAAATTGCTAAAAAAATTAATTATAGTTATATGAAATTTTCAAATTTAATTAATTGATGTATAAGAACTAAAAGTGTATATGTAGTAAAAAAAAAAGCAGCTTTAAAATATATGTACGTGAAGATAATAAATTTTGAGTTCAAATCTTTATCCAATATTTTTATTTCGTGCTTCACGTTAAAAGAATATATATATATATAAATAAAAGCAAATCACATTATAACTATAATTCATCTTTAACAGTATAAAATCACATTTTATTATAATCTGTTTTAAAAAAATCTTATGTTATATCTAAAAATAAAGCAGATATTTGTACCAAAGTTATGTTGTATTTCTTTAATAATACATACTATATAGTATGTATTGAAAAAACAGTCATACTATATTTGTAAAACAAACCTATCGTTTATTGAGATTAATGTATATAATTGGCAAACTTACACTAAATAAAATATTGTTAAGATAAATAAAGATAGATAGTAAATCACCATTTAATTAATGCAAACTTATTTTAAATGTGTGATATTTACTACATCTATTTTGAATGCACAAATTTTTCTTCCTTTGATTGATGATCTATTAATGTTTACTCTAAGTATTATCATTAGCAGTTTTCTTCCTTCTCTTAGAGATATTGCACAACAAAACAACTACACAAACATTTTTCGTTCAACTAGTCAAAGATCAATACATTAGTTTTAGGGTGATTTTCATAAATAAAACAAAGCGACAAAATATTTACGATCCATAAAACAGTTTAAGAAAAACCTATAAGACGGATTATTTTTTCATAATTCCATATTTGCCCTTACTGGTTTATAACGATTTTTCAAATTCGATTCATCTTCTTCTCTTGTTTATGATATTCGATAGTGTTCTTTCTTTTCATCTTTTTATCGTCCTTCAACTTCTCTTTTTGCAATTTTTTATTCTTATTTTCATCGTTTTTTTCTCTTTTTTTGCAATTTTTTTTCTTTTTTCCAAATTGTTATTTGGTTAAGATCGTGTATGAAATATACAATATATTTTTAGTTTTTTTTTAAACACTGATTTGGCTATTTAGATCGTGCCACAAATATAAAAAAAAAATCATTGGATATTAGATAGTCAAATCTAAACGATGCCAAATTTAAACACCAAATAGTTTATATTTGTCTAGCCAAATTAAAATATTGAAAAAAAAATAGTTGAGATTTGGCCCCAAATTTAAAATGTGAATGTAAATGATCATGTAAAAAAACTATTAAAAAATCTTTTAGATTTGATTCCAAACAATCAAATCCTAAACTATCATTTCTTAAATGTATTATGCGTGTCAGTCGATGCAGACATTTTTTTAATTTTCTATGGTAGAACCGTGAGCTTTTTTCGTTTTCGAGATTGTTCTAAATATTTTGTTCCCTTAGTTACGCCCTAAAATTTTAGGTAATTTTTACGTAATTATTTGAGTCGAGTGACTTAAGGGGGAGATCAGTGATTTTTTACGTGGAAAACTGTTGTTTTGTTTTGGATTTTTGGAAAGAAACGGGAAGAAAATAATAACAACATTAGTGATTAGGGTTATGACCAATAAGAAAAGAAATAATTAATGGTTTGTTATTAAGACAGATTAACAATGCATGAGTGCACTTGACCGAGTAAGGGTTACATATTTTGTATGTCTATACTCAACATTTTCTATGATACATTTTTCAGGTTAGGATACGGACAAAGTGACTAATGGCAAAAAGGATCCATAAGTCATAAGAGAGTTAACTTTTGCATATAGAGTCATGTTTGTCATGTTTTGATTTTAGATAAACATTTATGTTTTTGTTTGATTATAATTTTATTTCATTTTATTTAAAATTAGATAGGAATCAAACTTGTTTTAACCATTTATGTTAATTGATTTATTATTTCACTAAATTATTCTTTCAAAGTTTTGTTAATAAATAAGCTTTATGTTTTCCTACTCGAGTTTATTGAAAAATTAAGTATTTTAGTTGTTGCATTATGTAGTAACACGTACGTCATTACATTTATGCATATCTACAATGAGATATTCCAAATAAATGCATTGTGTATGAAAATGTCAACAAGTCATTTTTCTTATAGTTTGACGGGAAAAAACATCAACACAACCTTTGAAGCTTATAGTTGACAAATTTTTTCTATTGCCAATTAAATCGTAAAAACTAACACTAGCAACATTGATGTTAAAAAAGTGTCAACTATAACTTAGGCCAACTTTATAATAACTTCAATACATAAACATCTTATTTTTCTTAATACACGGGTAAGCGTTAAATTAAGCGACAAAATGCACGATTACATTTATGGAGTTTATAAATTTTATTAAAATACAATGTTTGCAAACATGATGATGTGAATAATGATGGGTTTAAATACAACTACATATATATCTATTTAATCCAACCAATTTTCGACCCAAAATGTAATAATATTGATTTAAACGTGAGAGACTATAGATTGACATCCAATGTCATATTCAAATGCCAAGAATTATATATATATATTAAAATGATCCATTTATTTACAAATATAATAAAATAGTAAAAAGTTTTCATAGTCTATTAAAGTTTTTTTTTTGTTATCTATGATATATTTTAAAAATATTTCTAATGATTTGCCATTTGAAACAACTAATTTGACATGCACGTGTTTTGTAAATTTTAAGATATATACCTTTACAAAAGTTTAAACATATATAATTTATGCATAAGAAATGATTGACTTAAGAGATAATTTTAGATTCATAAATAAATGAAAATTATGAAAGGAAAAAATGAAAGAAGAATTGTCGTTCTGAACAAGACAAAAAAAATCGATAATTCATAAATGAGACACATATAATAAAAACCAAACCATATACGACTATGTTTTGAAAGGAAATATTAATCTCTAGTAAGCAAGCCAGCATGAGAACTTTCTCAAAAAACCACTTCCATGCATATTAAATTCACATCCTCTAGTCAACTGTCCACATTGCCAACAATGAAAGATCCAACCAAGAACTTACGAGATCTCATCATGAATAATATCAACAAGTACCACTCTTGTGTTTTAACATTTAGTGAAGCTCAATCACTTGGACGGAATGAGGGACTTGAGAGGGTAGTAAATAGTGGAAGAGACTCAAATACGAGTATATTTTGATACCCTCAGAGTGTGCTAACCAAGGCATGAAAATTGGTGATAAAAGAGTATTTTTTAAACAAATGCTTTTGGTAATGAATTAATTTATAATGTTTTTATTTTCCAAAAAAGCACATAAGAACACGTGCAAGATGTAGAGACCACAGCTAGTGTCCAAAAGAAGTAGCCGAGTTTCTCTTCAAATCGAAAACACTAAGCCCAAACGGGACCAAAGAAGTGGATCCATCTTCTCCGTCGATTCAGTAGCCGTGAACCTAATCGGACGGCCAATACCCTCAACCGAACGGTGGCGCCACTTCTTTTAAAGACGCCACCGGCATCACGCGCTCTCAATTCCCAATTCTCTCACTCGGCAATTCCCCGTCTTCTTCCTCTGTTTTGTTCCCATTTAAAAAAGCCTTACCTACCCAAATTAAGACAATCCCATTTTAAATTCCTTGACATTTCATTCATTCATTCATAGGAAAAGAGAATCATGAGTTTTGATCTTGAATCGCTCTCGGAGGCTACTTCCGGTGCGATCGGTTCGCTTGTCAGCACCACTATCTTGTACCCGCTTGATACCTGCAAGTCAAAGTACCAAGCCGAGGTTCGAGCTCATGGCCAACAGAAATACAGGTTGCCTATTTTTGTCTTTTTTGATCTGGGTTTGTTTGTTTCCCCTGTTTTTTTTATGGGTTGGGGTACCTTTCTTGGTTTGCTTTCAAATCGTGATCCGGGTGTCGTTGATGCAATCGTACCCTGTTTTTGAAGGAATTTTTGTAGTAATTTGAGTTAGTCTGTGTTGAATGATCCTACCGTTAATTGGAGTTCTGTTTCCCCCCCTCGTATTCGATCTCATGATCTTTGATAGTTTATCTCGTTATTGATCTCATGACTTCTCTTCAGCGAATTTTATGTGGTATGGGTTGTTCTTTGTTTAATTGAATGATCTATAGAATTTGAGCGCTTCTGAAGTGGTTGGTTGGTGAGCTGTGGGAATTTTGTGATAGTTTGAAAGCATTTGTGGCTGTTTCAGGTTCCTTGGTATCTGGAAAATCTCTTGTTATGTATTTTGTAACTAGCTGTGTGTTAAATTTTAGCTCCTGTTGTAGACTTGTTCAATCTTGTGAGTTGGATGCAATGATTTAGTTGAAGCGTGAATGCAAAATGGGCTTGTTTGGGTTCATGGCGTCTAGATCATTAATGAATTGGTGCTTGTGGAAGAACAAAGCAATGCAAAAATCTCGTGGAAGAACAAAGCAATCTGATTCACACTTTTACACACACAACACAGTAATGGCTCTGCTTTTCTGCTAGAAAACTGATTCGATGCCTAAAAAATGTTGGATGCTGTTGTCGTTTTTGCATCTCTATTGATTCAACTGGTTTTGGCTTTTGAAGGTATCTTTCAGATGTGTTGTGGGAAGCAATAAAAAACAATCAAGTTCTTTCGCTGTACCAGGGACTGGGAACCAAGAATCTACAATCTTTTGTTTCTCAGTTTTTGTACTTCTATGGGTATAGCTACTTCAAAAAACTATATCTGGAAAAAACTGGGGCTAAATCAATTGGAACAAAGGCAAACCTGATACTTGCTGCTGCCGCTGGAGCTTGCAATGCCATCTTAACTCAGGTAGAAATATTTCTGCTGTCAACCTTGTAATGCATAAAGCATAATCTTTCCATCTTTGCGATCCCTGAATTTGAGTTCTTTAGAGTAGAGAAAAGCATGATTCTCATTTTTCATTTGGAATTACAGTATTGCTATTAAGTTAATTGCTAACTTTACAACACAGTCGATTCTTGTTTGGGATCTGTGAAACATGTTATTTTGATGTCTTGATTTCTAAAAAAAAAAGATCTCTACCTTTTGCGTTGAAGCTGACATATCATTCTTTTGGTTTTGTAGGTTTTGGCTTCATATTCGTTCATATGCTGTAATTTTCTCGATTCAGTGTTTGAAACTTTTTTAGAATGAATGGATGAAGAAATACTTCAAGAAAGCAAAGCACATTTAACATTTTGTCCATTCACTTGTAGTTTCTGCCTGTCCTGCTTGTAAAGATAGGTTTGCTTTTATTACATTATGAAGTGCAACATTGAGCTGCACAGTTTGATAAACGTCATTGTTATATAAAGTTCCAAGTCTCTTTATGAACTCTTGTATGGACAGTAACACGTCTTGAATATTATTGAAGTTTAATGGTTTAACTTGACGTGTCTTCAGAAATTGTTTCTTGTATATAAAAAATGATTTAACTGAAGAAACTCTCTTGGTTTTCCATTGTGTAGCCCTTGGATACAGCTTCATCAAGAATGCAGACAAGTGCCTTTGGAAAATCGAAAGGGCTTTTCAAAACACTGACAGAGGGCAGTTGGAGAGATGCATTTGATGGTCTTGGAATTTCGTTGCTGCTAACTGCAAACCCTGCCATTCAGGTATTTGTTCCATTATGCTAATTTTCAGTCATCCATTTTTCGGTAGCCGATGCGACAGAAATCACTAAGTTTCAATGTTCTCTACAGCCAATTTATCTTCTTCTAAACATTCTTTTTTGTAATTACACTCTAGAATTGACACATAAACTATGTCTTATTGCAGTATACAGTATTTGATCAGCTGAAGCAGAACATCCTCAAAGGAAAACAGAATAAATCAGAACAGGGTTCATCTCCAGTAGTTCTTTCTGCTTTTACAGCTTTTGTAATTGGTGCAATTTCAAAAAGCATTGCCACCGTTTTGACATATCCCGCAATCAGGTGCATAATTGTTTCTTTCTTCACCACAACTATCATATCCTTATCCTTCAAACACTGGCATATTGAAAGAACGAAGCTTTCTCTTGTACAGGTGTAAGGTGATGATCCAAGCTGCACATGACGACGAAACGAAAGAAAATCGTCCAAAGGTCCAGCGAACAGTTCCGGGTATTGTCCATTCTATATGGAGAAAAGAAGGAATACTAGGATTTTTCAAGGGATTGCAAGCACAAATCTTGAAAACTGTACTCAGTTCAGCTCTTCTATTGATGATAAAAGAGAAGATCACTTCAACTACTTGGGTTCTAATACTTGCAACCAGAAGGTATCTATTGCTTACTAGACCTAAACTAAAATGTAGCTGAAGGTGTTCATTAAATGCCAAAAACATATGAAGAAGAAGAAGCAATAACGTTGGAATAAGCACCATTCCATGAGAATAATGCAAGCTTGCTGATCTTTACCACAATAATAAGGGATAGATTGTCATTTCTCGATCCTTAGAATTTAGTCTTTCTAGTTTAGAACTAGAATTTAGTCCATATGTTTTGATAAAAGTTTCGTAAATAGTCCCTACGATAGAGTCTATTAATGAGGATTTTATCAAATCATAGAGACAATTTATGAGGTTGTAACAAACTACAAGGATTAAACTTTAAGAGAAAACTATGGGGATTAATGTCGCAATTTAAATGACAATAATTTATCTTATGTTGAGTTTAGTATTTAATGTGGAAATTGAGAAATTTTTTTTTTTGTTGGAGGGGGATTGTGTTTAGTTAGAACATGACTGTAGCCAATGCCATAAATATTGTATTCAATTAGTAGTCCATGTAACTTAGTTTGTAATTGTAACAATATGTTTTTTTCAAGATAAATTTTGTGGAAATACCCTTTTCGTCTTTAAATTTGATGATTTTCAAATATATAGTTTTGAGTATTGTTTGTTGTTTTCATTTGGTTATAAATATAAAAGGATTGAATTCATTTTATTTTAGTTAGTTTCATTATTAAAAACATTCACTTTAGAAGTGTTCTAAATTAGTTAACTGAAAGTTAGTGGAGTGGAAGTGCAAAAACATAGAGAGAAAAAAGGCATTGGTAGAAACTCTCGCCCTGGAAAGATAAAATCTAAAATTGAAGTTTCAAAGGTAAATAACTGTTTGTAATTTATGAACTAAATTTTAAATTTCTTTTATTCCTTTTTTATTACTCTTATGATTAAAGAATAATAAATATTATTTAATAGTTAATACTAATAATATTTTTATTATTCTTTACTATATGTATATGTGAAGTGGAAGTGGGAGGATCCAACATTTAAATCTAAATTAGTTTACTAAAAGAAGTCTATGTATCTGTGTGAATTAGTATTTTTTATTAATAAAATACGAAATTTTGTTCATCATTTATAATAAAATATATTTAGAAGTGTTGTATTTTGAAAAAAAATAAAGGAATGGTATTTATGAATATGAATCCTATTGGGAGGTGAAGTTGAAGTTGACACTACATTTTGACTTTGGACCAATATGGAAAATATGTTAATTTCTTTTCTAAAAAATAATTTATAAATCAAACAATTGTACTTCACTAAATTTCCCTTTTTAGACAAATTGTTCTTTGTATTCATCTATGTTTGAAAATGAACACATCTTTTTAATCTATATTTCCTGATAACTATTTTTAAAGAAAAATACTTCAACATTACTTGCACCTATCTCCATCTAACAAACTTGTTACCCAATTATAAAAATATTATATTTTCAAAATTAATTTACTGTTACGGTCCACTACTTTCAAATATAACAAAATGGTCCACTACTTTCAAATATAACAAAATACAGTAAAATATCACAATTTATCTATAATAGACAAACTATTATCTCAATGGACATAATATTTTCATAAATTTGTCATTTAAAATAATTTAATATTATGTAGCCAAAGTTACACCGGATCACTACTCATTTTTAAATATATTCAAGAATCAGTTTTGTTTTCTTTTTCTTTTTGACAAAATGTTCCAAGAACTACAAGTGAATTCCATATTTAATTGGTTTGGTTATATTTCTCATTTTAAAGTTTCTCGAAACTATATGAAAATATGAATTTATATTATTAGACGATACATGATTTTGATAGTACAAATTTTATATCAATTGAACTACGATCATTTTAACCTCGAAAGAGTATTCTCCAATAGGGTAAAAAAATTAAAGAATAACCTGCAAGGAGTTGAGAACCCATAAAATCAAAGTTCTTGTTAATAGACTTGATCATGTTCAAGAGTTCCAAGATATGTTGATGGCTAATAAAGAAATGCAACACTACACATGAAATATTTTCACAGATAATACAAATTCAACTCAGATATTGTATGTAGTAGCAAGAAGATATGTTCATGCACGTTGTAAAAACAATGGGAAAAATGAAATCAATTACATTCATATTATAAGTACAACAATGATTCTGGAAAAGGACAACCTATATATACATTTTACAAAGTTCATCTCTGATAAACAGATCTTGTTCTGATTCTGGGATTAGGAACTAGAAATACAACATTTAAACAAGAACCAAAAGGATTAAAAAGGAAAAGAATATATATGTGGGTAACAAAAATGATCTCCAACATGACGAAATTCTCTCTATGTATGTGGTGTTCTGAATCCATCCAATTCTGGACTGCATAAATTATACTATGATACAGATATGAAACATCGTCGAGTTGCTACACAGTAGTAGTAGTTCTTCTAAAGAATGGCCGAGTATGGGTAGGAATGTGGATCCCAAGAGACTTAGATTGGATTTATTTGGTCTTCTTGAAAACCTGGGAAAGTGTTCTCCTTTCTTAATTTCATCCCAAGGAGCGTAATCATCTAGCATTTCCTATTACAACATCGACACGAATGAGCAGCTGGGACGAAAGGTGATGAAACCTCGTTTGGAGAAAATAGCAACAGCCACATCATCCATGGACTATTATACAAAACAATATGGCTGGATCCTCTTATCACCTATTACTCGAGTGCTGAATGATTGGAGGATCACGACCTATTAGGTTTGCCCATAAGTTTGCGAGCTTCAAAAAGTAGTTCTCCCCATTCCAGACCACCAAATCCATACCTAACGCCAAACCAAAAACTCAGGAAAATGGAACTGTAAAAATGAATTTCACCAAGAAATGTACAAAGAAGGCATAAAGATAGGAACGAGAGTAGTATTTGATTCCTAGAATTTCAAATATTTATCTTTCCAATTTGGAAGAGGTGGGGGTTAATTTAGTGTTCCGATTGAATGCGATAACCTGATATCATAATCTAATAGGTAGATATTGTTGGTGCACGAAACTGGACGATTCTAAATTTTTGTTGTCATCGAACCCAAACTTAAGCCATAATCTGGTTATAACTCAGATTACAATCAAATCCCAACAAATTCACAAAAGCTGAAGTAATGTTTGAACATTTGCGCAACATAACATGGAGCTCAAAACCTCTTTACTAGAATGTTCCACGTCATGTAATTATGACTGCTATTTCAGAGTAAAGGCGATCTTTCCCATGCTTTGCTTGGAATTACCTAGTTGCTTATGGCGCAAGAAGTTTTACATTAACAGACTGCCAAATCCATGTGGCAATCATCACGGCATTCTTTTCTCTTAGTTTTCCTGAACCCATTCTCCGTGGGGTTTGATAGCTAGTACTTTCTTTTCTTTTTACCGAAAGACTTGCTATCATTCCGAAGGAAATTTGCAAGTGAACTTTATCATATGCTTTTTTTGGAAAGTCAAGCTTCTCTCCTTTATTCTTCACTCATCCACAACTTTCCAGTGCTTTCTACTTCGTTCACTCTTCCACGAAAGCTAACTGCTACGTGGAGATTGTTTGGGAATTGGCAGAGCCTTTTGTGATTGTACTAATCGGGGCTATCTTGGGATTAGTAATAGGACAGTAAGGGTATAGTGGTAATTAGGTAAGAGTAACCTGGTTATAAATCTACGGTATTAAAGTTTTTAGAAGAGGATCGTTTTGGTGGGATTGACCATTGTGGCACATGGGAGACAAATAACCCTCTCAGAACTGAAGCCAATTGGGTAATTTTCTTGATATTTCAATATAGCGTACGGTGGAAGTCATTCAAAAGAAAGCAGGACGGAAAAAACCACCACTTTGAGCTAGTGGGATTATTAAGTTCTTTTGAATTATAGCTTTCTCATGATTATTAGCAACTGGAGGGCTCTCCTTGTTTAATTTGTAGGGGGGGTGGGGTTCTCATTTCTCAACCCCTCACCCTTAGGCTGTCCTCTAGTTTGTTCTTTTAATACAATTCTCTGTTTCTTATTTAAAAATAAAAGTTGGGTGCAGAAGGAAGACCTTCGTGGAGCGGCAGATAGCGTAAGAGAGATGGCCCAAGCTGCTAAAGTGTTTAGGTTAAGCTGGTGTTTTTCTCAAAGCTCGATGGAAAACATTAATCAGAGGTTATTACGTGGGTGATTGTGGTCATCTTTTTAAAAGAAGAGCAATGATGATATGAATGAGGATGAACACTGTTAAAGCTATTCTTTGGGAGTTTTGAAAGGAAAGAGATCCCAGATCTTCGATGATAATTGTAACATGAATTTGGAAATTTGAAATCTTGTTAGCTTTATGGGGTTCTTTTGGTATACTCTTGAAGTTAATTTTTAATTGTCCTTTTTTCTTTCATTTCCCTTTTTACTTCTATATATGTGTGTATTCAAGCACATGGGAGTAGTTTCTCTGTAAGCTCTTTCATCTGTGGGTGGGTTGATGAATCACCCCCCTGATCTTTTGTAATCTTTGGTTCTAATGACATATAAGTCCCTAACTTGGAAAAAGAAAGTACAATAGATTCAGTGCATACCTGGAATTGATTCAGCACTCAAGAGTGATAGATTACAAATAGGTTGTCTGAAGAGAACATGCTTTCTCAAACCCCATTCATCAAGATTATCAATAGCATTGATCGAATCCAATAATGCTTTGCAATCAATAGGACCATCTATCTTGCAGAGAGCTCCAACAAGTCCCGAACTCAACCAAATATTGGAGCATTCATTCACAAGAGAAATCAAGCCATTGGGATCAACCTGACCTAACAGTACCCATGGCTTGTAAAGTACAAATGAAGCTCTAAGCACTTGAACTACCCTATAAATCTCTCCGAGGGCACAGATATATTGTTTTCCTGAAAGAATAGCAGATACGAACCCGTCAGCTAATTTGCAACTTCCAAAATTATCCACAGTGCTAAGTAATGCAGTACCTTGAGGTTCAGATAATATGTAACTTCCAACATTTCTCTGTATAGATTCCTTCCAAATCAAAGCACCATGTTTCAATTCTTGAAAGCAAATAAATATGATTTCGTTCCATATGGACACATAATTATATTGCTCCTCCACTGATACAAATTTAAGAATCTTCAGAGTTGACACAACGTGTTTCAAGAGCTCAACAGCTGATCTCAAATCATTTTCTGCCTATCAATCGAACAAGGAAGTACTATCAAGTAATATCCATAACCAAGGGCAAGGATAAAAAGTATTCAAACAATTATAGTTTCTGGAGCCATAAAATTGATGCAGTGCACAAGACTTGCGAGTGTAATTCAAATTGCTATGGATTCCAGACGTGTACTTAAAAAATACAAAAAAATATACCATAAAATTATAAATCCTATAAAATATACCAGTGTAGAACACTCTTACACTCGGCAGCAATTATATAACCTTCCTAAATAACTTGGAATTAAAAAATACATTCATGCTTGCACCAGAAGGAACTCAACAAAAATTTGGGTTCATGCACTCAACAACTAGGCAATGGAGGGTGGTTATGGAACTTGAGCACTAGGAAGTTCAAATTTCTAAAAGTTACTAATGAATATTTGTTTCCTGTCAAAGAAATATATATCATCTTAATACAAGAGAGTCTTACCAATAGTAACCTTTCAGATAACTGGAATTCTTCATCAAGAATTTGAAACCTTGGATCACGCAACATCTCAAGAAGCTCACTGAAAGTATTATTTTCTGGAAGGAAAAGATCTGATGAGAAGCTATCAGCTGCAATGTTCTCTTGTGGCAATTCGGCACTGAAAATCTGAACAAAGAAATTAGAAAATTTTGTTCAGGAGTTCACAGGAAAAGCACACATTCCATAAGAAAGACACATTATCATCACATAGCAATTATCATAAACATAATGACTACGAAAATAGATGAAAATGCAAAAGGAAAAAGAACAAGTTTTAACAACGAGCCTATAGTGTTTACTCAAACTATCAAAGAAAGTCTACATCTCGAGAAAGTTTGATTTTGAAGGGATCTATCATGGCTTAAGATTGAAGAGAAAATATTTTATTAACAAAGAAGCTCATCTCCGTTTAAAAAAAAAGACTTGAAGAGAAAATAATAAAAGAAAAGCCTATAAGCAAGCTTGGTTGTTAACCTGAATTTCTTCACAAATGGTTCTGACTTCTGCTTCTTCACCAGAAAGAAATGCATTACTTTGGGCATTCTATCAAGGAATAAAATTTTAAAATTAAACAATGTTAATAAGTATAACACATCATATAGCAACAACCATTTCATCTAACACACACAAATATCCTATAAGATTACCAACCTTTAAATTTTCAAGAAGGCCATGGACAACATGGTTCAAAACAAGATTTAATTTGTGATAAAAATCAACGTAACAATCAAACTTAAGTTTAGTAGATGATCGCCGGGGTACTCCGAGAGTAGTAGCGTATGTTTGATCTAGAATGTTAACATCTGGTGATGCATCTTTGAACTCCCAGGAATCATCATCATCATCATTGCCAAAATCGGAGTGTGACATCCTTGGTGATGAAATTATTCCGTTTTCATTTTCTTCTGGGGAAGACTTGATGGAACCATTGTTCTCGGCTTGACTGTACAGACTTGATATCAAGTCATTAATAGATACAGTAGGACAAGGATTCTTGTTATCAAGTCCTTCACGGGTGACAGATACAAAGGTAGAAGCATCTTGGTTCATTGAGAAATCATCAGTAGTTTCCAGCTCCTCATCTCCAAAAATTGACAAGGGCAGGGCTTTATGGTGACTTGACAATAATTCCGAATTCTTCTGGAAGAAAAATTTGAAAGAAACAATCATTAAGAACCAAACCAGAATATGTCTATAGAAACAAAAGAAACACAGAAAGATGAAGGTTGAGAAGATATAAACATCTAAGGTAGTATATGCAATAAGATTGTGGATTTGGAGATCCATATTATATATGCAATACACATAGAATGTGAAGTGCACAAAATTAGAACAAGCATATTTTGAACTCGATGTGAATTGAACACGCAATTGAACAAGAATATTGAAATCATCCATGTTCAAACTATTTACAGTTACAAGGTTTATAGGAATGATATATGTATAACAATAAAATAATATAAGAGGAAAGCAATAAATTCAAGTTTATTTTAATACCAAAATTATACATACATATATATAATAATAATAATAAAAAAAAAAAAAAAAAAAAAAAAGGAGGACATCCTCAAAATTCAAAATAAGAACTACAAAAGACTTTCCCATCCAGAATACAGAGGGAAAACTAGTCTAAGACTAAGGTTTAAAGATTTAATACATGCAGTCATGGTTTAAAGATTTAATATATGCAGTTATACTTTTAGACAAGAACAAAATACATACAAAATAACACATCCACACTCCGTGAGTGGCCACGACAGCATCAGAAATTGCCTTTTAAGAAACTGAGCAAAAGTAGAAGATTTTTTTTCCTTCTTTTTAAAAAAGCACCCACCCCAAAGCCCAAGCAAGAGCAGAGAAATCTTTATAAAAGAACTATTGCTGACACAATAACAGCTTCTCTGGACTAATCTTAGTGCATTATGCAGCAATCATCAATTCCTATGAAAAAAAGGTTTAGACTTTACAGGAACTAAAAGAACTCCAAAGGAACTATTATACAGCTGGAGAAATGAGCAACCACCTGAAGACCATTACTGAAACCAAAAGCAGGTGCTTCAAAACCAGTAGCAAATTCAACTGGCTCTACCTACAGCCAAATAAGACATGGAACATCAATTTCACATAAAGGTAAAATGGAACTTAAATATCACAAGTATTATGGGCTAGAAAAAAAAACCTTATTGTTTGATCCAGAATCTGAAAGTGCAGACTTGAAATCCCAAATATTCTCATTGAAATCATCATTCTCATTAACTAGAGAAGTGTTTAAATCTTTCCCAGTAGCATGGAAGTTGTCGTCCTGGTTTCCATTCAAAAACATCCCGTCTTCTTTTCCCCAATTCAGATTAAAACTTGAGTCAAAATTTTGTTGTTCACCAGATTTGTGAGAAATCCCATCAGAAGCAAACAAAGAAACATCGACACTGCCGTTCAGAACAAGCACCTCTACACCATTAGGAGTAAAGATGGCAGACTCTGACTCTTCCTACAATGAAAACAAAAGGTATAGCATGATTGAACTAATTAAATATCTACTTCTCAATAAAATGGTACAAATATTCATATGAACTCACCAACTTATAGTCTGGTGCATCAGAAAAAGCATCCTTGAAATCCCACACATGCCCAACATCATTGACATCCCGTTCAATAGGAGAAGGGTTTAAACCATTATCTAGATCATTTTGACCATTTTTATTGTGTGGGTTTGGTAAGACGCCATTTTGGGCCACAGGAATTGCATCAAGACTAAAACCAAAGTCCCATTCATCTATGTTGTTAACAGCTCCATTTGATTGAACAACTGAATCTCCATGGTTATGTCCATTGATTGTCGATTCAAATGCCTTTCCCACTCCATCAAAACCTTCTTGGATTGATCTGTCAACCTTCATATTATGGAATGTCAATCTTAAGTATAATCTTTTACACGCATAGCAGTTTATAGACATTATTTCAAAAGGCACTGAGAACCAATCAAACACAACAATAGGAGTCTCTGGTATAATTTGAAAGTAATGCACATACAAGCGAATAACTAATAGCAAATAAAAATCTAAATTTTTTAACCATGTTCCTGTAACCCTAAACAATAAGAATAGGTAACCGTAAAGTAAATAAAATAAATAATACCGGCCTGAATTGCACCTTCAATTTGCATTATAGGCTCCATCTTCAGACGAAATGGTTCAAAAACCAATTCTTCCTGGTATAATTATGAGAATGAGTAGCTCCTACTGTGACTTAGACATTAATAAAGTGAACAACAATTAAACTCTGAACTCTGAATTCCTATCTAATTCTTAAACTACGTTTAACTATCTACTACTTTTAATACATTGAAATTTTAAGAAACCTATATTTCCATTCCAATGATTCGGAGCTTGAACAAATATGAAAACGAAACCAATTCATGGAGTTTAATATCAACTTCCTTAAAAAGCCTTTAACATCGTTAGTAATTTTTGTATTCAATTTACCTTTGGGTTCTGATCATCACCCGTAGGCGTAACCGACTCCGCAGCCTTAAATTCCCAGCCATCAAAATCGTCCACCTCCTCGTCATCATCCTCAATGCTCTCACCGACGTTTGTCAACTCAGAATGAAACCCATTAGACATCACTCCATTAGCTTCAAAATTTAAAGCATCGACATCAAAATTAGTCTGGCTCCCATAAGAATGAACACCATTGACATTAAAATTGGAGTCAATAGATTTCAAATCCAACGAATTATTGAAGTTCAGAGGATCGAACGCCATGCTCGATTTCAACGGACTTCCAGCTTTGATCTGGTGATTCGGACTATACAAATTAGAAATCAAATCATCAATCCCAACCCCAACACCCAAACTCCCTCCCTTCTTAGTCGAACCACTCTCTTTCCCAACAAACGAAATTTCCCCGAACCCAACACTAGAACCAACTACATCAGATCCCGTTTCCTCCTTCTCTTCCTCCTCGCCAAAAATGGAAAGCGGAATAGCCCCCTGAGGCTTCGCCCACTGAATGGCCGGGGACGTGTCGGAGAGGTTAG
Source organism: Cucumis hystrix (assembly GCA_025688845.1). Lineage (NCBI taxonomy): Eukaryota > Viridiplantae > Streptophyta > Magnoliopsida > Cucurbitales > Cucurbitaceae > Cucumis > Cucumis hystrix. Next base: position 15,739,869 of record CM046887.1, read on the forward strand.
AATTGGGAGAAGGCTGAGGACGGGAGAGATCAAAATGGTCACCGATCTGAGAAGAATGGTCGACGAAATCGCCCCAATCGTCGTCATCGATGGTGGTGGAGGAAGTCCGGTTGTTGATGGGATCGGGATGGTTGGAAACGAAATTGAAGTCGCCGAAATTGTCATCGTCGTCGTCGTCCAGCATAGCGAAGAATCCTCAATCTGATTGAAACCCCGTGTGCGACCGAATCTTCACCGTCGGCGTGGGAAGAATTGAGATTCAGGGCTTCGGTGCTTTGGAAAAACGAACGGCGCGCATTTTAGCCGGAATATACAGAGTGTATCTAAGTGGAGGGTGACGTTTGGACCCATTTTAATTAAATTATTATTGGTTTCTTTCTCCTACGTTACATTCACTCAATCTCTCCGTTATTTAACTTTTTATGCGCTAAGGTTATTCTTACACGATAAATATTAAGAAGTAAATTTGCAATTTTAATCTCTGAAATTCAAGTTTTCTTTTATTTATTTGATGCCCTAAATTTAGTCTTCCATATGACAATAACTTACTTTCTCCATATGTTTTAATTAATATTTAGTTTGTCTTTAATTTAAAATTTAAACATTTAAAAAGAGAATTTTAAATATTTACATCTTACCATATAAGAGGCTTAAGAAGGGTATGATACCGATCATTTTTAAAAAATACTTTGTTCTTTGTTCGATTTCTTTCTTGTTTCTTTCCATCTTCCTCACGAGTGGTAGTCATTTGAGGTGTTCTCCTCCTTTGTGATTTTTCTTCCCGATTTTAGAACAATATTATTCTTCCCGATTTTAGAACAATATTACTATTCTCGTGAGGTGTTCTTCTTCTCTTATTCTTCTTCATTTTTCTTCTAGATTTTAGAAAAATATTACTATTCTTTTTCATTATACTTATTCTATTTTCATTATTATGATAATTTTTCTTCTAGAACAATATTACTATTATTTTTCATTATACTACACAATCGTTGACTAGTGCTTTTCAAAATTATAGTTTATCATAAACTGCGCTATCATGTATCATGAACTACATACACGGTCATAAACTACGTGTAACACACCATCAAACGAGATTGTGTATCATTTGAAAGAAGAATACAAAATTAAGACCAAAGGGGAATACACAAAAAGACTTGTAGGTACGTCTACCTATGAACTAAAAACAAATACGAACTTATGTGCATAAACTTGCACAAAAATCTTGGAGACATGTATGAGTCGGTACGTCTACCTATGAACTAAAAACAAAAGACGCGCACGAGATATGAACTAAAAACAAAAGACGAACTTATGTGCAAGTTAAACTTGCACAAAGAACTAAACGCACGAGAAACTCCTGAATTGTAGACAAAACAATGAAAAGCTACGAGTTAGACACAAAATCTAAGAAGAAACTAAATTGAAAACGAAACAAATAACTCATGTTATTGAAAATTAATTACATCTCTATACTTTAATGGAAATACTAATTTAATTTTGCCTATAAACATCCAAATTTGTACTCATTTACTCTTTATTTTTTTGTTTTAAATTAATAAAAACACTTCAATTATTTATTTGTTTCTTTCTAATTTAGTTTTTACAAAATATTTATATTTTTATAGCCATTTGTAATGAGGTACAAAAGTAAGCATCGAACCACTAAAACCGTCCATTAAAATGATACAATACAAAACCACGTTTCAACCTCTAAATACAACAAACGGAAAACCAAAAGGGAAAAAAGGAACGTTGGCGGCAAAATCTCAAATTTCCCTTTTTAGAATCTCACATAGTCCCCAATCAAAAGCCCTACCAAAACCGACACCGTCCATCCCCAAATCGAACCCACCGCCGACCCGGCCCCCGATCCTTCGAAGCTACCCGCGTTCGTTCCGGTCGTCAGAACCACCACCATCCAGTCGTTTTCCTTCCCTAGCCCCGCACCCACGAATCTTGAATCGTTCAAATACTTCGCGTACTGGGAGTGAGTGTAGTTCGTAAGCAGCAGAGTTTGGACTAGTTTTGGTACGCACACCGGCATCACCACGGCGTCAGCGGTGGTGTTGATATCCACCTTGCATCTCTCGGCGTAATCCGGGAACTTCGTGATTTGTGACGGTCGGCTTGCAACGACGTTTGATTTGGTGGTGGTGACAGCACAGGGTTGGTCTTCAGCATCGTCGGCCATCTCGTTTGCAATGCAGTCGGCTTTTGCGTTCTTCACGAGCGGCGGGAGGTTTTGTGCTTGTCGGTAGCTGTTTAGGCCTTGGAGAAGATTGTCTTCTTCATCTGCAATCAGGTGAATGGTAACAAAATTTACTCAAATTCTCTACACGCTTATAATAATCAATATTGCTCTACGAAGAAAAAAAACTAGATGGAAATTCAAATCCACTTTCTAGGTGTGTCTTTTTAAATTAAGATTATGTGGGAGTGTATTGAACTATCAATTATGAGATTCATGATTCCACTGTTTTGGAGTCGGAAATGTGACTAGGATTTATGAGACTAGAAAAAAATCCAAGAGGTATTGGTTCGGCGTGAATGAGAGAGATCGAGAAGCCTGAAAATTTGGGTTAAAAACGGTGGAAGATTCCTAAGAGAATTTTCTAGAGGTGTTGGAATGGGTGAGTAATCAAGGACTCATAACGAAAATGGAATTGGTAATCAATGACTCACAAGGAAAATGGGGTCGTGAAGTTTGAAGAAGATTCTCAGAGAACCTAAGAGGTGTTGGAATGAGTGAGTAATTGAGGGTGGAACGAACTTGAGCTCGCCCAAAACTCTAAAACACTAAAAATGCTTGGGGGTTAATTTGGAGAATTGGGATGTAAACACTGAATTGTTGAAAAGCACGAGTGATTGAAGACAAAAAGAAAATGGGATATCGCCATGCATGAAAACAGTCGAGAAAAGGCTAGATTGAAAACGGTATAATAAGAGGCTGGATTACCTAATCTAAAAAACTCCCTCCAAACATCATGAGTTTTAGATTACATTATATTAACAACGTATTATATTATTATTGTAAACTCATCCATCTCGGATGACCAAACACCCCTTAACAGCTCTACATTAAGAGCCCATCCCATTACAGCCCAAGCAGCCCCAAGTGGCTTCCATCATTGAAAAGAACAAGGAACAGAGGTCTGGGAACCTAAAAACAAGGAACAGAGGCCAGGGAACCAAATATGTATATGAGGGCTACAAACAATCTAAAAGTTATGGGAGCTAACAATTAGCTAGAAGCACCATTTTGGTCCTGTTTTCAAATTTTATTTATTTATTTATTATTATTATTATTATTGTTATTATTGTTGTTGTTGTTGTTGTTGTTATTATTATTGTTGTTATTATTATTTTCATATAAGTTAACTTCAACAAGTTATTTTGTTTCCTGGTAGTCTAAGATAGATTTTCAGCAATTGGATTCTCCCATTTGATTTGTAGGGATGTAAGATTGTTTCCTGGTAGTCTAAGATAGATTTTCAGCATTTGGATTCTCCCATTTGATTTGTAGGGATGTAAGATACCAAAACATCAAGATATCGACATCGTAAGTTGCTTATACAGTGGAATCTTAACCGATTTTGGAAACACTTCAAGATATCGACATCTTAGGATCATGTTCATACAATAGCATCTAACCAATTTTAGATGCCCTTTAAAATTATAGACGAAAAAAAAAAGTAAAAGTCGTTAAAAGAAACTGAGAACCAAATAGAAAGAGGGAGAAAGGGTGTTTACCTTTAGAGAGAACAGGAGAGAAGAAGAGGAGAGCAATGACGAAAACCCTAAAGACAGAAAAGAAAGAAGAAGAAGAAGAAGAAGAAGAAGGCATTGTTGTTGTTATTATAAAAAGGGTCGGATGAATGGAAGAACAGATGAGAGTGTGTGGTAGATTAGTATTATTTATAAAGAAAAGAGAAGAGTGAAGCAGTTGTGTTTGTGTCCGGGTTTTGTTGTATCAATTACAAGTGGCCTCTTATGTAAGAGGAATTTTGACACCCAAAATAGACACGTTTCTTCTTCCAAACTCTTCCATCTGCATGCCTTTTTCTTCTTTCCATGCAATTCCAATCCAATCTCTCCCCTTTCTCTATATGTTAAAATACCATTTCCATCCTCTACTTTCAATTCTTTTAATAATAATTTTTGTTGATGTGTTTTCATAGGTCCAAGTTTAGTTTGTACAATTTCAACGATTATCTTAAATTTAGTTTAATTGAATTGTATTGAAATGGCTAAATAATAATATAAGAAAATGCTGGTGTAGTTTGAAAATCTTTTATTGTATTTATTGTGTTCATTGATATTTATAATTTTTTTATTTGGTGTTCAATTACAAGATGTCATGCGGTAACATTTTCTTTAAAGTTTAATTAGCTTTTTTGAAGCCAAATGGAGATGATTGCAACTATTATTTCTTTTCTCTTAAGAGTAGTAATAATAATAATGTATGAAAAATATAATATATGGATCTATCTCTATAATTAGTTATAGTGAAAAATGTGTAACCTATAGTATTGATTTCGAATATAACAAATTGGATACAACTATTTACAAATACAAAAAAGCCCAAAATTAGCCTTAACCAATGTAAAATGTCCAAAATATCCTTCAAAGTTTGTGACCCAAAACCCAAAAGCTCACTTGACACATGGGAACAACTTGTAATCTTTGGTCCAACAACTAAGGTGACTTGGCTTGTGAATGGTACAAATGGCATAAAATTTAGTAGGGATAAATATTAGCAAGTATCAACATAGCTCAATTGATATAATATCAATTTCGAGAAGTTAGATTTTCTCTCTTATTTGTTAATTTAATAGATTTGAAAAAATAGAAATTAATAAGTAAATAAATATTAATTATCTTAAACTATGTACCAAATACCTCTTTAAATTTTTGATTATGTGCTTAAATAGGCTTATAACTATTTCAATATTTTCTTAAAATCCACATACTTACCAGACATGAAGTAGAAAGTAGTGTCATATTTTTCTGTTGATTCATACCATTTAAAAGGTTGTATTTTTATTTCTAAATTTTAAACTTCTCTTGTTTAATTTTTAAATTTCAAAATATTACATAAAATATGGTTGAATTTTCAATTTAGATTTCATTTCATCCCTAACTTTTTATACTTTTACATCTAAGTAAATAACGACCACTTTGATATAAACTTTTAAATGGAGAGACCTAAACATATTTGGGAGAAAATTGAATTTACTATACTTTTTGAAAATAAAAGTTTTTTTTAGTCCTTTGCTAGACGTCCGATACTGAATGGCTAATCTCGCTTTTGACTAGTGGCTCACATGCTTGCTCAATTTCTCGTTCCCCTTTCTTGTTTCATAGATGGCAAGATCACTCTTTTGTCATGTTCTCTCAAAGTGTTTGGTTGCATTGTGGTAGCAAGTTGATGCTCATTAGTTTTGATATGGTTGAATGCTAGAGAAGAGGAAGGAAACGAAGAGAAACAAGACCTTACTGAAACCCAATAGTAAGGAAACAAAGACGATAGAAAAGAGCGAGAAAAAAAAAAAAGAAAGGTAGATTTGTAACTTCGCACATCCCTAACGTCCAACTAAACGGCAATTATTATCGATATTCCTTTTTAAATATAGTGTTTTTCATTCTGGATCTTTAACACAGGTCAGTTAATGTGCAATTTTTAACATTTTTTTTCCTTTAAAATTCTTTTAAAAAATAATATTCACACATATTTCAGCCTAAATGAATAAATTGATTAAAAAAGAAAGATTAAAATATCATTTCTTTTATCCATATAACTTAAAGTTTAGTCTCTATATTTTTAAATATTTAATTTTAGTTCATATTGTTAGTTTATTGTGGATTTTTTTTGGTTATTTTCTTATTAGCATTTTTACTATAAAATTTGAAAAAGAAATTTCACTTCTTTTGTGAAATTTTTTATGATTATTTATTTAACTTCGACGACTAATTTTAAAATTTTATTAATTTAAAAGAGCTGAAATTGAACAAATTAAGAAAAGTAAATAAATAAAGGGTCTCAAAGTGTATTTATTTTTAACCAATAGAAGAGAAGGGCAATATTCGTTGCAAGTTAAATTTTCCAAACGATATCGACAGGTCGTTTCGGATGGAGAATAGCCCTTCAGCCGGAGAGAAGAAGAAACAACCCAAACAACAAGGACGACACCAAGTAGAAATGGTGAAGACCCAACTTACACAATTTCACGGCAGAATTAAAGCTTCCGGTGGGAGAATCGGTGGCGAAAGCGAACACTGCCCATTCTTCATAACACCCAATTCCGATCGACGTGAATTCAGGTTTGCTTAAGTAATTGTCTATTTGGGAATGTGTACAGCCATGAAGAACAAGTTTCAACGCTAACGTGGGGATGTGAAGGGGCAAGACCAGGCCATTCCTCGTGTTGTTGAGCTCGATTCTGCACTTGGTTAGGTAGTCCGGGAGATTGGGGAGTTGGGTAAAATTGCTTGGAGTAATGGTGGAGCCGCTGGTGAAGATGCTGAGGGGTGACTGATCGTCTAAGTCCCAAGCAATTTGCTTGACGAAGCAGTCTGCTTTTGAGTTCCTATTCATGGGTGTAAGTTCTTTGGAACTTCTGTACTTGTTCATGGCTTTGAAAAGTGTGTCTTCATTCACTGCAAAAGATGGATAATTGGGTGTGAGGATTTGTGCGGCAGCAATAAGGGAAATAACGTCTATGTTTAAAAGAGAATTATAATTGTGAGATTACAAAAGAACCCAGCAAAGATATGGAACTATGGAACTATGTGTGTGAGAGTGTTTAGGAGCAGAGAAATAGACAGAGAGAGGCATCGCAATGCACAGAAGAACTCATCAAAGACTAGGAACTACGAAACTCTTGTGTTTGTGTGTGTGTGTGTGTTGAGAAAGAGGGAGAGCGAACCATCACAGTGCACTAAGCTCGCCAATAGCAACAAGCCATGGGCAAGATTGCAGAGGAAGAGGCCAAGTTTGGGGGTGGCGAAGGCCATTGTGCTGCTGCGGGGTCAAGGAGACGGCATCAGATCTGCATGGGCGAGGAAGTGTTGAACAGAAATAATTAGTACTTGAGGTTCTTGCTTTCTTTAGACTTTTCTTTTTTGTTTCTTCTGCCATTGGGTTATCTTAGAATTTGCTTGTTCTTTTAATATTGCTTTGCTTTATTCATGAAGGGTATGGGGTTCCCATGTCCAACTTTATGTATCCATAAATCGTAACTAATGGAGTAAATGGAATTAAAGGTGCTTAAGGGACAACTATTAGTTGCTCAATTATTTTGCTCGTAAAGGCGTTTATGATTGTAGAGGCGTATACGTATAGAAGCCCTCTACGTCAGGTCTAAAAATCCCATCTACGTCAGGTTAAATTTTTTTTTCTTCAGATGTGGAACTTCAAATACCTTTCTGAACTAACTCTACAGGTGTGTTTGAACCGTAAAAATGTATGCATTATTGTTCATTTAATTAAGGCAAAATGAATTCTTTTTCTCAACGCATTTCAGTTTTTTATGTTATGCACATTGTTCCAAACAGTTGAAGTGATGTACAATTCACAAGCAAACAAAAGGCATTGTAGTTTCCTTTACTTAATATGTGAATAGTTTAGCTTTGATCTTTGTTATCTTGATGTGAGAGTAGAGTAGGGGTACATGAATAAACTCACAACTCATTAAAATGAGAGAGGCATGAAGCTATGTAACGATGTTTCATATAAGCTTAAAAAAATTGGTAGATCCTCAGGTCGAAGGAGAATCATCTAGAGTCCTATTCCTGGTCTTGGGACTTACATTGCTCTTCGTAGTTGTTTTGTTGGGATTGATGATCTATTATCTCTATTTTGAGGGCTTCCCGTTGTATTTTGAGCTCCATTCTAGTGAGGCATTGTGCTTTGTCAGTTGCTTTCGTTTTAAAAGGTGTTTCTTACCAATTTTTTTAAAGAGGTATAGATAAATCATTTAAAGGAATTTTAGGTAACAGTTTCAGAGGTTTTCCCCCCTCTTTGGACAAAAGTTGCTTCTTTTATAGGATTCTTCAGGTGTATAGTCTCTGTCTCTCTCTCCATTTACATATATACACTCTTCTGGCAGCTCCTGCATATTCTTTTCTGAAGTTGGGGTTTCTTCTTTTGTTTTCTTTTCCTATTTCTTAGTTCACATGGTCAACTGGTTCAGCTTTCTACGTGCTTTATATGATAAGATGTTTTTCTTGGGATTGGAAACAAGTTCCATTTACCGTCATTTTGGTTTCAATGATGAAATTATTTTCAACATCATGATGGTCTTCTAACGAAAGTATAAAATATTTGAAAATATTATATTAGGAGGTAGTTATTGTTAGTTTAGAGCTCATAAGTTGACCTAAAGATGCACAGTTACAGAATACAAAGAAAAGAGAACACTTGTTTGCCCCCTTCTAAATATCCTTTATATTAATATGCTGATGTTCAGTGTAAAGCATTACATGACTCCTTGGGACAATCATGGACCATACATCGTATATAACAATTTTAAAGAATGAAAGAAAACAAAAGCTTTTCACCTTCACCAAAACAAAGAATTGATAAAAACAAAAACCCCAGCCAATAAACCCAACCAATATGTGGAACCAAAGATAGACCAGCGGAATAGCTTCCACTAATTGCATCTGTACCCAAAGCAATCACTAAACAGTCTTTATTTGTAGCAAGACCTACCCTTGTGTAAGTTGCATTATCCAAATACTTCGGAGCCTGAGAATGAGTGCAATTAGTAAGCATAAGTTTATCTGCTGAGTTAGGGACGTATAATGGTAAAATAACCCCATCTACTGTATGATTGAGGTTAACTTCGCACTTTCTTGAGTAGCGTGTGAACGAAGAAAGTTGGCTCAGGTTGGATGGCAAAAGGACGTCGCCCTCAATGGCAGCACTGCAAGGCAATTTATTATACCAGTTCTTCGCAATTTGTTCTGCTATACACTTTGCTTTGGAGTTCTGGGCGAGAGCCGACCTGTCTTTTGAGTTTCTGTAGATGTTAAAGCCTTTAAAAAGCTCTTCTAAATCAACTGCAGGTAGTCAGGTTTGAAGTTTAATTCATCAGTGTACGAAGATATGAAAAGACGGCCACCTATTCATCTTTCACTAAAGAGCTGTAAGTTCGACTGACTTTATCATACCGTGTATTTCTTTGATGAATGTGCCAGGAAAGGTGACTGAAAAATCTTGGTTTGAAAATGTAGAGAAAAGGGTTTGTAAAGAAAAATATTTTTGTGCAACTCCATAAAACTAGTTGGAGAATTTCAAGTTCTGTTTGCATGAATCATCTAGGTTAAGAATGTGTTGTTTTCTGTGCAGTTAATGAGCTTTATAAACTTAGAGAGAGAGAAAGAGAGAGAGAGAGCTAACCATCACAGTGCACCAAATGTAACAGAGGAAGCAAACAATGTAGAAGAGCACAAAGGCTGAGGCAACATTTCAGGAAAGCCATGGCAGTTTCAAATCAGCACTGGAAGCAGAAATATGTGTCTGTCACGAAAAGCAAACACAAAAAACAATGAGAATCAATCAGTTTATTTCTCTTATTTCATAACCTTCCTTTTGTTTTTCATTTCTTTTTTGGTTTGTTTGTTAAATTATATATTCGTTTGTGTGTTTTTGCCTTGGCAGTGAAGGTAACGAAATTCCACTCCCTACTGCAAACATGTGAAACATGTTGCTGTCCTTGCAACTAGGCAAAAAAGATAGAAGGAAAAGAAAAAGAACAAGAACGACGATAAAGAAGAAAATGGCTTGTCCTCTTACGATATTCAAATGTGGGAAGGCCAAATTTGAATTTTGGATCAACTTGTTCATTCAATTAGATTTAGTCATCGGATTAGCTCGAATTGGTTGTTGTTTCTGTCCTTAAGGTCCCGTCTGATCACTATTTTATTTTTTAAAATTTCGATTATTTTCTCACCACTTGTCATGTTGTTCATAATCTGCTAAATATACGTATTCTAACATGCATTAGTTTTCATGTAGATGGAAGGGAAGATTTTTTTTTTATTCTTCTTCAACATATTTGCCTAGCAGCATCTTTGGCGAAATGTGTGAAATCTCCATGAAAATCTTATTCTTTGATCTGAAGTAAAAATGAAAAATGAGAAGGAATAAGCTTTTGTAAAGCTAAGCTCTGAGCATATCTTGGGAAGCACACCAAGAAAAAGAGAAAAAAAAAGAGGACTTGCCTGTTGAAGCATATGTTCTTGTTATTCATTTATTTATTTTCTTTTCGAAATTCCAACTTTGCTCGAAGGCTCACGTTTGCAATTTAAAAAAAATGGTAGATGTCTCCACATGTTGAATTATTCTGATGTATACTCATGTTGAATTATTATGATGTATACAAATTTAAAGTCTTTAACTTGAAAACCCATGTTAAAGGGTGACGAGAAACTAAATTAGTTTGAGTTATAGCTAAGGAATTTCTTGTTTAGTATTAGTTGAGAACTCAATTTTGTTTATCAATTTAGTCCGTGTAACTTATTCACAAGGTTGGTTCTAGAGCTCACATCGTTCCAAATTTTGAACTATGATATTAGTTTCATTTGATTTTCACTTTATATTTAATTATTTAATTATTGACTATCGCTCTAGTATCCTTTATAAGTATATTAACTTTCATGTAACTTGTAAGATAATGAACTATGTATTAATGGATCTACATCCTTGACTTTACCCACCATGCTTCATTAGTTATTAGTTAAGATGAGGTTTTGGCCATGTGTATATAAATGACTAAAATGAACGAAGAATGCAAAATTATCTAAATAAGCATTTGGTGTCTTTAGCTTACACAAATTGTAAATCAACCATTAAAAAAAGGAAAGTAGAGAAAGCATTAGAGATTTTTCACAGATGCTCCATTTTAAGAATCTCAATTGAAAAAAACCTGCCTACATTGTTAAAACCTAAGTTTTGCTCAGCTTGATATCATAGTCGCGCTTGCTGACTCAACACTTGCACTCCTGCTCTCACTCCCACAACTCATTTTCATATCTGGTTCCATATATTCAAAATTTGAACAAATATGGAATGTTGTCTTCGGAACAAGAATAGAAAATGAGTAGCTGAGGGCGATAGCAAAGAATGTGTTGAGTGATCAAGTGCCATTATAAGAATGAGTATCCAAAATAGAGTTTCAAGACCTAGCATTGGTGCTGTATGAGTTATTATGGTAATTTTACCATGTGATAAAGCAAGTAGAAGGCCAGAAAGTAGAGTGTCGTGAGCAGAAATATAATAATCCACTAGAGCTTTCTACTCTGATCTTGATCAACAATAGTTATCATATAGACCTCATTCTGAATCTTGCCTGGTTGATGAACAAATAAACTGAAAGGGAACTTTCTCTTATTGGGAACGGTTGTGAAGCATTATATCAATAAAATTTCAAGTGACATGCGAGTATTATACTTCATGAAAGGAAAGGGACAACAGAGTTCGTTTCATTCAAAGCACAACTTGAAAATTCAAGACAAATCACTGAACGAGATCTCTACTCCTTTTCCTCCAATCCCAGCAATGAAGCATTCAAATCCACATGACTCGAGCTCTGCGATTACTTCATCAACAACTTTCCCTGAAAGTACTGTTTCACACTGTTAAGAAAATATAACATATGTTTCTTCTGATGACAATAAGATAAATCCAAGCAGCAGTTTTCTTTTCTTATGGACTAGAATAAATGAATGCTGATATAAATATTCTAAAATTACCCTCATGGAGGGGGCACTGCACAAAATATGGAATAATGACACCATTCATGTTGAGTGCCTGAACTTCTCATATTGCTGCTAAATTCAGGTTAAATTATCACTTGAGTTCCCTAGTTTGTTTTTGTTTCAAGTTAGTCCCTATGAAAATGATAGGAAACAGGATATTTTATTGACAACATAGAATATAATAAACAAGGGAGAGTAGGGATCCCAAGTTAACTGGAGGACACAAAAAAGGTCTTCAGTTTTCCTTGAAATAAAACAAAGACGAGTGATGACATTTGCACTAGCCCCTATTATGTTAAAGTCAAATGTCTTAAAAGGATCTAATTGTTACTAGATACTAACAATATTTAATGTTGTCGTTTTCTTAAGATACCAGCTCAAGAAAATATATCACACGAGAAACCTATTCACATTTGAAATCAACAGAATTTTAGGAGATTTGACCAAATCATGGAGATCACCAAATTAGAGGGAAAAAAATTAAGGGATTGGAATGACTATTCAACACTTAAAAATAAATAGCATACTGAGAGTCCTACCAATGAACTCCAAAAACATCAATACTCACAAGAAGGAAATAAAAAGATATAAGTGAGAGCAGATGAAGAATCATGCCATAAGATTCCATATCAGAAAAAGGATACGGTTAGGCAACAGTGTAAGAACACATCCTCCACCTCCAGCTCCTGTCAATTTGGAAATTAGCTTGTATTTCAAGCTAGTCCGGAGAACGGTTTCGATAGATGCATGGCTTACACCCATACATTGAAGTAAACCTTGATTCATTTCCATTAGTTCTGCCAACTTTTCTTCATTCTCAGTTAGGGACACGTCATCGTGAATCGGCGACTGAATAAGGATTGATAACTCATCGCAGATAGAATTGACAGCATTGAACACTGATTTCATTGCATCAGGATGTCTAATGGCCCTTTCTGAAACGCCAGCAACTAAAGCCTTTGTGTTTCTTCCAACTTTTGTGTTTGTAATAAGCATTTTCAATGGCATATTGGATTTAATGAGAGTCAAATTTCCTGACCTGAACTTGATCATGCTGCCTGATACATAAGATTTTCTTGTGTGAGAGACAAAACATAGACTTCTGTTACTTTAGAACTCTAACGAACAAACAAGTAGTTTGATATCAATTGTGATTTGAAACCGAATTCAAGTAATGAAATTACATACTCGCAAACATATAAAAAACTGGTGCAATTTGATTAAATGGTCCAAGTAACCCTAGTGATTGAAACATATTATTCAGAACATCATAAACTTATCGTACTTGAAATTTCCATTAGGATACCATGTTATCTTTGCACTCCGAAAAAATTCTATAATACAACTGGATTACTTTTTGATACTCCTAAACCTTCGCTCTTGACACATAGATCACTAGTCCATAACAATTAATCAGCTTTCATAGTGATATAGAGTAAAGTTAGTTCTTGAGAAAGAGCGCTTAGCAGATGCAAAGTTAGTTCTTAAAAGTCCACTTTGCTTCAGAGACAAATAAAATCCTACAAAGAATTGCAGTGGCCAACGAAAAACTACCAACCTTCAAACAAGCAGTTGAACAAAAGTGGGAGGATTGAAGAAAAATGAATTTTGCATACCATATGTGCTCACTGTGTTGTCTATTCCAGAGGGTTTTCCATGGATTAGCTTTTCACCCTCAAAGGCCCACTTGTTCAACAAATCTAGTTCATCTTCTTTATATACCATCCATCCATGATGCTCCCGATCCACGTTCACAGAACCTGATAAAGCAAGCAGAGCAGCTGATAGGGCAACGCAAAATGCTGCTGATGATCCCAAGCCAGATCCAAGAGGAAGCTCAGAGGTGATGGCTACCTCAACAGGCACAAATCTAGAACACAAGGGAGCAGACACAGTGAAATGGAGACTGCACAGGTTAAAATCTGTCAAACCTTTCATGAGTGAAATGCATACCCTAGGATGGAAGAACAGAGCCAAAGAAATGCTGCCACTCCAGAGGCAAGTCCAATTTTCGCCTCCGGAATGTTTTGATCCTCGACCAGAGATGCAATTGATTTCAAGCACTCTGCAGGGCATGTTGTGGGTGACGAGATGGCACCAACAAATACACCCAAAGCTTCCCTGATTCTACTAACTGGCCATGAAAACTCAAGTTCCAGGTCCTTCAGTTGGAGTTTCACAATATCATTCTCGTCTGATAAGAAAGCATGTAATTTGATGAGGAAAAGGAAATACAAAAAACTTGAGGGATGAGATGTTCATAAATTTTCCAACCATGAGAAAAGCAATCCGTGACATGCAACAATTAAACCAAGATGTAGAGGTCACAAAGGCATATAGCTGTTCTGACACCTTCCACAGCAACAATTGTGCATCTAAGTTCATTTCTCTCTTCACTTTTTCTTGAATGCTAAGTACAAGTGTTTCAATCAAATTCACACATGCAAATCAAGTAACACCAGAATGTGAACATGAATGCAACATGAAGAAGAAAAATACCCAGAAAACTGAAAATTAGAACATAACTACAAAAGAGTACAATGCTTTCCTACCCAGATTAATAACCAATAAAATGAAATGGGTTCATTGATTCGAAAACCCATAGAAATGTCATCAATAATCCAATGGGTATCAAGCAATTAGATCACCCAAATGAAAGAAACTGACAATCCACAAATCCACCTTCCAAATCATACCCAAACACCCATATACGAGTCAACCCAAATAAGAGATAAAGATAGAGAGAGCACCTGAAGAACTTGGCAATTTAACTGAAGCTGTAGTGTAGAGATCAACGGAAGCGGCAACGGCGGTGGATCCATGGACGACGGCATGTTCACCGGCGAGTATGATTTTCCCGGGAGCTCTGGCTTTGACTTCCATTGTTTTCTAATGAATTTCAATAGAATTTTCTAGCTTATTATGGGTGTCTCTATTCTTTGTAGCACAGCAATCGAAACAAACCGTTGAATTGACAAACTGCCGCAGATTCGTCGATCATTGAAACCAATATGCTTTCAATAATATTTTTTCCCCCTATTTCTTTTATTTTCCTCATGATACATGTGACTTCCTTGCCCAACAAAAGCTTCAATAAATGTCAAAACGCTGCTTCGTTGTCTTGTTTGTTCCCCCGAGAAATCGTTGGTTTTCACAATGTGGATATGAATCTACCGCAGATGCACTGATTTCTAAAATGCTCTTAAGAAGGAAAAAAATAAACTTTGTTGGTTAACTTTTGGGTCTAATTTCATCGTCCTTTTAAACTATATCTTATATTATATAAAAACCTTAGAGCTAAGAACTACAAAAGGAACTATCATCTAAAATCATTAATTATCAATCATATTTATCAAATTTACAATATACAAAAAAAGTATTATGAATTTTATTTATTTTTATTTATTTTGTTGTTATCTAATGGAATTTCTCGTAATCTAGAACAATATGACAAAGCAAAATTTATATACTAGTCACCACGTGGAATTCTATCTCCCAATTTTCATTTTGAAGTATAAAAAAATTCTATTCAGTTTTGAACGTTTATGACAGTTCATTAGTTGCAATGTAACTTCCAAAAGAATGCATATATGCTTTAAACAAAGGATAATGTCGATGAGGGGTGTTCTTTTTTATACTTTAATCGAAACTTTAGAGAGGAATATTTTTTTGTAACTAATTGATTTCATAAATTATAAAATCGAAAATTTGTGGCAACTCAACCAATAAACAATAATACATTCATCTGAGAGATTCATGTACAGACAACTTAATCTTGGAGGTGCAAATGCATAATGACCAAACCCTAACATTCTTCTGACATCATAGAGCACCTCCCATGGCAAATAGTTGGAGTTCAAATGCAATATTCATATAATGTTGTAGTGGGAAAGCATACGCAACCCGATTGGCTGACGGGTGGTTTAAAAAAAGAACATCGAGCTCCAACTATTTCGCGATGGGAAAGATGCCCTTTCTCCAGTAGAGTGTTCTATGACATCACCAGAAGGTAAGTTTTCATCACTGTTTAGGACTGGGTCATTCCGTAACGACTCTAAGATTAAGTCATCTTTACACAAATTTCATCCATTCAATATCTATTTAGTTTCTCTTCTATACAATTAACTTAGAATCAATTTTGACCAAGACCTAACTCGAACCGACCATTTTTCTGTCTGTGTTGATCGGTCTAGTAAGCAGCCAATCTCAATAAGAGAAGTATTAATATGAAATTCAAATTCAACAACGAAAAGTTAAAGTGGACAGCTTGACAGATTCCAAGTTTTAATTAAACTCATACTGGAAGGTGGGGAGATGACACAAGACTTGCCTTCACAAAAACAATTAAAATTTGTAAGAGCTTGTTTAATCACCATCATCAGGGTCATAGTCAAAGATATACAAGTATGGAGTAACAGATTTGAGTCCAAGATCTTCTTCGTTAGCCACGCTCGGCACTATAGGCTTGTTCCAACCCAACCGTTGCAAGTAAACTGAATCATAAGCTTCAATGTTCAAACCTGAAGCAAGAAATAGCTCCAACTCGAGCATGAATCGATCTGCTCTTGCTGAAAGGAATGGCTTTGCTGCATCAAGAATCGTTTGGCTAAACCTCTTCCTCTTCAGTTCAGGAGTTTCTATTTGATACTTAGGTTCATTTCTTTGAGGAGAAAAAAACAAAGAACAAGAAGCAGATTTCAGAGTGTAATCAGTTATCATATTTATGCACATTTACATTCATTTGGATAGAGAATAGGTCACAGTATGAGAGATGAATGAAAATGAGTTTTGAACAATTCTACATGTCAAGCCAAAATGGATAGCATTGAAGAAAAAGAAAAAATATCAGCCCCTGAACTCTCTAGTTTGTAACAATTTTGTCTATCTACTTTTAAATGTGTAACAACTTAGTCATTTAATCTTTAGTACGTAACAATTTAGTCTCCGTACTTATCATAATGATTTAGTGAGAGTAAGCGTCAATTTTTATTAGGTAACAACTTAAACTTAATCTTTGTAGTTTATAAGCACATTTGATCCCTAATTAGTTTATCAGGTTGCAAATATAACAATCTGATCTAAAACATCACAAGATATAACACAAAATGCAAAAGAATTTGTAGATATAGCAAAATTTAGATAAGCTCTCAGTGCCTATTAACTATGTCATTGATAAGAGTCTATCAATAATAGTCGATAGAATCTAGCATTGATAAATTTTGCAATTCTTTAAAAATATTGTTACACACTTAATTAACCCCAAAAGTGCTACCAATTGCAAATACTTGGGAAAGAAATTCCATTAATTTTTTACAGTACTTTTATGATATGGACACTTTATTATAAAAACTGCTCACAGGGACTTATTACAAACTAAAATTTAGGGACTATCCACGAAATTGGAGTTTTAAACCAATTTTTTAGTTGACCAAAGTATAGAATGCAATGATGGATGATTATTAGATTTACCTACGAAAAAATGAGTTAATTAAACCAAGAAAGTGATGCATAATTATGTCAACATCTTCTTCCTGTAAAAGTGAATAAAACACTATCAGTCATCATCAACAATGAACTGTACTGCAGAGAAACAGAATAGATAAATCAAGAAACTACGCAATAGAAACGGTAACATAAATCTACTACCCCTATCTCGTTTCGTCTACAGTAATCCCTTTTCTACTAAAACAGAGTTCTCAATTCCTCACAGTTAAAGAAAGGACACATTTTTACCCCATCTTGTCTACTTCCACAATACACAAAGGTTTCCTCACCATTGACATAAAATAAAGTTCTTAAATCCTCAATCAACAGACAAACCCCCTCATCCTTAGAAGGACAACCCATCCTAGGGCCCACTATGCCACAAATGGGAGAAACTCCATCCTTGTCCTACCTTTTTACGGCCCTATGTGGAGGAGAGCTTCGATCTTCATCCGGGGTGAATTTCATTCATTATGAGCTCAAGAGTGTAAGCCTGATTAGTTGGGTCTTACAAAACTCATGAATTCAATGAATGGATCGGCCATTCCATATATGCTTGAAGCAAGTAGGCGACACAAGCCAATGGTTTCTATGTTTCAATAGGATACCAATTCCTTGGATAGTTGGATGCCTTTGTTAGAAACCCTTGGGATGATTTGCAGAAAAAATACTTTCTAGGCTTGTCTTGTGTCTCCTTAACAAATGCTCCATTTATTGATGGGCGTTAACAGGGCCATTTTGGAATTAAGAATTTCATTAACTACTAGGAGCAGTGATAGAATTCATTTCCCCAAGAATCCGGCTGTATGAATGGAGAGCTCCCTCTCTTTCCCATCCACCTATTTGGTCTTAACTCTTGAGAATGTTGTTTGATATTGGATGCAAACAATTCTCCATAGAAAAAAGGGGCCAAAGGAAGCAATATCCCATAGAAGTATAAATGTGATGAAAAAAAATAAGACACTAACCTGAATCAAAGCTTGAAGTTCCCTTTTCAACCAAACTTCAAGCCACTGGTTTGCCTGGAGATACTTCTGTAACTTCCAATACCTCTGTACATCAAATATGTCATTCAAGAAACCTACATGTAGACAATTAGGGAAATTCATAAATCCAAGTAACCGGATGTAAATGTTGGAGCATCATCACATAATAAGTTGAAGGATAAACAAAAAAACGAACCTGGTTCAGTATAATAGCACTGTAATCTATATCTATGAGATTTTGATAAGATAAAGCTGCAAATAACATTAATAATAGCTGTAGTCAATTAAGGTAGAGAAAATAAAAATAGAAGAACTAGGAGAAATGTCAACAGGAAGATACCTATCCTGGAAATCCGGATTAACATAATGTCTTTGGAAATTGTGTCCATCTAATCCATGTATTATAGAAGAACTTTCTGTCTGGTGATTAGTTATAAAAAAAATAAGAAATGCAATACTAGAAGTATGGAATGCTAAAATAAAACAAGATTAACGGGGGAAGAAAAACTGAACCTTGCATAAAGGACATTTAATGGAGGAAAGTGTGCAGGAGCGCTTCCCAGAAACCACTTTGGTCCATTGTACAATGCAATTGTAACAAAAGTTATCTGCAAGGCAGATAAATAGAGTTAAAAGCTAAAACCATTCAAACTTCTCGACATTCCTCTTTTTCTAAATGGTACATTGTACTCAACATGAATGAACTAATAGATTCTTTAGAGTTAACTAAATGATCAAATTCACCAAAACTTTAAGGTTTAAACTTTGGAAATTACTGGTAATCAACAAGATACCAAATGTAAAATCTTAAGCTACGTGATATTTCCTCTTTCATTTCGATATTCCATGCATTACACACAACATAAACCAAACTAATATTCATGCCTAGACATAAGCAAGTATATTAAAAATAAATTAAATGAACATATTCATCTCAAAGACAGTGAAGGAGTTCATCAATGATTACACATTCAACATATCAAAGAAAACTAAAGCATTCTCGCTGCTGTTTCTGTTTTCCATTTCATCGAAGAAGATGAAGCCATATTAACACACAAAATTCGTTGCCTAAAGGATACAGCCACTAAAGAACTGAGTATATTAAATCAAATTAAGCATCTCCAGAAGAACTTTTTATACGCTCAAAGCTAAGGAATTAGCTAGTTTATCTCTATAGCAAATGAATTCAGTTAATTATCAAACAAGATACTATAATCATCAAACAATTTCGTTCATCAAATACGAATAACAGTGGCAGAAACCTTGATAATTGGGGGAAGAGCTAAAAGCTAAAAGCTAAAATCTCCTAATAAAAGGAAAAGAGCGTGATTTTTAGTTCTTCTGTTGATACAGTAACTAAAGGAATATTTCCTAATGGGTCACTACAGGAATCGGAAAAAAGAAACCCCAATTCATAAAAATGAATAATTTTTCTAAATCAATTTCTATTTAGATGACAGGAAAATTCAAGAAAAACGAAAGAAAGATCAGATTAAGAGAAATAAAAACTTACGAAAGCACTTGTCGAGATAGGAAGATTGATTTATGAGTCCAAGGCAGATCGGACAAGGGTTCGTATAGTCCGAAGTGGAAGTGCTTGTCTCCATCTCCATTGACGCAGTGCTCTGCAATTCCATGGACTTTCCCGACATGGGTTTACAGTGAACGACAAGTCGACTTTTAATATATATACAAACATATAAATTAGATTAAATTATAAATTTGTCCCTAAATTTCAAACTTTTAACAAAGGAAAGAACTTCTAAATTTTGTTCTATATTATAATTTGATTAAATTATAATTTGTCCCTACAATTCCAACTTGTGTGATATTTGGTTTATATTTTGATATATTTCAACAACTCTAAGTTAATTTTTATAAATATAACAAAGCTATAAATATTTCTGGTTTGTTAATGTCTTTTTTTTCTTTAGACGTTTTCTTTTCTTTCTCTTATGTGATTCTTTTTTCATTTTTGTCGTTTTATGTGATTTTTTATCCTTTTTTGTGATTTCTTTTTTCATTGTCTTTCTTCACTTCTTCTTCTATATATTGTGTCTGTGTTCACTTGAACATTTTTTGTATTTTCACTGTGAGCGTGTAGTCTTTTTTGTTTTTAAAATTGTTAGAAATATTTTGCTGGTATATTTTTGAAAAAACTGCAAATTTCAACCTATTTTTTTTATAGAAAAAATTGCCTAAAAATTTTCAATTATTTTGTTGCGAACTCCAAACTCCAGAGCAGGTGGATCGCAACGGTCATTTATACGTCATATTCTCCTCTATCTATCTCTCCCTCCAAAAGCAAAGCATCAAACTAAAATGCGGACCACAGCTATAGCTTCTTCTTCAACTTGCTCCATTTTCTTCAACCCTCTTCTCAATTTCACCCTTTCAAATCCCATAACTCCACCCAAATCCCCATTCATTTCGACCCTTGTTGCAGTTTCCGATGGATTGCAGTCTCAAACATTGACCATTTGCGCTAGAAAGAAGAAGAGAAGTCCTGGATTCCAGAGATCAACCAAATTAGTGCTTGAATTGGCTTCTCTCTTAGCCTCCAATCTCAAGATCTTACCGCCACCTCTGGATTTAGTCGTCGCGGAATTGAGCGGAGGAGATGGTAACGGAGGTGGTTCGAGGCTGTGGAGGGGTTTTGGTGGAGGTGACTATGATGGATGGAGAGGTAAAAGGAAGAAGACGCCGTTGTTGATTGGGTTTTTGATTGTTTGTGGTTTGGTTTTGTTGTTTGTGACTGATTTTGAGATCAATGTGGTTTGTGGGGTTCTTGGATTTGCTGTATTCAGTGTCGCATTGATTCAATTGTGGCAGAAAATCGGGATTTCGAAAGATTTTGTTTTGGGGTTTGGCCTTTTTGGCATTTTGATTGCCTTGGGATTGAGAAGATCTGAAGTGCAAAAATGGGTTGGGAAATTAGGGATTTACAGTCCAAAGATGAAGAGTTTGAGAAGAAAACTTAAAGGTAGGAGAATCTTCTGAGCGAGCTATTCGATAAAGAATATATTATCTATTAAGCTTTTTTTTTCTTCGAATGAGATTATAGCGAGAGATTTAATAGATATTTCCCCTTCATATCTTTAACATAATTCTTACTCGATGGTTCATTTCCATAATCTTCAATCTCGCATTTCTGATTGAGAACGAAGATAATGAACCAGAATTATTACACTGTTATGAGTTTCTTGGAAAAATGCAAAACCATGAAGGAGTTGAAACAAATTCACAGTCTGATGATTACAACTTCAGTCGTCAAGAACATAATCCCTTGCAGCAGACTTATTGATTTTTGCGCAAATTCCGAATTGGGTGACATTGAATATGCGAGAACAGTATTCGATCAAATTGATCAGCGGACTGTCTACATCTGGAACTCGATGATCAAAGGGTACTGCAATGGCGGTGACAAGTTTCGAGCTCTGTTTATGTATGAGGAAATGCAGCGTAAAGGCTTCTCCCCGGACCATTTCACCTTCCCTTTTGTGTTGAAAGTTTGCTCCATAATCGATCTTCTTGTGTATGGACAAAGTGTTCATAATCGAATCGTGAAAACTGGGTTTGAATTAGATGTGTACACTTCTTCTTGTTTGCTCAATATGTATGTTTCTTGTGGAGATTTGAATTCTGGGCTTAAGGTGTTTGATTTTATTCCCAAATGGAATGTGGTCGCTTGGACTTCCTTAATTGCAGGGTTTGTGAACAATGATCAGCCCAAAGAAGCTTTGAGATTGTTCAAAGATATGGAGAATGAAGGTGTGGACCCTAATGAAATCACCATGACCACTGCCTTGGCTGCAGCTGCTCGTTGCAGGGATATCCATACTGGGAAACTGGTCCACAATCGCCTTCGCCAACTTGGTTTCGATCCATTTGACACAAACTCTTGCTTCAATGTAATACTTGCAACTGCAATCATGGACATGTATGCAAAATGTGGCAAGTTGGTGACTGCACGGAATCTGTTTGATAAGATGCCTCAAAGAAACTTGGTTGTTTGGAATTCAATGATCAGTGCTTATAGTCAATATGGTCGAGGAGCAGAGGCTTTGCGTCTTTTCGTTGACATGGAAATGGCTGGGTTTGTTCCTAATAAAGCAACGTTTTTGAGTGTGATAAGTGCTTGCACCCATATGGGGTTTCGATCAACAGGACGAAGTTTACATGCTCGTGCATTGAGAGCAAGTTTCCAAGAGTTTGTTGCCATTGGAACTGCTCTTATGGACATGTATGCCAAAGCTGGAGATGCAGATACTGCATTGAAGATCTTCAGCAAGTTGAGGAAGAAAGATGTAATGGCGTGGACGACGATGATATCAGGCTTAGCAATCCAAGGCAAAGGCAAAGAAGCGCTGAATGTGTTCAGAAGAATGGAAGAAGAAGCTGAAGTTGCTCCTGACCAAATCACCTACATAGCAGTTCTGTGGGCATGCAGCCATCTCGGGCTGGTCGAAGAAGGTCAGAAACAGTTTACCTCCATGACTGAGGTTTACGGTATTGAGCCTACCATGGAGCATTATGGCTGCATGATTGATCTTTTGAGTCGTGCAGGCCACTCCGAAGAGGCCGAGGAGCTACTGATGAAAATGCCAACGCAGCCTAATGCAACAATCTTGAGTTCTATTCTGAATGGTTGTGAAATGTATGGAAATGTAGGTTTTGCCAACAGAGTGAAAAGTCACATAGTAGAGTTGGAGAATTCTAGTAGTGGTGTTTATGTACTTTTGTCAAATATTCATGCCAAAGCCTGTAATTGGCAGGAAATGAAGCTGGCTAGAGATATGTTAAAGCATAAAAAAATTGGGAAAACTCTTGGGAACAGTTTTGTTGAAATAAAGCGTTAGTGGCTGATGCATGTATTGGATAACGAAAATTCCATTTCTGTTTAAACAAATTTTTAATACTACATGTTTTCAATCCTATCCAGCATACGTTACGTTATTAGATGATTTTATTATTTAATTCTATTGGTCTGTGCAATTATTAAATACTTCATTTTTAGGAAAGAGTGCATGAAAGTAACCGTGGTCCAAACTAAGAATTGAAAACGCGATCAAACCATATTTTATTTTATGGGTTCATACAACTATTAAATACTTTCTTTTTAGGCAAACAGTGAAGGGAAGTAACCGTGGTACTAACAACTTTCCTTGTCCAAACTAAGAAAACAGAAAAAAATCAAATTGAGCTGAGTCAACCAAGCTGGTAGCAAACATGGTTCTGATAATGTCAGTTTTCAATTTCGTGTGTGTGTGGGGGGGGGGGGAGCTAAAGGACTGTTAGAGATGTTAAAGAGAGAGGAATCCAGAATTATAGACATATAGACATCATAAACTTGAAAGTAAAATGGACTAGTCACTTTGTTTCTCTATACAACAAATCTTTTGACAAAATTACAAATTCCATAGCATTGTGATGTTTTTCTGGGACCTTGGTCGAGAAAATAAAAGCTGATCCTTTCAAAGGATCTCTTTCTAGAGGAATGAGACAAAAAAATGAGTTAACGACTTTCCTAATAGCCCATGTTTCCTAAAAAATAATTTTCTTTCCACAGAAAGGCCTTTTCCTAAACCTAGCATAACAAAATGAGCCCACAATCATCTCTGTATTCTAACCCATTAACACCCCAAAACAAATCATTTAAGCCTGTTAAATCACCTTTTAGCTACACTCCCTTCTAAAATCCCATCTGCACCAAAAGCACCTGAAAATTGTAGGTTATTGACAGGGCCAGGTAGCTGGAAAGTGATAGAGAAGTGACCTGGTGGGCATAGATTTTTCGATTGCATCCGAAATATTTGTGAATTCTTACAAACTATGTTCTCCCCTGTTGTTGTTACTCCTCTTATTTTCACTTGCCCATCCGGTTCCATGTCGCAGCTGAAACTGTCTGCTGCCATTAAAGAATAGTCTGGTCAGATAAGAGAACTAATCTTGTACCTGTATTGTTAGGATAACATTAACACTGCACATTAGGGTAGCAAAATGGGAGAAAATCGATCAGTTTCAACAAACACTCACTTTGATCTCTAGCAACCCCCGGAAGAGATACGCGAAAGAAGTATGAATTCTCGTTCTCGCCAATGTCTACACGTCCAATGACTGGTCCAACTTTTCCCATGGCTGCAGTCCCAGTGAGGGAAACTCCAGTTTTGGTGGCAGATACTATATCATCCCACTCTTGACTGGTTGTGAGAGGGCAATATACCATAGCTGGCCCAACCTTCACCATAGCCTCTGGATCTTCAACTCGCGGAGAAGAAGGAATGTAGCTGTGTGGTAGAGGTGGACCAATATATGGCATGCTATTGATGGGAGCCACATTGAGAATACGTTGACGAGGATTTGAAGAATCTGCCTCATTTTTTCTTGTTTCCTCAACCCTGCAAGACAAGGAACATTGAGATCACAACATGGTCTGATGGCAGTCTTTCATACTATTCATTGAACATTGAACAGACATTATGAATGAGTCTTTAAACTTCCATTCTTTTTCTAATAAAAA
This sequence comes from Cucumis hystrix, assembly GCA_025688845.1. Taxonomy (NCBI): domain Eukaryota; kingdom Viridiplantae; phylum Streptophyta; class Magnoliopsida; order Cucurbitales; family Cucurbitaceae; genus Cucumis; species Cucumis hystrix. The sequence goes on from CM046887.1 coordinate 15,764,625, forward strand.
AGGGTTCCGAGGGATCTCCCTCACATTATGGTTAGTGCACACTCCACTGATCTCAAAGAGTTTCATCCATCAAATGGAGAACTTCAGGAGAAAAAAGATTTTGAACTATAAAAAGCCTGTTTGGTCAAACTATTCTAATGCACATATACTTCCTATTTGAACCATATGCTTGGGTCTACACTTTCCATTTGATCAAAAAAATTCTAATGCACACATACTTACAAGAGAAGATTAGTGGGAAAAAGAGAAATTTTAGTCCTGGGGCGTTTGGCCCCCCAAGTTAGGTTGGGTTGGGTGGGTAAAAAGAACTCACCCACCGTTTGGTTTGCTAATAATTAAAGAGAGTAGTTATTGAACCCACCTCTTTATCACCTTATTATTCAAGTCAACTATCCCAATTACTCCACTTCTATTATAATTACCAACTCAACTTTGTGCGCCAAAATCCCCCAAAACATTTCCTTTCTTCACTAAGGTGAACCTGGTGTGGTTGAAACAACAGATGGGAGATGGGCTATGATAGAACACAAGCAGATTGTGCAGCCACCTCCAACAAGTTCTCCTTACAAACATATTCTCTTTGAAAAAAAAATCGCAAGAGTAAATAATTCTCTCTCAAACAGCAGCCAAAATGCCACAGAGATGATTCACTTAATGGTCTAGTTTCTTTCAAAGCCAGAGAGCATGTATTCACGTTACTGACATCAGAAGACACAGATGAATGCCTGGAGGTTAAGCTACAGGGACAGGCACAAATGAGTGTACCACATGTCTAAAAAAATGGCACGAGTTTAATGTTGATTGATGTGCTTGGACTATCAAAACCTGTGAGGCCTGGTCTGGGCTTTCAAATGGATATTATGTGATTTTGTGCGAGTATACATGAGGAAGACAGAGAACAAGACAGCCAAAAAAAAAAGGAAATCCTTAGAATAGAGGAGGGTGTTACAAGAGGCCACTAAGGCGTCCAAGAGAAATTACATACCGGGGGTTGGAAGCCAAAACAAAACAAAACTGATCAAATTTAGTGTTATTTATAACTATGACAGATAATTTTATTTCCAAATCGTTGACATTCCCTTGTATATTTATGGGATTTCCTCAGAGAACAGATAACCAGAACAATGCAAGTTCCATTATGAGCTACGCATATTTGCCATTTCCTTGTATCATTGCCAACTTCAAAGAAATAAGAACTCATTTCTTCATGTTTTAATTCAGTATATATGATGTTTATCATTTATGATTAAGAAAAGGTTAACAAAAATAAATCCAAAAATATAAAATTATCAGTGATAATTTGCCTTGAGTCAGATGGGTGGAGATTCAAAACTTTGATTTCTAAATCAAGGTTATAATATCTTAACCAATTAAGACTATAATACCTGAAGTTGGCTTTTTAAATGAGGCATGTCATGCAGTTAATAAATCTCAACTAAATTCAAGAATCTGTTATCAAATGGACCTTAGCCTCTAGAGCTAAAGTGTATAAGATGTACTGCTTTATGGTTTCGAAAGGGAAATAACAGGATAATATCGGCTATTTAGCTTGAAAGTTAAGACAAAAATCAACGAGGACAAGCAATTACAAACATTGATATGAACCAAGGGAATTTGAATGCGTCTCAAAAAATATAAAATTTCCCTAAACACATTCTAGAAGTAGTGCAAATTTCAGGTCAATACTTCTAAACATCTAGGCAAAACGTCATGGTTCAACACTACTTTGACAGATTGCTAAGGCAAAAGTTAAGGGAAGTTTGAAAATATCTACTATCCAAATAAGAAATTACTGTTTTCCCCCCTCCAAATCTTTCTAAAATAGGCACATTAAAGAACTTATGAACCCATGAACTGAATCTTTGGTGAAAGCTTTCAACAAGACTCTATGGAGGGAAAGAAACGACTGTCTTTTGGAAAGCTAAACCTTATTATGTCTGGTTAAACTTGCTGCTCTTCTCTGCTGTTAGTGGGTGCAAATGTACAAATTCTTCAAACGACCGTAGTCTCAGAATCTCACGGATTTTATATCCAAGTAGAAGACATTTTTTGTAATCCACTCTACATGGTTGGAAGATTCTCCTTCCATTTTTCAAAGAAATGTAATGAATAAGGTCATCTCTGTCTTACCAACTATTTGATTTCTTGCCAACCAAAGAACATATCTCGTTCCAAAATATAAACAGAGCCATAAGAGAAAACACTAATGGTTCATCCACGGACTCCCATTACGAAAAAACCTCAACTTGTTTAAAATCGCCAAACAAAGTTCCCCCTGGTTTCCATCTCACCACGTTCCCTTCTTAATCAACCAAAAACCAAAAGCTCCCACTCAACATTAAGCAAAAAATCAAAACATAAACACAGCAAAATGATCACTACATAAGCACACATTCAATTCCCAACAACAAAAACACAAAACTTACCTTTAACTCTTCATAAAATCCGAAACTAGAGCTCATTTCTCAATACCACAAAAAACCCTTTACCCTAATACCCACCCTCTTCATAAATACAACGTTCAAATACCAATAAAAAGAAGACAGTAATTAAAAAGAAAAGAGAAAGACCCCTCCTCTGCTGCATTAACTGATGACGATGAACAGAAGAGATAGTAAAGAGAGAGAGACAAAGATTGCGGAGTCCAATCGAACATGAAGAGATATGGAGATACCTAGCCGGAGAAGTCATCGGAGAGTGGCCGGAGACTTTGAAAACTTGGGATTTCGTCAACGTATTGAGTAAGAGTGAGAAGGAAATGTAAGTGAAGAAGTTGAATTTATAAGGAAGCATTTGCATAGGGCTGAGAAGAGATGAATATGGGTTCCCTCCCTCCATATCTTACTCACGTGATGTTTTTCTTTTCTTTTTTAGTCTCTTTTAGAAAATGCAAATAATTTCCAAATTTGTACTTAAAATCTAACTATCCGTTCAAATAAATAAATAAATTGTTCTAAATGTTTCTATTCTCATGAGATTGGTTAAAAAAAATTATTAAACATTTAACTTACATGAACACTTAATTTATTATCTTTACAAATAAAATAAAATTTTGAGTTTTAATTTTGTGTCTAATTGATGTATTTAAGTTTTTTTTAGACATACTTGTGATCTTACTACAACGTAAAATTGAAAGCTTTAAACCTTGTTTAGTAATCATTTGAAATATACTTAATAGCTATTTGGTCATTTAATAGTCTATGTTATTTTAATTTATTGATTTCTATATTTTGTTGTTTATGTATTAGAATACTAATAAAATTTTTTTTTTTTTATAAAAATAAAAACTTGCTAAGAATTTAAATGTTTAGAAAGAAAAATTAAAAACTATGCTTATTTTTACATATAAAAAAACATTTGAAAATTTACATCTAAATTTCCAAAACTAAAAATAAATAAAAAAAAAAAAAAAAAAAGCTCAAATTATCTCAAAAACTAAAATCTTTATGAAAAAAAAAAACTTCCTTTTTAAGTAATTTTGTTTGTTGAATAGTGATAGCAGTTAAATGGAAAGATTCGACATTGGTGGATTCTTCAGCTTTTCTTCAACATTTCATTTCGTGATCTTCTTACATTGTGGGGCTGTTGTACTATTGTTTGTTTGATGCAACCTCAACCAAATTTCTCCTCCAGCTCCCATTCGAATGCTCTGCTCTTGAGTTTTTTGTGTCAATTTCGGGGTTTTTTTTTGTTTTTCTTTTGTGGGATTTCTTTCATCTGGTACTGATTGCGTTTGTTCTTCGATTCGGCTGATTTCCCTGTGCCATTCATCGTTGATTCCTTTCCAATTAGGTAAAATTATGGTGGAATTTGAGTGGAACTCAATGCCCTCCTTTTTTCCTTTGACCTTATCATGATTTATGACTGTGATTGTTGAATTCAAATGGCACTGGCTTGATAATTGGATATAGAACCTTTTCATATTACGGCCAGTTTATCTCATCTTCTTCGCACTTTCAATTAAGAAGCTTTTAGCTGGTTTGGCCTTATTAGATTAATTGTTTGTATTTGGCAAATATTGTTTTGGAATTTCTTGGTTAACTTTATTACTCTGTTCTTTGTAAGCCAGCTCAAGCTGACCCTAGATTTTTTTTTTTCCCTTCATTTTTGGGAGTAAGGTTTTTTCTTTGTCCCAAAAAGGGAAGAAAACTGCTGGTATGGATGAATGCTGATGCTAATTATACTTTTAGCTTGGTGTAGGTTGAAATTTTAGAATTTGTAAGTGATTGTGGAGATTGTTAGAGAAAAAAAATCGGTTGCAGTTTGTAAAATGGTAGTTGGGTTGTACATCCTACATAAGTGGTCATTTCAAAAGAAAGATGAGTTATGAACGATTATCTAGTTTTATCATGGCCTTTGTGGTAAAAACAGATTTGTAGTCATTTTAATACAACTAATGTGGGGGTGCGGATCTGAACTTTCAAACTAAAGGAAGGAGTCGATGACTTAACCATTGGGCTACTCTCGTGTTCGCATAGCTCTAAGTGATAGAGAATTAGCTTCAGGCAAATGTGGGGGAAGGGATGCCAACAAATGTGAGGAAGGATTTAATACCAATCTGTAATTTAAAATGGCAGTTTGATGGTGTTTTCCTGTAACATTTCTTGTTTCTGGCAAATTATTTGATAACCGCTTACTTCTGCTGGTGACATCCATGTATTCGATTCAAGTTTCTCCCTGGTTCATCAATTATAATTTAGGGTATCCACTATCGTAAAAAGGTTTTATCTACCTAATAATTTTGTATTAACGTTATAAAGCTAGCGCGTTTTAATTTTATTGTACCTTCTATTATTGTACCTGTCTTTCACATTGCCTTTTTGGTTTTCTGTTGATAGAATCAAATTTATGTTCAAAGTTAAGAAAGAAGCGGTGGTTAAATTTTTAGGTAGCCTTTTTACTGTATGTAAATATGAATCGATGCATGTGAGCATGTGGGAAGAGAGAGACATGAAAGGGGTATTCTTTCCAGATGATTGTTCTTTATCTTTCTAGCATTTATTTAATCCAGACTTTTTCTCTGTCACTTCAATTAGCAACTTTTTCTTGCTTGTAGGTTTCTATTTGGCAGCTGCTTCTGCAATGGATGGCAGCTCTCCCCAGAACTCAAAATCTCCTATTCCTGTTGTGCCAACTAAAGCACCAGATAATGACCAGCATTTTCTCTTGTACTTCATCACCGGTATCTACTTTGGGCCTAACCTCAAAGGCGAAACAGCACCAAAGTCTGCTCTACAGAGACTAGCTGAGAAATTGCCTCCCTATACTTCTGATCAACTTGCTGGATCTCTCATGAAGATGGTGGAAGTAGAGCGCATATTTTATTATGTTTTGAGGAAGGCTGATGAATCTCTTATTATGAAGATGTCTTTATTGCATCAGTTCTTCCAAGGCAAATTTCCCTCACAAGGACGAGATATTAGTTCTCCTCAGTTTCCTGGTCTTTTTCCACTTGAACTACATCCTCATACTCGGTCCAAGAATTGGTATAGGTATATCGAGAACCTTTTGTTTATCAACAACCCAGAAGTCTACTACCTGAATCCGGAAGATGTTGAAAGGTTTAAGAGGCTAACAGGACTGAATGACTTCTTTTTGGATAGAGATGCAGCCAGATCACACAATTCGTCAGCTCGTAAAGCTTCACTCAATGTTGAAGCTACAGAGAACAGATCGAATAAAGAGTTCTCTCCTCTTAAGGATGATCAGCAACATGACTTAGTTACTTCACCTGTTCGTAGTGTTCCATATAATGGTAATTTGACACCTCTACATACCAATTCCGACTCTAATCTTTTGGAGAAGAAATTTGGTCCAGCAATGCTATTTCTTCCCAGACAACCATCTGAAGAAGATTGGGCGAATCTAGTAGCTGCTACAAATACAGGATTTGCATTGACTGGAACTGCAGCAATGGGAAACGTTGGACCAATAATTGGATCAATGGACATTGGAGAATGTGAAGACTCGTACTTGTTTCGTGTGTCTCTTCCAGGCGTTAAAAGAGATCCATGTAAGTTGCTTTTGTTTAATATATTTCAATGATCCGAATCTTACGTATTTGTCTTTTTTAAAAAAGGAAACAAAACTAATGCGCTCATAGATACAAAAAATAGACTAGCAACTTAAAAACAAGGAATCATGAAATACAAAGCAAAAGTTCGAAAAGTAGAAGCTGAATCTATTACTGCAACCACACAGATTATCTCAAGAGTACCCTGAGTTATAGTTATATATTTGTATACACTAACAAAGAAAGGATATTAGTAAGAACAATATAGTATAGCCATGATGATATTGGTTGATATATGCGATGAATGTCACTTTAGTTTGTCTAGCTATCCTTGTGTTCAATATCTACCATATTATGACCATTTAGGCAACATATACCTACTGGAGTTAGAGACACAATGGAGATCTTTTAAAATCGAAACACTAAATAGACACAACTATCGGAATTAACTAAATATATATATAATACTAGTCAGTTTTTCAGTGGTTTTTTTTGTCATAAATTGATGAGAGTTTTGATTCATTGACCAGGTGGATTTAACTGTGAAGTTGAAAAGGATGGGAGAGTGGTGATACAGGGAGTTACAACAACAGGTGAGAGAACAGTGAAAAAACATTCTCAAGTGTTTGAAATGGTAACTCACAACCTGTGTCCACCAGGAGAGTTTTCACTTTCATTTCAACTACCTGGCCCTGTTGATCCTCAACATTTCTTAGCTAACTTTGACATTGCTGGGATTCTTGAAGGTGTTGTGATGAAAGATTTACAATCATGAATATTAGCAATTTAATTTTATGCCTTGATTCAAAGGATAATAAATTATATCCCATTTTCAAGCTCTATAGAAGCTGATTTATTAGTTTGAATGTAGGTTTTGTAAAGGGTTTTTATTCAAAAAGCTTAAAAACATATTTTATACAACGGGATGAAATCAAACCTCCTATCCAAATCATAATAATTATTGTTGATTTAAGCTTATTTTTAGAAATTATTGAATAAAAGCTTATTTGGAAAGATCAATTAGTGCGAAAGCCACATGCTAACGCTTAACACTCATACATTTGCAATCAAAACAAAAAAAAGATCATCCAATTCAACAATCTTAAACATCTATACATTACTAACATTTGAAAGAGTAATACTTGGGTCCTGTCCGAGTGTATCTTTTATTATATAGTTAAAAAAAACAAGTTTGTTGTGTGACAAAGATTGACTGGATAACTAAGAAGGAAGCGCCAAAGTATTTTCTTATTTCAAATATTTTAATATTAGAAAGTGACAATTCATATTGGAGTTCATGTAGATCAATACCTAAAATTAGTTATTAGGGTCATTTGCCATCACAGATTCTATGCAATTGAGAGGTGGGAAAAAATAAAAACCAAACTGTATCATATCTCAATTCATTTAAAAGCCTGAAGAATTCATGAGAAAATGGAATACACAAAATTCCTCCTCTTCCTATTCCATTCATGAAATGTTCAGTGTTTGTAAGACTGTTGATTAAGCTGCTGATGCTAAAGCCTATTGTAAGGTTTAGTTCAGAAATTACAATCGATAGAGAAATTTTCTCATCTATATTCTTGTGGCAAACGATATCCAGACATCACCAATTTATTTGCAAACATCTTGCCTGTCTTTGGCATCACATGCCAATGCAATGTCAAGTTAAACTCTTTACCTCTCAGATTGCTTCCCTGAACAAGGAGAAATACAAGTTAGTCACTTTTAGGTTTAAAACTTACTAATCATCATAAACAGGTTGGAGAAGGCTTTGCAAAAGAACCAGAGATGACAAACCTGATCAACGAAGCGATACTTGTTTGATGTATGGATTTGAAACTTCGCAATCTCTTTGGAAGGTACGATACCGTCCCAAAGTGAGATCTAGAAACCACATTTTGGAAAGGGATTAAATTGCAGTAAATGTATAAAGAAGCCCCGTGTAGTGAAATATGTGAACTTTTGTGATTTCAGTCACGAGAAAGGCAAAAACCTAAGGCGAGTCAAGTTGCTAAAAGAGATGAGCAGAAACTCACCTGATTCAAGGAGTTCAATGGGGTTTCATATTCAGCAGCAAGAAACACAAAAACCTGTAGCACATGTTAAAATGAAGATTATGATAACACTGCCGAATCTCAAGAAAGAAAGGGTTTTATTTATAGTTTATGAAATATGTATATAAACAGATGAAACCCTTGTGATCCCCGACACTATTATTAACTTGAATGACGTAGTTCACAGAATATACAAATAAAGGGAAGAAGCGACAATGACCACCCTCTGCCAAATGGATATCCAGCTATTTGAAACCTATTAACTTCAGGGATTATGACAATTTGTATGACGTTTATAATAGACCCTCGAATGCAGATAGTTAAGGGGAGAATGACTTAGGATTTAGTATGAACAAAAGGAGTCGGCTGGCCCTTAGTGTAACTAGTGTGTGAATAAACAAACGTGTTCTATCAACTAATTATTTATAACCACCACAATGAACCAACCAAACTGTAGAAAGGATTATGAGAGGAAACAAAAGAAGAAAATAGTTTTCCACTGCACCTGCTTTGTGTTCCACGTAAATAATGACTGCAAGTCCGCTGATATGTTTAAAGTCATGCTAACCTGCAAAGAGAAGCATTCTGTCAAATAATCAAGAAAGAGTAATTGCATTATTTTTACTATCCTGTGGGATCTTTACTTTCTCAATATATCCACGCATATACTTGATGTATTAAATAAATTTCTCCTCATAATTCATATATATGTGTATCTAAAAATCCATGAAGTAACCAATCTTGCTAAGATTTTTTTTGACGGAGACAAGCTTCTTTATTAATGTAAAACTCAAAGTACAAGAGAATTATACAATGAGCTGAGCATAGTAGAGAAGCCTAAAAGGGGGAGGGGAGGGGAGGGGAGGGGATCAAGGTTGACAGAGCTAAACATGATAGAAATAATCTCTTAATGAAATTACAGAACCCCTAGTCAAGATTACAGCCAACCCACCATCAGTTATCTAAGAAAACACGGTTTTCCATCAGATAAGAAGAAACAGCATTCGACTCCATTAAAGACCAGCTAAATATTGTTTCCTATATATATATATAAAACAGCAAAATATGTTTTACGTCTGTTTGGTCTAAGCTGGTGCTTCCCTAGAAGGAGTGAAGAGGCTTCGTTTCAATTCACTTTTTGGAACTTTCTTCAGGAGTAAGGTCATGGTTATTTGGTCTAATGGTATCCTGGCAATCCTAAGAAGACGAAACCTCAGATAAGTTCCCCCAACCATGATTTTCATACACACAAGGGAAAAGTCTGCCCTTTTTGACTGGCTGCGGGCGAGAAAGGATTCGAACAAGGAACAACCAACATCAACATTCTTAGGTACGTGCTCTATTTTTCGAGACTTCATGCTCTCCAATAACCAACTTGGGCCTTCTACCCAACAACTTTCCATAACTTTCAAATACACTAATGTCCCATTTCATTACATCAAATAACAGATCATGCAGTACAAAAGGAAAAAGAGGGAGAAAAAGGACCCCTAAAGTTCAACACGTTAGGAAACTGAAATGCCGTTCATTCCCTCTTCTCACACAAATTTTCACAAACCCAATAGAACCCCATTTCATCAAATGCTAAAGAAACAAGAAAGTCCATGAGATCATACCTCATCATTTCCATTGGGTTGATTTTGAAACCAATTGATGCTCAGAACCTAAGACACAAAAACAAGAAAACCAAATCAAATCACCAAATGGGTGTCGAAATTCAAGAAAAATGAATCCACAGATCTAAAAGGGGAAGGAAAAGAAAACCCAGAAAGATGGGGAGAGAAGAAGAAGAAGGGAGACCTGAACTTGTGCAGTGGGTGAAGGGGAATTAAGGGTATCGGAAAAGGAAGCGAAAGCACAAATGACGGCGAGAATGGTGGCGGCGAAGGTGAGCAAAGCGTTGGCTCTGAACCCAAATGAATGCATTTTTGAAATGGGTTCTTTAATTGAGTTTCACCCAAATTGTTCAGCAGCCTGGAATTGCTTAAAAGAATTTAGAGGCGAGAGGGAAAAGGGGAAAAGAAGAAGAAACAATGCGAGAGTTGGAAAGGAAAATAAAGTCTCGCTGGAACAGGGGAGAGAGAGAGAAGGGTCGCATGATTTGGCAATTTTGAGGTCTTTCATTGGAGGAGACACGTTGAATGAACAGTGGTACCCAATTTTGATCGTTATACCTCAATTTTCATTCAACATATTCTTCTCTTTTGGTGCATTTCTTTCCTCGAAACTATTTTAAATTTATAAATATAGTAAAATATCACACATTACAATACAGTATCATCAAAATATACTAGTTTGGGTTTATATTTGAAAAGAAAATAAGAAATGAAAGGGGTTGATAATTTATTCTTCCCTCCCTCCTCTATTCTTCAAGTAAATGGAAAATTTTCACTCTGTTAGGAATCAAGTCAAGGGTCTGTTTAGACTAAGGCCCAAAGCAGTAGAACTAAGACATTGTTTGGGTTTGGATCAATCGACTCAACCATCAATAGCAAACCTAATAGTCCAACACTTTGGCTTTGGCTTTGATATTTAGATCATGATGTTTAAGTTTGGGCTTAAACATGCACATTGGATTAGCTCATGATATAATTATTTGAAAATACATGTATATTTTAGATATTTTTCAATGAAATGCTATTCAAGTTTATTAAATTTGTGTTTTTATTTAATTTATTTTATATTTAAGAAATTTTCATAAATATAATAAAACATCCAAATATTTACATCATGCGTAACAAAATAAAAAAAATCATAAAGTCGATCACTTTTTTAAATATTCCAAGTTTGTCATTTCTTTTCATCTTTTTTATTCTCTCTTTCTTCTGCAGTTTTTCTTTTCCTTTCTTTCTCTTCTTTAATTTTTCTTTTATTTTTTTAAACTGTTATTTGGTTATTCTGTGTACCAAATATAAGATTTTTTAAAAAAATCTTTGAGATATTGGTACGTTTAGATTAAGGTTATTGTGTACAAAACAATAACCAAATCTCAATGATCGTGTACCAAACCAATCTTGAAAAAAAGAATCGTAAACGATTGTGTAGCCAAATCTACCAATTAATCGCATGTTGACGTGTTATTTTTGGTATTTTTCATTATGGACTTGTGAATTTTTTCCATTTTCGAAATTGTTCTACATAAATATTTTGTCGTTATATTTTTTAAAATACCCTTTTAAACTTTTACTACTTTTCTAGATAAAATTATAAATATTGTAATATTTTATATACAATTTATTTGTCTTAAATATTTTATTAGTTTTAATACTTAAAAATAAAAAAATTTAAAAAATTTTACTTTTTAATACATAAAATATAATATATGAAAACTATAAATATAAGCACATATATTTGAGTTTAGTGGTCGACCCGATGGACCTATCCAAAAAAATGTTCTAAACGGGTTGGCCCTAATTATAAAAATCATGATTCATGTCCAATCAAATGAGTTTGTTTAGACTAAGTCGGTTGACATTTATGTCAATCCAAATCTAGACTAAGCTTGGACTACTTTTTGAACTTTAGATCTATTGATAATGTTGAAATGTTAAGAGTCCACATTGATTTTGAGATGAAACCTTATACTATTAAACATATAAGGCTAAAAATATATGTCTCAACATTGTCACTTATGATTTAGTAGAATCTTCATTTAATTGTCTTTATCACTACTATGTTTATGCATTGTGTTTAACGTGCAAAGATAGACTAAAAACGAAAAAATATATATAAGTTATCTTTAGATGTGGTTTGAGAAGGTCAAAACTATAGATACCAAACTAAAACTAAGAATAACCTATAAAATTCTAGATTGAAACATACAAAACATATTATTATTCTAACATGTAAAGACCACATTTTTAATTTAACCACAATTTAAACCGTTTCTTTGATTAAATTAGTGATTTAGTAAATTCTCTAAATTTAATAATTATGTTCATTATATACCACTTTATATCCCATTAATCTACTAGCTAGTATACATACCCCCTTATTTAATTTCATAGAAAATAGAATGTTACATCTACATTCTTCCATCAATATACGTATATATGAATATATACTATACACAAAATAAGCATCATTAGTTGCAAAGATAAAAAGAAGATTAGAACTTAATATAACAGAGAAGGCTAAAGATTAGATTAGGTAGAAATTAAAGTAATTATATTAAATCATTTAGGATAAGAAACAAAGTTTCCTTTTAGACAAAATGACAAATATCATATCATATGTATACACACACACACTTACACTAAAAGAAAAAACTATGCTCTAAAAAAAAGAGAAGCAGAAAAGAGAGAAAATAAGGGATTCGTGTAGCTTTAAAATTACTTTAAGAGAGAGCTTATGCAATTTATTCAAAATGATTATTACGTATGATTGATGGTACTTACAAGTGAAGTGATTACACTTCTCATTAATTTAGGGTATGTTTTGGTAATTCATTCATTCATTCATTTTCTGTCTTTAAGTTTTGCTTTTGTATTTGATAAATTATTTACTTTTTGGTTTCGAAAATAAAAAAAGAATGTTTTTAGTGAATTATCAAACAAATATGGTTTTGTTTTTAATAATAAACAAAGACTTAAAAATGAAAGAGAAATCCAATAATTAGTATGTTTATTTATTGAATTTTAATTTAGCAATTAGTTGATCCATAGTTGATCATTATAAAAGTAATTTTATAAAGGTAGGGAGAGAGAATAAATTTAAAATGGGCAAGTTGTGTCTTTTCTTTTATTTTTAAAATGTGGTTAAAACTAGAAAGTGTTTTAAACACACCCTATAGTATTCTTTACAAAAATGTGATTTAGCATCCCATTATCACATAAAATATTGGCAAACTTCATTTTGGAAGAACAATAATATTAAAAAGAAAATAACTTAATTATATATACATACACCTAAACAAAATTACTTTAAACTATTGCTCATTTTTCAAAAAATTTAGAACTCAATAATAACATGAGATGAGAGTTTAAACAATTACATAAGTTTCACTAATTAAGATGAAGAGTATTGCAATATACATACCACTAAACCAATCTCATTTTGATTTGACCTAATTTTTCAAATATAATATTTATATATCTTCTTAATCTACAAAAATAAATCTATTTTTTTTTATAAATTTCTAATTATATATATAGTAACATGGTCCACTTATTTTGAAAATAATCCTAATATTTTAAGTTAAAATATTATTCCTACTAAATTAGTGTAGTTCAGTACTTATACTATCAATCTCTCAATGTTAGAGGTTTGATTCGACTATCCTAGACATTAATTCAACACATTTGCAAGGGTTAAATAGTCTCTTAATTTGTTTTTCTATGATATAATCGAACAATCTCTTTGTTATGATGCAATACCAAACCAACCATTACACTATAGTTTCATTTCAAAATCAAAGAGAAAAATGTTAGGGTTGAATTAGGAAAAAAATTAAGTTAACTTGCTATAATAGTGTTTTAATAATTTAATAAAAAATTTATATAACTTTAATCTATATTAGTCTCTCATTGTTAAATAATCTTAGGGTTGATATGTATAATTTAAATCTAATTATTTTAATAACTACAATTTATAACTTTTATAAAAGAACTTTATCATTATGATTTTTTTTTTTCTTTTCAAAAGGTATTGGAAAAACCCATTACAAGTTAAGTGGAAAACATATTTGCCATGCATTAACTACAATTTGAGAATCATAAGTACTTTCTTTTAGGAAAAATGACAAATAAAAGAACCATTTTTGCATAGCTTTAAGATTGCTTTTAAGATAAAAAGCTTATACTTTTTTTTATTTGAAGTATAGTATAAGAGAAATATTCTTTCAAGAGGGTTTAAATTATAATTTTTTCAAAAATATCTTTGCTGCCAATACTTATCAACAAAGTTCTTTCACACAATATATATATTTTTTCTTTAAATATGGCAAAGATATAATATGAAATATCATTACATACACATTTGCAATAAAATTACCAAATAAAGAATCAAAGGAATAATTTCTTTTGAAAATCTACCATTTAATCACATTTAGCACTTTGTGGGTCAAAGTTTTATTTGAAAAAGAAAATCATTACTTCTAGATAATCACATTTCAATTATTCTTTCATGATTAAACTATATATTCAAATTTTCTTTACAAGATATCGAAGATATTCACTTTTTTATAATCTATATTCGTTTCAAGTTAGAAATCTCATGATTAAATATACTATATATACACACATATTAGTCTATGATCTTTATCCCCTTATTATCTATATTATGTCCATTTATACAAATGATAAATGGAGGTTTTTTTTTAACATTCAATCTTTAGTTAGATACATATTATTAGTAATATTTTCATCATACTTACATCAACTTTGGTATTAAAAAATAAATATAAATGATTGAGTATAATAAGAATAGAAAAAAATTTAAATTACAGACCTCTTAGTCACTTAATTATATTACATGTAAATTGATCTATCATAAAAAAAAAAATTTACAATAACATCAAACAAAAGTTATTTATTACTTTTTTTTCTAAGATCAACATAGCTAAAAGCTAAATAATTAGGTCCATACCAAACATTAACATATATAACAATATTTTTAAAAAATTACAAATATAACATAATATCAATAATATAAATTCACAAAAATATTTGTAATATATATATATTATATATATACTAAAGCTATTAATAAAATGGTTTTGTTAATAGAAATATAAAAATATGATGATCCAAAGACATTTTGAGAATATATTCTCATAAGAAAACAATTTTAAAAAAAGCGACAGCTGGGCTTTTCTTTGTATTCTCAATTATTTCAAACTAAAAAATTTGTCTCTTTGTGCAAATAAATAAATAAATAATGACTTTGTGTGTATCGTTTAAATATAATCTTTTATAGAAGTCACACCTTTAACTTAGGTATCAAATTTAATGGGAAATAAAATGTGACATTGTTAGATGTGACAAGCAAACCATGGTTAATAAGCAATTAAATTTGTATCATATATACACCTTGATTTTGAGTTTTGAAAATATTAGATTCCATTTAATTTAGAGTGCAAAAAATTTCAAAAAAATTGACCAAATTTATATCGAACAAGAAAACAGAAGATTAATCAATCAGAAATATTTCACAATAGTTTAATTTTCTTAGTTAGTCTTGTAGATATAAAAGATGATATATGGATGAAAAAGTCATCGTTCCATTCTAGGACGAGAACATTCCTAATAGTTTCCTCTTTCGAGGAAGGTTCGGTAATCTAAATTTCTACCATGATTACTGTAACACCCTAAAAAAAAACCCCTAAAAAAACCCTCTATTAAAATGATAGCCAAGTTGATGTTTGGAAAGATTGAATTTCTTTATCTTATATTTAATGTCCAATTGTTATGCTAACACACACCTACATTTCTTTAACTAACCTATGCTCAATATTTTCAAATTAATCGTCTATTAGAATGTATTAGCCCATATCTACTTCTACTACAAAATAAATTCAACTATATTCATTTGAAAACATATATTTAATTCTATCCTTATTTATAAAAAATATTTAATTGGAAGACGAAATTAATTTAGTTAGAATAGAATTGAGACTATTTATGACATTTTTAGACTACTTATAAAGTTCTATTTATTAGATTAGATTCTAACTTTTTCTTTTCTTCTTTCAAACTATAGGTGCCAATTTGCAATTTACTCTAAATAATCCTTGATTTAAAAAAACACCCTTCAATTTGAAGAAATTATTTTTTAAAACAAAAAAAAAATTGTTACATTGTTTATTATACTCAACATTTCAACACGTCTAAGATCAACATCTATAGTTATAGAAAGAATAATAAACAAGAATTTATGTACACATTACTTTTGATGTATATAAATTTTTATGAAACAAAAAGCAAATTTCCCCTCAGGAAATTCACGACTAATTTAAATTTTTATATAATGTGGCCAAAAAATGATATAAAAATAAATAAAAGAAAACTACTTCAGACCGGAAGCATACTTGAATCCACCGCCGTATTCCCCTGTCCAAGTTCTCGGCCCGAACCGGGTTCACCACGGTTACTCCCTCCACGGGGAGTCTTCATCGACGACATACGCGTGAAAAACGGCGGTGTCATTGACAACACCCACCGGTCCGACTTCGATGTTCGGTCCAATCGCTCGAGCCTCCGGTAATTCTTCCCTCGACTACTCCCTTCACCTGAACCAAACCGGTATCCTCTCATCGAACTGCTCTGCCTGGCCAAAACCACCATACTCATGGCCCGGTTCAGCTTCCGGTTCACAACTTGCTTTCTTATCTCCACTGGCAACCGGAGAGTAAACCGCTCAGTGTCTTCCCCAGGCTGAACCAAGGAGTGTCCGGTCGAGTGAGACCGGGGAAATAGCCACCGCAATCTATTGGATCGGGATCCTCGTGTACGTGTCCGATTCAACGCCTTGTTACCTGTCGTGGTAGTGAGCTCTGATTCCGTTTGTATCTGAACCGTAGGTGGAGCCGTCGTCTCTGAAACGACGTCAGTGGACTGAGCTTCAATATCACCTCCGTCAGAATCCGAGTTAACCACAGCGTTGGAATCGTCAACTCGGTGGACGGACTCAGTGAGTTGAGGAGACAAATTAGCTCGACAAACAGGGCAAGTAGAGTGAGAAGCCAACCAAGCATCAATACATTCAGGGTGAAACACATGGTCACATTTAGGGATTAAACGCAGCGTTTCATCATCTTCAAATTCATTCAAACAAACAGCGCATTCTAGGGCACTTTTACCAATTTTATGCTCTTTCACATCGGAGTAAATCAGAGTCGGAAATGTTTCAATTACCGCCGGATCGAGACCGCGGGTTGCGCGACGGGAGCGGCCGGCTGCTACGGTGATAGGGCGGATGGTGTTGGATTGTGAATCGTTGCAGTGACGGATGTAGACGGAGAAGAAAGCCATGAAGAAAAGGGCGGCGATGAGGATGACGATGATGACGGCCATGGAACCGCTGAGGCGGTACTGGTAAGGGTCTGATCTGGGGTCGGGGGAGGGCTGGGACTGGGCGGAGACGGAGGAGAAGAGGAAGAGGAAGAGGAGGAGGAAGAGAGGAAGGCCATGGGGGGCGGTGAGAGAGGGCATGGTTTCGGATGATGGGGTGAAGAGGAAAAGAGAGGGAAGTTATTATGGGAGAAAGTGGAGGTTGGTGGAAGAGGAAGCCATGGGAGAGGAAAGTCAAGGGAAGGTTTAAAAGAAAAGAGAGAAGGGGAATCAGTAGAAAGGATGGGAGGAAGTAGGAAGACGCAGAGAAACGGTGTCGTGTTGGGCAAGGAAGGTGATTGAGGATTGTTTGGACTTTCAGTGTGGGCCCGCGTCTGTGGGAGAAATTACCCTTTTTGATTCTTAATTTCTCTTGCAAAACATAACATTAGCATATATATAATAACATAATTTATCCAATTTAATAACATTTAGATCTATTTTTTTTTCATTAGAAAAAATTTCAATAGTGTGAGTCTTTACAAACGTTTAGAAACGAGTATTCATCCATCGAAGTTAATTTTTTCAACTAAATCATCATCGATTCAACTAGGATTGGTTTAGTAATTTTTTAAATCGACTTCAATCATCATGGAGGAATATAAACCAACCATTGATTAGCTTATTAAGTCTTTGAAAAAAACATTTAAAATTCGATCCATCTTGTTTATCTAGGTTTAAAAGTTAGGGGTATTAAGGAAATCACACTTTATGAAAATATCATAAACAATATTGATGTTAGTTTAAATGGGTATTTCTAAGAAAATGATAAATAAGAAAGAGTTACTCCTCATCATTGAGTTTTTTTATACATTAAAGTATTGTTCTGTATACGCTCAAATTATTGGATGCTAAATTTTAAATCTAAAATAGTTAATTTTCATTTACAATTGATCCAAAATGAATGAAAACATATATATTGAATGAAGAAGACACCAAAAATGTTGTTGTTAAAGCTTTTGTTTTGTTTATATTTTAGAAGGGAAGAGTTTTGTAATATTGGGAGAGTGGACGGTTGATGGTGAAATTAAAGAGTGACAATTTGGAACAATATTAAGTCATAGATGGCGTTCCATGTGGTGGAATTCATGTACACGATTTTCATTTTTCTTTTCCTTTCCTTTTCATTTTGTGATTTATTTTGATATTTCTTTCTATATTTTTACAAATATCTCAAATTATTTAATTGAGTCCTCCTAACAAAATATTAATGAATTTTTGTTGATGTCAAAATTCCGATTAAGAAAACTTTGTCTACTTTACGTGTCGATAATGATAAATTGTTTTCGAGGAGGTTGAACATGACTTGCAAACACAAAGAAAAATTTGTATCTCAATTTGGTGTTTATCACACACAATTCAAGATGTAAATCAAAACTTAAGTGTGAAAGAATGTAAAGTTTGAGAGACCATTTAGAGCAATGACTATCTAAGACTATAACAATCATATCTCACGTTACAATAAATTTTTAAAACTTTTAATGAGCTACCGTAGACACAATTTTAAAACATCAAATTTGCTACAGTTTTTACTATTTTTACATTTATCATTTTTTTATTCTTCACAGCTTCAACGTCTTGTTGGAGTTTATGTCATAACACTCGTAGTTTGTAACTTAAATTCATATTCTATTCAATAAAGTTATTATTGAGAAATTATTAGTGAAATTGAATACTATAATATTGAATCCAATAAACTAAAGTTCCAAAGCTTAGACATAAAACATGAGATTAAGTTCGAGTATATAGCTTAAACGGTCTATAGTATATGATTAAATGTTGGACATTTTATTCTAGAGACATTATGAATGCAGCTCACTTTGTAATTAGTACAAACGGTGTAATCCTGAATTATCGTTTATGTAGAGACATGAAAGTGGGGACATCTTTGATAAAAAGTTTACATAAGACTAGAATCATGAAATAGTCACTTTTGCATTATAACATCGTTGACTGTATAAAGTTGACTATTTCGATTATTGATGACCTAGGTAACTAAATCTTAATCCTAAACTAACTATGAAATCTTGTTCACACACAAAATTATCCTTAGATCCTGAGCTAATTAACATAATCTTAATCCTGAGCTAATTAGGGTAAAATTTCTATTTGATTTTCGTTGTGCATGTCTAAAATTCATCATGTTTATTATTTTGGGTAATTAAAATGGATAGTAATTTTAGGGATAATAGTTAAACATATAGCAATATTTTAAAAAAATTACAAATATATAGTAAAGTCTATCAACGATAATACACTTTTATCGATGTATTGAAATTAATAGGTAAACATTTTACACTTTTAAATGAGTTAAAATATTAATTAGCTATAATATTACAATCATAGCATATTACATTTTGCTGTTGTTTTAATTTTAAATATTTCATCGACATAATATTGTATAGTTGAACAAAATTGTTGATTCATCTCTTCTCTCAATATCTAACCCATTGATATAATTTAATACTACAAAGTCCATAAAGAATATTATATCTACTTACAAGAGGGAAAAAGTTTGTATCTCTCACAAAACACTATTCATACCCTAAGGTGTTCACTTTTTATGTCATTTTTTAATGCATTCCTCTTTTTAGGTAGGTTACCAACTAAATAATTTATGAAGACACATACTACTAGTCCAATTAAATGAGGTCACCTAAAGTATGGGTTGAGATTAATATCACACATCACACTTTGGATTAGTTTATGAATAGGGTACGTTTGCTTTTAGTTCAAAAGTGGTGCACTTTTTAAAAACCTAATCGAACCAATAACTTTCTCTAGCTAGCTTCTTGGCCTCTTTTTGAAAAAAAAAAAAGTGTCACATTCAACTAATTATTGATGTTAAGGTCTATATTGAATTATAGATATTCGTTACTATTTGATATGTACAAGTATCATAGTTTCTAACTAACTTAACCATTAGAGAGTTATTAGAGTGTTGTTTGGTAATTGACATTACTACATTAGGTGCAACCCTAGTTCCATAAAACATACATTATATAGCTCTATCTAAATAATAGACTTTCTAAACATATATTTATAATATTTGCTATAGATGGTAAGTGTTTGGTAAATTTAAATATATAGTATTGGAAAACATTAAAATAATGAATGAAAATATACACATGAATAGAGAATAAAAGAGAATAATAAGATTGTGGAATTTGGTAATATAAAAGAGAAAAAAAGAAGGTTTGGAAATATTTAAAGGGATTATTGGGGGATGAAAATGAAAAGAGAAGAGATGATTAGATACATATAGAAATGGTGATGGAAATGAAAAGGGAAATAAAGAGATGGAAATTAATGGAAGTAATATGAAGGAAAGCATAGGATAAGCTTAATTACGTTGATATGAATTATTAATGAAAGGTAAACGCTATGGGAAATGGGAAATGGGAAATGGAAAGAAGATCAATGAAGTCTCACCCAAAGGTGGCGGAATGTGCGAAGTAGAATCAACTAAACCATTTCTCCTACTTATTCTTTTATTTAAAATTACTTGTTAGACAACTCCAACTAAACCACACTAACATATATATATTTTTAGGATTAAATAATCCATTATTATTTTCGATTTTTTTACTTCTTCAATTCTCATTTTTAATATAAATTTTTAAAAAATTAATTTCATAAATATAACAAACCTACCAAATATTTACGGTTATTCTTTTAAATATTCCAAATTTGCCTTTTATTTTCATCTTTTTCTTCTCTTCCTTTTTGCGATTTTTTTTTCTTTCAATTATCTTTTTCTCGTTCTTCTTCTGCAATTTTATTTTATTTTTCAAACTATTATTTGGTTCAACATTGTGTACCAAGATCTATTTTTGATTGTTTAAGATTGTGTGCAAATTATAAAAAATCGTAAAAAAAAATTGTCGCATATTGGATAGACAAATCTAAAAAAAATAATCAAACATAAAGTATAACAAAGAATCTTTGTTTAGATTTGGGTAACCCAGATTTAAACGATCAAATTCAAATATAAACTATCTTGTACCAAAAAATTTCGCTCGGTGTGCCAATTAATTACCGGTCATTTTCTTTTTGTATTTTAGTTTGTGAGATTTTTTGTTTTTGAAATTGTTAATATTTTGTTGTTTTGTTATATTTTTTAAAAGACCAATTTTCAAAATATATTTACATATTATATTTTTTTGCCTGAAAAATTATTATTATTATTAGGAATTTTTTTTAAAAATAACCAATTTTACAAACATGTAGCAAATTCTATCATTGATAGTCATTTATATACTATAGTGATAGTGATAGAATCCAAAATTTTGCTATTACTTGTATATATTTTAATTTAATAAATTTTAATAAAATTAACTTTAAGATATTATTTTATAAGAGATTAAATTGAAATTTTTTTGAGTTAAAATTGGGTAAACCAACATCAAACCATGAGGACTAAATAACATTTTAACCTATGTTTATTAATAGATTGACATTTTCACCTATGTTTATTAATAGATTGACATTTTCATCCATATTTCCACATTTTAATTAGTTTGATATCGATGAATGTGAAGGATGAATTAATATTTCTACTATATTATTAAAAAATATGTACGATATATTGTATTATAAAAAAAGATGCACGATATATATATATATAAAGAATAACTAATAGAAATATAATATAAATAATAAACCATTTAACTTATTAAAAAAAACATAATTTACTCGATATTGTGTTTGATTTTTTTTTATTCTCTTTTTAGAATTATCTATTTAACATCGGCATCTTATTGATAATTTTTATTAATAATTTTGTAAAATTTAGACTTTGTTGACATCAATGTAACATTTTAAACCTTGACCGAATATCACATGGACATTCTATTTTTTTCTTTCAAAATTTCGTATGGAATATATGTGTTCAGACATATGATTTATAAATAACATTTTAGATTTTAACTAAAATGAGTAGTCCAACTAACATAAAAGCATATACTATCATCTTGGAATTCAAAATGTTGATTCTCCTTCTCTACATTGTCATGAAGAAAAAGGTTATTAGGTTTACGGTTTATAACTATTGATGTCAAGGGCTCGACTCTCCCACCCTAAAATAATGCTTATAAGATTACATATATTTGCATATTTTGCCATTGTGTTATTATGTTGAGCAGAAAATTGATATAAAGTGGAAATTTGAAATTAGATATTTTTTTAAATGGTAAAATTAATTGGAATGAGTTGATTCTTATTTTGCTAATAATATATACTATATTTTAAAAATAGTAACATATATACAAATATTACTTGCTGACTTTATTTACTGACCAATAATAATCATATTTCTCTGTTACTAAAACTTTAACAAAGGAAATAATGAATAGTACATGTGATCTATGTAGAATAAAATTATGAATATGAATCTCATTCAAATTTGGTTACAAAAAATCCCATTAACAATTATGTAAAGTTTGATAGGAATATAAAATGTTTATTTGACTTCCTCACATGCATAAAATAGTAAGCTATATTTTTAATTAATTCTTTTATTTTATTAGTGTGTGTTAGATTTCATTTGAATAATTTTGTTAATAGAAGCATTTAATCATAGATAATATAATGTAAAATAACAGAGTAGTTTGACTAATCATCAAATGTTTAATGATAAAACGAGTATAAGTTAATTAACCTATAATATTTATTAGCAATTAAAATTTTCAATATATATTTTTTTCATTGTATTAAAAGATTATTAAAAATAGGTTAATTTTCATTCAAATATTTATCGGTGTAACAAAATAAAAAAGTCCATGAAGTTGATCATTTTTTAAATAAGTCCAACTATCGACAAAGAATCTTGAGAGAAAATAGTTGAGATGGAGTATTTTTGGTATTTTTTATCGTGGGTCTGTAAGCCTTTTCTGTTTTTGAAATTATTTTATATTATAAATATTTTGTCTATTTATTATATTTTTAAAAAAACCTGTTAAAAATATTTAATTTTAATTATTACAGTTATGATGCACGAAAATATGTATTTCTTAACGTATTATTATGACTTTTAAGAACTTATATGAGATAATTGAAATACTAACTAGACAGGTTTTTAATAGTTCTAACTTTCAAAATTTTAGAGTGTATATATATATTCTCATAGTTTTATTCTTTAGCAATGATTGACTAATTTTTTTTTTATTAAAAGAAAATAATGTTTGACTGAATAGAGACATTAAAATAAGTGCTTTGTGTGGGTGTAAGCATTACAATCCCAAAGTTGGGAGAAAGTGTTTTGAATTATGCCATTGACAAAGCAACCAAAATAGACCAAACCAAACTAAACTAATTTATTTCATTATATATATATATAAACATTATGTTTAATTGGTATCTTATTTTAAAATAAAATGGTGTAGGTTCTTTCCAAGAAATGGAGGTCTCATATGATGCACATAAGCAAAGGTCAAAAGTGGAGCATATTAAAGAAAAAAGAAGGAATAAATAAAAGGCAAAATTAAATTGTTAAATTGCTTTCAAAGGCAACATCACCCCTTGGATAATAATTATATTCATGAATTCAAACATATGAAATGAAGTTTCTTTGTTTGAAAATAAAGACAAATTCTTAGAAGAAGAAAATGTAACATTTTCATAAACCCCTTTTTTTAAAAAAAGAATTTAGATAAGATTCTTTAATTTTATATGGTCCTCACAAGATTAGATTATTCCTTGACAAAGGACTTTGGAACTCTCTTCCTCCATATAAAATTTCTTTTCATTTGTACATTAACTTTATGTTTTCTTTTCCCTTTATAATGTAGAAGAGACATACTACTTTTATTAATTGGCCTAAAATAGTAGCTTTAGTATTAATCCTAGAATGTTCTAGCAAATTTTGTATGGTCGAATCCATTATTGATGTTTCTTTAATTTACTATATTTGAAATTAGTAAAATCAAACTCTAATGTAGTACAATATTATAATATCATAAATATATATATATGTATATATATATATTTTTGTAAACGTATTTTTTTACTTTTGAAAGTAATTATATTACTACATTTTTCGTTTAATAATAAACTTTCAAAACTATTGTTGAAGTAGAAATTCATTCAAGTGTGGGATAGAAATTGGGATATAAAATTGTGTATAACTATATCAACCTAAAACAAAAATTGAAACCTAAAGATTCACCACAAAGTTCCAAGGTCATCACTACTGATCAATTGTTTCAAATTCGAATTAATTTCCATACAAAACTCTACTCTTGCGACAATTTTAAACGTCTTTTGCGGCAATTTTAAAACGTTTATGAAATATCAACAGTAATATTAATTATTTGTTTGTTGTAAAAGAGCTATGATATTAAGGAAAGAAAATGCCGTTTTGAGAGATTATAAGTAAATTTTATTTCCTCTTTTTGTTAAAACTAATATTGCAATAATATATAAAAGTCCATATATATATGAAATATATAAAAGAAAATTCTAAAAAAGAGTTTTAATATGTAAAGATTTTGTGGAAAATATAAAACAAAATCCCTATTGAATTTGGAAGATGGATTGGATGTTGACCTAACCAATAAATGATGAACTTGCAATATGACTTTGACTTTTTCAACATTTTTTAATATTGGAGAATTAACATGCTTTCACTTTTACCAATAAAAAAAAGATAGGTGAGAGTTATTATAAATATTATTAATATATATGTCGTTAATATGCTTAGTGTCTATAGCCATATATCATTTATCTCTTCATCCAACTCTATATTATGTAATTCATCTTATGCTTGTCAAATTACCTATAAACAGTGAATTTTAATAAACATATTCAAGAATGAATTTCAAATAGATCGGAGAAAGTGAAAATTTTTTAGATTTTTCATTCTCTTTATTTTTCTTATTTTCTTATTTTCTTATTTATTTATTTATTTTTAATATTATAATTTTTGATATGCATGTTGCGTTGCATCTTGTCTTTACAACAAGAGTTATTTATTTTAAGGTGCTTTTATTAGTGGTAGACTAACAAAATTAAAATAAATTACAAAATAAATAAAAATCTATCGAATATATAGTTTTGAATTTCTCTTTTATCAATCTATACATTTTGTAACTTATTTTAGAAATTTTTATTGACTTCGATATTTTGGAGATATTAAATCGACATTTTTGTGACATTTAAAGTCAATATTTTCGATAACTCATGGAAATTTGAATGAGAAAAGGCTAATTTCCCATCATACCCCCAACCCCAGCCCTCTAATTTCTAAAATTAGGGAAGGCCCATAATCTACTTTGATCAAAGCTGGGCCTAAGCCATTGGAACTATTGGGCTGCCTTTTAATCAATACAAAAATAACAAATTAGTTTGGGAAATTGTAATTGATTGATTAAGGATATAGAATATTATAAAAAAATTATAAATATAGCAAAATTATTATTGATAGACTTGTATCACTGATAGACTTATATTAGTAATAGACTTATATTATTGATAAAATTTGACAAATTTTGTTATATTTGCAAATTTTTTAAAATGTTGCTATATATTTAGTTATTTTGAATCTAATTGCTAAATTTGCAACTATCCTAATTAATTTAGATTTTTTTTAAAAAAATTTCATTTCCATTAATTTTTGTATGGAAATTTACAATTTTATTTCATTTAGTTCATAAGCTTTTATAATATGTAACGTAGTAACTTTAAGTAAGTTAATTGTAGTATTTTGATAGGAAGTTTGTAAAAATAGTAAAAAAAAGTTATGATAATAAACTATAAAGTTCATGTCACCTACCTTTTTTAAATTATGAAAATGAAAAATTTAAAAGTAGATTATCGTTTGATTATCATATTTGACAAATTTATAATATGTAAAAAAGAGGTGTTATGAGTTGTTTTTTTCTAATTTTTTTTGTCATTTAATGCAATTTCTCTATTTTGATCCTCAAACTTTAAAAAATGTCTAATATATATTTTACAAATTTAGAAATAATAATAATTTTGATTCTTGATGTTTAGAAATCTTTAGAATAAATTTATGCTATAATTTAGCACTGATTTTGTTAGAGATTAAAATATCATTCTAAAAATTCGGAGTAAATTTGAGAATAGCCAAAGCTTTAGTAAATTAAATTGTAACCAACCATTTAAATTATATTCTTGAATTTAATTTTATTATAGGCTATACATTTATACATCTTTTCAAATAAAGCAAAACGAATCAAAATATTTATAAAATATAACAAAATTTTAGATCTAAACGATCAGTTGTGTCTATCCCAGATAGACAGAGATAGACCACTATCATTAATAGATTGTTTAGGTTTGATATAAGATCGTTTAATTGACTGGATACAAGGTCATTTAGACTGGGTTCAAGATCATTTAGGTTTTGGTACAGATTGTTCAAATTGGGTGCAAGATTGTTTAGTCTAGATACAAAGGTACAAGATCGTTTAGGTTGGGTTACAAGAATACAAGATCGTTTAGATTTGATACAATGGTGTACAAGATCATTTAGACTTGCTACGAGATTGTTTAGACATTCTATGAGATTATTTAGACTAGGTAAAATGGTACAAGATCGTTTAGACTCAGTGCATGGGTGTACAAGATCATTTAGACTTGTTACAAGATTGTTTAGACTTGTTACGAGATCGTTTAGACATTCTACGAGATTATTTAAACTAGTTAGAAGGGTACAAGATCGTTTAGACTTGCTATGTGATCGTTTATACTTGCTACGAGATCCTTTAGACTTGGGTACACAATCATTTTTTCACGCGTATTTTTGTTATTTCATGTTGTGGGCTTAATTGAACTTTTTCTTTTTAAAAATTGTTTTATACGGTATAAATATTTTTCCGTTTTGTTCTATTTTTTAAAAAAATCCCTTGACAAAAAGGTTGCCTTATCAATTTTTTGTTCTATTTTGCTTAATGAAGCTCCATGGGTTAATATAACCTACACAGTCTCAAATTAAATTGAAGACAGCAATACATTTTTTAAATGCATTAGTAGATCAACAATATAATATTGGAATTTATATAATACAAAAACTATTCAATTTGTCGGTCTAAAAAGACAATATATATATTAATTTGTCACGCAGCCATGCATGGAAACTTTGAACCTTATAATACATACAACAAAAAGCTTAAATCAGGTAAATTTTGTCAATTATATATATATATATATATCAATTTGCGATGCATGGAAACTTTGAACCTTATAATACATACAAGAAAGGCTTAAATCACCTAAGTTTTGTCAATTCAATTATAATTGTTTGATATGGAGAACTCTTGTTTATATATGCTAACTATTATAATGTTAGTAATAAAATATTATATTAGATGAAGAATTATGAATTTAATCAACTAAAAATGTTCATTTCTTCATTTTTTTTAATTTTTTTTAATTTTTTTTGGTATGTCATCATATTCGACAAAAGTAATTATGAAAATACTTAAAATGTTGAAGGGAGTTGGAAGCAATTTATTTTAGAGAGAGTTTGAAGCAGTTTATTTTAGGGAGTTTGAAGCAATTTTGAGGTGTATTAAAACCTACAATTACGTAGGATAACAAATTCAATGTTCAAAAATAACTTTAAAATAGCTAAAGTAAGCAATTAACATTCGAATGAATTAGTGTTTACAAGGTTTGTGGCTCAAATTCTCTAACTCCCAATAGTACTAAAAAAATAACTTTTAAATATTGAAAAAAAATACTTTTAAGCACTTGAAAAGTCATTTAGGATGTAAAAGAGGAACATTGCAAGAACAAAACAATCAAATTAGATAGCAAAGTAAAAATATAAGGAGAGGGACATGAATAAACTGATATCATCTATATTCGAATGAAAAGGTACTTGAGAGCATAAATGTAAAGTTAAGAAAGACTAAAAAGAATTATAAGTTACAACAAAAAAATTATAAGTTACGAACTAGCTATACTAACAAAGTGCACTTTTCTTTTTGGAGACTCAATCATAGGAACTCGAAAGTTAAGTGTGCTTAGCTTTGAGCAAATTTATATTAGGTGACCTCACTTAATTTCTTAGGACACATGTGCAATGACAAAGCATGTTGAAAGAACCAAATTAAAATGTTGGAATGTTGAGGAGTGTTGATATCATCCGTTGCTAAATCCGAATTTCGAATCTTGTGTACATGTGGCGTTACAAAAAAAAAAGAGAAAATAAATTCAAATATTATATAGTGTATATTACAAAACACAACAATACACAACACTATTTATAGAATATGAGAATAGGTCAAGTGTATTTACAATTTTTGGTAACCTATAAAGGTTATAAAAATGTTATGAATGTATCTACAACTAATTTGTAGAATTTTTTTTCCCTTTCTAAAAATGATTAAAGAAACAACACCTCACTTGAAAACATTGCTCTCAAATAAAGTATTCACAATGAGTGCTTTTGTTAAAGTGCCTACATAAAAAAAATTATTAATTTATGTCTTGTAAAAAGAACACTATATATTTTTTTTATTTTATTATAAAAAAGATCCATTGTTGAAAGCTTTTGGAAACACATAGTTTATGGTGGTTAACACTTGGATATATATTTAGCTTAGGCATCAATGATTAAAATTTAAAACTTTCTCTATGTAATGAATGGTTGATAATCCATCTTAAAGGAAATAAAAAAGGAGTCTAGCTACTAATTAATGTCACTTTTTGAAACAAAATTACAAAAAAATGGCAAATCAAAACTTCTCCTATATATTCTAAATATAAATTACCTTTTGGCTTTTTACATGATTATAATTAGTGAACATTGAGAGAAAAGAATACCTTTTATATTTTTATTTTTATTTTTCATTGGAAGATTATCATATTTTTCTTCATTGGGATTCAAAACCCTAATCATAGATTTGTTTGAAAAATATGTCACATGGGGTCTCAATCTCATCTCTCCCTCTAGGTATTTCTCACTCACTCACTCACTCTAGGATTGTGTTCATATATTTTGTAAGTTTGTTTAAGTTCAAAGCAACCCATTATGAAAAAGTACTATATAAATATACACATATATTTCAATCATAACTAATAATGAAAAAAAAAAGTTGAATTATTATTGGATCTATATATATATATATATATATATATATATAATAAACACACAAGAGAGAGACTTGGCCCCCTTGTTCATTTTTGAACCGTAAAAGGGAATATTGAATTGAACTTTTTTTATGATGGAAAAAGTGGGATAAAAAAGGAATTTTGATTTCTTTAACTTTAGATTTCCAAAGCATAATTATCAATATTTTTTTCTTACTAACTTTTTCCTATCCAAATCATTGCAAAGTTTGTCACAACATTATCCTCCCCTTGCATGTGAATTACTTTGATGTAGTTGTCAAAATTCCAAAATTTCATCTCTCATTTTTAACTTTTTACCCACATTCTTAGTTCAAACAATTCTTTTGGGTTCATATAGGCTTCATCGTTTTTTTTCTTTATGTCGTTTTATTGTCAATATTTTGTGATAATTTTTTTAGTGATGTTTCATATTTAAAGTTGTAGAAGCAGTGGTGGATCCGGAGAAAAAATAAAAATATGGAAAAAGAACTACACAAGCATGGTTACCACTAAACTACCTACAAATATTAAATATTAGTTGGTTTTATTTATACATATTATATAAAAACAATAAAATTGAGGGGACTCGAGCCCCCATGGGCCTATGCTAAATCAGTTGGTGTGTAGAAGAGTACTTCTTTTTAAAGATATGCTTTTATAACGTCACATAGGTAGATAAAAGAGATCAACATCGTAGATGTTACTTAAAACCAAATAAAAAAGGAAAAACATTCAATCCATAGACGTCCCTTCTTTCCTTGCTCTTTTAGTTGAATAATCCGCAGACTTTAGGAATGTACAAGTTTAGAGTTTAGAGTTCAATTTGAATAAATAGGTAATTGTAATTGATAACCATTTTAGGAATAATAATTAAGGATATAACAACATTTAAAAAAAATTGCAAATATAGCAAAATTTACCACTGATAGACTTGTATTGCTGATAGACTCGTATGGTCTATCAGTGATAGACTAATATTCGCAACATGGTCTATCAGGACTTCTATCATTGATAGAATTTGATAAATTTTGCTATATTTGCAAAAAATTTAAAATATTGCTATATACTTAATTATTTTGAATCTAATTGTTAAATTTGCAACTATCTCTTAATAAAATTAGCTTAAAGTATTCTAGTTTAGTTTAGAGTTCAATTTGTAAATGTTATCAAAATTAAATATAATATGCATCATTCATTTATTCTAGTCTAGAGTTCAATCTGATAAAATTAGCTTTAAAGTATTTTTCAAATTGTCAAAATAATTCTTTTTTTTTTTTTACATTTTAATAAAATTTATAAATTTATCGTAAAGATCCATTAATTTTAGAGAAATTAAAATGAATTACAACATAAAAGTTTGAGTTTTATTTTTTAAATCTCTACTTCTTTATTATTTTATTGTTTGAAAGAGTTTTATGTATCATTTAATGATATTCAATTTCAAGTTACATATATAATCATGATGATCCAAATATACATTTTTCTCAAAGAAAATTGTGTCACATCCCATGGTTGAAATAAGCTAAAAAAGATTGAAAAAAAAAAAAAAAACTAAAAAAAAAATATGTATCAAATTCGTCAAACTCACTTTAGCTCGTTTAAGTTTTTTTATACTACAGTTTAGTTCATTTAAGTTTTTTATACTATATTTTAAGTCATTGGATTTTCATCAAATTTGTACTATTACTTACGTGGATGTACTTCTCCTTTAATTAAAAAGACACTTATATGTTGGGTAATAGATATCATAAACGTGCATGTGTTATGTATAACAAAGTACCTATTAAATGATGAAATTAAATAATGTGATCTTTTGAGATTAATAATTAATATACTAAGGTTAAATTCTTATTCAAACCTTACCTAACAAATGCCTGCATTTATAAACAGTGGCAACAGAAGATATTAAATTGCAAAAACATGAAAAATAAGGTTTTGGTATTTTATTTATTTAAAAATATATCAAAGTCTCGAATTTAGTTTAGCATAGCTGTCTTCACCCAATTAACTTTGGAAATTTTGTTTTATATGATAGATCAGTTATTTAATCAATTTTTTTTTTAAACTCAAAGTATGAAAAAAATAAATAAAAATAATTATTGTACAACTTCTTTTGTCAATGAAAATAAAATTCTATCAACTAAAAAAATTTAATTAATTTAGAAAAAGGTGTGGAGAGTGACTTCTCAAGTGTGATTAACTATTGAACTTCCTTTAGAATTATTTTCTAGTCTATATAAAACCACATGTTCTTTCTAATAATCATTGCGTGACAATACATTGCAATAATCACTTTCAAAAATGTCTCATCGAAAATCTTTTAAAGATTTTATTGATAAACACTTGTATAAAGAGTGACAAAATTAACAATTAAAGTGTTGACATACGACCGATTTATGTATGTATACCATTCTAAAACAATATTAGGAAAATATTATTGAAAATATTGTTAAAATATTGACGTGTGAAGACTAAATATAAAAGATTCAAAAAGTTCAAAATATTTAAATTACTTTCACCACTTTTAAATAAGTGGTTTTTTCTATTAATATTAATTCTATAGCTAGTAGGTGATACTTATTTTTATATTTTATTAATTTTTCTATAATATAAAAGTTTCAAATGTTAGACTCACTACGTACACATATATGAGAATGTTGATAGAAATGATCACAAGTCGATAAAAATTAATTAATGTCGTACATCTTGTCACACGTTAACCTAAACAAAAACTCAATACCAAAAAAAAAAAAACAATAACTACACTAAGATTTTTATGCATGCTAGCTTGACAAAATTGATATTAATTAGGTTAAAATATTGAGATTTGAAAGAGTAAGAATCAAATTTACTTCTAAACAATAGTTTTTATGAAATAAGTTTTCTATTTTTCGATGAATTATGTAAAGAGGACAAGATAGGAAGATAGTGTATACCTTTTGTTTGCTTCTTCTCTACCAAACATGGAAGATCAGGATAACGGTAAGTTGGTGGTTATCTGAGAAAACTCCAATTTTGAACCACTTCCGTCCCCGACTGGGAGGCATCTATACCTCATCCCGATCACAAAGAGAGGTTCACTATTACTACGACCCTAAGTCATGGTGGATTGGAGGTACTTTTTCCCCCTTTTGAAATGAATGAAGTGCATAGGGGACCATCCTTTTGTTGCAACAAGCTCTTGAGTACGAACTTGTAGTGGCCTTAGGCCCTACTTAGTTTCATTGACAACGAGAAAGAATTACAATACTAATTAGCACATTTTGAATTGCATCTTAATTAGTATATTATAGAAGTTGTATTGTTCCTTTTCAATTGGAGATTTGAAAGGTTAAACCTTTAAAATGTTAACGAAGAACAATAGTTTTCCAATGTCAAAACTAAGTGATCTTGTAAACTTCGTATAACGTAGTAAAACAAAGGCTACACACTGACACTTTCTTATCTAACCTAAGTGTCATAATCTACTACTATTATTATTATTATTATTAAAAAGACCACGTTAACAACTCAAAAATTATTGAGATTCTAAAATTGTCCTTGAAATATCCCTAGTTTCATATATAAACTTCTATTAAATCTCTATAAAAAAAAAAATCAAACATACGAGTCTTTAATTGAGAGTGCCAAAGGAGTGTTCACCTAGTGGAGATGTTCGGGTGCACTAATGACCAAACGTATTTTTAAAAAAAAAAACAAGAAGAAATTATATATATATATTAATATCAAATGGGTTAAAAACACTATTGATTCTTAAACTTTCATTAAAATAACAATTTAGTTCCTAAACTTTAGTTGATAACATCATTTAGTCAATGTAGTTTTAAATGTATAACAATTTAGATTTTGAAGTTCAATAAATAAAAATCTATTACCTATATTTTAAAAAGAATTTAATTTAAAAAAATAGAACAAAACTCATAAATATTTATTTACATGGTAAAAATATAAATACTAGATTGTTACATATTAAAATTCAAAGAAAAAATAGTTTGAAACAGGAAAGCAATAGACTAAATTGTGATGGACTAAAAGTTGAATAAGAAGAAGTGATTTTTGTTTGTACAGTAGAAGGACTTGAAAATAGGAAACTACATCATATAAAATTTGATTTTGATGGGTTGAATATGAGAGTTTGGGTCCCATGTGACGTAGCAGAAATGTGAAAGAGAGGAGAGGAGAGGAGTGTGTGAGTGTGTGAGTGTGTGAGTGTGTGAGTGTGGGGTAAGACGTAAGAGGTAAGAGGAGGGGGGAAGAACTAAGAAGAGTGGTTTTTAGGAAGAAGCCGCAGTTTTGTTAAAATAAAAAAGAAAGAAGAAGAAGAAGGTAGAAAAAGAAGACACGTGTAGGGGGAGGAGAAGAGGAAATTAGAATGGTAGACTTCCAATAACAAAATGACAATTCACTTTATGTCAAAATCAAACAGTCACAGTATGGTGAACCTTAATCAGGCAAGTAGGGTGGTGGTGGTGCGTCGTGGTGCGTCGTCGTGGTGCGTCGTCCTGGTGCATCGCCATGTCCTACCAGACACAAAATAATCAAAAGCCCCCACACTATATCTCTCTTTTACCACCCATTTTCTTGCATGCATGCAACTAAGCCCACACTAAACTCAACCTCTCTCTCTCTCTCTCTTTTTTTAAAATATCATAATAAAATAATATCCTTCAATAATAATTTTCTATAACCTTTTTTAATCAATTTTATCTATAGTATATCACATAGGTAAGTTGATGTGTATTGTGGTCATAATTTATTTGTCGTTTCTTATATCTAAGATGTCCTCATCCTTTAACTTAATTAAAATACTCACTTAGTTATATTAATATATGTTATTTTAAATAATATAATTAACTCTATAAAAGGCTAAAGGAAAAAAAGTCAGTGAAATTTAATGTAATTTATTCACAAGCACCTATTTTAGAAAAGGTGAAATATTAATAAACATGGAGAAGAATTAGTTCAAACTTAAACTATTTATAAATATAGTAAAATTTTAGAATTTATATAGATACTCATAGTCAAGTCGGTCA
The DNA here is from genome assembly GCA_025688845.1 of Cucumis hystrix. Lineage (NCBI taxonomy): Eukaryota > Viridiplantae > Streptophyta > Magnoliopsida > Cucurbitales > Cucurbitaceae > Cucumis > Cucumis hystrix. Next base: position 15,798,856 of record CM046887.1, read on the forward strand.
ATAACAACGAATCCATAAAATTTTATTGACAATGGCTTTATAATTCAACAAAAGTAATATATAGAAAATATAAAAAGTTAGAACGCTTAAATCTAAATTTAAATTAAAGGAATTGAAAATTTGTTATTTTTAAATATTTGAATTTATTTTATTATATTTGATAACAAATTTAATTAATACTTCCACATGTACAAGTAAGTTTTTAGAATCTTTAATTAGATTTTGTTTTAGGATAATATTGATTTTGACTTTTTAATGTAATAATGTAATTAAACTTTTCCCTTGTAATTTTGGTTTATACGCAAACTCCAAAGAAGGGTATGGCAAATTTGCATTTGGCATTTGAAATTAAGCCATCACTCTCAAACTAAATATATCTAAATATTACCCATTTTGAGCACAACTTTCTTTTTTAATTATTTATTGTTTTTTTGTTATAAATATGAACAAAAAGTTAATTACACAAACTAAGGCTAATCCCTATATTCATTTTTACAATCCAAATATATAGTCTATGCAAGAAAAGAAAAGAAAAAAAACTCTCGAGAGCCCTATTAATTTGAATAATTAATATAGCATATTAATTATACACGAAAATGACTAATCTTGGTTTAGCTTCAATTATTAATAATAGTAATCCATTATTGCTTCACTTTGTACAATTATGGACGATTTATATAATCGATATTTGGACTAATTATGGTTAAATATTTAATAAGTCAATGGTTAGAAACATATCCAAACTTTTTTCACATTATGTGTAAACATTTATAGTTTTTATTTGGACTATTTGGTCCTTAATCATCCTAGATGTGTACCCCTAAAAACCCAATATATAATCACTTAAATTTCTAAACAAAGTTTGGATATGTAAACTTAATTTTGGATTGTGAATTTTAAATTGGATTCCATTTGTTGTTTTTGTATTGTTTAAAGAATATATATAAAATATAATACATGAGATTCATCTAAAAATTAATTGACTTGAAAGAAATAATATATATTTCTTACTAAACATTATGAAGTGTCAAGATTTTTCCAATATGAGATATTATGTCCGAGCATGAGTTTCAATCTCAAACTAATTATATTGTTGACGAAAGGATTATAAGACTCATGTAATATATAAATATTATGGTTTTTTTTTTCAATATGAGATTCTCAACAAAGAAATAAATAAACAGAAAATTAATAAAAGAGAAATTAGATAATGTTTGTTAGGAGTGATCGATAAATTGAACGAAAAAAAAAAAATTCTTTTTTTACATGTCAATATTATATGACTGTGAATTTGATATTGACATAAGAAAGCGAATCAATTCGTCCACTATATCATGTAACATTACGAAATATTCGAGATATAACAAAAACGATTAACAAAATATAAAATAATTATCAAGTTAATAATAAAAAAATTAACTTATTTTGAAGAGGTGAAATGCTTTAAATATTCGTAAATTTTAATTTTTACATAATTTTTTTCCTAATATCCATCCACATCAATATTTTATCGATATTTCTATCCGAATTTTCATAAAATTGATAATATTAGTTAAAGAAAAAGTGAAAAAGGGGACAATAATTCTTGGAAGTTGATAGTGAGAAGTAAATATTTTAAAGATGAATTCCATTTTCCGACATGTATTGTGTTTTTCTTTGTCCTCTTCTTTTTGTATCTCTTTGTGAACTTTTTGTTATCCTACATAATAAATGTCCACAATAGCACCCATATATATATTGTAAAAAAACTATTTTTAAATTATACTTTCACATTCACAATCATTTTGAAATCAATATTGATAAATCAAATATGCACATCATATGTGAAAAAAAATTGATTTTACATTAAAATAACAACGTCGACTATCAATATCATCGTCATGATCGTTATTAATAGTAAGTTTTTTATAATTTTAACTTTGTAATACAAATAAGTCGATCTTGAATATGTATAATTCGAATGTAGATCATAAAGTGTTTGGTAGCTCTAACTTTCATTTTAATTATACATGTCATTAGGTTTAGGGTTTAGGGTTTGTTGTTTTTTTTATTGATTTGAAGGTGGATATGATGGGATGATGGCTTTTTGAATTAACTTGTAGCATTAGCCTTCTTTTAAAGATAAATGATAAGGACAAAAATTAAAGGTTAATCTCTGGCTCCAAGAAAATAAAATGTTGTCTTTTTGCAAAATTTAACTTTTTCCTTTGTGTTGAAATTTGAAAGTTTTGAAAGGGGAGAGCTTCCCAAATTAGACCTAACTTGATTTGGTTCAGTGTAGGTATCATTCAGCCATCATCTTTATATCTCTCTTTCATACACAAATTAATTTGTGACTATAACTATTTGGGATATTATAGGACCCCACGTCAATATTTACTCTCAAAACAACTTTTAATGATAATGGAGTAAAGTAAAAAGTCCCATTGTAGAGTTTATTCAATGAATAAATATATTATGAAATAGTTGATTCATTTTACGATTGAAATGAAAAAGTATATTTTCTCAAAAGAATTAGGAGACAACAAAACCTAAAAGATAGACCAAAATGTTGATTTAATGTTTTGCAAAAGTATAAAGCGCTCTCTGTATATTTAAAGTTGGATAATTAATTAATATAAAACACTACACTAATCTTAATGTTGATTATTTTCAAATTTATGATTGTGGGAGTAAACCAAAAAGTACTCTCTCTATTGCATATTTGTATGATAATGACCAATTTATGCAAATTTAGATGTTATTAATTTCTGATCTTACACCACTTGATTTTAAAAAAATTATAAGAAATTAAATGATCTTAATAAGTAGATGAGACCCCTGAATATATTATTGAACAAAAAAATCTCTATAAATTCAAGATAGTTTGTAAATGGAATATTATGTTTCCTATTTGGCAAACAAACTATGAATGTGTAAGTGTTATTTTTGTTATTATTATTTTTGTCATTCTTGTTTGTCTAAAAGCATAGGGTACATTCCCTCTCTTAATTGTAGATTTTTTTTAAAAAATATAACATTATATATTTTTTTGTACTTGATACTCAAGTATATTTATCAACTACTATTAATTAGTAAATCTATCACTCACAAACTAATTATAAATGGTAATTAAGAGTTTTAATTTTAGTTAAATTAACGTAATCTTAGAAAAAAAACGAGGGGAGAAATATATATAGATCATTTTTTTTTAATTTTATTTTTTCTTATTCTTATAAGAAGAAATATTTCAATTCATAACCAAATTTACAAAATAAAAATATAATTTTAAAGATTGTAGGTATGAAATTTTAGTTTTGAAAATTTGAATTTAATTTTTGAAAATAGAAATTAAAGTTAATAACAAAACAAAGAACTTATTTATCTACTTAAATTTAAGGAAAAAAATAAATGATTATCAAAGATCGATCATAAAGCAAACTATACTATAGTTCTTTTTAGTAGTTAATGACATTCAAAATTATTCCTTTTGTTTGTCATAATTTTGTATATATATAAAAAAAAAAAGACAATCATTGTCTCTCTGATTTTGCCATTAAATATTTCTTGGATATATATAGCTATGTGCATTAAATCATAGATAAAATAACTAAATTTAGACAAAAATTGACATAGAACAAATGTTTTGCATTTAATAAGAAAGAGAGAACTAGAACCACAAATCATTGGAATAATGAAAAAGAATAACATATATATACATTGTTATATATATATATATATATCTATAAGGTTGATTATATGTTTTAAAATATTAAGTAAAAAAAGGACAGACAAATAGTCTCACATTATGTGTGTCTTCTACGTTAAGTTGCAAAAAGATAGAGACAAAGGCTAAAAATATAGAGTAGAAAAGGTGAGGTTGGTGTTTTGATTTACACCTCACTTCCCAACAACAAAATCTCAATAATTTTGTTTCCATTTGATTCATTCATTTCATCTCTTTCAACCAAAAAATAAACAATTCTCCTAATTATTACCTCATAATTAAACCCCTTTCAAACTTAAACCCTTTTCATTCTTCTTCTTCTTCCAAACTAACCTTCTTTAATTTGTAATAAAAAAGATAGGCTAAAAGTATAGTAAAACTAAGATTTGAATGTTTCGATAGACGAGTATGTTGCGGTAAAGTTAGATTTGACTTGGTTTATTGAAATAAATTTTTCTTAATTAACACTTCCGATTTTTGTTACTTTTTTCGTACACTTTTTTCTCTCATTTTACATAACTTTGACTCATTTTTATTCTTTCTTGTATCTCACTCTCTCATGTGTTTAGTCGTTGTCCCCTATCTCCTTTCTCTCTATTATGGTGTTTTTCACTTGTGTTCAATGAGTAGTGATGACTTTATGTGTAGTCCAACATCAAGTGTGGCATTGTTTCTCTCTCAATGACCAACGGATGCACACAAACATGCATCTTGTCAACAATGAATGTCATATCCAAAATTTTGGTTGATAGAAACTTTAATAATAAAATAATCTAAAAAATGTAGATCAAGAAAGACTTAAACATGAGTTTAGAAGAGGTTAGAAAATTGAATTACCACTAAGCTACCTAATGATATTGATACTATCTTAGATTATATATATAATACATATATTATTACATAATAAACATAAAGTTGAATGGGGTTTGGAGCTATACTAAATTTGTCGGTACATATGTATATGGACCATATGTCGGTGTGAGAAAGTAGTGATGACAAGCTATGCATGACATGTGACATCTTTTAAGGCTTGGAATTTTGGTGTGCAAGTTCTCATATCCACATGTAGAGGGAAACAAAGAGTGAGATGAAAAAGAGAAAAAAAATAATACAAACGTAAAGTTTGATGACCTTAGCCAAAGGGTTGTTAATAAAGAAAAAGAAGAACTTAGTTTGAAAAAGTCTCAGTCAAATTATTATATCATTCTTGTACAATATTATAGGTCATGCAGGAACTCCCCCACAACTTTTGAGCTTCTGTCATATATCTCTAATCTTTCAAAAATATTCAATATTTTCTATTTTTTAAATAACGATTAGAAAACACAAAATTAAAAGTTTAGATTCATTCGTTAAAAGCATATTAGACAAACAAATATATGTTTATCATTAAACAGTGAATTTTTACTATATTTCTAAAAAATATTGGCTCAAATTACTATTTTTAAAGACATATTTGGTTCTTAGGTATAAATCAAAATTGATTTTGTACGGATAAAAATGCATGTGAAAACATTTTGTAATAGAAATTAGATAGTCCATTGCATGAACTGTAAAGAAACTTCTGATTAACAATTCAACCTTTTTTTGTTGTTGTTGTTGTGATTTGATGAGATGGAGTTGAAAAAATTGAAATGAATAATAATAATATTATTGATAGGATTTGTGGTAGCTGAAAAGATGACACAAGGGGGGGTTCTGACAAATGGTAGGCTAAAAGCTATGAAACTTTTGTGGGTGTCTGATTTCATAGAAACTCAAAAAGCCTTCTTCTCTTAAACCTCTTTTCTTTCTTCTCTGTTTGTGTGTAGAAATGCAAAAGTAAGAGCTTTGTTTTAAGCAAATGGGCAGTCTATCTTTCAGAAACTGTGTAAGCAAAATGTCAGTCTTTTACCATTCTTACATCTCACTCTCTCTCTCTCCCCTACCCCATTGTATTATTTCCATATCACTATCATCCCATCACCCATTACTCTCTTCTCTCTCTCATTCTTATTCAAACCTTTCTTATGACTTTGTATTGGGATTGTTTGGTTCACGGTTTTCTAAACGATTCTAAACTTTAAATCCTAAACTCTTTTATTGTTAGAAGTTAGAGCTGTGAGGCCAATTTTGAGAGTTTGTGAACTATTGTGGTCCATCATAACGTATTCTATTTGTTATTATTTAAACTTGTTATGAATTTATTTATATGTGTGTCGGCAAATGTTTGGTAATTCACGGTCTTCAAATTAAACACAAACCCTAAACTTTAATTGAGTTAGTAGTGTTTGTAGCAAAAGGTGAAATTGTGAAGTTTGAGAGTTGTGTACTGTTTTTAATGCCTTGAATTCTATTATTTATGGTGGTTTCAAATGAGAATGACCAAATACATTTTTTACCCTACAATTTAGAGAGGTGCAATAAATAAATAATTCTCTAATCCTAAAGGGACGCCTTTAATTTGTAATTTGAATTATTCATTCTAATAATAAATTTCACTCTCACTCTCTAACTTTGGAGGTAACTAACACACTATTAGTGAATGAACTATCTAAATGTTTGTGTCAATTTTCTACCATTTATGTTTTTTTGGCTTATATATATATATATTTTTTGTTGATTTCATTCCATGAACAAGCGAAGTTTATAGTGTAAGAGTTAATAAAGTATGAAATCAATATTTTTTAGTCGTATGAAGTTTAGTCTACGTACTCTTATGGACCAAACAAACTTCCCTCTAATTCCTATTAATTTCTTATTCCTTATGCTATGAACATTGTTCCTTTAGGAGTTTGAAAGGTTGATTAATTACTGTATGCATGACTGTGTGTGTATTTTATGAGTGGTAGAGAGGTGAGTGTGTGTTTTGGTTTATGTTTATTTATAGTAGCATGTTACGAAATTTTGTAATGATCTGAAGTGTGTTTAGTTTTATATATACATGCCTTTGAAGAATAGGGATTGTTTAGCTAGGCTTTGTTTCCGATTACGATGTTTTGTTCATTTTCGACCATAATATTTTGTTCTATCGAAAAAAAAGTTTTCTCGATGAGGTTCCACTAACACCTGTGCCGACGATAGAGAAATCGTTTATAATCGGATTTCTAAACAGCTTTGATGTTTTTTTCTCATGATTTTCTCCTTCGGAAGAAGGAAAATTTATTGTAGTGTTCGTTTGATAATTATTTTATCTTTTTATTTTTGAATTGTTTTGTTTTTTCTCTAAAATTTCTTACTAAAGTTCTTACCTTTCTTAAAAAATGAAAACAAAACACTTGAATTATTTCACACAAGTTTTTCTTTATAAAAAGTCTTTTTTTTTTTTTTTGTACTTTTCAAAATCTGACTTGGTTTTTGAAAACAATGGTAGAAAGTTGAATAACACAAAACAAAGAATCTTAGAGATGAGACTAATGTTTATAATTTTTTTTAACAATAGACTAGAGATAAGAGACATCAGTAGGTGCATATCGGAACATTTCAACTATACTGACACATTCTTACCATCCTAATCATACCCAAGCATGATTCATCTAATTTTTGACAACCAAATGTTTACTAGAAATGGTTTTAGGTCACAATAACAATAGTTTCAAAGTTTGGATTTATGTTTATATTTAAACTATCGATGTGTGTGAAAAAAATTCAAATGACTAAGCAACTTAGTTAAGAGTCCTAAACATATAGTTAAAATAAATAAAAGTCGAGCGACATTTTATTGTTAATTAGTATATAATTTGTTTCTATATCAACGATTTTCTTTTGTTTAGATTTGTAAAATTACTACTAAAAAATGATAAGCTTAAAATTTTACTTATTATTATCTTTTTTTTTGCCTTCGATCATGCATTGAAATTTTATTTAATGTCAATTTATATAAAACATTCAACAACAAATATGTGATAATTCATCATATTGGCTTCTTCTTTTCCATCTATAGTGAAGCATATATCTACATCAAATTTTGTAAGCAAACTAATATTACAAATATAGACAGACTTCTTAAATAATAATAATATAACAACAACAACAATAATATTATTATTTAAATAGTTAGCAAAGTTGTACAATATTTCCTCATTTATTTGATTTCTAGCTATGATGTATTTAATTATTCACAAATATCGTCTTAGGGTACAAAGAAGGGTCTATATAGACTTTCTAACCTTAAAGACATTGTTATTATGTGATCTGTAATATTTTTTTTTCATTAGAGAACAATATAAATATATAGTTAATTCTCTCATTAATATATGTTTTCTATATTCTCGATTTCATAACATAATCTAACTTGGCAAAGTGCCTAGTCTACTAACATACCGAATGAGAGATACTACCATTTAATTATTACAACCATATTCAACTTGATCAATATTTATTTTGGATCAATGTTGTTATAAACAAAGACATGTTTTCTTTTTCTATTCAACAATCTTGGTTAAAAATAGAGATTCGAATATTTAATATTATAGTTTAAGATTTTGAAATTGAGAATGTTATAAAAAAATATATAGGACCGTTTATCGAGAAATTATATAATCCACAAATCAATTATTACTTTTCTTTTTGTCTAAAGGGAGAACAATTTGATAAACTCACCCATTCAAATTTTTGTTCATGTTGACAAGAAATTAATTACATTTATCAATTGAATGACACTTCACTTTAGTAATTTAAAAACATTTAGTCACAAAAGAAATGTCATAAATTAATTATGATGTTGGGTGCCTAATAACTTTCCCACCTCTCTTTCACTATCCAAAATATTCTCCATCCCACTATGATAACTCCCAAAAGTTTCCATTTTATTCCCATTTAATTCATTCATTCATTCAATTATGAGATCTCTATTCTTCTCCTTTGTTCTTCTAATTATTATCATTGTTATGTATGAAAAAATCCAATGGATCCAACATTCTTTCATTGTATAATAGGTATATATGGATAATGAGTTTTAGTACAAGATTGGTTAACTTCGTTAATATTTGTGTAAGCTAAGCTTAATTGATTACTTTGAAAATCTTTGTTAATGAAAATAATGTATGATAACATTCACTTATATTAAAGTAAGGTGATCCTATGCCACTTAATTTTTCTATTTTTGTTATTGAGTTAACAAATCTTGTTCGACCTTTTTTATTAACATTAATTAGAATATAACTATTTTCCATTTTTGTTAGATTAAGAAATTTTTTTTCAAAACTTAACATCGTTTTTTAAAACAAAATTGAGCAACGTTACAATAGTTTAATTGCTAGTTTTATTTCTCTTTATACCAGAAATGAGAGGAAAAAAAACTACACCATTTTTTAGTTATTTCTAAAAAAATTGTTTGGGAACAAATCTTTTTTTTTTTTACCAAATCACATAAAGTGATGAATATGAGTTTGTTTGAATTGATTAGAGAAAAATAATATTTGTACTCTTATCATAAGTACTTTTTTAGAATATACTTCAAAAATGTTTTACAAAGCTCTTAGGATAAAAACCACTTAAAATATACATCAACGTCAACGTCAACGTCTATATCACAGTTCTTAAAAACTAGGATTTGTAAAAAGAAAAACTACATTAATACACAATTCTATTCCCATCTATAAAAGTAAAATATTAGCTAGACAACCGGCATACAGATTTATGTTGTTCACTAACAACATATTAGTTTTGTTCGCATATAAACAGAAGCAATTTATTACTGAAGAGAAAATATCAAATCGCAAATCTAGAGGTGAGAGTAGAGTTAAAAAGTCTGTATCATGCACTTGTAACGTCTCAAGCCGGGATTCAAAATCCTAATTCGACAACTGATGGCTTCGACATTTTCCTACCTCATCCTTGCTTGTCTTAAGGTTTATTAGAGTGAAAAAAATTGTTTCCACAAACCAACAAGGATCAATATTTTAGCATGCTTTGTTCTCACTCTCGACTGTATCCTATAAAAATTTCCAAAAGATCACCCAACATAAAATTGTTTCAAACTAAGCATGTTTAACTTTGAAGTTCCTATGATTGAGTTACTGAAAAAGAAACATGCACCTTTATTGTATAGGGAGTAATATTGAGTTCTTTTAATATAAGTCGATATTTCTTAACTTCACTTTCATGTCCTTAGAATCCCTTTTACTCAGATGTGATATCAGCTAATCCATACCCCCTCCTAAACTTGGAACGTTCAACACTAATATAAATCTTAACGTCAAAATCGTAAATAATATAAATACAAATACAATTTATGTTTGAAGAACATTAATTTTAAATTCCACTAGAACTTGAGAATGTTATACACTCACTCGTTAAAAGAAAATAGATTCAAACCATTAAACAAGAAAAATAACAATGACTGTGAGTGTGACATAACAATAATCAAATTGCAACTAAAACCAGGAAACAAATTTAACATATACAAGAAATACAAACACTATTCCATCACTAAAAATCACAATCATTCAAATTAAAACTCATATACACAATTTTACTTTATCAAACCCAAAGGTCTTTATTTATTTATTTATTAAGTATTTATAAATTTAGCATCATTTTCAAAAAAATTCCAATGAAATGACTTGTGGGTCTCAAGAATTAGATATGTATGTTTCTTTGTATTGAAAGCCACATGTGAAAGGAAAACATATTGATATGAAATATTGTTCTGTTTATGTCTTATTTTGTCCCAATTTTTTTTTTAAATTTATAAATATATATTAAATGATTTATTTTGTTCTAAATTTTCTTTTTGCTCCTTCACGTGCAATATTCTGTAGATTTGCTTCCTTCCCCCATCGCCCATCACAAAGCCCTTTAAAAACCCCATTTTTTCTGCTCCCAATCCCCAAAACCACCATTTTTCTTCCCTTTTCTCCTCTTTTTTCAAATGGGTTTCCTCAAAAAATAATCATTGATTTTGATTCATCTTTTTTATTTCTTTAAGAAAATGGCATTAGAGGCTGTGGTTTTTTCTCAAGATCCATTATGTTACAATGGAAGCAAAGATCTTTACTCTTTACTTGGAGGAGGAATTTGGGCTAATGGAAGCTTTGAATATCCAGAAATCCCTCATGATTTTCCCGAGAACCAAACAGAAAATTTCCCATTTGAAGATTGGAACTCATCTTCCTCTGTTTTTGTTCCTAACCCTTCTCCTGAAGCTGCTGATTCCAGAAGTGGGTTGCTGAAGCCGCCATTAGAGGCTGAATCAATTACTCCGCACCCAATTCGTCCAAGGAAACGAAGACCTAAATCACGCAAGAACAAAGAGGAAATTGAAAATCAAAGAATGACTCACATCGCTGTTGAACGAAATCGAAGAAAACAGATGAATGAATATCTCTCTGTTCTTCGTTCCTTAATGCCAGAGTCTTATGTTCAAAGGGTACCTCTCTCATTTCTCCCATTTTCTTTTTCATTTTCCTTTCTTTCCAACAAAAAATTAAATGGGCTTTTCTAGTTTCGTATCACTATTGCAACTCATCAGTTTGAGTTCTTGAGTTAACCGTTAATTTAACATTGTATTACAATTGTTGGTTCTGTTTTGTTAGAACTAAATTTACCATACCCATCAGCTTACGTTGAGTTGAGTTATTGTTGACGTATTGGCGTTGCTAAATTTACTATAATCCATAAGCTTCAGTATATTTCTGAGTTATTGGGTAAGTTTAGGTTGAGTTATTGTTCGATGAAGGAAGATGACTAAATTTATCTGGACCCTTTTGGCATTGACTCTATTCTTAGGGCCTGCAATGCCATTTTTTTTTGCTTGAGCCTAAAGATTTTTGGGTTGATCGATGATTTGACGTTATTTCGACAGGGGGATCAAGCTTCAATTATTGGGGGAGCGATTAATTTTGTGAAGGAGTTAGAACAACAAGTTCAAGTTCTATCCACAGTAGAAACAAAAGGGAAGATTAATAATTCAGCTGAAGGGTGTTGTAATTCAAATTCAAATTCAAATTCAAAAATCCCTTTCACAGAGTTTTTCAGTTTCCCTCAATTCAAAGCAATGGAAGGTTGTTCTTTAGTGAGTGAAAATGAGACTCAATGTTCTTCCACAGTGGCTGATATTGAAGTAACAATGGTAGAAAATCATGCAAATTTGAAAATAAGATCAAAGAGAAGACCAAAACAAATCTTGAAAATTGTTGCTGGCTTGCATTCTCTTTCCCTCTCTGTTCTTCATCTCAATATTTCAACTATCAACCAAATTGTTCTTTATTGTCTCAGTGTCAAGGTTTGTTTTTTCTTCATTTTTTGAAATGGGTCTTTGTGTTTAGATGTTTTTCATTTGAAAACCATTTTTTTTTGGTTTGGAATTTTGTTGTAGGTCGAAGATGATTGCAAGCTGAGTTCTGTTGATGAAATTGCTTCTGCTCTGCATCAGTTGCTTAGTAGAATAGAAGAAGATTCACTTATGAACTGAAAATTTTTTTCTTTTAAATTTATGGGGTTAACATTGTTTTCTTTGTCTTGTAGGTTGTAATATCATCTTGTTTCTAACTAATGTAATCTCTATGTTGAATTTTTGTACAATTGATCTCTTTTTTGTTTTCCCTTTCTTTTCCTGATTTCTCTTTTCATTTTCTGCTCTAGGAATTTGATTGTTGTTCTTATTTTGACAGATAAACAAAAGGAGAATTTTTTTTTTCTTTAGAGAAATCCAATCTTTTGCTTTCTGATCTATCATTCAAAAGGGGAAAAAAGAAAGTGTTAAAAGGAAAAAAAAAGCTAACAAAGATAATCGAAATATAGATTTACGTGGTTCGCTATTATAATGTTAGCTATGTCTATGGCAAAAAGAAAAAAAGTAGTTATCAAATAGATATCTTTAGTCTGAGAGAGTTTTATTTTATAACACACTTCATTTCTTTGAATACTCTGTCAAGAGATTTCATAATATATAAAAAAAAAGTGAGAAAAAGGAAGCACCAACTACAGATTTGTGTGTTCATCAATGACTTTAGGAAGATCTCACAAAACCAGAGGTTTGAAAGATGATTTTGGCAGCAGAAAGTTGTCCTTGTATGGATGGGCAGCTTTAGAAGTGATAAACTCTTTTTTTTTTCCTTGAAGTCTCCATACTTGAGAAGAGAAAAAAAAGGACAATTGAATTGAAATTTGAAGCTCTGTTTTCTTTATTATTGAAGATTCAAAAGGACAGGTCTAAAAAGCACTTTTTCTTATGTAGGGATTCTGATTTCTTAGAATCATTGGCATTGATAAAAGGATGGGTAATGAAAAAAGTTGGCAAATTTGTAAGATTTGAACTTTTGTTGAATTGATCTTTCCATGAAGTTTTAGAGTCTTGTTATTGAGATGTGATTGAATAAATCGAAAGAGTTAATTCCAAAAAAAATTAAAAAAAACTTGGAAAGGTAAAAAAAATGCAATTATTTGGATAATAATATTTTGATGGATTTTGAGTTGTACTCATCTTTGTATAATAAAAAAAACACATACAAATTTATGATTGGATAATTACGCGACTAGTATAGCGTCTAAGATATATCAATATATATTTTTATTTAAAAACAATTTAAGTTATTTTCCAAAAATAAAAAATAAAAAAAGTTAGGTCATCCAAAAGAAGGTATTTTGAAACAAGGGGCAATACTAAAAATAATAAACTTGACAAAGTCGAGTGAGTTCAATGGTTTAAAAAAGTAAATTAAATGTTAGTTTTATTCTTTTTTAGTTTAACATGTTAGAGATTGAATCGACTTTTACGATGCTTACATATATACATTTTTTACTATACTATCCTTAGATTATCTAATATGAATTATAACATTTTCTTTTTGCATCGACTTGTCAATGTTTCTCAAATTTAAGTAATGTTTTTAAATGTAACATTTTAATAAAAAAAAATGCTACTCAAACAAGGCTCTAAAATATATATTTCTTACTTCCATTTTATGAATTGAAAAACAAAACAACAAAATTTAACTTCCATGGAGATAATTAGCAAAAAGAGTTGGGTGGTTGAAGTAATTAAAAAAAAAGCAATTAAATTGAACAAAAGAAGAAAGAAAAAAGAGGGTAAGAAGAAGGAGAAAGAGAGAGTTGGTAAATATTGTGTCTATTTAAGAGGAGAGAATCAATGGGAATAAAGACAATGTTATAAATGGTCAAGTGAACAATGAACTTTTCACAATGTGTTTCAAGAAATGACTCAAAACATTAGCCCTTTTACATTTACAACCTTTTTGGGTTAAATGAGTACTTTGCTTTCAAACCGGTTAATATGTTTCGGTTACGTTTTTAGACTTTAAAAGTTAAATTACTTATAAACTTTGAAATACTTTGAAATCCGTTTTAGGAATGACGACTCTTGAAATTTGATTTTAATGTATAAATTTTAGATGGTGGGTATGATAGTATGTATATAACAAACTTTGTTTCGTTAAAAATGTATATGCTTCTCAAGTTTTATGTATTCTCTCATTAATACAGTTTCGAATCTATAAATGTGAAAATGTTTTTTTTAATCTCGGTTGATTTTTCTTGAATTTTTTTATAATCTTTTGGTAAATTATATTTCGTAAAAATTTGGTTGTAATTGAAACCCATTCAAATTTTTGTTAAATGATTGATGCAAAACTATACTTTATACCAATGACAACTTATTTTTATATTAAAAAAAAACCCTTAGAGTCTAAATAAAAACATCTAAAATTTTATTAAATAATTTTAGTAGTTAAGAGAATCAATGTTGATGCAAGAAAAAAACATAAAATTTTAATTTTTTTATAAACAATCTAGTTGATATTTCTTAAAAGATAAATAAGTGGTTGCCAACTTTTTATATGGTTGGCAAGATGTGGAAGATCGAACCGATGACTTTAAAGAAAAAAAATTAATGTCAATTAATACTAATGGATTAATTAATTAATCCCTTTAGTTAACCGTGATTTAGTTGGATTTAAAAAAAAAACGTTTAATAAGAATCATTATCCAATTTAATTAAAAAAACACGCCACATGGAAACTCTAGCTTTAAGAACTTAGGTAGGATATGTTAAACAAGATTATAGTTTATAAAAAAACATAAAACTAAAAGAAAAATCATTATAACAAAATTTGAAAAAGGATAAACTGTTATGAAAATTCGACATCTAAGTCTACCATAATTTTTTTTTTTTTACTAATTATTATATAACTTTTGTTGTATGTGCCATGTGATAAATGGCAAAGAGGAAAATGATGAATTGTTTCATTTAAACAATTTTCATGGTGGGACATTTCACCATGAAATTTTGAGAAAAGGTTATTAGTCTTTCATAGAAGAAGAAGACAGCCTCAATTCTCAAAAAAACCTATTAGGGTTTATATATATATATATATATATATATTAGTGAAGATTCTACTTTTTACCTCTTCTTCTATTTGTCTTCATCTTATTGTTTTATAGTGAAGAAGAAATATAGGTTGAAAGATTCCCACATCTGTATCTCTCTCATATCATTTGAAAACCCTATTTTTTTTTTCTTGATATAAAATTTACATTATTTTAAGAGAATATTATATAAAAATACACAAAATGATGAGACTTTTATGTTTCTTAATACAAAGAAGAATACAAAAGAGAGTTTCATAGATTATGTTTTGCACTTTACAAACATGCCAAAAATTTCATTAAAAAAAGGACATATAAATGAAGATATATAATGTCTTTTTCCTGTCAAAAAAAAGAAAAAAAAGAAAAAGAAAAAAAGAAAAAAGGAAAGAAAGAAAGAAAAAGAAAAGTGAAAAGTGAAAGGTGAGAGAGATAAAGTCATAAAACCATGCATGGAATGACAAATGCCCCATAACACCTCTAAAAAAGAACCATTAATATATTGGAAGGGAAGAAAGAGATTGATTACTATATTATTTTGATCTTAATGATGATGGAAGAGTGTGGAAGTTGATAATTGGGTTTTTGAGAATGTCTCTTTATCTACAAAAACATTTTGGATTGTTTTCTTTATCATCAATATTAAATAGATATACTAGTGACTATATATAGATATATAAAGTCATTTTGTTAATAGTAAAAAATTATTTTCCAAGAAAGTGATTAATTTAAACCTGGTTTTTTTAGGAGCCAACGAAGCTATAATAGCTTAGAAGTAGCATCAACAAATGCACAAAATTCAGAATCTATATTCGAACGAAAAACAACAAATTGTTTCTTATTTCACTAACAAATAATGGATTTGTCTAAGTAGAAATATTAACACCTGAAGTGGAACGATCTACATAATTATCTATTTAATATTAATGATAATGAAAACAATCCAAATGTGAAAAGAGCAATCATGAATTAGTAACTAATAAAATGAAAACCTAAGCAATATTTAAGTTACAATCAAATAAATAAGACTACCAATAATTAAGTTCTTGGTATAATTTAAAGTGACCTCTACAAGCAAAATATTATCAAAAGGAGTCAAACGAACATTCAAATTTTATAGTGTTCGTGATATGACAAAATTAGTAATACCAGATTGATTGAAAATATCAAAGACATATTTTGCATGCTTAGATAAATAATACCCAATCAGCGCGAAAGATATCTTCAATATCAAAAACATAAGTGAGTCGTTATCCCAAATCCTTCACCTTAGATACTGTTTTTCAAGGTAATTAACATTATTGCAAATTAGATATGGTTTGAGGATCATTGCGAGTAATATACATGTCATGAACATAAAAGAAAAAGAGAATAACAATATCTTGTGAAGGTATGACAAGCAAACAACACTGTATCGAGTGGACTAGACGAAAACCCAAGTTGAGTTATGATGGAAGGATTGAATGTGACTAATTAAACCAAGTCGTGCAATTTGTTTCAGACCATATATAAGAAAAACAACTAGATTAGCCAAAGATTTTGTTGCTAATTTACAATTCAAATTAATAATACGTATATGGTGACTAAAATAATTGTGCATGTTAAAGATTAAAGTTGAAAATTTTGATATAATGAAATCATAAAAATGTTTTTAGAATTTTGAGATCACATGAACGAAAACAATTTTTAGAAACAAAATCTGGATTGTTTGTCGAAGTTATATTTGTTGAAATCAGCAAACATAAAAACATATAAAACGTAATCTAGATTATCAAAAGCAAGAATTTCTTTGGTCTCAATTGATCCTTGAGCCTAAATACTAATATTAAATTTGACAAAATATTTTAATTTAATTTATTTGATCCAACGATAATAACGAAAACACGCAACATCATTAAGATCATCTTTAGCTTTAATTTCGAACGAAGTTGGTTTTTGATTAGTTCCAAATTTGATACATTGTAATTTCATCTTAATTGAAAAAATATGTGAAAATTTGTAATTAGTCCAAAAATTATCAATTAATAATAAGGACTTTTAGATTGTATTAATGATTGTGTATCTAATTAAAAAAAAAGAGAGTATATATATATATATATATAATTTACATTACAATAAAGATTTGATCAGAAATATTATTTCAATTATCATTTGGGTTAATTATCTTTACACTAAAAGGTAATTTTTTTATTTTTTTTTGCATTAGTTTACACACACATGTAATATATATATACATATATTTTTTAAGAAAAAACTTGATTATCTAAATGATTGAGAGAAAAATCTAAATGGTTTTGTTTGTTTTATAGATTTTGTATCATGAGTCCATGAGGTGTTCAACTTTTCAAGTATAAATTATGCTATTAAAATATTGAAGGAAAAAAAAAGAAATTAATTACTATATATATGTTACCTAAATGAGGGACAATTGATTGGAAGGGATTAGCTTTTTTATTTAGAATTAATGCTTTTGATTACAATAATGCTTCTAAATCAGCCCATTGGTTTTTATTTGTGCAATTTAATTATGTGCCTATATATTTAAATTTAGGCACCTACCTAGTTGATAATGCTTCTTTTTTCTTCTTCCTTTTCAATTTCTATTTTTGTATAATGATATATTTTTTAACCATTTGTTTTTGGAAGACTTTGTGAATTCTTTATGTGATTGTTATTTGTTTACAAGGGTTGTTTTAAAAACATCCCAAAATGAAACAAAATGTTCACAATTATAGCAAAATATTGATAGAGATGGATACATAGATAGACTATTATAATTATATTATATCTATCATTAATCGACACTAATATATAATTAGTTTGTGAGAGTTTATCAAAATCTATAAAAAATAAACTATCTTATTTTGTTATATTTGAAAATCTTTAATTTTCAACAAATTTATCATTTAAACATAAATTTTTGTTAGGCGAAGGAAATTGATATACTAATATTCTTTGTTTAACTGATGAAATGCAGGCACATATAAATATCACTAAAATTATATATATATATACAACAATTTGAATATTCATTACTTAAACAACTTCTCCCTCTATAAAACAAGAAACATAAAAACCACTGATAAAAAATAAAAAAACAAATTAAATGTTACCAAACACAAGGAATAATTGAATAACTTAGATGTGATATTATACACATTAGTTAGTAATTACAATTAAATAACTATACTAAGATAAACTTAGATATGATATCACTAAAAGTGGGTTTGTCACATAATGATCGGTCTTGTGCACCATATAACTAATAAGTAGTGATGATTGATATCTTCTGGTATGGCCGCTAATCTTGCAAACATTGGTACAAGTGTCGAAATTGATATATCGAATAATGGCTTGTAGAGGAATAGTCTTTAGATGTTACTTTTAGATTTTGTAGTGATAAAAGGTTTTTGTTGTATTTTAATTTTTTTTTTTTGAGTCATCCTCCTCCGTTCTATGAGACATAAAAAAATTCATGTGATGTGATATTTCAAATTATTTGAAAAATATTAATTTAGTTTCTTCTATAGTTTTTTTATCTTTCTAAAAGTGCAATATTCATTCAATTATTTGGTTTTGAAAAGTTTAACTTAATCTTTTTAATTGAAGTTGGAACAAAGTCTTATCTAATTGATATGATCTTTGTGTCGTTTTACCCATAATTTTTTACCATATGTAAAATGAAAGATAAAATCTATAATTTAAAAAAGATTGTACAAAATTTATGTTTTTTAAATTATGACTTTTATTTTAAGGCATGCATATGTCCATGCCCCTCTTATCTTTTTTTTTTTTTTTGCTAGTGATTTAATTAAGAGGTGGGCTTGATGGATCCATCATAATGGGCTATTGTTTCTTCATATGATGACTTTCTATAACATAATATAATGGTCATTTGATGATTTGTGTTGAAAAAGACAATGATGTTAACAGTGTGAACGATGAATAATAAACTTTCTTAAACGTAAACGTCAACCATAACTTAGATCAGCTAACACTTCTATGTATTTGATTATCAAGAGATTTCAGGTTCGCAATATGCACATTTGTTGCATTATTAAGAGTACTATTCATAAACTTTCTTAAACGTTAAATTTTTTTTTATCTTCAAACATATTGTACTAATACATGTTTATATAAATTATATATTTGTGTAAAAATAATGCATTATAACACTTTTAAACAAAATGTTAACGAAGTTAACTTGATTCACTTTATAAAACTAAGCAGGGAGTTTTAAATGAAACAATATTTCTAGTTGTTTTCCATAATATGCTATTTTCTTATAATATAAAAAGATCAACTAAAAGTATTATATCATAAATGAGAGGAAAAAGAAATCAAGTGACGTGCATTATTTTGAATGCATGTACGTGTGTGTGTTTGTGTTTGTATTGATTAGTTCAAACAATATGTGGGAGATGGAAACATAATCTTTTGAGATTAATGATGGAGTAAAAAATTTTATATAAGGGATACAATTTTTATATACATATGAACTAGGATTGACAACAGGGTCATGGTCTTTATTAACCTCATTCCCATCTCTTTGGGGTATTTAACCTCATATCCATGCCCTCGCCCCACCATTTGAAGGCGGGGATGGGGGCATGGATTTCCTATTGAGGGGAAACAAGTCCTTGTAGGGACTCATTCCTAAACTATATATTTTCTTACTAATTTTAAAATTTAAGGCCAAGTTGGAAACAAAATTAAAACAACACTTAGATTTTTTAGATACAAATTTAAAATTTCAGAGACAACTTGTAATATAAAACCATATAAATATGAAATACACGGTTGTAATATCTAAATTAAATAATATTAATTACATAATTATGAAAGTTCTAAATATATAAGCAAGTTATAAGCTTTAAAATAGCTACTATTACTAGAAAGAAAATATTTAAAACCAATCCTTTTAGGTAAAAATTATTGAGTAAAATTTAATTTTAATTTTCATAAATATAACAAAACACTAACATATTTACGGTAAATTTAACAAAATCAAAAAGTTCATGAAATCAACCATTTTTTTAAATATTCCACGTTTGTCCTTCATTTTTATGTTATTTCTTCTCTTCTTTTGCAATTTTTTTTTTTTTTCATATTCTCTCTTCTGCAATTTTTCTTTTTTATATATTTTTTGACATCATGATCTTTGTTTTTGATCAATCATAAATATTGTATCATTTTTTAGAGTGTTATTTGGTTCAAGATCCTATACCAAATATAAAAGATCTTGAAAAAAAATCGTTGGGATATTGGTTTTAGATTTGGGTATAGCCAAATCTAAATGATTGAAAAAAAAATAAAACAATCTTGAAAAAAAATCGTTTAAATTTGAATAGCCAAATCTAAACCATCGCTGAAAAAATTTGTGTAACAAAATCTAAACGATTGTGTAACAAAGAATTTTGAAAAAAAATAGTCAAATCTAAACGATTGTGTAACCAAATCTAAATGATAATGTTGAAAAAAAAAATCGTTTAGAATCGAGTAGACAAATCTAAACGATTGTGTGACAAGAATCTTGAAAAAAATCGTTAAACGATGGTGTATCCAAAGAAATCTTGAAAAAAAATCGCGCGTTGACTGGATCATTTTTGGTATTTTCTAGTGTGGATTTTTCGTTTTTGAAATTGTTGTATAAATATTTGGTCAAATTGTTATATTTTTTTAAAACCCCTACAATTTAAATCATGTAAATTAACCTAAATGACATAAATGAATATACACTTATAGAATTTAAAATTTTATTATATTTTGTGAATATTTTAATTTATTATACTATATTTGAAAAAGAAAAAATTTGAGATCATCTAGGATGCACCCATCTCACGTGCTTTCATCTTCCCACCATATAAGATTGATTTTTGTACAGTGGAGAGATAGAAGTACTTAATCACTGCCTCATTTGAAATGACCCCTAAAATGTTATTAGATATTAAAATATTTTAAATCTAAAACTAAGTAAGCTAGAAAAAAGAAAGACCAAGAGACTTGGAGGGAAACGTTGTTAGAAAGAAGAAGTCACCAAAAAATATGAGAGAAAAACAGTGAGAGGCACCAAGTATATTAATAAGGTATTGACTTGTCTAATTCTACTTTTCCATTCCTAAATATGAATCAAGCAGGTGGATCATCTTCTTCCTCATGTTTTAGATGGAGTTTCGATGTATTTTTAAGTTTTCGAGGGGAAGATACTCGATCCAACTTCACCAGTCATCTTAATATGACTTTGCGTCAAAGAGGAATCAATGTCTTTATAGATAAAAAGCTTTCAAGAGGTGAAGAAATTTGTGCATCTCTTTTGGAAGCTATTGAAGGATCCAAGATCTCAATCGTTGTAATTTCTGAAACTTATGCATCTTCGAGTTGGTGTTTGAATGAATTGGTGAAAATCATTATGTGTAACAAATTGAGAGGACAAGTTGTTTTACCAATTTTCTACAAGGTGGATCCATCTGAAGTAGGAAAACAAAGTGGAAGATTTGGAGAAGAATTTGCCAAACTTGAAGTTAGATTCTTCAACAAGATGCAAGCATGGAAGGAGGCTCTCATTACTGTTTCTCATATGTCTGGATGGCCGGTTCTCCAAAGAGAGTATTTTCTTATATATATATATATATATCCTTCTACTCTTTTGCTCTTCATATTCTATTGTTACTATTCTTTTGGCACATTGGTCAACACCTGAAAAGAAAAAGAAAAAGATCCAGAAGTGATATTATTTTTAGGTCCAGTTTGATAACATTTTTCGTTTTGTGCTATCACCTTACCTAAACAAGATTTGTTCTAAAGGTGGTAGAACTACGTAGTCCTTTGAGTTAAAACAAAAACAAAACAAAATTGTTTTGTACTTTTCATTTTAAAAATTTTATGTCTTTTATCTTCTAATTTTTCAATTATGGTTTTCACTTTCATTAACAAAAACTTGAATTACTAGTTGAATTCTAAAAATAAAAAATAATAATTTTGAATAACAAATTATAAAACTTATGGTCGAAAGGTAGCGTTTGTATACTTAATTTTAAAACATTAAAAATTACTAAAAATCAAATAGTTATCAGGTAAGTCTTAGAGATTTTATTTTTCATTATCTTATTTAATTTATCAGTCCTTAATTCTGATCAATGTTTTGTTGGAAATTTATGCTAGATATAAAGTAGATGTAGAACAAACCTAAATTATATCTCAATCTTTTCACAAGTTGAGAACCAAATAAGCCGTCGATTATAATTTATATAAATAATAAAGCAAAAGAAAAAATGAGATTGACACCTAACAGATGTTTACAAATTTTCCTTCCAAATATCCCAACAAAAGCTATTTGAATCCAGATATCAGAAGCTCGATAACTCGAAATAAAATAAGAGTAGTTCTCAACTCAAAATAGAAAAATATCACTCTAATTACGAGCCACAAAATTTTCTTTCTTCAACAAAGAAATGGAACTCTCTGACAGTCATACACCCACGCAAAAGTTTCTTGCAAAAGCTCACGGTGATGTCTTCCGATTTGGCTTCCAATCTTTGCTTTTAATAAAGAAATCCCACCATATTATCCACAATAACCAATTAACTTATTGCTTTATAACCCACCTTAATGCAAACCATTCAAATGGTTCCTCAGGCTTTAAGTATTCTTATGGGTTCAGAGATAAGCAAATGAAATGGGCATTGGTGTTTTGGGTTCCAAATTTCCAACATATTTTTTGGTTGGATTTTGTCTGAGTTTATTATAATGTTGCTTTGATTTTCTGGCTTCTAATTTTGAGAATTATTTGAGGAAACAAATGAATATTTCGAACAAAAATTTAGTGTATGTTTTTTTCTTAAATGACAGCGACGAGGCTAATTTGATTCAAAACATTGTTCAAGAAGTCTGGAAGAAATTAGATCGTGCAACGATGCAGTTGGATGTAGCGAAATATCCAGTTGGAATTGACATACAAGTTAGAAATTTACTCCCACATGTTATGTCTAATGGAATTACCATGTTTGGATTATATGGAGTTGGAGGTATGGGCAAGACAACTTTGGCCAAAGCTTTATACAATAAAATTGCTGATGACTTTGAAGGTTGTTGCTTTCTGCCAAATATTAGAGAAGCTTCGAATCAATATGGGGGCCTTGTTCAACTTCAAAAGGAGCTACTTTGTGAGATTCTAATGGATGATTCGATTAAAGTTAGCAATCTTCCTAGAGGAATTACCATCCTAAGGAATCGACTATACTCAAAAAAGATTCTTTTGATTCTTGATGATGTTGATACGCGTGAACAACTACAGGCATTGGCGGGGGGACATGATTGGTTTGGACATGGAAGTAAGGTGATTGCGACATCAAGAAACAAGCAATTACTTGTTACTCATGGATTTGATAAAATGCAAAATGTTGGTGGATTGGATTATGATGAAGCTCTTGAGCTCTTTAGTTGGCATTGTTTTAGGAATAGTCATCCCTTAAATGTTTATTTAGAACTTTCAAAACGAGCCGTTGATTATTGTAAAGGCCTTCCCTTAGCTCTTGAAGTTTTAGGTTCCTTCCTTCATTCGATCGGTGATCCCTCCAATTTTAAACGTATATTGGATGAATATGAAAACCATTACCTTGACAAGGACATCCAAGACTCTCTTCGAATAAGTTACGATGGACTCGAAGATGAAGTAAAAGAAATATTTTGTTATATTTCTTGTTGCTTTGTACGAGAAGATATCGGCAAAGTTAAAATGATGTTAGAAGCATGTGGTTGTTTATGTTTGAAAAAGGGAATAACTAAACTTATAAATCTATCACTTCTTACCATTGGTAGATTCGATAGAGTTGAAATGCATAACATAATACAACAAATGGGTCGAACAATTCATCTTTTAGAAACTTCTAAATCTCATAAAAGAAAAAGATTGTTGATTAAAGATGATGCTATGGATGTCTTAAATGGGAATAAGGTAAAAATTATTGGTCAAACTTTATCATGAGAGCAAGTTTTTTATTATTTTGAAAATTAATAACTTGAAATGTTTGTTTTGTAACCTTTTGTAGGAAGCAAGAGCAGTCAAAGTCATAAAACTAAATTTTCCTAAACCTACGAAGTTGGACATTGATTCAAGAGCTTTTGATAAAGTGAAAAATTTGGTGGTACTGGAAGTTGGCAATGCCACATCTTCAGAAAGTTCTACTCTTGAGTATCTACCTAGTAGCTTAAGGTGGATGAATTGGCCTCAATTTCCTTTTTCATCTTTGCCTACAACCTACACAATGGAGAACCTTATTGAATTGAAATTGCCATATAGCTCCATCAAACATTTTGGTCAAGGATACATGGTATTTATACAATATAAATAATTGCATTTGTTTTTAATTTCAATGTTGAAATTTGATTGGTTACTTTCTTCTTTATATTCATTGCAGAGTTGTGAAAGGTTGAAGGAAATTAATCTCAGTGACTCCAATCTTTTGGTGGAAATTCCAGATTTATCTACTGCAATAAACCTCAAATACTTGAATCTTGTAGGATGTGAAAATTTAGTAAAAGTACATGAATCAATTGGATCTCTAAGTAAGCTTGTCGCGCTTCATTTTTCTAGTAGTGTTAAGGGCTTTGAGCAGTTTCCATCGTGCCTCAAGTTGAAGTCTCTTAAGTTTTTGTCAATGAAAAATTGTAGAATAGATGAATGGTGTCCCCAATTCAGTGAAGAAATGAAGTCTTTAGAATATTTGTCGATTGGGTATAGTACTGTAACATATCAGCTATCTCCAACAATTGGATATCTTACTAGCCTAAAACATTTGAGCCTCTATTATTGCAAAGAGCTCACAACTCTTCCAAGTACAATTTATCGTTTAACCAATCTTACTTCTTTAACTGTGTTGGATTCTAATCTTTCAACATTTCCTTTCTTAAATCACCCGTCTTTACCTTCCTCACTTTTTTACCTAACCAAGTTACGTCTTGTTGGTTGCAAGATAACAAATTTGGATTTCTTAGAAACAATCGTTTATGTCGCCCCTTCATTGAAAGAGTTGGACTTGTCCGAAAGCAACTTTCGTAGATTACCCTCGTGTATCATTAATTTTAAATCTCTAAAATATCTTTATACAATGGATTGTGAGTTGCTTGAAGAAATTTCAAAGGTTCCCGAAGGCGTAATTTGTATGAGTGCTGCTGGGTGCATATCATTGGCTACATTTCCTAACAACTTAGCTGATTTCATGTCTTGTGATAATTCTGTGGTGCGTACCATCTCTTTCCTATGACTTCATCATTATCTCTAGCTCATGTATTTA
Organism: Cucumis hystrix; assembly: GCA_025688845.1. Classification (NCBI taxonomy): domain Eukaryota; kingdom Viridiplantae; phylum Streptophyta; class Magnoliopsida; order Cucurbitales; family Cucurbitaceae; genus Cucumis; species Cucumis hystrix. The sequence goes on from CM046887.1 coordinate 15,824,161, forward strand.
ATTTCATTCATATAATATATATTACTTATAACTATTTACTGATCTCATGGTGCAGGAATATTGTAAGGGTGGAGAATTGAAACAACTGGTATTAATGAATTGTGATATTCCAGATTGGTATAGGTACAAGAGTATGAACGATTCATTAACATTTTTTTTGCCAGCTGATTATCTAAGTTGGAAATGGAAGGCTTTGTTTGCTCCTTGTGTCAAATTTGAAGTTACGAATGATGATTGGTTCCAGAAGCTTGAATGTAAAGTGTTTATCAACGATATTCAAGTATGGAGTTCTTAAGAGGTGTATCCCAATCAGAAGGAACGGAGTGGGATGTTTGGAAAAGTATCACCAGGTGAGTATATGTGGCTGATAGTACTTGATCCTCATACACGTTTCCAATCATATTCGGATGATATCATGGACAGGAGGTCACCGAAGATTATTGATCTAAATCAACTAAGTTCTGGGATTAATTCCTCACAAAGTATTTTGGGTAAAATTACGGTGTCATTTGAGGTTACTCCATGGTATAAAGACGTAGTTATAAAAATGTGTGGTGTTCATGTCATCATGGGGGAATGAACATTTATACACCACCCTTGATGTTGTATTTATATATCGATGTAAAATAGACATTAAAATTTTCCTTGTGTATATAAGATTTAAATTTTCACATGATTGATTTGAATCATTTAATTGTGTGGTTGAAAAAATGAAGACTCAGTCAAGCCAACAACGTGCCTTTAGCAAAACACTTGAGTTGATAACTGACGATGCATGTAACAACTGAGAGAACAATAAGTAGAAATAACTATCGAAACACCGAACATATGGTTAAACCAGTTCGATGATACAAATCGACATCTGGAGGGGTCCTTGACCCATGATAAGAGATTATATATATTGTTGGGTGATATAATTCATTATTAAAGAGTTATGACTCAGAGTACAAACATCTATACACATTCTCACCATGTTGTATATAGTGATAACATTTTACTGACAAATGAATTCGAAGAACAATCACTAATGTTTGTCATAGAAGCAACAAAGGAAAACACTCCCCAATTAATCAGACAGCACCATGCAATCGTTCAATCAAGCATCATTTGATCTTCAATAATCTCTATTCTCTCTACTAATCATTGAGTAGAAAACTTCATTAATTATATTCAATATTTCTTCATCACATACCATGGATCGAGTACACGAACTTCCTTTCAACTTTCCTTTCTGGAGAATTTTTTAACGAGCAGAATCCACACCACAAAAGCAAACTCGAATAAACCAGCAGCCCCAACAGAATCGAAAATAATAGGAGCAAATCTCAACAAATCCAAAAGCCCAACAACTCAATCCAGAAGAACAAATTTAAAATTAAATAAAGGAAGTGAGAACAAAAAGCACAACAGTGGTACTTATAAAAGCTTCTCATTTTAAAAATCTCTTAGCATTTGGTTATGCTTAACGTATTGGCTATTTAATTTTGATATATTTTGGTGGACAAGTTTGAAATAAATGAATTTGAAAGAAAAAGAAAAAAAAATCGGGAAAGTTTAATTTGTGTTAAAGGATTAGTAATTGGAAATTAAAAAAAAAATGGAAAATGAGTGTTTGGGAGATTATATAGGGAGAGAAAAAAGAAAAGGAGGAATGTATATCTCATCTTTCTTTTAAGAAAGTATTAGGATGTAATGCCCCCAAAATTCAACATTCAAATAGGAATTATTACCAACATCGTAAGAGTACTGAGGAAAGAAGAAGATGAAAATGAGAATCTATATATCTTTATAATTATTCTTTTGCTACAGACGATAGACAGCAAGGGATCATATCAATCGACCTCCAAACTAGATATATATGAAGAATTAAATGGACCAACTTGATGTCAAAACGACCTCTTTCCTACGGACAAGGATTTTTCTAAATGGAGTCATATATACATGAAGCAACCACTTGGTCACGTAAAGCAATGAGAAGAAAGAATAAACATTTTGAACATTCAATTAAACTTTAACTGGACCTTAACAATAATGTGAAATATAAATCCTAATCTATTTGTTGTATGTGTGTGTTTTGAAAGGTTTTAAACTATATTCAATTATATATGGCACAGAAGATAATAGGTGCAAAATACATTAACAAATATATAAATATATATCGATAGTAAGACTACCATTGCATACCAAACGTTAGAAATATGGTATGTGTTTTCAATATGTATTAATTGATAACAAGAACAATAATAAAACATCCTAACATGGCTTAATTATGTCAAAGAAGAATCAATGTCTTTATAGATAACAGGGCTTTAGAGGGGGGAGAAATTTCTCCATTTCTTATGCAAGTTATTGAAGAATCCAAGATCTCATAATTGTTATTATCATTTCAGAAAGCTATGCATATAATCGAGTTTGTGTTTGAAAGAATCAAAGAAAATCAAAATTTAAAGGACAAACTGTTTTACCATTTTTTTTTGTGCACAATAAACATTGTTTATGTTTATTGGTTCAAGTGTTTATAAGCTAATTATTCTATTGATTTGATCCAAGGTTGGTTAAATCAATACTCTTCTATTTAAAAAATTTTAAGCTAATTCAACCATTTGCTTTAAGAAAAATACACAATCTAGTGTTACGATATTGTATATTAATTCAAGCAATAAACATGTGTTAGGCGATCAAGTAGCCAATGATATTTGTCACTATGTTTATTGCTAACACATAGTAGCCAATAATTAATTAATCACTAAAAGGCACTATGTAGGAAAGGCACTAATATTTGTCACTCATAGTAGCCAATGATAGCTGCTAGCAGTGTTACTATACTCATAGCTGTTATTAGTGATAACTTTCTATTGGACACCATATTTACAAGTGTTTTCTTTCTTGGTTTTCTCAAATTGAAAGCTAACATGGATAACAACTATTATGATATATATGCTATCAGTGATAACTTCCAATTTGAGAAATGTGCTATTAATTATTGCTATCATTGATAACGTTATCGGTGATAGCTTCTAACTGATACTCGTTATCAATGATAACGACGATTTTATCAAGGAGATGAAAGAAAGTGTAGACTTGACAAATTAAAATTTTTTCCTAGTTGACTAGTTAACACATTTGCTATTTTTGCAAATATTTTATCCTTGCACTATATTTTTAGTTTATTTCCTTAAATTGTGCTCTTTTGCTATAATTTTCCTAATATTTATAAGCTTATAAAAAAAAACAAAAATAATCATCAAACAAAGCTTAATTAGCTAATTTGTTTCAAATTGAAATTAGAGTCAATAGCAAATATAGTAATACAATCGAACCTAAAATATTAGCAGATATAACACGATATATGTGAGAAAGATTAGAAAAATTCAAATTTATCTCCATCAGTGATAGATCATAAATGATAATCTATTAGTGATAGACCATACAATTGTTAGTATGAATTTCTCAACGATAGATTATACTACTAGTAGGAAGTATATCAATGATAGACTATATTGCTAGTAGGAGTCTATTATTGGTAATTTTTTAAAAATAACGTTGCAGTTATATCTGTTAACCATAGGAGTCTATCATTGGTTAAGCAAAAAAAGGAATAGGGAAGCTATAGACTATTTGGCTTCTCATAATAACATTTGAGAATTTAAATTTTTTCAATACAAATTTTGATGTTGTGTTGGGAAACAAGACTTTGATGTGGTGTCGATCATTGGCGTGCAAGTATCTTAATTTTGTTGGAGAAGTTCTTAGTAACAACATATGTTCTGATTTTGAGGACCAACAACATCCCACAGTAGGAGCCATTATTATTTCACCGTCGATGGATACTTCAAAATGAATAAAACCCTCCGCTTCGTCACACGAATCTCCATCCACTTTGAAAATAACACATAACCAAAGCTTGGTATGTTCTTATCTAAATTGTGACGAAATCTAACACTCATTGAGCTTCTCGTAGTTTGTTATGAAGAGCACTCTTGTTGAGTCACTAAATTCAACGTCCTATGGGATTAAGATTTAAGAGTTAATGCGCATTAAATAAGAGAGAATATAACATGATATTATGATATGAACAAATGGAAATTAGATGAAAGAGAGGAATCTGTTTTCCGAACATCATATCAGCAATGCAATCAGGAATTATAACCAACAATTCGCTACCACTGGCATTCACTCCTGCTAAATGATGGGAAAGCTTTTTTATGTTTTGAAAAAACTTGCAATTCCTTATTCTAGAAATCTTAGTGATTTAAAATTTTGGAGAGAGGGTAGACAACAGAATATGTTTCCTGACAAATTTAGCTTCTCCAAGGAGGTGCTGATGTTAGATAAAGTTTCCAGGAAATCAGAATTTGATATATTACAATTTTTAAGATCCAATACCAGCAGCTTGGAACATAAGCTTTCTTGGGGAAAATTTAAGCTTGATCTCGGGGGAAACATGACTGGTCGTGGAGGGCTAAAAAACGAAGCAAATGACTGGTCATACACCCAAAACGGCCGCTCGGATCAAAAGATATGATCCAACAACCGAAGTCCAGATCAAAGAGGCTTTATACAGAGATTCTCCAAGAGATGTGCAAACTATTGACAACCAAACTTTTGTAAACGTCTGAAAGTCAGAAGTGTCCAGAAAACGCAAATTCTTCGTTTGGACTGCCATCTACGAAAGTATCATCACAATGGATGTCATTCAAAAAAAGATGCCAAAGTCTTGCCTAAATCCCAGCCGCTGTACACTTTGTAACTCCAACAGTAGTGAAGATATCAACCACCTTTGAATTGACTGTCGGATATCAAAAGTCCAATGGGATAAATTATTAACTCATATAGGTGGAAACTTTTCAATACGGTAGAAAAGCTTCAGAAAAGGCTTCCACAGTGGTGCTTAAATCTAAACTGGTGCGTTCTTGGTAAAACTCATTCAGAAAATATAAACCATATATTTACCACTTGCGATGCTGCCATTTTCATTTGGAAAAAAAATTGAAAATTTACTGAATTGGCATCATGACAACACAAGCATATAGCTGATCTTCGTGAACACATATGCCGCATCAACCAAAAAAACAAAAAAGGATCCATCTTGTTCAATACGATTGCCACTTCCCCTTAGTCCATTTGGCTTGAGAGAAACAATAGAATATTCAGCAACAAAGCCAGAACAGAGACTGAATTATGGAAAGACATTAAATCTCTCACGGGACATTGGAGTAGTAGATCTAAACTCTTCTCTGACTACAACGCTACTACTATAGATTTAAACATTCATGCTTTTGTATAACTCTTTCTCTAGCCCTTTCCTACTTCTTTCTTAATCTTAATGAAGCGGGAATAATGATGATGCTAAGGGGGTGTCCACCTAGTGGAGATGTCCGGGTGCACCTACTGACCCATGTACCTTTTTAAAAAAAATATATAGGTGGAAACTTTGACAGAAGCAGCACCAAATCCCTTTGCCTGTCCTTATACATGCTTAAACAAACAAGCCGAAAAAACATTATCAAATTCAATGCAGGAGTGGCTCTTTTATAGATGATCTGGATGGAAAGAAGCAATCGCATCTTCTCAGAGAACTTAAAAGAAGCACGCACTGTGAACGTGTGGGAAGATGTTGGTAATTTGATTGGCCTGGTGGTCTAGTAGGCACAAATCTTGTATAGACTATGACCGGGCACCATCTCTTTAAATTATAGAGCTTTATTAACCTAAGAGGATACTATAGGCTTATATTAGCTCTAGCCTTTCTTACTATGTAACCTTGATCTGTAATAAATAAATTTGTGGTCCGTCACTGAGGATATCCACATTGCGGATAACCCCATGTGATTTTCTCCTCATCGTTTCCTTTAAAAAAAATATATAAATAAAACAACCAAAGCTACAGATTTGTAGCTGCATAGTGTCACAATCGTAGCGTTTCAACCTTGAGACGGACGATTGTGCGGCACTTGTTCTAACTCGATGAACAAGTCAGCCGATCAAAATCCGAAAGTTGCGGGTAACGTCGACGTATGTCGTAACCTTCCTTCGCGTTCTTGGGAAATTTTATTTATAAAACGCAGGAAAGAAAGAAATACATTGAAATAGACGTTACAATAAGCATTAAAGACTGTCAGTTGCAAGGAAAAAGGGTTGCTTGCAAAGAGTACAACTAATGCTTGGGCGGGGATTCAACTGGTATGCCTCCCCTATAGTACATTTTGACATTTTTGGCTCTGGTAGGCTTGCATATGAAAATGCCGAAACGTCACACCCAAGCTTTATGACTTAAAATGAAAAGCAAATGCCTAAACTAAATATGGTGCTTAAAGATAAGATAAATGGGAGCTAATCGGAGCATATAACCAAAGGTAAACTCACTTTGGAAAAATATGTCCGTGACACATAGCGGCGCTGTCACATAAAAAGGAGCAGATTTTGCCTTCTTTTAGTGACGGTTTTGTAATTTTTGTGTCTTTGTACTTAAATAGTTCATTAATTAGGGTTTCAAATTGGTCCATTTTAGTTTCATTCTCTTCGTAATGCTCGATTTCACATCCCTAATGCTTGAAACCTATAGAGTAATCAAATAAACACAGTAAAATATAGGAACAACCTCAAATTAAGTTGAGCTAGAGATAACACATTTTTTGTACAACTACTTGATCCCATTGTGATCCTTTAGTATATTGTTAAAATAAATGTTTCTTGTTTATCCTTAATGGTTGATTTCTTAACATTTTTAATTAAAGTCAACTATTAAAAGTCGTCTCTTTTCTATAACATCTCATAACCCATCACATAATTTGTATATAATATTCTACTATTATAATTAGTTTTCACATTTTCGATTAGTAATCTAAATATAATCTTATAAATGATACTTTTATTGCATTCTATTTTTCATTGAATGTCTTGTTTTTCAAAATTTTGTTTTTAAATTCTCTACCAAACATGTGCCTTTAGTCTACATAGTTGAATAAAAGTTTCCTACACATGTGAAAAGTATAATATAATATTGAAATAGTCATATATTAACTATATGTGTAATCTATTGGGCTGTGCAAACTGCCAACAAATTGCATACTTTTCAATATTGATTAATGATATTTAAAAATTGCAATACTCTTGACGAACGACTTGTTTTTAACTGAATATTAGTGGATAAATTTCATTGATAATGATATTTAAAAAATGTCAAAGGAAGGATATGGGATATTTCCAAACTTCAAATGATCATATAATCCCAAAGCAGAGAATTTGAGATATTCAAAGCAAACCGGTAGAAGAAGCTTTTAATAGTTGGCTTTATATCTCATATACTTTCTCATTGCTCTGTACCTTCAATTTTCCTTCATTATTGTTGTTTAAGGTTCTTTGCTATGAATCGAGCAACTGGATCGTCTTCCTCGCATGTTAGGTTGCCTTTTGATGTATTCTTAAGTTTTAGAGGGGAAGATACTCGTTCCAACTTCACGAGTCATCTTCATATGGCTTTGTGTCAAAAAGGTATCAATGTTTTCATAGATGATGACAAGCTTCCAAGGGGTGAAGAAATTTGTACATCTCTTTTGAAAGCCATCGAAGAATCAAAAATCTCGATTGTTATAATTTCAGAAAATTATGCATCTTCCCATTGGTGTTTGGATGAACTGATGAAAATCATTATGTGTAACAAATCCAATAATCGACAAGTCGTTTTTCCTGTTTTTTACAAAGTGGATCCATCTCATGTACGACGACAAAGTGGAGTATTTGGAGAAGAATTTGCCAAACTTGAAGTTAGGTTCTCCAACAAGATGCAATCATGGAGTGAGGCTCTAACTTTCATCTCCAGTATGTCTGGATGGGATCTAAAAAATTAGTACGTATTTTTCTATATCCTTTTCTTATTTGTTATTTGTTAATAATCAAAATAATCAAATGAAGCTTAAGTTTAATTAGCTTAAATTGTTTCAAATTGAAATTAGAGTCAATAGCAAATATAAATCAATACAATCGAACCCAAAGTATTAGCATATAAAACCCAATATATACAAGAAAGATTAGAAAAATTTAGATTTATATCTCCATCAGTGATAGACCATAAATCATAATCTATTAGTGATAGACCATATTGTTATTATGAGTCTAACAATGATAGATTATACTACTGGTTGGAATATATCAATGATGAACTATATTGCTAGTAGGAGTCTATCATTGGCAATTTTTTAAAAATAACGTTGCAGTTATACTCGTTAACCATAGGAGTCTATCATTGGTTAATTAACCATTGTTTGTTTTAGGAGGAAACAAGGTGAGAGAGCATAAGCTTAGACACCAAAAATATACCATTTAAATTAACCATTGTTATACAATTTAAATTCGAATCTCCCCCAAAAAAAATGTCGCAATTACCCTTCAAATTATTTCATTTATCTTTTCACCACACCTTTTAATGGATAGAAGTAGGGTTGGATTTAATTAGATTCAGTTTATTTGGTCGTTTTCCTTCTCTCTTCTGCTTCTCATTTTAAGAAATGTTGCTGAAAAAAAAATTAATTTCATTCCTCTTTGTCATGTATGTTTTTTTTTTCTTTAAAATGTCAGTGAAAATGAAGCAAGTTTGATTCAAATAATTGTTCAAGAAGTCAGGAAGAAATTAAAGAATAGTGCAACAACACAGTTAGATGTAGCTAAATATCCAGTTGGAATTGACATACAAGTTCGTAATTTACTCCCACATGTTATGTCTAATGAAATTACTATGGTTGGATTGTATGGAATTGGAGGTATGGGCAAGACAACTTTGGCCAAAGCTTTATACAATAAAATTTCTGGTGACTTTGAAGGTTGTTGCTTTTTGGCAAATGTTAGAGAAGCTTCAAATCAATATTGGGGTCTTATTGAACTCCAAAAGACACTACTTCGTGAGATTCTTATGGATGATTCAATCAAAGTTAGCAATCTTGGTGTAGGAATTAGCATCATAAGGGATCGATTATGCTCAAAAAAAATTCTTTTGATTCTTGATGATGTTGATACGCATGAACAACTACAGGCATTGGCCGGAGGACATCATTGGTTTGGACATGGAAGTAAGGTCATTGCAACCACAAGAAACAAGCAATTACTTGCTAGTCATGGATTTAATATATTGAAAAGAGTTAACGGATTAAATGCCATTGAAGGTCTTGAGCTTTTTAGTTGGCATGCATTTAAAAATAGTCATCCCTCAAGTGATTATTTAGACGTTTCAAAACGTGCTGTACATTATTGTAAAGGTCTTCCCTTAGCTCTTGAAGTGTTAGGTTCCTTCCTTTATTCTATTGATGATCAATCCAAGTTTGAACGTATATTGGATGAATATGAGAACTCATACCTGGACAAAGGCATCCAAGATATTCTTCGAATAAGTTATGATGAGCTTGAACAAGATGTAAAAGAAATTTTCCTTTACATTTCTTGTTGCTTTGTACATGAAGACAAAAATGAGGTTCAAATGATGTTAAAAGAATGTGACTCTCGTTACAGATTGGAAATGGGTATTAAGAAACTCATGGATCTATCACTTCTTACCATTGATAAATTCAACCAAGTCGAAATGCATGACTTGGTACAACAAATGGGTCACACAATTCATCTCTTGGAGACTTCTAATTCTCATAAAAGAAAAAGATTGTTGTTTGAAAAAGACGTCATGGATGTCTTAAATGGAGATACGGTGAGAAGGTTTACACAAAGTTTGTTTTGTGTATATATTGATCATTTTATTATTTCATAGCTGACTTTAATTGAAAGTTTTATTTTGTGTCTCTGCAGGAAGCAAGGGCTGTGAAAGTCATAAAGCTAAATTTTCATCAGCCCACTGAGCTAGACATTGATTCAAGAGGTTTTGAAAAAGTGAAAAACTTGGTAGTGCTCAAAGTTCACAACGTCACATCTTCAAAAAGTCTTGAGTATCTACCAAGTGGCTTAAGGTGGATCATTTGGTCTAAATTTCCTTTTTCATCTTTGCCTTCAACCTACTCAATGGAGAAACTTTTTGAACTCACAATGCCAAGTAGCTTCATCAAACATTTTGGAAATGGATTTTTGGTACTAATTGATCGTGTCTATACATACTTAACAATGATGCATTAATTTAATTAATTAACTTTAAATGTCAGCCAAATTATTTGAAATTTGATTCTATTTTCTTTTGTAATTCATTGCAGAATTGCAAATGGTTGAAGCGTATAAATCTTAACTACTCAAAGTTTTTAGAAGAAATTTCTGATCTATCCAGTGCAATAAATCTCGAAGAGTTGAATCTTTCCGAGTGTAAAAAGCTGGTAAGAGTTCATGAATCAGTTGGATCACTAGGTAAACTTGCTAAATTGGAACTTTCAAGTCATCCTAATGGCTTTACGCAATTTCCATCCAACCTCAAGTTGAAGTCCCTACAAAAATTGGTAATGTACAAGTGCAGGATTGTTGAAAGTTATCCTCATTTCAGTGAAGAAATGAAGTCTAGTTTAAAAGAATTATGGATTGATTCTAGTAGTGTGACAGAACTATCCCCAACGATTGGAAATCTTACTGGTCTCCAACATTTGTGGATCGATGTATGCAAAGAGCTCACAACTCTTCCAAGTACCATTTGTCATTTAACCAATCTTATTTCTTTAAGTGTTTTCATGTCTGAAGTTTCAACTTTTCCGTTCTTATATTCTCGTTCCCTTTCCTTATTTCCCTACCTAACACTTTTAAAACTTTGTTACTGCAAGATAACAAATTTGAGTTTCCTAGAAACAATCACTCATGTCGCCCCTTCATTGGAAGAGTTGTACTTGACTGGAAACGGCTTTTGTAGCCTACCCTCATGTATTGTTAATTTTAAATCTTTGAGATATTTGGATATAACGTATTGTTGGTTCCTTGAAGAAATTTTAAAGGTTCCAGAAGGCGTAATTTGTATGAATGCTCTAGGGTGCAGATTATTGGCTAGATTTCCAGACAATATAGCTGGATTCATATCTTGTGATTCGGTACATATCATCTCTTTTCTCCTGGCCTTCATCTCTCTTGTACTTTTTTCATATTATATATATTTTAACACATTCACTCTCATATATAAATGGTGCAGGAATATGTAGATGGAAAATACAGGGAACTCATATTAATGAATTGTGATATTCCAGAATGGTTTCATTACAAGAGTACGAACAATTCAATAACGTTTCCTACGACATTTAATTATCCGGGTTGGAAATTGAAAGTTCTTGCTGCTTGTGTTAAAGTTCAACTTCAAGTTCATGATCCTCGTACTGCGTATCATAGTGGGAGGGATCTTGAATGTGAAGTGTTCTTCAACGACATTCTAGTATGGAGTTCAGGAGACGGGAAAAAATATCGTCTTAGTGACGATCCAAGAAAGATGACCCTAGGAGTATCACCAATTGAGTATACATGGTTTATTGTACTCAATCCTCATAGAGATTTCTCCCTAGATGATTGGGATGATATGATGGAGAGATCACCAGAGACTGATCTAAGTCAGCTATGTTTTGGAATTAATTCCATGGAAATGGACCATAATAGATCAAATGATAAATGGAATTCTATTGGGGGAAGTATTTGGAAGAACTTTACGGTGTTGTTTGAGCCTCGTCCCCTGTTTCCAGACCCTATAATAAGTATAAAAGGTTGTGGTGTTCATGTCATCATGGAGTAACGTGGAAACACTCTTTTTAACCTGAGAGTTTCAATAAAATTGAATCACTCGAAAGATGGAGTTTGTTGGTATAAACAGTAACTTTAATTTTTTAAAACTTTTTTCAAGTATTATATTTAATGTGTTTTTAGAATTTTTCTCGTTCAAATGATTATAACATTCATTCATGTTTGTCAAATACTCCTACAAACTTTTGAAATGTGTATTTCACTAGTGATTTAGTGTATATCTGTTTTTAATATCGGATGTGTGTTTTTTCCCCAAACTAAAAAACCGATTTATTAAAAACATTATATAGATAAATTTATTCATCAAACTATCATTACTTGGTCATGTGTAATCTTCATCTAACTAATTTAATTAGAACGGTCAATTAAATTGTCCTAAGGTTCTTATCGTTTGACCCAATAGAATGCAATATCGAATTTCTCAATTAGCATCAAGTACCCTTGCGTGGAATGCCTAATTGACATTCATCAATAGGTTCAGTCATTGGTTTGTTAGAATTTATGTTCATCAAATTAGATTTACATGCTAAGCTAACCTATTGCTTCTAATCAAATCTTATCTAATTTTCACAAGTCAAAGAATTTAGTTTAAAGTGATAGTCATACATTCCCATACATCCAATATATAACAATAAATCAATTAAATTCATAGTTGAACCAAAGATATTACAATGAAACTAAGTTTAAGTTCTCATAAACCAAAAGACAAAAGGATAATCTAAAAACCAAAGCTAGAAACGAGTATCTTAGCCTCTCATCCACATGTCGGATGATGGGGAGATGTTCGGGATCAAAAGCAGCATAAAAAGACTCAGAAAATTAAAAGAACTTGTGCAAAGTGGCTGGAATTCGTCATGATCAACACTTTGTGTGCTTTCCTCGTTCATCAAATTTCGAAGCGTTGTGGCGCTATACAAGCTTGGCAGATCAAGCCAAAGGCTTCTTTTCCGCTCTATCTTTTCGCCTCGACTTGCTTCGGACTGCCTCAATTGACATCATATAACTCCATAATGGCCCAGATAAGCTTCCAAATGTCATAATCATCACAATCAGCTACAAATTGTTCATGACCTATAAAATGTAAAATAATGCAGAACGTAAAATCATGGAACGAACTCGAAGTGAGTGGAAATAAATAGCATATTTCACATGCTATCAATATTTCTTATGCTATCACTAGCCATCTTACTCTTTTATTTTCTGCAATTTAATTACTTTTTTTTGCCATCAATTCCAATTCCAATTCCAACCTCCCTATCATTTTAACTAATTAATTAACTTTGAGAAACTAATCTTTGTGTAGACTTAGTCTTGCCAATTGTACTTGTTGTAAACAAGATGTCAAAAGGAAATTGTCGTGCTTGACGAACCATTGCCTGAAAGCAATTACGGTCGATCATGGCGTGCCAATCGAGATGTTGGTTGCTTCCAAAGGGAATAAAATAAAAATCAAGTAAACTTAGAACCAAGAAATTGATACAGATGTGAGATACTTTTTGAATACAGATCTGATGATGAAGATCTGAGATAAAGAGGAAGAAAGTGAAACGACTAGCTAGGGCTTTCCAACGGGTGAAAAATTAATTACAAAAATGAAACAGAAAGGTAATTACTTAAACCTGCTCATCCAACCAAACAACAACGATGGCAACTGTGGTGAAGAATTTGCCAAACTTGAAGTTAGATGCAAACATGGGGAGAGGCTCTAATCACTTTTTGGTCTTCACACTTTTATTCTTACAAATATATATATATGTTATCTGAAGAGAGCATGTTAATCGAGAGGAATGATAAAGGAAGATTTCATATTTTAGTCCCATTTGATAAGATTTTCATTTTGTGCCTTTTCTTTCAAAATTTATAGTAAAATGTTAATAGATAATGAAATGATTTTTTCTTAAAAAAAATCACCAATAAAATAACACTATGAAATTTTGACTATTAATGGCGTCTATCATTGATAGAATTTAATTTTTTTTATATGTTATAAATATTTTATCAAATTCGTCATTTTTAATTTAACATTTCTCCAACAAAATGCTTTTTAAAAAAAATCATCAATAAACTAGGTGTTGGACTGAATTTAAAAGTTGTTTTAAATTACAAAAACTAAAATTGGATAATATCGTAAGTTGGAATAATAGTAGTTAGAAACATTAAAAAAGAAAAAAGAAAAACTATAGGAAGTAAAAAGTCATGAGTTCAATATACATAGTGACCATGATCAATAAAATAATATTTTAACTAAAAAATAATTTTTTAAAAAAGGAAGAAGACTTGGGGGAAAAAGTTTGTTTCAAAGTCAATAAGAAAAAGACAGAGAGGAAGGCTTTTGGAATCAAGAAGCCACCAAAAATATGACAGACAAAAAGGAAGAAAATGAGAAACAGAGAGAGGTCACCAAGGTATTGATAAGGTATTCAGTTATCTTCTACTTTTCCTTTCCTCAATATGGATAGAGCAAGTGGATCATCTTCTTCCCCACTTTTTAGATGGAGTTTTGATGTCTTTTTAAGCTTTCGAGGGGAAGATACTCGATCCAACTTCACCAGTCATCTTAATATGGCTTTGCGTCAAAGAGGAATCAATGTTTTTATAGATAACAAGATTTCAAGGGGTGAAGAAATTTCTGCATCTCTTTTGGAAGCTATTGAAGAATCCAACATCTCCATCGTTATTATCTCTGAAAATTATGCATCTTCCAGTTGGTGTTTGAATGAATTGGTGAAAATCATTATTTGTAAGGAATTGAGAGGACAAGTTGTTTTACCAATTTTTTACAAAGTGAATCCATCTCAAGTACGGAAACAAAATGGAGCATTTGGAGAAGCATTTGCCGAACTTGAAGTTAGATTTTTTGACAAGATGCAAGCATGGAGAGAGGCTTTGACTGCTGTTTCCCACATATCTGGATGGGTGGTTCTTCAAAAAGAGTATTTTTTTTTTTCATATCCTTCTACTCTTTTTTCTATTCAAATTGTGATTTTACTATTTTTTTTAAGGAGATCATGCTTTGGTCTAGAGGAAAAAGGAAATTAGAAAACTTGATCTTTACATCTGATTTGATAACATTTTCAGTTTGTACGCTTTTCTGCTTTATAAATTTTTATATGGCTGTTAATCATACAGTTTTTCAATTTTGGTTAAAAGAAACACTTGAAATTCTAATTGACTTTTAAAAACAAAAGCAATTTTTTAGAACTTCTTTTTTTAGTTATCAAGAGCACTACTTTTAAATATACCAAAATAAACAAAAATATTTACAAATTTAGCAAAACATCATTGATAGATGTTAATTGACATTAAAAGGCTAAACTATCATCTATCATTGATTCATGTTGATATATATTAATTGGTTTGATTTTCAAGACATTGAAAGACAATAGATAACAAATCATAGAAACTCACGAGTGTTGGAATTTGAGTTTACATGCTTAATTTTCAAAAGCTAAAAATCAAATATCAAAATGGTTATCACAACAAGCATTACCCTTTTTGTTTCAAACTGTAATAATTCATTTATATTATTTGTTTTGTCCTATCTCCCTAATCAGAGATATATTACTTGGTTGGATTTAGTTTGAGTTTATTATGTTGCTTTTATTTCATGGCTACTAATGCATGTTAGGAATTATTGTGAGGAAAAAATTGTGTGTTTCGTAACACTTTTTGTTTCAAACTGTAATAATTCATTTATATTATTTGTTTTGTCCTATCTCCCTAATCAGAGATATATTACTTGGTTGGATTTAGTTTGAGTTTATTATGTTGCTTTTATTTCATGGCTACTCATGCATGTTAGGAATTATTGTGAGGAAAAAATTGTGTTTCGTAACACTTTTTAGTGTATGCTTTTTTCTTATATGCAGTGATGAGGCTAATTTGATACAAAAAATTGTTCAACAAGTCTGGAAGAAATTAACTTGCTCAACAATGCAGTTGCCTGTAACTAAATATCCAGTTGGAATTGACAGACAATTTGAGAATTTGCTCTCTCATGTTATGATTGATGGAACTAGAATGGTTGGATTGTATGGAATTGGAGGTATCGGCAAGACAACTTTGGCCAAAACATTATACAATCGGATTGCTGATGACTTTGAAGGCTGTTGTTTTTTAGCAAATATTAGAGAAGCTTCAAAGCAACACGAGGGACTTGTTCGACTCCAAGAGAAACTACTTTATGAGATTTTAATGGATGACTTTATTAGAGTTAGTGATCTTCATAGAGGAATCAACATCATAAGGAATCGACTATGCTCCAAACAGATTCTCTTAATTCTTGATGATATAGATTCCAGTGAACAACTACAGGTATTAGCTGGAGGATACGATTGGTTTGGATATGGAAGTAAGGTCATTGTGACAACAAGAAACGAACACTTACTTGATATTCATGGATTTAATAAATTGCGAACTGTTCCTGAATTGAATTATAGCGAAGCTCTTGAGCTTTTTAGCTGGCATGCTTTTCAGTGTAGTTGTCCACCAACCGAGTATTTACAACTTTCAAAAGATGCCGTAGAATATTGTAAAAATCTTCCCTTGGCGCTTGAAGTTTTAGGTTCATTCCTTTATTCAACTGATCAATCCAAATTTAAAGGTATATTGGAGGAATTTGCAATCTCCAACCTTGACAAAGACATCCAAAATCTTCTTCAAGTAAGTTACGATGAACTTGAAGGTGATGTGCAAGAAATGTTCTTGTTTATTTCTTGTTTCTTTGTGGGAGAAGATAAAACCATGGTTGAAACGATGTTGAAGAGTTGTGGCTGTTTATGTTGGGAAAAGGGAATTAAAAAACTCATGAATCTATCACTTCTTACTATTAACCAATGGAACGAGGTTGAAATGCATGACTTAATACAACAATTGGGTCACACAATCGCATGTTCAAAGACTTCTATATCTCCTTCAGAAAAAAAATTATTGGTTGGATATGATGCTATGCATGTGTTAGATGGCATTAAGGTAAGAAATTTTTGCTCAATCTTTTGATTATGCTTATTAATTATTATGAGAACAACTTTTCTCATTTTGAAAAAAGTTGAAATGTATGTTTTTGTATAATTTGTAGGAAGCAAGAGCAGTTAAAGCCATAAAGTTAGAATTTCCTAAACCGACAAAGTTGGACAATATTGATTCAACGGCTTTTAGAAAAGTAAAGAACCTTGTAGTACTCAAAGTTAAGAATGTCATATCTCCAAAAATTAGTACTCTTGATTTTCTTCCTAATAGCTTAAGGTGGATGAGTTGGTCTGCATTTCCTTTTTCATCATTTCCTTCAAGCTACTCAATGGAGAACCTTATTCAACTCAAATTGCCACATAGCTCCATCCAACATTTTGGAAGAGCATTTATGGTATTTCTATGGATACTTGAGTTTTATTAATTTCATTGTTGGTTTATTTGCAATTTGATTATATTTTTTTTGTATATTCATAACAGCATTGTGAAAGGTTGAAGCAACTTGATCTTAGCAACTCCTTCTTTTTGGAGGAAATTCCTGATTTATCTGCGGCGATAAACCTCGAAAATTTGTCTCTTTCTGGATGTATAAGTTTAGTAAAGGTTCATAAATCAGTTGGATCTCTCGGTAAACTTATTGATTTGAGTCTTTCAAGCCATGTTTATGGCTTTAAGCAGTTTCCATCACCACTCAGGTTGAAATCCCTTAAAAGATTTTCAACTGATCATTGTACAATACTTCAAGGCTATCCTCAATTCAGCCAAGAAATGAAATCTAGTCTAGAAGATTTGTGGTTTTATAGTAGTTCTATAACAGAGCTATCTTCAACAATTAGATATCTTACCAGCCTCAAAGATTTGACCATCACAGATTGCAAAAAGCTCACAACTCTTCCGAGTACAATTTATGACTTGAGCAAACTTACATCCATAGAAGTCTCACAATCCGATCTTTCAACATTTCCTTCCTCATATTCATGCCCTTCCTCACTTCCCCTCCTAACAAGATTACACCTTTATGAGAACAAGATAACAAATTTAGATTTTTTGGAAACTATCGCTCATGCTGCTCCATCACTGAGAGAGTTGAACTTGTCTAACAACAACTTTTCTATACTACCTTCATGTATTGTTAATTTTAAATCCTTGAGATTTCTTGAAACATTTGATTGTAAGTTTCTGGAAGAAATTCCAAAGATTCCAGAAGGCTTAATTTCTTTGGGTGCGGAAGGGTGCATATCATTGGCCAAATCTCCCGACAACTTAGCTGATTTCATATCTTGTGATTCGGTGCATATCTCATCTCTTTATCTTGTCTTGATCTCTCCTGTAATTTTTATTTCCATGTAGTAGCTAAGTTATTCATGTGTGGTTGTAAATTAATAGTATTATTACTCTCACATTCACGTGGTGCAGGAACATGTAGATGGACACTTCAAACAACTCATATTAATGAATTGTGATATTCCAGATTGGTTCAGTTACAAGAGTAGAAACAATCACATAACGATTTTTATGCCATCCAATGATCCAAGTTGGGAAATGAAGGTTTTTGCTCCTTGTGTCAAATTTCAAGTTAATCATGTTGACCGGAATCGTTATATGGATCTTGAATGTAAAATGTTCATAAACGACATTCAAGTATGGAGTTCTGAAGAAGTACCCTTTCTTGAAGAATCGAGAAGGATATTGATAGAAGAATCACGATACGAGTATATGTGGTTATTAGTACTATATCCTCATATAGATTTCCCACTGTATTCGGAAGATATTATCAAGAGATCACAGGAGTACTTTAATCTACATCAGCCAAGTTTTGGGATCAATTCCATGGGAAGGGACAATAATAATTGTAATGTAGATGATGATCGGAGGAATTATTTTGGGGAGAGTATTTGGAGGAAATTTACGGTGTCATTTGGTGTCAATTCCAAATTTAAAGACTCCGAAGTAAGTATAAAAAGGTGTGGTGTTCATGTCATCATGGAGGAATGGCGTGACTGATGTAGTCTTTTTACTATCGCCTGTAAAAGATTAATCAAATGAAATTTATACTATACCGCTCAATACTACCTATACTACTAAATAGTACAAGTGAAAAAATCGAGTCGATCCACAGGAAGCACGAAGATTGGTTTGCCAAAGTTATTTTTTAGTTAAAATGATAAATAGGGGGGTTTGGTTTGGTTGGAGATTCAAGTGAATAAAGTGCAAGAAAAATAAAGAGATTTGCAATATAATTAAAACATTGTAGTCTAGAGGAATGAAATCGCCTAATGCAGTTTTGAACATCGAATTATATCAATCTATAATTTTTTTTAGCTTCTTACCTATGTCAAGCCCAAAAGTGATTAGAAAAGGTAATTGACCAATAGTCCTAAATATCAAATTAAATTAGGAAAAGCATCCTAATCATGTAAATAACTAAACGCGCAGATTTACGTACGCTTTAGGGATTATGCTAGTTGGGTAAATTTTTAATAGGAAAAGCATAATTACAAATTGAATATGGTTTTCCCCTAGGTCAATAGAACAATGCACTCTTTGCCTATAAGAACTATATGTCATCTATTAATTAATCTAAAGCCACATTCAAGCATTGGTTGTCAATCAATAACAAGAAAATAATGTAATTCGTGATAATCAATAAATCAAGAGAAAAAATCAATAGATAAGAAATATCAATCCTACTATCAAAATATTCTCAAAAATAAAATAGGGTTCCTCCAAAATTCTCAAAACTAGAAAGAATAAAAACCTTACCTTCCCGTAATGGTGGAAAAGATAGAGGCCTCGCATTCTTATGGCTTGATACTACAAAGAAAATGTGAAAGAAAACCTAAAAAGTAATGATGCAAATGGATAGAGGGCGAAAGAAGGAAGAAAACAAAAGATATGACCTAAAATTTAAAAAAGAAATTACCAAAAAAATATTACCCCAAACCCCAAATTAAAAGAATTTTTTAAGTACATTATTAAAAGAAAGAAAGAAAGAAAATTTCCCAACTACCCTATAGTTATCATTTCTTTTTGGGAACCATGGCAATTACAGCATATTAGATTGAAAGTATTAACATTATATATACTAACCTTTTTTAAAATATGCAAATATAACAAAATTTATTCGAATTTATTATGGATAGATAATAAGTGTTGAATAATAAATTTTGAAACCAATCACAAATTGGCACATCATTTATTAAATTAATGATAAAAAGATACAAATAATTAAATTTGGGACGGATTAAAAAAATCAACATTTGTCCCAAATTAAAATTGAAAACATAAATAATTGGTCAATCAAATTTTGATGATACCACATGTTTTATTATAACCGTTGGATCAAGTTAATTATTTTGGTCCAATATTTAAACATTATTTACTTGGGCTTGAGTTCAAAAATAAGTTTAATTTAGCTCAAAGGCTAAATATGACCCGAATCTATGTGTCCATGGGTCTGGTCCATGGACGACCAACCAAGCTCAAGATAGAAAGGAAACTTGCTATATAGTACAACATCAAAAATAGTTTCCCCCAGATCTCGTTAATCCATGGACCTAGCAAATCGATATGGATGTCAATTGGAGAAGGTATGTTCACTGTTGCTTGGCAAAACAGATGCTTTTCGAAGAATCAAACTCCATTAGCGTGAATTCTTAGCATTCCTAGCTAAACACACTTTGGAGCTCATATATCCCAAAGAAATGCAAATTCCTTGTATGGACGGCTATCCATGAACGGTTGAACACGATGGAAATAATGCAAAAGTGACTCCCATCTCCATGCCTAAATCCAAATTGGTTTGTTTTATGCAGATCAGCAAATGAGGATATGAACCACATTTTCATCCATTGCCATAAAGCACGGGCTCTCTGGAATAACTCTAGAAAAGGAAATTGGCTTGGTTATGCAGGAGACGAACTTAAAAGCTCTATGTCAATCCCTCTGTATCATCAGATCCAACAACATTAAAAACATCATCAAGTTCAACATGATGGCTGTCATACTTTGGGTCATTTGGACAAAAAGAAATAATACTTTTTGAATTCTTTGATAGAGGAATTAACATCATAAGGAATCGACTATGCTAAAAAAAAAATTCTTTGAATTCTTGATGATGTTGATAAGAGTGAACAACGAGAAGCATTAACAGGAGGACATGATTGGTGGTTTGGATTTGGAAGTATGGTCATTGTGACAACAAGAAACAAACATCTACTTGATGTTCATGAATTTAATATAGTGCAAAGTGTTCCTGGATTGAATGATGACAAAGTCCTTGAGCTTTTTAGCTAGCATGCTTTTGAGATGAGTTGTCCATCGAGTGATTATTTAGACCTTTCAAAACGTGCAATACGTTATTGTAAAAGTCTTCCCTTGGCTCTTGAAGTTGTAGGTTCATTCCTTTATTCTATCGACCAATTGGATGAATATGAAAACCAATACCTTGACAAGGGCATCGAAGATCCCCTTCGAATAAGTTATGATGAACTTGAAGATGAAGTAAAAGAAATTTTTCTTTATATTTCCTGTTGCTTTGTAAGAGACGATATCAACGAAGTTAAAATGAAGTTAGGAGCATGTTGTTGTTTATGTTTGGAAAAAGGAACGACAAAACTCATGAATTTATCATTTCTTACTATTGATGTATTCAACCAGGTTGAAATGCATGATTAAATACAACAAATGGATCGTACAATTCATCTTTCGGAGACCTCTAAATCTCATAAAAGAAAAAGGATTGTTGATTAAAGATGATGGTATGGATGTTTTAAATGGCAATAAGGTAAGAACTATTGAGAAAAGCTAATTTTTATATATGCTTATATTTATTATGAGAACAACCTTTGAATTGTTTGTTTTGATAATTTGTAGGAAGCAAGAGCAGTTAAAGTTATAAAATTAGATTTTCCTCGACCAACCCAACTTGCATTGATTCAGATTAATGAATTGTAATCAAAGAACTCATATTAATGAATTGTGATATTTCAGATTGGTACAAGTACAAGAGTATGAACAATTCAATAACGTCTCTTTTTTCAGCTGATCATCTAAGTTGGGAACGGGAGGCTTTTTTTTGTTCCTTGTGTCAAATTTCAAGTTACTAATTATGGAGAGCGCTTTGTGTTGGAATGTAAAATGTGTTTATCAACAATATTCAAGTATGGAGTAAACTTTCCGTAAATCCCTTTTTCGAGGATGGGAGAAGAAGTTTGTATGGAGATAGATCAACAGGTGAATGCATGTGGATGATTGTACTTGATACTTGTATAAAGTACTTCCACTCTTGTGGGGATGATAGTATGGACAGCTCGCAGGAGATTGATCTAAATCAACCTTGTTTTTGGGATTAATTCCCACAGGAAGTAATTTGGATGAATTTAAGTTTGAGGTTGAACCATGGAATAAACAGAAAGTAATTATAAAAATGTGTGGTGTTCATATCATCATGGGGGAATGAACATTATATCATACACCTTTCAAGTTGTATTTATACAATATTATTGTTATATAAAAGACGTTAAAATTTTCCTTGTATATATATGTAAGATTTAAGTTCACATTTTTTTATTATTTGAACCATGCATTTGATTGTGGTGCTTTTAAAAACTTGTCATTGACATGGAAT
Source organism: Cucumis hystrix (assembly GCA_025688845.1). Classification (NCBI taxonomy): domain Eukaryota; kingdom Viridiplantae; phylum Streptophyta; class Magnoliopsida; order Cucurbitales; family Cucurbitaceae; genus Cucumis; species Cucumis hystrix. The sequence continues at coordinate 15,846,449 of CM046887.1, forward strand.
AGTTGCAAATATATAGAAATTAGATTCAAAATATTTGTATGTATAGCAACATTTTAAAAAATTTACAAAAATTAAAAATATAACAAAATCTATAGAAGTTTATTATAGACACTGCTGAAAACAATAGAAGTCTACAAGATCAATAAATCAAAGGGTCAACCCTCTAGGCAAGATCAATAAACTCAAGGATCGATCTTTTAATGAAGATCAACCATATTAAAGGTTGATCATCTAGGAAGATCGTCATCAATCCCAAAGGTCAATCATCTTGAAAGAACAATAAACTTAAAATTTTTAAGTTTATTTTTTGAGAGAAATCATCAAAGGATTATGTACTAGAGACCGTACTCACTATATATACTAAAATTAATATAAATACAAAGTTCAAATTCGACGATTTAAATTTATCTTAACATCGTCAAACACAACTATGTTTAACCATTTTGACATATGAATCGTTTGTTGAGTTTTATTTTGGTTTTTCTTTTTTTCTTCTTCTTTTTTTTTTTTTCCTTTCATTTATTTTAGGACAAGTTGCATAAATTACATTTAAACTAAAAATAATATAATACATAGCAAAAGGATAAAATAATTGCAAATATAGCATAAAATTTATGGTGAAATCTAAAAAGCCCACGTACACCTACCATTTAAAAGGTTTCATCTCAATTTCACAATATTAGAAGTTATTAGTGATATCAACTATCATCGATAGCTACCATCAATTATAGTTGTCATCATCTATAGCTACTCTCACTAAAAGTTGTCATTAACTAATTATAGTTTTTAATTTGAAAAATGTGTTATCAATTTTTTTTCAAACGGTTGTTTGGTTGTTTAAGATCGTGTGTCAAATATAAAAGATCGTGAAAAAAATCTTTGCCATATTAAATTGTCAAATCTAAATGATCATGTACCAAAAATAGTCAAATCTACATGATAATGTTTCAAATATAAACGATCTTGTACCAAATCTAAATGATAGTATAACAAAAAAATCTTGAAAAAATCGTTGAAATTTAATTTGGCCATCCAAATTTAAAGAATCAAATCTAAACGGTTATCAAATATAAAGGATCGTGTGCCAAATCTGATTAAAATTAAACGATCTTGTACTAAAAAATAGCCAAATCTAAAAGGAAAGAATCTTGAAAAAAAATCGTTAAGATTTGACGATCGTGTAAGAAAGAATAGTCAAATATAAACGATGGTTTTCCAAATATATTACATGCGCTAGCCAATTAATCACGGAGCATTTTTTGTATTTTTTATTGTGGCTTGTAACCTTTTTTAGTGTAAATATTTTGCCGTTTTGTTATATTTTTTAAAATACCCCTATAATTAAAGAGTTGGGAATGTGGGATGATATGTACCTAAAAAGGCTTTTTGTGATCATATGTAACCAAATTTCTCAATAAAATTTAAAATCTTAAAAACATCATCTATAACTATTATTATATGACTTGACTTGTTTATAACTTTCAACGCCTTAGTATTAAAGCTTCAATAAATGCCAATATCTCAAGAAAAAGTCCATTCTTTAGGCTTAATTAAGTTCATACTACATTCATGAAGTTAGAGAGATGAATTATCAGGGTATCCTTTTGTGATTTCTCACCATTTTTGTATATTAGTTATCTCTTTCATCAAGAAACTTATGATTTTATTTTAGTCATATTTTGAAAAATTAAAATAGGTTTTTAAAACTATTTATTTTAGTTTTGAAGACTACTCTTAAATCTTTAAAATGTTTCTTTTAAAAGTAGATTAAAAAGAAAAATAAATTAAGATCGTCTACATGGGTTAGATTGGGATGGGTTGCCAGATGTTTAATAACTAAAATCTCATATATATATATATATATATTACAAACTCCATAAAAAAAGTATTAAAATATGGGCCAAAACAAGTAATTAGCATTAGCATGATTTTCTATTGTAGAGACTGGAGTGTTTGACTTCCAACTCCAACAATTGTTGTACTAAATTAACATTAAAAATTCACAAGCAAAACTATCCTAACTCAACTCTTGCAGTTTGGATTTGGTAGTTGGAATTTGATTGTTGGATGATTTTAATAGTATTTATAAACTTAATTCAATTTTCATAAATTATATAGTTATCCAACAGACCCTCAAACTGAGCCCAAACTGATTGACTTTTTTATTCCCTTGCTTATAATCTTTCAAATATGTATCATTAAAGCTAGCTTCCTTGTGGATTGACAAATTAGAAAAAATTGTTCAAAAAGAAAATTATTTTACGTAATAAAAATTGCTTAAGTTACAAGTAATAATGCCAAAAACTAGATAGGCTCAATCGGACTTTGTCCAATTTTGATTTCCTCCAAACCTATATCTATAAATAGTCTACAACAACACACATTCATAATCACACAAAACACAATCCTTTTTCTAGACATATTAAAATATCAAGTACTTGAAGAATAACAAGATGATGATGCTTCATAAATCACTAGCCATCTTTGGCTATGCATGTCTCTTCATGGCCATAACTTCCACAGCTCAATCGACTCCAGTGCTCGACACCAATGGTCAACCTCTGCAACGCGGTGTCGAGTACTACATCTCACCTGCAATTACTGATGTTGGGGGCAATCTCACCCTAAAAAGTCGTAGTAACGCTCCATGCCCGCTCTTCGTTGCCCAGGAACCCGTTACTTCGACAAATATCGGTCTCCCAGTCACCTTTAGACCCACTGAGGAGGGCAAAGATATAATTGACGAAGGTACCAGTTTGAACATTGTGTTTCAAGCGTTGTCAACATGTGTAACATCAACACAATGGAGAGTCGATGCAACTGAGTCTGATACCGGAAGAAGGTTCGTGGGGATCGGGGATGAGGACGGACCTGCTGGGATCTTTGGGATCAGTAGGGACAACGGAGCTTACAATATAGTATGGTGTCCTGCGATGATGGGGAGGCCAAGGTGTGGAAGGGCTGGGATTTTGGTTGAGAATGGAGTGAGGCTGGTGGCTTTGGATGGTGATGCTTTTCCTTTTGAGTTTATCAAAGCTTGAGATCTAAAATGGAAGAATTTGGTTTAATTAATCTTCTTGCAAGGGAAAAAAATGTGTCTAATTGGTTGAATTATATTGAACTACTAGAATAATAATAAGTTGAAATAAAAGCTCTTGTAAGAATATATATACTTTATGTTATTTCTTCTTGTTGTTTATGTGTTTTGGTTTAGCATTTGGATTTGTTTCATATTGAATGTATGTGTGTGTTTAAACAGTTATTGTGAATCTTATGACTTGTCCTTCTATGGTTTTTTATTATTATTACATAATTAAAATCTTACTTGTAAAGTCAGAATAATTGTATATATATAGTTCAACTCATATAAAGTTTTGTATTGAATTCAAAGATATAGAGGTCCAAGTTTATGATCCAGATATTAAAGAAACAAAAAAAATCTCACTTTTCAAAATAGAAAGTTGAAACGTCACTTCTTTCTCGTGTAACGTTGGTTTAGGATTTTTAGTATATCCAAAAATGAAAGAAGTCAAAATGATCAATTGTTCAATGTGCCTCGTTTAATTGTTACGATTATTCTATATATATATATATATATATATTATTGGCCAGAAGAGATCGAGTATAGTTAATGTATTGACCAAATTGTTACAATTAATTTAGATAGTTTTCCTTGTTGAGATTGAAAAAAAAATGTATAATAAAGAAAAATTATCAATCCAAATGAAATGCATGACATTATTTACAAACCTTCAATAATTTTACTAAGCCTCAAAAAATTCAAGAATTTTTTTAAACTGTTATCTGTTACATTTGTTGTAGGTCCGTCTTCAAGTTTTCAAATAGAAAATTTGTTCAGAACTTTGATTTCAAGAACGTCTATCCTTGTAGTGCTTCCATAGTTGACGTGAATATTTTATTAAAAGATATCATTTTATTTAATTATCTTATCTTGAGATATTATTAAAAGATATTGGTGAATCCTATATTTTCTTTTTCTTAGAAATAAGCAAGGAGATCTTCAGTTGTTATATATAATCATCTTTATTTGATAAGAAGCTTTGCGAAAAAAGAAAAAAAAAACAGAAGAAGGTGTGCTTTCATAACAAGAGAAATTTTTAAAAATAGTAGATTTTACCTCATATTTACAACCTATAACAAATTCTATCACTTATAGTTATTGATATACTATAGTGATAGAATACTATCAGTGATAGCTAGAATCTAAAAATTTTCTATAACTTGTAAATATTTTAATTTATTTTGTTATTTTTAAAAATGTCTCTCATAAAAACTTGTCAAGCAAGCAACAGCAACGAGGTAAAGTAAAATTAGTTTTTTTCTTCACTGATTTTTTGTCATAGATCGTAAATAGTTTGTACTTTTTATTAATTGTTGAAGAAAAAATATTTTGCTTGATTTATCTATTTAATATCATCTCGTTTCTTTGTTAAACTTTCTTGATCTTATTCTACTATTTTGTTGACAAAATGAGTTGCATTGATATTTCACAAAACTACTCAATAATTTTAAAAAATAAAAAAAATATATCCAACAAAAAACAATAAAAAAAAATTGAAAATAATTACAAAATATAACAAAATTTAGTTCTATACCAATGATACGTGGCTGTCAATATATTACTCATAGACACGACAGTGATAAAAGTCTATCAATATCTATTAGTCATACGTTTGAAGTTTTGTTATATTTTTATTTTTATTTGACTATATTAAATCATAATGAAAAAAAAAAAAAAAAAAAAAAAAAAAGACTCCCCAAAAGCTTTCAAATTTGGTGACAATATTACCTAACTTCATCCATTATAACTATTTGACTTTCTTGTCCAAACTTTTTCCAACATTAGCATTAAAGTTTCAATAAAATCTTCTCAAGAAAAATATCCATTCTTAGCCTTAAGTTCACACGACATTAATGGGGTTAGTTATAGATGAATTATATTTATCAGTGTATCCTTTTTGTATTTTCTCATCATAGTATAGTCTTTCATAAAGAAAAATATTTTGAGTTTAATAGTTAAATTTCAAACCAAAAATAAACTTTTGAAACTATTTAAAAAAACCTTATAGGTAGAATTAGGTTTGTGTATGGATTGAACTGAGGAGTTTTATCAGACTAATGGGAAAATTTTGGGTTGGTTTGGGTTGACAAAATGAAAGCTGTTAATAGGGTTCAACTCGATCCTTAAAATTCAATTTGGACTTGCTAGGATTGGGTTTGTTCAATTTTTATTATTTTTCGTTATTAATTTAAAATACTTAAATTCATTTGCTATACACATGTCTAATAACTAAAAACTCATAAAACTCAATTGTTTATAAATACCAAATATACATGAAATCATTTGGAGATACCCTATTTTGTTCAACTTATTTTTTATTTTTTAGAAAAAATTTCAAAAATAGCAAATTTTACAAAAAATATTTATCATCCATAGCAAATTCTATCACTGATAGTCATTGATATGATATCGTGATATAAGACTATCATTGATAGAAATCAATACTTTACTATAGTTTGTAAATATTTTAATTTATTTTGTTATTTTTAAAAATATATCTTTATTTTATACATGTATATTCTCCGTTCTCATCATCTCGGGATGTTTTACTATAATTTTTACTTAGCATTATATTTATATATATAAACTAAAAGTAAATTTGAATTTAAGATATTTGATAAAATCATTTTATTGAGAAAGGGAAAAAAAATTAATTAATCCTAATTTTTTTGGGGCATTTTTAAAAATAGCAAAATATATTAAAATATTTACAAGCACAAAATTTTGAATTCTATCACTGATAGTCTTTCATCACTATAACATATCAATCACTATCGGTGATTCTAAATATTTTGTAAAATTTGTTATTTTTGAAAATTTTCCTTTTCTTTTTCACTCTCCAAACACTCTCAATCTCATGTTTTTCACTTCTCTATTTTTCAACGTATTTTTAAAAAAATTAAGTAAAATAATAATTGGTTTTAAAGTGAAGTAGTATTCTCTTTTATTGATTTTGGCTAAAAATTCATAAATACATGATTAAATTTGATAATTAGCAGTGTTTATATATAAAATTCTCTAGTTGCTTAAAAAAAAGTATTTGGGTTTTATTATTAAAAGTTTATAAAACCTATGAAACATTTCTAATTTAAAGTTTTATATTTGAAAGCATATATTTTCATATATTTCCTTAAATTTCTCATCCAAACACCAACGGAGATTTAAAATATCAAAGTTGGGTGCTATAATATTTTTGAAGTGTATGAAATTGTTTTGGGAATCCAAAATAAATTTTCATTTTTATTAATGGGAACCATGTCACCCATAATTATTAGTCGATGCTCTAGAATGGCAACATTTTGTGGACCTTGTTAATTTTTTAGTTAAATTTGATAACCGTTTTCACGGGTGGTGTGTAGCATGCTAACATCATTCCTATACACAAATGACCATCGAACTCATATGTGAATTTAGACTTTTTTATGTAGACCAATACTTTTTTAATTATATCTTTAATATGATTAGTGGTGGCTCCAAAACTATTTATTTTAAATGTCACTCCGCGTCGTGATCACGTTGCGACATCTATTACGAACTTTAAACAAACACAAATATTTCTAAAAGAAGAACATTAAAAATTCACAAGTTCATGAATCCTGAAAAGAATATACATATGTGTGTGATGGGGGTTGGGTTGATAGAGTAGTCTAAATTATTTGAGTTCTCTAGTTATTGAGCATCCTAGGCCCTCAAACTGAGCCCAACCTATTTGACTTTTTTTTCCTTGCTCATAATCTTTCAAATATGTATCATTAAAGCTACCCTCCTTGTGGATTGATAAATTAGAAGAAGAAAAAAGAACAAAAAGAACAAAAAGAACAAAAAGCAAATTATTTTACGTAATAAAAATGGCTCAAGTTACAAGTAATACTGCCAAAAACTAGATAGGCTCCGTTGGACTTTGTCCAATTTTCATTTCCTCGAAGCTATATCTATAAATAGTGCAACAACACACACATTCATAATCACAAAAATACAATCCTTTTTCTAGACATATTAAAATATCCAAGTACTTGAAGAATAACAAGATGATGATGTTACATAAATCACTAGCCATCTTTGGCTATGCATGCCTCTTCATGGCCATAACTTCCACAGCTCAATCGCCTCCAGTACTCGACACCAATGGTCAACCTCTGCGACGCGGTGTCGAGTACTACATCTCGCCTGCAATTACTGATGTTGGGGGCAATCTCACCCTAAAAAGTCGTAGCAACGCTCCATGCCCGCTCTTCGTCGGTCAGGAACCCGTTACTTCGACAAATATCGGTCTCCCGGTCACCTTCAGGCCCACTGAGGCGGGAAAAGATATAATTGACGAAGGTACCGGTTTGAATATTGTGTTTCAAGCGTTGTCAACATGTGCAACATCGACACAATGGAGAGTGGATGCAACTGAGTCTGACACCGGAAGAAGGTTCATGGGGATTGGGGACGAGGACGGTCCTGCCGGGATCTTTGGGATCAGTAGGAACAATGGAGCTTACAATATAGTATGGTGTCCTGCGATGATGGGGAGGCCAAGGTGTGGAAGGGCTGGGATTTTGGTTGAGAATGGAGTGAGGCTGTTGGCTTTGGATGGTGATGCTTTTCCTTTTGAGTTTATCAAAGCTTGAAATCTAAAAGGAAAGTATTGTACCATAAATGTATAATTTGATCCACTTTTCAAAATGAAAGGCACAATTGTGTTTGGGATGCCTTTGTATAAACGTATCATATATATATCGTTATATACTATATATAAAAGCTTTTCTGTGGAGGAATTTTTCCTCCCTATTTCACTCTTATCCTTTATTAATCATTTTTCTTTGTTAGTCAAATGTAATATTTCTAATTAAATCACTTGAATCTATTCGTAAAAGTCACTCACCTTGATAGCAATTCTTTTTAGGTTTTTTTTCTATGTTGTCATTTACCTTTTATTTGAGTTTTATTAATAAAAATAATTTATAACTATTAATTAGAGGAAATAACAATTTATACTCATAAACTTTAGAGGTTGTATCAATTTAAACTTATGTATTAATTTAAACATTTATCTTTCATACATGTATCAATTTAAAACATCAACTAGCACCTAGTGTGTCAAGTAAAACATATATAATTGAAGGTTTAAATTGATACATGCATATAAGTTCAGAGTCTAAATTGATACAATTCTTAGTTTCGAATTTAGATTGACACAAACCTCAAAGTCCAGAGTTTAAATTGATACAATTATTAGTTTAAGCTAAGATTTAAATTGATACAATTCCAAAGTTTTGATGTAGACATGCCCCCCTCCCCCCCCTCAATGCTTTAAAATATCTAAGTTTTGTTTTTTTGTTTACATATTTTACTTATTTATTATATTTTTTTATGCTACCATATTTCAGATTTGACACACAAATGGTCTTCTATACAAGATTTTGATGTTGACTTCACATGAATATGAAAAGATTTTTGGTTTGTATCCTATTATTTTGTTAGGAAAGATCATTTCATGCTTCCAATACTTTTAGGAATTTTTGTTATGCACACTACTTTTGCACACGAATGTAACTTCTTCTTGATGTAACTTCATACTTATAACTATAGAAAACTAACTTTGTACGTCTATTTACTTGATGTAACTTCATACTTATAACATAGGTTGACATGACTCGAACTCTTTATGAAATTATCGAAGTTTCTTGACATATATTTCTTGTGATAAAGTTGGTGTTATTGATGGTTGCTTAGTGATAGTTCCTAAGATTATTATATTTGAAAGTTTATAATAGGTTTATATAGTAAACTGGATATTATTTTTTTTATTTAATAAAATACTTTTACTGACGCTTTCAATAACGTTGCAAAAGCATTGGCTTTCTAAACTAAAAATGTGTAAGAAATTTTAGTGGCGCTAAATATTGGCGCTAAATTTTACTGATGTTTGTAATAGTCACAAATTAACCTTTTCCAACAATATCTGCCACTAAAATATCACCTTTAGAAACGAGTGTACTATGTCACTTCCAAAAATAAATAGAGACAAAATATGTTACTAAAAGTAAGCATTTAGTAACGCACAAATATTAGTAAAAGTACACATTTTGCGGCGCATATTTATTGCGTCACCAAAACTTTTAGTTGCGAGGATACTGTGACAGTCCTAGCGACGAATGGCACGACGTCACTAATACTTTTAGTGGTGTTTTTTCGTTTTAGCAACGTTTGTTGTGTACTACTAAAAACTCAATTTCTTGTAGAATATAATATGAAATGTCTTTATCTATATTTATTTCTTTAAAAAAACACTCTAGAATTTATGATTTTACCTTTAATTATAATTACAAGGATTCGAAACTTTTAGAATTTGGATAGCTTTGGAATATCATTCTTACAACGATGAAAAGAGTCATCTTCTCTACTTTTTATATATACTAGTAAACAAGGCCTGCGAAGCAGTGAAAATCACACACACACAAATTAGTCATGTTAATATTTTTTCATATTTATATACTTTTTATATTCACATCGTCATGAGTGGAAAATGAATAGTACTTTTTAGAAATATCATAGTATACTATCTCAAAATTTATTTTATTTTAATTATAATTTGAAATAAAAGTATACTTTTTTAATGCAAATGTGAAATTGAATATTTCAACACTATGAAAACAAAGGATTCAATAAATAAATATCATAACTATATTATATTGTTAATTAGTTCTGGAACAGTTTAATTCTTATTATATCATAATTTTTTTAAATGATTTTGTAGGTAAAATATTAAAAGAAAGACTTTAATATTTCTTGCTTTATACATTTTATTTCTTTATGTATACCCAACTTCGAACAATATTTACATTGTTTGGATAAAATCAAAGTATAAGTCACTCAACCATTTCATTAATAAAATAACTTTAATAAAAAGTTAAATGAAGAAAAAAAAACATGAGCAAGATTCTCATGGTTACATTAAAAAAGATTCTCAATGTTATATGATTTAAACATAAAAGAGCATAGGTACATGTTAACCACGAAGTTGGTGGTTTAAGTTTTCCCCAACTTTTGCTGTGTACTAAAAAGAAACCTATTAATAAAGGAATATACACAAGCACACTTCTATATAAAAAAAATAAATAACAAAATAAATAAATAAAAAAGTTAGAAGATAATAGAAAAGCATGATTTTCACCCTTAGCATTTTGTTGTGACTTGTGAACATGAAAGAAAAAAAAAGAATGAGATATTTATACCCAAAGATTTAAAAAGGAAGAATTTAAAAGGTTGATAGAGATATAAAAGAGTTAATATGAGAGAAGGGAATGTAAATAGTTTGGAGATAGAAGATCGAGGGATAGAAGATTTAAGTTATAATAAGGAGATGAAAAGTTTAAAAAAATTCATTTGTACTAAAATAAACATTACAAGTTATAATGAAAATGACCACAAATATTATATCTATGTAATGACAAAATTGTCACTAAAGCAAGACTAAAAAATATTAGAAATGGTAAAATAGGGTTAAAAAATTTCTCCACCTATATCATTTTATATATACTTGTCTTTCAACACGTGCATTGCACGTGACTCTTTTAACTTGTTAAATGAATGTAAGAAATATGAAGTCAATAAAAAAATCACATATAACAAAATTCAACAAATTTAATTTCCAAAAGTACAAAAGATACATCATTTTGAAAAAAATATATATAAAAAAGATACACATTAATATTGTTACCATTATAATGAGTTTATTGAAGAAAAAATGTTTGATAAAAAAGTCATCCAAAATGAAAGTAGAAAATGGAGAAGATTAAAAGTGATTTTATGTTAATGTTTTAATGTTTAACGTATTCTATAAGATATAATGCATTAAAAAATAATCTTGCAATCAATATTAATTTCTTGAATTATAAGAAAACTTTGTTTGTTTTTTTTTTTTTTTTTTTTTGCAAAACGTGTTAATTTCATTTTTAAAATATAATTTTTTTTTCAAAGTTTATATCATTTCTTATTAGGAAGAAGATTGTATTCATTAAAGAAAACATGAAAACATCTATTGGAGGGACAAGAAAGGTGATGTTTATTTAACTTTAAGACTTGAGTAGTCTTGTTAAATTATTGAAATTTTCAAACTTTTCATATTCTAAAATTTATTATAATTTATTGTAAAATCATAAATTTGTTATGACTTTTTATTAAATACTTGATAAAACTATTTAACATCTAAAACTTTTAAAACTTTAAAATAAATTGGATTTAAAGTTTTTATTATTTTTAATGAATTTCTTAGGACAAAAATGGAAAATTCTTTTCATATTTCTACCTTTAACTATAATTAATAATTAGATTCCAATAAAAGTTACATAATTCAAACACAATAAAAATTTATTAACCACATTTCACCATTTTATCAATAAAACAACTCTAACAGAAAACAAAAATTAATTAAATGAAAAAAAATGAGCAAATAATGTATTCTTTTACAATGTTCAAGATTCCCTATGGTTACATTCTAAAGAAAAAGATCTTCATGGTTCCATGACTCAAACATATCTCATGAAAAAATACACACAAACATATATTTAGATCACATGTGTATTCCAACAAAAAAAAAACTAAGATTACATGATTTAAATATCCACAAAGGAATATAAATAGACATATTTATATATAGAAGTAAATAAATAAAACAAAAATAAAAAAATAAAAGAGAACATAAGAATGATAATTTGATATCTTCTTTACATCTTAGTTTTTTATTGTGACTTATGATCAGTTTGAATGGAAGAAAAGAATAAAATATTTATACTAAAACAATTCAAGGAGGAGGAAATTGAAAGGTTGGGAGATCATATAGAAGAGTTAATAAGAGAGAAGAGAATGTGAATAGTTGGAAGATAAAAGGTTAAGAGAAAGATGAAAACAATGGATGTGGAAAAGAGAAGTTTTAATAAAAGAATTAATTAATTAAAGAGAAAAGTGAGTTTTTTTAGATGTGGGAAGAGTTATTTTCTTACCCTTAGGAAGAAACGTTGGAATGAGAGAATAATAAATAAATAAATTAAATAACATAAAAGTAAAATATAGACCATCATAAGATTCAACAATCATATTAATAAAACAACTTTGAAAAATTAATTTAATTTATCAATTAGGCGCGAAGCGAAGCGCATTTAGAAAAGAAACATTAATTTTTGTATTTAAATGACAAAATTGTCTTATAATGAAAGGACAAAGTTGGAACAAAAAATGTCTCCTCATCCATGCTTTTATATATACTATAGAAAAATAAATATATATTCATAGAAATTAAAGAGGTTAGAGTAACACATTCTAATCATCTTCTATTTTCTATGTTACTTAAGGAAATAAGAAAAAAACCCAAGTAATAAATAATGTTCTCTTCTTCTTGAGTATGCATAGCTAGCTAGGTGAGTTAGGGCTTAGGGGTGTCAAGAAATTAATTTAATCTTTACCTCTTTACTCTCGCTTTATATGCACTCGATCTTCTTCAAATGAATTTCCATCTTCACATGCTAAATATTGAACTTTTGAAGAGAAAGTTGAGAGAAAAAGAATAACAAACTAATTGAATAAAATACTCAACAATGTTGGTAGAAAGAAATCAAAGAAGCCATTTGTATAGTAATGAAAGTTGAAGAAATGTAAATGAAAAACCATTAGTCTTCCATAATTAATTATATTACAAAAAAACAAAATTAAAAATAAAAAGATATTTAATTTCTAAAATGTAAATGAAAAACCATTATTCTTCCACAACTAATTATATTATAAAAAAACACAAAATTAAATTAATTTTTAATTAATTTCTAAAATGTAAATGAAAAACCATTAATCTTTCATAATTAATTATATTAAAAAAATAAAATAAAAAATAAATTTACCATAAAACCAAAAAGTGAATTGAAACACAAAATTAAACTTGAAGGATATAACGGGGAGGAAAAAATTTCTCTACATTTAAGCTTTTATATATACTATATATATATATATATATATATATATATATATATATATATAACTTGTCTTCTCCTAGGTTCTTTCTCTTTTTTGTTTCCTTCATCTACGCTCTTTCCCCTAACAATTTTTTTTTTTGTATGGTTGACAAACAAAAGGCAAAAAAAATTATTAAGGATTTTCATCCCACCCAAGAGTTTTTAATAATTATGCATGCTCCTTTGAATACTGGCAAATGTTTGTGGGCTGAATCTAACTTGAAAAATCATTCTTGAGTCTATGAGACCATCAATGGATATTTCTTTGTTATGATATTTTTATTATTGACTTGGTTTTCTGTTTGTACTAAAAAAAAAGACAAACACATTATGTCGTTTTAGGCTTAATTTATATGTTTTTTATTTTCTTTGAGTTGAATGTTGATATTCTATCTTTTTGCTAAAATAATTGGAAATAATGTGAAGTAGCCTTCATATATTTTTAAATCAAAGTAGAACAACTATGTTTTGATTTTTTTTTTTTTTTGAAGTTTAATTAGTTTACTTCTTTCTTCTCAATGCAATGATATACAAAGAATTCTTTATTAATCTACTTTCTTATACCATTCTATTATTTTATCAATTTTTTTACTTCTTCAACTGTCTCTACCTAAATTTTCAAAGATGAAATAGAAAAATTAGAAATGTCACATGCATTATATTGCCCGTTTAAGGACTATATATATATATATCTATAATGGCTAGAAACGAGTGAGTTTTATTGACTAAATAATTACAATTTAGATAGTTTTTCCTTGTTGAGATTAGAAAAAAATATATATAAATACGAAAAACTAGTCTTTTTTTAATTAGTACTACAATACAAATGAAGTGACATATTATTTATGAACCTTCAATTTTTACAATAATTATTAAGCCTGTGAATGCATAAAAAAGTGTACAAAATTTCCAAAAGTTCAAGAATTATCACCATCAAACTTTGTTACGATTTAATATAATTTTGTTTCAATTCTCTAAAGTTTAATAAATATAATATTTACTATTTATCCCTTAATATATATATATATATATATATTGGTTAATCTAGATCAATGTTGAGTTGCCATCTTGCCTTTCAAGTGAGGCATATTCTATACCTTTTAACGTTTGTGTAGGAAAAACCATAATAATCAACTTCTTTGGTCCATAGGTATATCATTTGATATAATTTAAGATTATTTTAGAAAATAGGTGGTTGAAAATACTTACAAATCTAACAAAATTTTATTTGTCTATTAATCAACACTAATAGTTCTATTAATGTTTATTAACGATGGATGATAATAGTATATTAATGTTTATTAACGATGGATGATAATAGTTCTATTAATGTTTATTAACGATGGATGATAATAGTATACAGTGTCTATTGTTTTTATCACATTACTAAAAGATATTACTTAGCACTTTGCTATAGTGCTATATTTATAAATATTTTTGTTCATTTTTCGAAAGAAGAAAAAAAGAACTCTTATTTTACAAAAACAAAATTTCCCTTTCAATCACTTGACAAAATTGATTTTCACAAATTTTGGTGATATATCTAAGTTCATGCACACCTCTTGACTTTCATGTCCCAACTAATCCAAATCTTTTTTTATTTTGTCAAGAGCTTCTTTTCTAAAACTACCAAATAATAAATAATATTTTTTTCAAGTAATAAAAGCCTTAAGGTACAAGTAAATGAAGAAATAATAATTGTGATAAAGCTAGACTTTGGTCATTTTCATCTCCTCCATGTTGGCTATAAAATGGCACTACACATTTGCATCCCAAATCCATCATTTTTCAAACAAAACTGAATCACTCTTGTTGAACAATCAAAAGATGATGAGGTTCCATAAGTCACTAATTGCTCTCTTTAGCTGGCTATGCTTCTTCATGGCCATACCCTCTACTGCCCAATTCGATGGTCCTCCGGTGCTCGACACCGAAGGCCGACCTCTGCAACGCGATGTCGAGTATTTCATCAAGCCTGCCATCACCGATGTTGCTGGCAATCTTACCTTAATTACCCGAAAAGGCGATCAGTGCCCATTTTACGTTGGGCAAGTACCACTTCTTTCACAAGAAATAGGTATGTATTAAATCTATTACTGAACTAAATTGATTCAATAAGTTATGTGATATTTGTTAACAGTGTTGATATACAACTATTAAATGTGTACCTACACTCACTCACTATTTAAGCCGATAGATTATGATATATTGAATTCTTAACAATAGGTTTCGGGGTCACCCTCACACCTTATCTAGAGGGTGACGATACAATCAGAGAAGGCAGAGATTTGAAGTTCGTGTTTCAAGCGTTCACCATTTGCATAACGGGGACTCAATGGAAAGTGGGGGAGGAAGATCCAAAGACCGGAAGAAGGTTTGTGAAGCTCGGAAACGACAACACTGCCACCGGATACTTTAGGATAGACAAGAGCAACCTCGGAGTTTATAATATAGGATGGTGTCCCTCGGATGTGCCCATTAAAGGGAGGCCAAGGTGTGGAAGTGCAGGAATTTTGATTGAGAAAGGTGTGAGGTTTTTGGCTTTGGATGGACCAGCATTTCCTTTTGAGTTTGTGAGAGTTGATCAAGAAGAGCTTGGTTCTATCCTGAAAGAGAAAAAATGATGTGTAAATTTGTTGTAATTGTATACACACTCGATTAAAACTAAATAAAACTCGATGTAAGGATTTACTTTTATGTGTGTTCATTGGGGTGTTATATATGATTAATATATATAATGTGATTTGGTAGGTGGATTGGTGTTAAGTAAAAAAGAAAATTAGAGAAATAACAAGTAGAGAAAAGAAATGAAATTGTCAACAAATGCTCCTAAAAATCATATAATCTATAGAGACAAATAGCAAGTAGTCAAGCTGGCCTCCAATGCGAGAAAATTTGTCATAGGTTATCAAAATTTGAGCATAAATTTTGGATCCTTCCTTTGAGGTTAATTATTTATCAAACATTATTGGATAACATAGAATATGAAATAAAAGTAAATACATATATATATATGCTGTTAAACTATGAAATTATGTTCATAAATACAAGTTTAGATAGCTGAGTTATGTTCATGTTAGATAAAAAAAAAAATCAAAATTTAAACTCTAATGTTTAAAAGGGAGTAGGTTTTAGGTAAAGTTATAAAATTGGATAATTTGTTAAGAGAAGAGATTAGATGATTTTTCTAAATTTTCTGCCAATTATTCTTGCAAATTAGTTTTCATTTATTTCTTTTAGGTGTGCCAATATTTTTTTTTTTTTTTTGTAAGTTTTGGCGTAAATAGTTAGTATTGGAAAAGGTATGGTAGACGACAAAACTATTAAAAATATTTACAAAATATAACTAAATTTTAGATTCTATATCAATGATAGACACTCATCTTTCCATCTGTATAAATGTAAAATTATGTTATAGTTTAGAGATATTTTAGTTCATTTTGTTATATTTAAAAATGTCCCTAAATATTACCATAATTTAAATTTATAATCAACAAACTTTTACATTAATCAATTAAAATAATATAATTGATAAATATAAAAACCCCAATTGTTGAGTCGAACACTCGAGCCAGCTGCTTGCTTCAAGATTTGGGTCTGAATTCTCTGACGTCAAGATTTGGTGCCTCAACCCCCCTGCTTGCTTATTGAGTTGTACTCGAATGAGGCAATTGCTTATTTAACAGATATCGACAAAGACCTTTCTGAAACTAAAAGCGTGTCTTCGTGCGTTTTGAAGTTGGTAGGACGCCTCCAAGGTTTGTTTCTATTTTGTTCTATTCTAGGAGTTGTAACTGGACAACGCACTCGCTGGCTAGATGGCTTGGTCTCAGGTTTTGTATTCATTTTTTAGTGTTGGGAAGTCTTCCTCTTCCTTGGATGATGATGGTTTCTGTGGTGACGATATCCGCCTCTCCTCCTTGTCTATGGGGAGTCTATTGGTGTTGTCTGAATTTTTTTCTTATGAATGCATTTTACCTTAAAAGAAACCACGATGGTTGAACTAAAAAAGACAGAAAAAACTATAACTTTATTTTTAAAAGGATTCTCAAATGTGTGATATCTATACAACTTGATATCCATTACCATTCAAAATGAGTGGTTCGAGAATAAATTAACAACAATAATCCTATGGTGTATGAACTCCAAGCTACAAGAGTAGTATCTCATGTCTTTCTCTTTTGTTAAATATTTAAAAACAACAGAAATAATTCAATTCTTTCTTTAAAAAAAGATTGCCACAGTGGATCTTAGACATCATCCAAGGTTTATCCTCAAAATAATAATAATGTTACAAAATCAACAATTAAGCAATACAAAGATCGTAAAGATCAACACAATGATATACGTAATTCACTAACAATGTGAGCTACATATCCACAAGCAGTGGTAGAACAAATATTATTAGAAAAAATGTTTCAGAATACAATACGACGTCACTAGGGTTAAAAGAATTTATATATTTTACTTCTCAAAAAAACCTAGGGTCAAAATTGTATTTGATTACAAAAACTAAAGAGCTTTCGAGTACAACACTTCTAAACCCCATCTTGATGACCAATCAATGAAAGTTTGGTATTGAGTTGTTCGTAGTGGCGCCACATAACAAATTCAAGGTAATCTAACAAATAATAAAAGTGTAATAAATTATTTTATAAAGTTAAAAGAAATACAAAATGTGTATTCAACAAAACAAATTAGTTTGTAGTGAAAAAAACAAAAGAAGTTAAATAAAGATAGGGAAAGGTATGACTGAAACGCTGCAGCCACCCCTAATGACTGAAACGATGATGATGATATGTTATTATATGTTTCTTTTTCCACCATTTTCTTCCAACCATCCTTTTTTTCTCTCTTTCTTTTAGCCGACTTGAGGATAAGTTTAGACATTAGCAGCCTCTTTTAAAAACAAATTTTGAAATTTAAATTTAAAACAAAAATGTCGTGTTTAGATTAACTTCTTTTTCAGTGCTATAAATATAGGGATAAGGGATTGAACTTCCACATTTAAAATGAATGGTCATGTCAATTACCATTTGACTAAGCTCACTTTAGTGGAGAGTTTAAACGTTCAAGTGTTGTTTTGACTTTTGACCGATAATTATTTTTATAATTTAATAGTAGTAATCACATATCTACTAATGTTAGTGAAACAAAAATGGCTGCATTTTTATTCTCAATATCATCATCATCACTTATTCTCAATATCATCATCATCACTTATTGTTGGCTGCATTTTTATTCTCAATATCATCATCATCACTTATTGTTGGAGATTAGGGGTTTATAGTTACAAAGGTATTTGTGTAATTTATTGTAACCTAGTTTTCTTTCATTTTTTTGTTAGGGCTTATGGTAGCCTATATATATTCTTCCTCTTGTACTCTTTTGATTATTAGAAAATATCCCTCTTTTTATTCTTAGAAACCTTTACTAGGGTTTTCCACTTTTCTTCTATAGTGGTATTTGAGCTAGCATGGTGATAAAACCCTACCCTGGACGAAAACCAACCAGTGCTAAGATAACCAAAATTATGCACCAATCCCACCTTAGCCACAATTGTTGCCGCCGCCGTCAAAGAAGTCGCCGAAGCCACCATTTTTTTTTTTGCTGTCGATACTGCCACCGCTGTCCAAGCTACCGTTGATCATTATCTTCAACCCTTTACAAATCCATCCAACTCTAGTGCCGCCACAACCCTTTTGTACATTATAGTGAGTCGTCCTAGCCAAAACATACACACCGTGAAAACAAGATTAGTGAGTCGTCTGCCTATCACAGAGCTAAATTCCCTGTCGCAGCAATTGAGTTTTCCTCATCATGTGTCGCAGTTGGTTTATAATGGTTCAACAACAGTTGGCTAATATTTTTATTCTTTTAATAAGTTTTCAACAACAAATGGCTACTCTTGAAGCAGCTTTAGGTGCTTCCACAATGTATTCAGATAATCCGGTAACCTATTTTCCTACCTTAACTGCTACATATTATTTATCTGACCCATAGGAAATTTCATAGGAGTAACTTTCTTGTTTATTTTCTAACCTTTGACAACCATGTTTTATTGAAGATTCAGTCCGCAATGGTCTAATTTACCACAACCCATTGATCGTTACAAGCATAAGATCGTTGGGTTGATGTTATCCTTCTAACCATCTTAATAGACGTACAGCTTATAAGCCTAATCGTGCTTTATACAAACTCAACTCGAAAAGACAATAAGCCTCGACACTTAAAATTTGTGCCTTGCATCCACGCAATGCAAAGCCTTCTAGAATATTCATCTACCAGTGAAATTAGAAAGTCCCAACTCATTGTCACCAAGTGGACAAAGACGATTTCAATTATTTGTAGCAAGGAAAATGGGACCTTGTGGAGAGATGTTCACTTCGTAGTGTAGGTTGGAATAGGCACTCCAGATTCTTCTGTCAGTTTCTTGTATGCATTTTGTAACATTGTTGTCACAGGTCCGACTTGTCCATCGCCAATTACACGCCCATCAATCTTCACAACCTGAAAAATCAAAGGAAGCTGCTCTTGTTAGGTGTTCGAGTATTAGTTGGGGTTGGTTCAGTCCGCCAAGTTGAAAAATGAAAATCAAAATAAAACTTTCAATATTACAAACATAAAGGAACTGATTAAGTTGGTCCATAGCATTTTCCAACATACATGAAAATAAATCTAACTAATTTCAATGGCACTTAATAGTCTAATCTTATCCAAATTCCAGACGCTGCCATATAAGCTACAGTTGTGAAAATTTGAAAAAACATGGACTATCAAGGATACAATGAAGTGTTCATAATGTCCCAAGCTATATTTAATGACCAATATTAACAATAACACTACGAATTAAGACAGACATACCCAGAGTTCAGAGGTTTCACGTCAGTATTTCCCCTTAACACGAGAGAAACCAAAGGGCTTTGGAGGATCTCAAGTCTCCTTTAGAAGAGACCTTCGGGAACCTAATTAAATTTTTGCCTCTTGTTGGTGTACAATAACGTATCTTATTCATATTGTAGTTGAGTCACAACTGCAATTTTTTTGGGATCGTTTTGGTAAACGCCTTTGGCTTCAAGAAATTGTTCATTCCCACCATTTTTGTAGTTCTCTTATACTTTTATAAGCATATTTCTCAGTTTCCCAAAAAAAAAAAAAAAAGATGTAGGTATAAGGTACTTACTGGGGTAAGCTCTCCCATGGTTCCAGTAGTCCATACCTGCAGAAAATCCTCTTTAGTTGTACACAAGCAGTTTCAAGTGATGAAAGTTTAGTTCGTTGTTAGCTTAGTTGTCACCATTTTTTAGCTTCAGCTATAATCACAGATTCACATCTATAATTAGTTTCACAGTTAATCATTTCAAGCTAACAGTAACCCTTCAAGTGCTTTGGATGATGTAGGAAACCAACGTAACAATGTTGACATAATGCCATTAACTTTGAACACTTACACGAAAACTTAAGCACACAATTCATGATGAACTAAAAATAAAGTTGTGCATTCATCATGAATTATGTGCTTAAGTTTTTGTCATGGTAGCCAAAATTTAAAAACTAAAAAAGATAATTCAAAGATTTTCATGAGAATTTTCTTTCTAACTCAATGTTATGCACAACATTCAACTTCAAATTTTAAAATATAAATAAGAAAACCTCATCTGCAGTATGAAATTCTGATAGGCTGATTCTTCGCTCCTCCAATAGCAACTTCTCCTTCACCACAAGATCCATAACCTGCAACCATAAGATCAATATTGGTTATATCAAGGTAAGGAAAAATGTCTATGCAACCAAACTATCACAAGTCATGGTCCATATGGGTGGAATTCTTGAATCATGATTCATCCGCGTGGCACCAAACAGTGAGTCCACAGCATTTATAGCTCGGCGTAGTAATGTATTACTGATATAGGTAACTTAGTGTAAAGTAGAATAAATATACCTCAAATGTACGTAGAAGGGAGAGAGCTCATCTAGTCAATCATCTTCGAGTAAAAGGGTGACCTCTTTAAGAAGGTGAACAGTAAGGCAGTTTGTTCCTAGACGAGGCTCTAAGGCTAATGGATGACAGGATGTCATACCTTACATTTGCTAGGTATGAAATGACAGAACTTAAGCCCTAATTGTGACATTTATAATGAATTCATATTGGCAACATATAAGGTGAAGTATCTTACAGTGGCGCGAGTTATTCCAGGGAGACAGTAATCTGCATGAGGCGTCAGAACATTGCCTTTCTTCACTAGAAACTGCACAAGTAAATGTATCAATATTATGTCATTATCTCAATTCCAAGTACAGAATATAAGCAAATGAATGTATATATTTACTTTCTTGAGATCGACAAGAAGACCTAACAAGAAGCAGAATCACAAGAGAACATGCTTCCTAAGATAATACCATACGGCACAAAAGTTATGAAAGTTGATACTTACAATGTTTGTAGCATTTGTTTCAGACACAAAACCATCTTTGTCCAGCATGATAGCATCACCAGCATTTGCATTGTTTCCTTCAATCTATATGTTTCAATAGACACTCAATCACAAGAGATAATCAGAATGGATAGGACACAACCCATTTGATATAGTTTCAAGTCAACAATAGATGGTCGATTCAATCAAATACAATTCAAACAGTCAGTTTTACTGTGTTCAAAGTTACATTCTCTGAAGAAATTTGTGCGTAAAGGTCACACGGTTGGAAATTCAATACCTTTGCAAGAATGTTGTTGAGAAGATTATTGTGATGAATCTTTGAATCCAAATTCTGGAGGCAAGATAAATAAATAAGTTCCAATTCTAACTGATTACAGAGAGAGATCAAATACTAGGATAAAGGAATAGTCTTACATTTGGTGAGTTCCTACGTGTTGTGGCAGTCACAAGAGTTATTCCACTCGAATTGTCGTAGACAGGAGGCTTCCATTCAGCAAGCACTGAATATAGTTATGACATACTCAAAAAATTAAATCCTAGAATGCACCAAAACCTATATTATACAAGAGCCATTTATTTCTTGCATGATGCGACTAGGAATTTATAAAAAAAAAAATTATGAAAGTGCTTCTGTTAAAATATAAATACAAGCACAAGAGAGTATAAGACATAGGCCAAGGAGATGAAGACATGCAGTTGGCTTGGAGCAAAACAAAAGAAAAAAATACTGAATTTGGTCATAGTTAAAGCAGCTCATCTAGAAGCATAAATGATCCTATAAGAAGAATTCATGAAAAGGAGGCTACAAATCTTCACAAGTTCCTTTCTTTTTTTCTATTGTTGCTCCTGAATTATTCCATCGAAAATCATGGTCGTCAAACAAAGAGCTGTCTAGGATAACACCTACGCCAGTTCACCTCACTCAAAAAAATTGATCAGAAGCTTGAAGCAGAGAAGATTTTGTAAAAATAAGAGCTTGGGTGTTTCAGCAGCATTTTTGTATAATATGCATCAGCAAATAGAGGTTAGAGAAGAATTTTAAATTCTTCTTCTGGATTTCATTTAGAACATCGACTTCTAATGCCAGCAATAAAGTTTTATGCTTAATTGTTCCATCTATTATATTTTCAACTTGAAAGGACATAAAATGCAGGCTGGCTGCATTGGTACTAGAGCTAGAATTTTCATTACCAATTAAGGTACATCCATAAAGATTGAACTGGGGGCTCATTCCGGAAGTGACCTACAAGAATAAAAACATGTAAATAAAGATATGAACACTTCCAAATTCAACCAATAGAAAAAGGAAAAGAATGTAAGTCCTTGACATGAAGTAAATATTAAACAGATGCATTATGGATGTTAGAATCCTTAATGTCAACAATCAATCCATTCATTATAGCCCCCTTACAAAATTCATCAATAAGCCACTTTAGTTTAAACAGAGCAATTGAAACTTTCGAGAAAATAAGATTTTGTTTCTCATTTTGAAAATAAAAAATAGCCAAATCAACAATCCAAATAATAATAATAATAGTAAATAAAAAATATCCAAAAGTGCTTAAGAACTTATTTGTCATGACAATCGACATCAACTCTGTTAATGAAAAATATTGTTTTCTAGAAAAGCAGTGAACCATTTTTCTTGTTTTAAGTTATAAACAAGCTAGTTTGATTAAAATGCAAAAAAAAAAAAATTCTACAGAAATAATTGACAGAAAAGGTTAGAAGAGTAAGAAGGGAGCCAGAGGAACTTTAAAATTACAGAACCTTTTTCCCACGTGTTAAAGATAATCGAATGTGTGCATTATCAAACATTCCATTCCGAATGAGCGTTCTGAAAATAGCATCCTTCACCTACGGTTGCATTCAAAAAAAAATTACAAGAATAAATAATGCATCCTCTTTTAAAACTTCAGGAAAGTATCTAAGACTCCTTCCCTTCCTACCTAGATTAGATAACCTAGAGCCAAAACCAATAGAGGTTCCAAGAAGATGGCATACTATATATACATATTGATGTTCAGTTTAGTGGATAAAAACAAAGTCATCCTTTGATGCTTACCTCTTCCCTACTTGGAACATTCTGGAAAGCTAAGGCTTTTGAGGAATCAAATAACCTACAGAAGAAAAAGAAGAAGATTCAATTATCAAGGTTCAGCAAATGTTAAAAAAAACGATTGGCCATCTGGCTTGAGCTCCTTTTTCCACTAACCTATCTAAATGTTCATCAAGCTTAAATATTTTTCCTCGATAAACTCTAAGTCCCTCCCAAACTGAGTCTCCACCTTGGACAACAGAGTCGAACACAGAAACCTTACGACAATTGAAAGTAAAAAGTGAGAAACCAAGAAAATTCAGAATTCAAAAAAGAGGACTTATTTTAACTGCATGTGTAATTTATTCCATGTAGCAGTACCTTTGCACTATCACGAGGTAAGATCTCATCCCCCACCCATGCCAGTAGCTTCTCATTTGCAGGAACTGGAAGATCTGGAGTAGGCAAGGGAGACATAAGGAGAAGTGATTTCTGCTTTACATGGCGCCTAAGAAAGTTGTAGAGCGGTATGGTTTGCTCAAGCAAGTCATATAGATTAAATGGGAAAGGCTGATATAGATTAAAAAAGAAAGAAAAAAAATCAAGAGAATCTCATTAGCTAAAACAGAAGAGATTTTCAAGGTATTTGTGACGGTTAAACATGTTGGCAAGGAAATAATTTGTTGGTACTAAACACAAATCAAGTAAAGAATCACTCAATAGATCGTTTATCTCCATATCATGTTATGTTGTAAAAATAGTGAACTAGTTTTCCTATTAGCAACATATCATTAATTTTAATATTCAAAGCATCAAAGGGCTAAAAGTGTCAAAAACAAAACTAAAACCAAAACTCTCACTCAAAAATAGAAAAGATATACAAGAGCTTCAACCAAAAAGTAAGTAAGACCAAAGTTCTCACTCAAATAAAAAATACAGAGTAAAGGCATACCAAAGGATATTTTCTTGGTGCCTCGAAAGCTGTTGATCTATGTACAGTTTTATACCACCATGGAGCCCATACACCATCTATAGCTTTGGGACCAGCTTCCCATCTGAAAAATGATTGCAAGTCATCGTGATAAGCTTATCTATACCTGCTATAAACAAGGACGTAACATACCAGCCATGCTAAAATACAAAGGAAGAAACTTTGACTAAATATTTTGAATATCAAAAGCCAACTAGTAGCCAAGAGGTAAAGAGATGAGAGGGAGACAGATGCATTATACGTTGGCTACTGTGATTAAATAGATTATATTCCTACAGTTGTAGCCAAAAGTGGAACTGCCTCCACAAGACAACTTAGGAGTTACTAGTTAAGATTGAAGATGGTACAATAGGCTCTGAAACAATTATAGCTCACAACTAGAAAGGAAATTACAACTTCAATTTTCATCCAGTTTGGATCACGAATGGAAAGGTAATATATGAATCTATTTAACTTTCTAAAGGAACAAGAACTCCATACTTCAGCATTTTGTGTTGAAAAGGAATGCCAAGTTCTTCACAAAGACCACGTAAAGTTGCCTGCAGCCCAATAAGACAGAGAAAGTAAAATGTAGCACATCAATATGATGAATCAAGTTAATCTAGATTAAAAGAATAAGTACTGTAAGTAGGGGTAATGCAATACAGAGATCTTAAATTAATAAGTTCTCATGCATTGTCATTCTACAAGGATTCAAGAATTACAATGAATGTGCTATATCATTGACAATATCAATTTCCATTTGCATGCAAATTGTAATTCCCACTTCCTACATGAACCTTTTGTATGTGATTGTACTTCATGGTTTTGAAGAAAGTGGCTGATACATAACGTATAACATGAAAATCTATGCATTACATCATTAACCATCTCTCCAGTGCAAAAAAAAAAAAGTGTGGTAATTCAGAAAGGTAGAACCTCGGGATTCTTTTGAAGTTCAGCTGCATCAATGATAGGAGGGAGTCTTCCTAACTCGTTGAGCTCATTGTAAACAGATACCAATTCTGAGAAGCCCAATTCAGAAAAGGATGCAGGAATGACCTTGTCATAGGATGGCTGAGACAAGTTCATTAATTGTCAAGAAAAATAAATAAAGAGTTTGGTGACCATCAATGAAACTTATAATGTACACAGAACAACCAATCCAAAGAATACAACAAACAATATGGTTCTTACACTCCACACCACACCACAACTACAAACAAAAATAAATTAAAATTTTAAATAAATTGGTTTTTCATAAGAAACTTCACCCTTGATTAGTAACAAGGAAGAATAGAAAATCCTCCAAGATTCGTTGTATAAAAGCAAAAAGAAAAGCAAAAAAGTGAGTTATTTTTCAAATAATAGTGTAATCCATATGCGAGGTAAAATATTATGAGGTTAATACAAGTATATGACTATTCATTCTTTGAGTAACTTTGTTGAATGCCAACATAAAGGTAGTGAGAAATAAATTTCCCAAGTATCTTACCAAAATATCAAGTGGATTTCTTATCAATATGAAGTGCCTTCCTTTCTTCATCAAATCACTTGCCAAACCAGGTACTTTTTGTTTTGCTATATGCTGTATAAACATAAAACAACAAAATGATGTACTCAATTGGTTAACAAGAATCAGTTTCCTTTTCTTTTCTTTCTTTTTGGATTATCCTTGTGTGCATACAGATGAAGTTAATTTTCTTTTGGAGTACAGATGATATACATAATGATTAAGCTGTAGCATTCTAGTTGCATACTGATGTCTTTATTCCCTACGCATTATTGATTAACCGCCCATCAGCTTTGAGTTGAAGACCTCAAAACAAATAAGAGAAAGAGAAGGAAAATGCAGCACTGTCCATTTACTCTCTCTCAATATATATATATATATCTCATCCATACATCATGCAGGGATTACATATTTTGATTTCTTATGTTATATTCTAAACATCTATGACAAGCAATTCCTCATCCTGGCAATGGTCCTTTCAAAAGTTTTTAGTGTCTTATTACTTATTAGTCAAAAGCATACAGTCAGTCCATCCAAAATTCATGTAATGTACATCAAGGAACACAATTCAATAGGGTATAGTTCACATTACCTTGCAAAATCGGAACTTCTTTTCTCCTGGTGCAAAAATGATTTCCTTTATGACCTTATTTCCATCAGGTTCCTACAGCAAGTAGACCAAAAGGCCAATGAGAGTGATATAATAACCACCAATATATATGGTCACTTTTCATTTAATATTTTCAAGCAACACAGTACTCTAGGATGAATATCAGTTGATGAATAAGATATGTGCATCCAATACAAAAGTTGTCTTTCATTGTTTCTTCTTTCACTTTTTTTTCTTTATTTTTTCAGTTTCTGTTGGCCTCTGAAACAATTGCAATACAACCGCCTACTCCTACAGTCTACAACGTTAATTCCAACAAACAAGGTAGGCATCATAATGTTAACCAACAGCCTTAAAAGGCATCTAGACATAAAGCTTACTATCTTTCCTGCCAAACCATGGTGGTTAAAGTTGGCACTTTTGCACTCAAAAAGGATGAACAAAGTTTTAGTGTTGGTTGTGGAACCCTGTACCTGATTGTAGGTACACCACTCCCTACCTTCAAAAAGTTCAAACTTTTTTATTTAAAAAGAAAAAAAGAACATCCATCCTTCAAACAACTGGCACGGACTGGAAGTTAAAAAAAAACAAATCAAAAATACTATGCTTGATATACAAACCATTTTGAATAGTAGCTCCTCACGGTATGGCCTATCATAACCCGTCACCCGAAGGAAATTTGCATATAGTGGTTCATCTAGCACTTCCATGTCATCTCTCTGAGGACAAAAACGGTGTATAATAAATACGAGATGAGCAAGAAACAAGTTTTTGTTGAAAAATTATGCAAATAAGCATTCAATGTTATACTAGTTGTATCTGAACTTCTCCATATTTAACTTAAGAGCAAGAAGAATATCAAATGGCATTTTCACTACCAAATACAATTCAAATTCAATAATATAATAACATCTCCTAACTTTTCCTCTGTGTTGCAATGTTTCAAAGTTTTACAAATTCATTAGTCCAATAAATGTACTTTCAATTAGTTAAAAGTGATTAATCCAGATCCATAGCTCTCGTGTCCAAGAAAATTTTTTTTTCTTTTTGACAACTTTCATTGTAAAAAAAACAAAAATGTAGAAGGATATACAAAAAACCAAATCCACGAAAAAAGGAGCTCAATTAGAGGGCGCTGCAGCTGTACAAAACAGTACCTATAGAATAATTACAATCAAAGTAAAACCTAGAGGGAAACATGAAATACAATAATGGACCAAACATCATTTGGATCCCTCTCCAACCCTCGAAACACTCGGCTATTCCATTCATCTCAAAGAACCCAAAATATAGCACACCTCAGCAAGCCACAAGAAAAGACCTTCTCACTACAGGGGAAATGGAGGAGCACTCCTCGTTCTTATCAAATAGCGTTACATTAAGGAACAGATAATACAATAATATTCGCTGCTGCCTAAGATTAAAGAAGAAGATAGTTATACTTATAACATATTACTTCAACAATGCAAACAGGGTTCAATGAGAAAAGAGGAACGGCTGAGGTTTTTGTCAGACTGCCCAAAAAAAGTACCTTTTTTTCTTCCAAATTCTATCCCAGGCGGTAAGAGCAATATTAATCCTCAAAATCTTAAAAAAAAAAAAAAAAAAAAAGAACAAGTAGAAAATGACTTTTGACTCGACAATCAAATTTCCAATACAGTGCTAAATTTGTCCCAAGCAGAAAGCAACTATTACACAAAAGCAGAGAAACCCCATCAAATCATCACCTGTATAGACAATTGACCGCCATGAAAGCAGAGAAAAGACAATTAAACAAAAAGAAGCAACTCTAGCTGTTTTCATCCCCTTTTCCTTTCCATTTTTCAGCAACCCAACAGAGTAAGCAAGCAATGGACTATCAGATTGAGAATTACTCAGTAAATCAAAAGCTAAATCATTGAGTAACAGACAATTATTCACAATGGGTAAAGAGAAAAGCTATAATTCATGAAAACCCATTAAAGAAAAAGCATAACTCATACAAAAAAAAAAAAAAAAAAAAAAAAAAAAAAACAATGCAACAGCCATCAACACATAAATTTCACTACACTATAATCTCCATCTTTTTTCCTCATTTACTCAACAACCAAACAGAGTAAACAGGAATGTTAGCTAGAGAAAGACAGAAAACTCAAATAGCACCTGGGCAAAAGAGTACATAAGGCTAGTACTAAGCGATCTCGGAGTGGACCATAAATGAATCACCTCCACCTCCCCCATCGCAAGACACAGAGCTCGAGAATCAAAATGCGTTGAGGCTGAGCTTACAGACCCTGAAGCGGATAAAAAGGAAGACTGAAAATTTGAAGAAAAAAACAAAAAAAAAAAGAGAGAGAGATTAAATGTGTATACTAATCGGGTATTTATCTGTTTGATTTTCCCTTTAATGGTACAAAAGCATCAAGAGTCTTAAGTGATTTCTGTACAGTGTTTATTCTCGATGAATCCCTTGTCCTCCACTCAATTAATCCTCGACATTTCAAAGAATCAGTGGTAAAGTAGAGAAAAACCCATCAAAACTCAGCTGAAAAAGGAACCAAATCAACACGAATGGCACGTAACACGATAACACGATGCAACAAATAGATGAAATGAAACCCACTACTCAAAATCCCTTTTTTAATGTGTTCAGTTCATTGTCTTCTGAAAGAAACCATGTTCTTACTTTTTTTTTCTTCTTTCTCTTTGGATTTTTCATTTATCTGTACATGTTAGACCATTTTATTGATGAATTTGATAAATAAAGATAAATTTAATATTATCTAACTCTCTTCGATTTAAAATATATAGTCGACCAAACCATCCGTTAATAAAAAAATGAAGATAAATTTAATATACAAACGTATAACAAAATTAAAAAAGAACATACTTAACTCACAATTATTTATAGTTATATTAAATTGTTTCCATCGAAAATGGTTAGAATCGTATGATATTATTTGATGGAGTTAAAAAAGTTGTCATTTTCAAATATATGTATATGATCTTTTAGATAGTAAAGTAGTGAGTGATAGCAATGGTTCTTGAAAAAAGGGATTTTTTTTTTGTAAAGATTATGGACCAAATTAAAAATAAAAAGTATTATTAAAACTTTAGAAATTAAAAGATAGATTTGTCACTTTGTTAACTAAAACTTTGTGACAAATGTGTGTTGGATGAGATTGGAATAATAGATTGATTTTGCACAAAACCTTTTTCAATTTGTAGTGATGGCAAATCAAACACAAACTTCCTTTTCAGCCTATGCAATTCAATGTGCCACTCTCCTTTTTCATTGTCACATCCCATAAAAGTTTAGCAAAGTTACGCTCACAATAATACATTACATTTTTTAATATCAGTTGTCTTTGAGAACTGTTAGAAACTAACAGAGTGTAAGTTTTTGTGTTTTTATTTTTAAAAAATTATATTTTCAATGCATATTTAATTTAGTATCTATTGATTTTTTTAAAAAAAATTATCTATTGACATTTTTACTGTAGTTTTTTAAAACATATTTACATATTATAATTTAAAATAATTTTTCAAAAATTATTATTACTCATTTAACAAAATTCTCTGAAATTTAATTTTGAGATAATAAATTGCAATTTATTGAAAATAAAAATATTAAACTTAAACATTTAAAAATACATAACTAAAATTGAACAAGTTTAAACGTATAAGAGTGGAATGACATTTAATACTTTTTTAAGAAATGCTAATTATAAAATTTGATGGATAAGAAGCCTACAAAACATTTTTATTTGATCTTAAATATTCTAAATTGAGTCTATTTTTCAAACATAGTAGGAAAGAGGATTCAAATCACAAATATCTTCATCACTTGCACATATTATATATTAATTCACTCCCACATATTATATATTAAGTGAGTTGTTATGTTACTTTTAAACAAATAAATACTAATATCTTAAATTGTCTTATTTGCATTTACAAGAATGAAACACTAAAAAATAGAAAAATTATACGTAAACATTAAGGAAGTATATTGAACACTTCCGACTATCTATAAAATTTAAAAGTGGAACTAAATCAATCTTCAAAGGTTCAAACTATAACTCCCACTATTGTTTCTTTTACAATATTAAAAATGTAACTAGAAGAAAAGGCTACTTGAATTTCAGAGTAAACAATCTAATACTTGATCTATTGTAAGTGTACATATAAGGTAGCAAATTCATGGGTTTTAATTCATCCGTTACATCACAGATACTAAGATTAGCCTGTTCTACTAGACTTAGAAAACAATTAAACGTGTCAATATTCCGAATTACAGAAGCGATATATGCAATCGGGTGATCGCTTGAAGCTTTGAATCCACGGCTTCCATCATTTCCTTGATCATCGACATGTTCACTCACCGGAAAAGAGTGCGTGGAACTACCAATTTGCTTTGGGCGTAAAAGAATGGAAAGAACATGTACAAGGTCTGGGAGACAAATTGGATCATATATTACATCTGCTCCTAACCTACACGAGATGGATCGTTTTCAACAGCATTTCATTTTTTTTAGCAGAAAGCCGTTCTCTATGTACATTTGCTACGTTAAGGAGAGTTACTTTACTTAAACCAATTATACTTTATTTTGTATAAAAGGAAAGGTATATCAAATCATAAAGTAGAAACTCACACAATATGCGGAGCAAAAGCTTGGAGTTCTGTTTCTGATGTTGATTCCCATCGAAGATGTATGCATTCCACCTGAGATTCATAGTTCACTCATTAAAAATTGCCACAAGAAAGCCAAAAAGTCAATCAAAGGAGAGGGAAAAGCATAAGAGTGGTCTTAGAATCAGGGAGATGTATTTCTTTGAACACCTTGAATCTATTATTTGACAAACACGGAGACTCGCTAGATGATCAACAAGTCGGAGTCCAAGAGTAATGTGCCCTAGTGGAGGTTTGGGGTAGCGTCCAATCTATGTTATTTACGATTATGTTATTTACGATTATGAGTCATGACTCTAGGATTTAAAGGAGTAGAGGACTAGAGGTGCACTATGTAGACAACAGATATATGGTCCAACATATTTATTTAACTAATTAATTTATTCAATATACATATTATTGTTCTTTTCTTATTATTATTTTTACCAATTCTTTAGGCAGAGCGCCTAGGCGCTGGTTGGCATTGTGCGTGGTGCTAAAAACAGTAGCTAGTTATTTTTTAGGGCAATTATAAAATCAACACTTCGGTTTTTAGGTCACCAATTTTTTAACAAACCCTCTTCTTTTTCTTCCCCCATTCTCTCCTTCCAATCCTCCAACCTCCTCCTAAAAGCTGAACTTCAACTTTGGGTACCCCCTATAAAGTATGAAGGAAAGAAGATCCAACACCTGGGAGACTTGCCAGACTGTTTTTGGTTAATGGTTAATGGAAATTGCTTGTGAGACTTTGAAAACGTAATTTTAAAAATTGATTATCCCTCCTTTCCTTCATCCTTTCAATGTTTCTATCTTATACTCACTGTAGATTTATAGGAGAGGCCCAAAGTTGAAGTTGAGCTTTTAGAAGGTTGGGAGAAAAGAAAGGAGAGAAATGGGGGAAGAAAAAGAACAAAGGAAAGGGGTTGGTAACAGAATTGGTAAAAATAATAAAATAATGATAATAATAAATATACAAATAAATGAAAGTATAACTATAGATAATAAAATTTTAAACCAAGATCACTAAAATAAAATAAAACTATATTGAATAAATTAAATAAATAAATAAATACGTCGGACCAAAAACGGTGTCTGCACACTATATAAACTCTTTAACCCAAGAGGCACCTCTTTCAATCAGTAATCTGATATCTCTCTAATAACTAAATGGCTCTCTTGACAGAGATGTAACTGATACGGTTTTAGTAAAACATAGGTAGATTTGTACGTTATTCACTGTTTTCTTTATTTCAAAAACTTTCAAACATTCTGTTTCCATTTTAATATATAAGCATGTAAAGAAATTAAGGTCTTCAGAGAACTAAAAGCATGTATGGAACACCTAATAATAAGCACTTACAGTTTGAGTACCCTCATTAGTTCTTTCTGATGTAGCAGTTGGAGAGCCGAGGCAGCACAACCCATTCAACTCTAAATTAACCTTCATATTTGCTAATGTTGATGCGTCACCATCACTTAGCACTATCTGTTTAAACACAGCGCTGTCAACTTTGTGGTAAAGTTGAAAAGCCTCCATTAATGGAAAAATTTAATGATGCTACCCATACAGTGCACGCTTTGAAGGATTTCTCAACATAAAAAGCAAAATATATTGTACTAATCAATCAATTTTTTCCAATATACCTTTGATGCTTTGACGTGAGCAAGGCAGATTCCAACCAAACCCACACCTGAACCTACCTGTTTTCAAGTAAAACGTAGCAAGAAAAGTTTATGGAAATCTTCTAAGGTGTTTGAATCGAAGGTTGGGTTTGTGTAAACTAAGTTAGAAAATTGAACTCATATTTGATATATTGGTTTACTTATCTAAGAATATGAATGTATTAACTATATTGGCTGCATATTCCAAATTATGAAACTCATCGTCTATTCTCGTACTAACTTTAACAAATCATAATCTCACAAACCCAAGTACTCAGAATGGCCATTGTAAACACAAAATATTTATATGATGTTTGTCTCTTGTTTCTTTTTGTATATGAACCTTTGCCCTGTTGGCAATCAGGTGCTCATGCAATCTGTTTTCCTTCCCATGGGTTTAGATCCCAGTTCTTATTTCTCTTATTTATAAATAGAAAAAATATATATGTTTGTCCGAATAATGTATGATATCTCGACAAAAATATATATAATATATATAATGTCTATATGAATAACAAGAAATATACTTGAGTATGATGGCCAACCATCAAGGCATCTAAATTCCAAGGTTCAGACTGCAAAAGTAAGAAACTTATAGACTACATTAAAGGCAGGAATAGATGTACTACTCTACCTCAAAGCATTCTCTTGTTGAGAAAATATCTGGAAACGAGAGAATCAATTCTGAAAGATATAGACATGAAGGCCAGATTGAACACCTGTACCACACAAAGAATTACAGACTTGAAACAACTTTGCAAGATTATATTAACTAATATAACAGTTAAATAATTGCCATAGAGTTGTAAACATTGCATTAGTTGAAAGCATGAAGAATTTTGCAGATGCTTTTTAATCAATATATGTGAAAAGCCTTTGACTTACATTTGGACCAATCTTTTCTTCTTTTGGAAAAGCAAGCAATAGGCTTATATTTAGGTTCATATTCAAAGCCCAAGATCCCATATTTTAATTCAAAAAATAGTCAATAGTGTATGTCCAAATGCTTAAATCAAAGTTGAATTCGTAATTTGATTGTAGGATTAACTAGACATACATGTCATACAACGAACAATAAACAAATTACTGTTCTTTGATTAAGAGAATGAAAAAATGAAAGCCTCGTCAGCAATCATAAAAGGGGAAAACCGTGGATCACTAAAGATTGGA
This sequence comes from Cucumis hystrix, assembly GCA_025688845.1. Taxonomy (NCBI): domain Eukaryota; kingdom Viridiplantae; phylum Streptophyta; class Magnoliopsida; order Cucurbitales; family Cucurbitaceae; genus Cucumis; species Cucumis hystrix. The sequence continues at coordinate 15,880,572 of CM046887.1, forward strand.
ATCTGGATATCAGCTCTAACAGAGGGGAAATGCATGAAATCTGTTATCTTTAGCTGTTCCAACTATAAGCTATAAAACCAAATGCACATCAATCCAGATGATAGCAATGTTCCAAGTATATTGATGTATGTACCACACACAGCCATTGAAGAGAAAAATGTAAATCATATGAATTATGACATGTAATTGTAAAGATAAATCCTCCACAAATTGTTACGCTAGTACATGATGAAAATAAGATAACTTAAACAAAGTCGTGAGTGTGAAGCATTCCCTGTATCACCTTCAAGCATGTTGAGTGAGCATTGTATTGGGACTACAAATTTCCTAAACTTTTGGCAACTCAAAGAACCTACAAGAACCAATTCAATGCAATATTTGTAAACATGAAGGCAAAACCATATTATCGACCACTCCCGTCAAGTGACAATACAGAAATGAAGAAAATAGTTACCATCTGGAAAAAGGAAAGAAACAAATTTGGAGATTCTTGCACTTTCTTTCCTCAGATTCTCATCCTATCAGACAAGAATTTTTACCATTCAAGAGCAAATAAAAAAAAACAGCCAGTGGACTATCATGTGCAAATGAATCAATGTAAAAGCTTTTCCTTCTTCAGCAGCTTACCTTCCATGAAACCATATAATGAGCATACAATTCATAAAACTCGTCCAACACTTCAGCCTGACTTAACTCAACTTCAGATATTAGTTTCTTCAGAAAATTCTTCAGATATGGTACATGAAAATGGTTCATTTCTTGCTGAACATAAGTGGGAAACAGAGAAATAATAAGTAAACTCAAATACCAAATGTTATTCCAATAGCAGAAAGCACTAGAATCCAACTCAAAAACTGCCAAGAACATCTATCTACAATCTATCGCTGTCCACATTCTTGAGAACCAACAAAAAATTGAAATCCCAAGTGAACACTAAGCAAGCAGAGACTTTAAATTGAATTGAACTAAAACAATGAAACGGAAGTAAAATGGTTTAGAATCAGTACAGCTTTGGTAATGCAATGATCCCAAATGAACTTCTGCACTGCCTCGTTCACCAACCCGCGACCCAAGTCCCTAAAAGAGCCAAAAAGAAACATTATCCATCTCGAATTGAGAAACCCAGATAAATAAATCGAGAGGAAATGGGTGACCCATTTCAAGGAATAGAAAGCGCGGAAGTATTGAAGTGGAACCTGGCAATGGAAAGTAAGGAATCAGCTGGCTCCATGGAGAGGAAAGCAGAAAGAAAATGGAGGCCAGGAGGAAGAGAGACGTCAATCCGAAGCTCCTCCGCCATGGTTGATGGTCGTGTTGCGCAAATAGTTTCAGCAGAAGTGATTAGTTGCAATGAAAACTGGAAAAGCGGCGTAGAAAACAGAGCAATGGACCAAATCCAAACAAATTCAAGTACGGGTTTTTCATATTATGGTTTGTAACCTAATCCAAAATCTCCCCCTGCAATACAAAACTCATTTATCTACACATTTTTCATTCAAATAATTCCTAACTTAGATTTAATCATTCAAAACTAATGTTTATTCAATGAATAATTTTGTTATAAAATCTAATAAAACTATATTGTTTAGAAAATATTGGTAATAAATTAACATTGAACAAAAGAAATATCATCCAACTCTTACCCGTAATAATTAGCCTTATGGATGAAAAATGAGGTTTCTATAAGATCGTTAGAGCAATTGAACAAAAGGTTAACAACCTAGTCTGATACAACAAACAGCTGGTTGACATTGAGAGAGGTAATAATGTCGAAGAGTCTTTCATAAATAGCCAACGCTTCAAACACATTGTATGTTGAATATTTTGATAAACTAGAGAATAACTAGACCAACTCGATCCAAGTAGTCTAAAAGCACCCAACCAAGGTCATCTAAATAATGGTCGGGACTCCAAACAACCTCAATGTTCAATTTCCATGACTTCTTGGAAGGCAGATACCAACCAATTGAAAAAAAGAAGATGAGGGGCTAACTAGACCCTCCAACAACTCTATTTGGCATATGTCACATCACAAATTTGATGTTCAAGGATCCACCTCTCAATATAGATACATTCATAGATTCAACATGAGTAGAAATTTTTCTAAACATCAAATTGCTTCGAGTCCTCGAGTCTTGCACTCAATAATCAAGCACCATTAGATCCAACTCTTGAAGCAAGATATGATCAACGATTCAAGTCCAATTGTTCTGATTGCTCCACACCCCATCCGATCATCACAAATAGAGCCCATGTTAGTGCGTAGAAATTAGAGCCAAATATCTCTTGTTATCTCACACCTCCACCTAAGATAAGAGGAAAATTGTGTCTGGTCCTTCAAAACACACAAAAAAAAAAAAATTGAATGAATTAGTTCTTTAACCAATTGGACTTAGTAGAAACAATATCATGAATGATCTTCCATCGTAGTTCTTGACAAAATAATATCATGAATGTCAAGAAATTCATCTACAAATTTTGAATTTTGTGTCTAAAAATTACATGCAAGTGAATTTTAGAACAAGAACATACTAAATATAAAATTGAAAACTTACGAACCAATAAAAGAGTTTCTTTTAGACTAAAAATAGAGGAACTCAAGATTTCGTATAATTAAACTATTATTATTATCTTTAACTTAGCTACTATAAAAAGCACACACTATAGATCAAAATGACTCTCACTCTCAAATTACTGTACTAAAAATTTTGCTTGTTATATATCAAGTAGGTGACAATATTTTATGCCACAATAAAAGTGGAATTTCATAATCGATCAAACTGGATGATTGAGGTAAAATAGAGACATATCATGGGATCGAAACTATAGACCTGAACATATCTTACAAAAACAGTTATGTGGTAAAGTGATACTAAAATAGTAGTAACTTTTGCAACCACAAGGCAATAATGCCCCTAGATTGGGGAAAAATGACCTAAATGATTCGATCATGGGACCTAATTTTCTTCTAATGTAGAGCTAAATTTAAAAATTTGTCATACTAAGATTTTCTTTTCTACTTATGAATTTTAGAAAAAGTTTACCCAAAAAATAATGTGGTCCTATATCATATCCATCGATCACCAGTTAAATCGGATGTTTATTATTTTTCAAAGTACACCACACAATAATATATAGCATACCACCTTAAATCTGCACCATATGAAATCCTCTTAAATTTAGAAAATTTGTAATATTTTTTTATTTTAGATAATTTTTTTTTCCTTTTCTTCCATTATTTTAAGACCCTTAAAAATTGAAACAAAAATATTGTCCTATATTTATGAAAAAGGAAGGCCTTGGAATGGAAGGAAATTTTGAACAACTATTTTGCTTGCAAAAATGTCATTTTTCTTTTCTTAGCCAAAAGTTTGATATAAAAACTTTAACTTTAATTGGACACCCCCTTGAACGTAAGATCTTAGCTACACTTTTTTTAAAATTTTCTTCCTTTCATACTCAATTTTGATTTACTACCTATAATTTTTTAAGAACTTCATCACGTGTATTCATTGTTTAACTAAGTTGGTAAAACAATTTCCGATTGTATCAGTGAGAGTAACTAGAGATGAACATGATAGACGGAAATATACTGAGCCGACCAACCAAGACTGATCGAATTGAAGAGGGTCCATTGGAGATAAGGAGAGGTTCTTCACTCAGTGCCAGTTTAGAAAAAATCCAAACTGATAACATTTTTTTAAAATTTCAATGGCTTAACCCGATCGATCAACCAACCAACGGTCGGTTTGCACTCATCCGTGGTCGAGAGGTTGGTATGGTCGAAAAACTGACTTCTACCAACTGATGCTCACCCCTAAGAGTAACAAAATTTTAACATACAAAAAAAATTAGTTGTCATTCTCCTAGTTAAAATTGAAATATCAAACATTTTCAAATATATAGCAAAATGAACCAAAATATTTATAAAATATAGCAAAAGTTTAGATTTATCAATAAACGCGGATAAACTTCTATCGGTTTCTATCAAAATTCTTACCATTGATGTTGATAAAAACTTACTTGTCTATCATTGATAGAATCTAAAATTTTGTTATTTTACTATGTTTTTATCGGAGTTTTATCGTTTACAATGATTTCCTCCCTTGAAATATTACTTCAAAATGGACATTATTGTTCTTTAATATCCAAAAATAACATCAACTTTTAAACTTTCTTTTTGCAAAGGTTTTGAATTAATGCATAGAGTAGAGAAATCAAACCTTTAACTCTGAAAAAACCTTATGTCAGTTGAGTTAGACTCATTTTAAACATTAACCAAAATAACATCAACTCAAATTCCAAAAAGTTGCAATTTTATATGTTAAATTTGTAAAGTTTATAACATGGACTAATGGTGTGGTTTATGTACAATTAATAAGACTAAAATATAATAGTACACATTTAGAGTATGTTTAAAGTTTAGAGTTTAATTTGTGAACTCATAATTTAATCAACTTTTTACCAATTTCAAAGAGATATCAAATACAAACCATTCATAAGAGAATATTGAGACACTAATAAAAGATTTAAGTAACAAAATTTGGAAACATATAAAATTGGATATTTTTAGAGCCCATGGCCTTATTAATTAAAAGAAAATTGTAGTAAACAGCATTAGAAAAATAACTTAAAAGTACAGCACGATTTTAAAATATTTACAAATGTAAAAGATATTGACCAGTTAACTTGAAAAACTTTTTAGAATTTCAAATTTACTCCTCAACACATCTATTGTTTCTATCATCGATAACAATCATAAGTGATAGCAACTCATAGCAACTATCGATGGTAACAATTAATAGCATGCATTTCTTAAATTGAAAGTTACGACTGATAAGAGTTGTCGATAAATATTCGTTAATAGCAGCTATCAATAATAACAATTGATAATATATTTTTAAAATTAAATGTTATCATCAATAGCAATATCAGTTATAGCAATTGAAAACACATTTCTCAAATTTAAAGATATCATGTCGATAACAACTGTCGTTGATAGCAACAAATAATAATTATCAGTTTTTGTGCTAAACATCATATTTTTATGTTATATATGCAATTTTGTATTATTGTACTATATATTGTATTGGTTTTTTTTTTTTTTGTTTAAATTGTCATTTATGCACCCAATCCTTAACTAATTAAACACAAAATGAGAGTTTTTTTTTCTATATAGAACCATTGATAAACTATTTACCATCCACCTAACAAAGACAAAATTAATTAAATTTAATTTTCATGTGAAAGGTAAATATTTTATGCAATGTTAAAAAGAATTATAAGTTTTGGTCTGCTTTAAAACCGCCATTAAACTCTTTGCGATGGATGAAAGTTTGTGTGTGTGTGTGAATTTGGATTTAGTGGAAGAGAAAGCTTTGCTTCAACCTTTCATTTTACCATCCCTTAAATTTAACCCAAAAATCCTCCTTCTCCGCCCATAAAATCCAGCCGGAATATTTCTTTTACAATCATCATATCATATTCTTACTTGTTTCTCAATTTAGGATCGGCAATGGCGATTTCTTTAACCAAATTCTTCTTCCCGATTCCATTGATGATGCTCACGATGTGTTCGACGATTTTCCGGTCTGGAAGTTCGGCTGGATTCGATTATCCGGCGGTGTTCAACTTCGGCGATTCGAACTCCGATACTGGGGAACTCCTGGCTGGCAAAGGGTTCAGTCTCCGGTTGCCTTATGGAGAAACGTACTTCCAAAGTCCTTCTTCTGGAAGGTTCTGCAATGGCCGCCTCATCATTGATTTTCTCAGTAAAGCTTCCTTCTTCCTTCTTCCTTCTTCCTTCTTCCTTCTTCCTTTTCCTTCATTTTCCGATACCAATTTTAGAACATTAGAGACTTAAAAAATAGGAGTTTTAAATTTTTTTTGACAAAACAATAAAAAATAAATATTTTATGAAAGGTTCTATTCTTTATAATTTCTTTTAAAAAGTATGTTTATTTATGAAAAATTATTTCCTATGATAAAACTTTATATTATATATATTACAACATCCTGATATGAAATATACTAGAATAACTAGTAATATACTCGGGAGTTTGCAAAAATAACCAAAAAAAAAAAAATGATAAAATAGCTCATGTCACCTAGTTTTTCAAAATTACAAAAATGGTAAATTTAAAATTAGATTTCATTCAGATTATCCTCATATTTGTCAAATTTACAATATGTAAAAAACAGATATTATGAAGAAAAAAAAATTTGTCATCTAATACAATTTCCCTAATATGTAAATAGTTGCATACTCTAATTTTTTTTTCTACTTTTATAAATATTGAATTCATTTCACTATATTTGAAAACAACCATTTATTTATTAACTTTTTATTTTTGTGAATTTTTTAATATATTCGTCTAACATTCAAACCTTTTAAACATTTGAACCTTTTTTTAAAATAATGTGATTTTAGAAAGTATTGTCAAAAATAGGTTTTGGCCAAAACTATTGACAAAATTATGTGAGTTTAGGCAAAGTCGTGGACGAGGTGATCATGTGGGTCCCACACCTTCTTTTTTCTTTCATTATTTATATGTAATATGCATTATATGCCTTATTCTTTTTCATTATTTTATATATATATACTAATTCATATACCCCTCAATTATAAAAATATCTTTACTTATCAAAATTAATATCAAATTTTCAATTTTAATTTATTCTTTTTTTAATCTTTTATTTATTCTTTTTTGTATATATTAAATATCTCAATATTCAATTTTTCTTATTAAATTCACCTTTCATAATTTAATTGGATTATTTCTTAATCAAAATTATACATATATTTTTTTTTCAATTTCTTTTTAAAAACACATATATTAACAAAAATATGTTATTAAAAATATATTAAACAAATTAAAATAGTAATAATATTAATGGAGAGAAGTTGAAGCTTACCCTAAAAATAATAACAATAATAATAATAACAATTGAAAATATATATACTAATTCCCCAATTACTCTCAATTCTAAAAAAAAATCCATGTCAATTGTTATGATTATTATTGTTATTATTATTTTTGGAGTAAGCTTTTAACTTATCTTAATTATTATTATTACTATTTTAATTTTTTTATTATATTTTTTAATAACATATTTTTGTTAATATATGAGTTTTTTTAAAAAATTGAAAAAAAATATGTATAATTTTGATTAAGAAATAATCTAATTAACTTAAGAAATGTGAATTTAATAAGAAAATTTGAATATTGGGATATTTAATATATAAAAAATAAATAAAAAGGAAAAAAAATTGAAATTGAAAAGTTGAAATTAATTTTAATAAGTAAAAATATTTTTAGAATTGAGAGGATTGAGAATTAGTATATATATAAAATAATACGTGTTTTTTAAAAAGAAATTGAAAAACAAAATATATTGTGGGACCCACAAATAATATATATTATATAAATAATGAATGAAAAAGGAAGGCGTGGGACCCACACGACCACATCACTGAAGTCGTGGACAGGATCTACGACTTTGTCAAAACTCACCTATTTTTGTCAATTGTTTTGGCTCAAACCTATTTTTGACAATATTTTCTAAAATCACATCATTTTAGAAAAATGTTCTAAAAATTTAGGTTTACCAATTTATTAAACATGAAAAATTTTGAAGTGTTAATTTAGTGAAAATGTTTGATACAAACATTTTTAAAAAAACATTTAAAATGTGTAAATATGCTTGTTATGATTTTTAAACAAGTAAATATATATATATATATTAGTGATGAATTGTCATTAAAAAGTAAAATTACTCACAAAATATAACAAAATTTCTTGGATGTCAATTTTAAATTTATTGCTATATTTAAAAATGTTTATTTCTTATTTATATCATTAAGTTACATTATATTAGTGACAATCTATTATAGATTTATTAAAAATGTTTATTTAATTTTGTAAGGTTGATATCAAACTTGAAAATGCAAAAATATATATTAATAAAAATGATGACATATCCATTAATGTCATTGGTTTAACCAAACTTTTTGTGATTTTACTTTGATCTTTCCTTTTAAAAAAATCATTTAATTAGTTCGGTCATTTTTTTAGTAAATTACTAGCTAAAATAAATCATTTACAAACGTTTTAAAACTATGGTTAAACTATAAATTTGCTAAAATGTTTGGATGAAAACTTAGGCTTGTTGAAATAGATGTAACACGATATAGATACCTACGTTTTTATTAAGTTTTCATCCAACATTATATTATAATAATTTTCATATGTAATAGTTCGAATAGATTAAATTATGTCACCAAACAACTATATTTCAACGGACAATTATGTAGTTCAAATCTCTTACGTTTATTCAAGTAATAATCCAACATTTTAAATAGGGTAAATGATACATGTACTTTTCTTTAGCATAAACGATATTATCTTGTGGAAGAGAGACAACTTGAGAGTTATTATTATTATCACTGTTATGATCATTATTATCATCATCATCATTATCACTACAATTATAATAATAGTAATTATTGTTATCATCATCATTATTATAATTCTGTAATTTAGGTTAAATGGTATGAAATATATGCTAAATTACAGTAGTTTACTTCGCCATTATGTTCATTTTGATGATTTAAAGTGGGGGAAAATGGGTGTAGTGGAAGCAACGGGGATGCCATATTTGAGGGCGTATTTGGACTCAGTGGGGAGGCCGAGTTTTAAAAAAGGATGCAATTACGCAGCTGGTGGTTCAACTGTTCTTCCCGCAACGGCTGCATTTATCAGCCCCTTTTCCTTTGGGGTTCAGATCAACCAGTTCCTCCATTTCAAATCTAGGGTTCTTCAACTTCGAGCCCAAGGTATAAATTGAAAGAAACAAAAAGTTCAAATATGTACAAAATCTCTTATAATAATATGTTTGTATTTTATGTCAGGTGATAAAAAAATTGGGAAGTTCCTACCAGTAGAAAAATACTTCAAGGATGGAGTTTATATGTTTGATATTGGCCAAAATGACCTAACAGCAGCATTTTACTCTAAAGCTCCTATGGATCAAGCAATTCCCACCATTTTAACTGAGTTTGAGATTGGTCTTCAGGTAAGTACTTCACACCCAATCAGAAATTTTAACCTAATTTTGATAATTATTTATTATTTTCTTTTTTTAATTCGACAACAAAGCTAATTTGTAAAACATACTTTTTACCTATTTTTTAGAAACTGTATGAGCAAGGAGCAAGAAATTTTTGGATCCACAACACTGGCCCTCTAGGCTGCTTGGCTCAAAACATTGCTACATTTGGAACTGACCCATCAAAGCTCGATGAATTTGGCTGCCTCACTTCACACAACCAAGCTGCCAAATTCTTCAATTCTCAACTTCACGATCTCTCTAAAAAACTACAATCCCAATATGTCGATGCCACCATCATATATGTCGATATCTACACGATAAAATTAAACCTCATTGCCAATTATTCTCAATTAGGTCAGTCGGACTAATTTAAGATTTGTTAACTAGGAATGATTTCTAAAAAATATGTTGTATATGTTATTCTCCTAACTTGGTCGTTGTGTTTTTAATTACATTATTGTGGTAGGTTTTGAACAACCTATTATGACTTGTTGTGGCTTTGGAGGTCCTCCGCTAAACTATGACAGTAGAATCAGTTGCGGGCTAACAAAGACGTTGAACGGGACGGTGGTGACAGCGAATGGGTGCAAGGATAGCTCGAAGTATGTGAATTGGGATGGAGTTCATTATACAGAAGCTGCAAATGAGTATGTTTCATCACAAATACTCACCGGAAAATATTGTGATCCACCCTTCTCATCAGTTCATCAAAAAATGCCTTTCTTTTTCAAGTACTTCAAGTTCTAGTAATTTTGCTATATTCCATTTGATTAGATGGATATTAACTTCATTTCTATCATACATCTTTATCATAACCTTAGTTTGTATTATATATATGTATATATATGTGGTAAGAATAATTCAATTGAGGATTTGTAAAACTATATGATCTCACACTATCTTGTGGTGTATGATCAATGTTTAGTGACATGTCCAATATATATACATGTTTTGGGAATGATGATATTTTATGTACTTAAGACCAAGGTCTTAAATGTGGATACTAATTTATTTAATTTTAACACGCAGTAATTACTTACTCAAATAAAGTATTATTGTTTTGAGAAATTAATGTTTAATATTTTAAAAATTATTTAGTAAATATCATTAAAGTTCTTAAATTTTAGTTTTTTTATTTGCTTGTAACTGTATCATTGTTTAATGGTCAATAATAATTGATACATGACCTTACATTCTCGAAGTGGAAGATTCAATCATCAATCCCTATAAATTGGTTTTCTGTACTAATAAAATATTAGGTCAAAATGAGATTTGATGGTATTGCCCCATGCATTAGTATTCAACCATGAATATAAAAAGCTTAAACCACGGTGTAAATATCATATAAACAATAAATATGTAAATTTACATGGGTTGTTTTCAAATATGATATTTATAAATAAATATAACAAAATTGTAATAGACTATGACATTAATTTTACTGTTTTGTCATTTAAAATAATTATTTTTAAATTTTTTAAAATATTTATTTAATGATTAATTTAATATTGTTTTAGTGGGTTAATTTTCTAAAACTATTCATCAACTTCAACATTTTTTTATCGATATTTCAATCAACATTTTCATATATAACTAATACTTCAGTTTACATTGTCATTTTAAACCCACTCTCCTAAACACATTCCACTTTTTTTTAGCAAGCTAGCTAGTTCGGTGATATATCTATCGTCTAAGTTTCTAACTTTTTCAAATAATTAAAATTTAAGTTCTGGTTTTCAATTTATTTTTACTAAATTATAAAGCTCATACAAAATCTCAGAATCTGCTTCCGTATATATATATATATGTATATAGTATGTCTCCTCAAATTTCCACCGAATAAACGAAGAAAAAAAAATCATATTATATACCATATAATGTGTGTTCATGTTAACACCTCTTTCTTTCTAAGGTCCTTGAATTAAAATAAAAATTTACAACTTTAATTTCCCATTAGGACTCCCAATTAAGAATGTGTAGAATGTAAATTATAATTAAAAAAATTGTATTTTAATGGAAAATGAAAAAAAATAAAAGAAAGAAGAAAATTAATTTTCGAACAACCCCCCACATTTTGCTTAATAGCAAAATGATCTTTTTCTTTCCTTAGCAAACTTTCTTCTATTTTTGAAAATTTTATTTAAAATTTTAACTTCAAAATTGTCCTTATATATTTATTTATATGTAATTTGCAAAATGGACTCTCCCTTCAAATTTAGTTTCATTTTAATTATTTGCCTTTTTTTTAATTTTTACCACCTAGAAACTTTTGCAATTAATTTTCATTTTAGACCCTATTACTTTATTGGCAAGGATTAATTAAAACTCAATGTAACAAAAATAGACATGTTTATACCTAGAAATGACAATATAAATCTAATTATTGGCCAAAAGTAATGGCTTAAAGTTAAAATATAATCCAAATATATTTCTTTACTAACTTTACTAGCTAGCCATGCTATTTTAACTTGAATGATTAGAGATTTAAGTGTAGCTTAACCTATAAATTGATACTAATTATATTCAATCTTTTAAAAGGAATCTTAAAAAAAAAAAAAAAAAAAAAAAAAAAAAAAAAAAAAAAAAAAAAAACAAATTGGATGATAAAATAGTAAGTAATACCACTTACATATACCAAATCGAACAACATTCTTTTAAAGTTAAAAAATATACCAAATAAACATAAATTTAACGTTCTAACGATTTTGTTTTAATTTTATACATTTAAAATAATACTTATCCTCTTTAATTCAGTTTTTATAGACATTTTTTAAAAATAACAAAATAAATTAAGACGTTTATAAAGTATAACAAAATTTCAGATTCTATCGATAACAAACATTTGATAAACATTGGCTATCAATATCACTCATAGAAGAATATTGGTGTCTATCCAAGGTTTGTTATAATTAGAATTTGAAATTTTGCTATATTTTGTAAATATTTGATCAAATTTGTTATTTTTTATAATTTCTTTTTTTTACATGGTTTTCACCTATTTTATAGAAAACGCTTGAATTTCTTATCAAATATTTTTAAAAATAATTTTTTTTGGTACGGTTTGCTTTTTTACTTTTGAATTTTATGTTTTTTCCCCCTCAATCTCTTTCAATAGCAAAAAAAACATTATGACAATATGACTCATGTCACTACATTTTCTAAATTGCAAATGTAGCAAATTTAAAAGCTGATAACTTTATGATTATCGTCTGATAGCAGTTTGATATCACTAATTTTGTCATATTCACAATATGTAAAAAAAAATAAGTGTCATGTTCTGTTTTTTTAAATGATTTTGTCATTTGATGCAATTTTTCATTTTTATATTTCTAAGTGAACATTTGAATTTTTAGTCAATTTTTAAAATACAAACACAATTATTATTATTATTATTTTTACTTTGAAAAGGACTCGAAAAATGTAGACAACAAAATATATAGAAACATGATGTTACAAATTTAACTTTAAAAAACTAAAAACTAAAAGTCAAATAGTTAACAAAACGCCCTAATGCATGATAACGATTTTGTCGATGGTTTGTATTGTTGAAGATCATAAAGTAAAAACTTGAAGACATGACCTATTAGGGGAATGAATATTGTTAAAAAAAAGTAAACTTAATTTATAATAACAATAAACTAAGAATTAAATTAAATAGTTACACAAAAGAATATATAAAAAGGTTAAAAAATTAACTTTCAAATCCAAGTTTAGTTAGTTTTTGGTGGCTTAATTTAACAACCAATTTCCATATTTCTTCATGCAAAAATGTTATTTGAAGTTAGTGTATAGATTGAGGATAAGAGAAATCTTAGCTTAAATCCTTCACATTGCCTTCCCTTCAATTAAACCCTAACCTTCTTTCTCCGCCGATAAATTCCCCCCGCCGGAAAACGAATTTTTGATCATCGGAAAATCAAAATCCTCCGGTACTCTTATCTCTCAAGTATCGGCTTCCCCCAACATATATATATGGCGATTTCTTTCACCAAATCCTTCACGATTCCGCTGATGCTCACAATGTGTTCGACTATTCTCCGGTTGGGAAGTTCGTACGATTATCCGGCGGCCTTCAACTTCGGGGATTCAAATTCCGATACCGGAGAACTCACTGCCGGCAAGGGGTTTAGCCTGAACCTGCCGTATGGACAAAATTACTTCAATACATCTTCGTGTGGAAGATTCTCCAATGGCCGCCTCATCGTTGATTTTATCAGTAAATTTTCTAACACTCCATATTATCTCTTCGCTTTTTATACTTAATTTTCTTTTAATTTTTGAATTCCAAGGTGTCCACAATTAAATACAAGGCCAAAGTAATACTTAGAACTATTCATAGAAATATATCATCGTTAATTAAATTTTCTTATAAACAAGAACTTAGTTTAACTAACATCTAAGTATACGGGTAACAATTTGAAAAAAAATTGAATTAATTTAACGTGTGAATCAAAGAATAATTTGTTTATTTATTATTTAGTGTCGCAATTCTAAAATGTAGGTATGTGTTTTGGAACATAAATTTTCGAAACATACTTTATTTTAATCTTCAATCTTTTTAGGAAGTAATTGTCTTTTTTAAATAATTATATGAAAATTTGAATTTAAAACCTTACAAAAAAAAATAGATCTCAAAATATATTTTAAATTTTCATTTTTTAATAATTTAAAGCAGTGAAAAATTTATCACATGAAAATTTTAAACGTGTTTTAGACATTGAATATTAAAAATATACATTTTGAAAATTTAAGAGAAACATAATTTTAACAAAAACAATTAACCAAAATTATTAGGTTAATTTGTGGTCCGAATAGACATAACTCAATTATATTCAATGTTGCATGAAATTTCAATCTTCATTTTGTTTTAAATTTTATGTCAAATAAAAACATGATTTCAGGTTTGAGTTAAAATCACTTTTATTATATTCAGAAATTCCTTTAAATATATTTAAAAATTATGTAAATTAAATCAAATTTTAGGGGGGAAAATTAAATTTTGAAATTGCTCATTGTTTCTCTAATAAAAAATATTTCCAAATATATTTTTAAAAAACGAAATAGAAACAAATATGGAACTGAAATGAGGAATATTCCTCGTTCTTATCTTCACAATTAAATTGATTTCTTAATTTAAATTCTACATGTTTTATAGATGACATTTTAAGATTTGTATCATCTTAGTTTCTAAGCTTTACAAACATACATTTTTTGGTATTAAACTTTAGAAAACTAACAATTTTCTTTAGAAATATATATACAATTTGTATAATTAAATTTACTATTTTTGTTTATATTATTATTTTACCACCGTTAATCTCTCAAATACTTACCTAAAATATTAATCAATTTAGAACGTGTTTGAAATAGATTCTCAAATATTAACGAATTTAGTTAATCCAAACAAATCGATCATGTGACTTGATTACATACTTACTAAACATTTGCTAATACAAATATTCAAAGTATATGAAGTATCAAAACGACTATTTTTCATTAAATTGTGTAGACTCAATACAATCAGTAAATAATTTAAACAGAAAATTTAAAAATTAAGAATAATTAGAAAACAATTTTTTATAGTAATTTTGTTATTTTTAACAATTTAGCCCATGAGTGAAAAATAATATTGTGTTGTTTTTTTTTTTTTTAATTGTAGCAACTTAAGTTTAAATTTGGTCATTCATAGAGATTTTTTTTTTGTTTTTAATTAATTTAATTAATTAACCATTATTTTCATCATAGAAATTAAATAGTTACAAATGTTCCCTTGAAAAAGTTGTTATGAAATTAAAATTAAAGGAAAGTCTACTTTTTTTATTTTTTTTATTTAAAGTTTGAGTTTGATGTCTTTTTTATATTTTTAAGGATATAAAAGTAAAACAATTTTTTATTAGTTAACTAATAGTTGAATTATCATTTAAAACTATTTTCATTTTAAAAATTTAGGATAAAATAAGTATCAATTTCAAAGCTCAACAAAAGTGTAATTTGTCCATATAAATTTAATTATATGATTAAATCGTCACTTTTGCAAAAGTTTAAATTTAGTTTGATAAAAATTTAGTTTTTTCTAGATTTAAAAATTTATTTTACGATAGTTTTTCATATTTTTAAAGTAAATAAAATTTTGAAAGCTCAACTTAATTGGTAAAATATATATTTTTATCTAAGTCAATTTCAAACGAAGGAAAGAGAAAGAGTAGAAATAAATTTATTCCTTTCTACATCTCTACTTTGTTGAGTTGAAAAATAATAATGAATACTCCAACACAGAGACAAAAATCCTCATATGTTAGAGCTCTTTCCTTCCCCAATCACAAGTCACAGCAAATTCCTACGCTACAAAAGCCTTACCCTTTGCCTTTGCTTTGTCCCTTCCTTTTCCTTCCTTCGTCTTTTTGCTTACTGCTCACTGAACTGACCCACCATCACCAACCATTCCTTCAACGCCATCACTTTTCTTCTCCCATTTCTGTTTTCTCATCACTTCCCTCATGCCTCATATAAATCCAACCCCCACATCAATGCCGCACCCAAATCCTCCTCTCTTACACTGCCGGCCATGTCCACACTCACCCACATCCTCACCTTCTTCATCCTCTGCTTTCCCTTTGCCAGATCCAACCCTTTCTCTCGCCCGGCTGTTTTCAACTTCGGAGACTCCAACTCCGACACTGGCTGCCTTGTGGGTGCCGCCATTGAGAGCATCAACCCCCCTTATGGCCACCGCTTCTTCGGACACCCCTCTGGGAGATACTGCGATGGCCGCCTCATTGTTGATTTTCTCTGTAATTTTTTGTTTCTCTAACACCATTTTCAGTTTTCGTTTCTCCGATCGCATATTTCTCCTGTTTTTGTTTTCCTGCTTTTGTTCCTGGGCTTCTCTGGACTTTCTGTTTAGTGGTTGGTTTTCTATCAAATTTTGTATTTTTGAGAGTTGGATTTTCGGTTTTTGAATCTGCAATCTCGTATTTCCATTGCTTTAGATTCTCGTTGATTTTCTCTGCTGTTTTCACTTCTTAACTCTTCCATCTGCCATTTCCCCTTTTTTGCCCTCCTCTGTTTTATGTTTGAGAATTTTGTTGTTTTCATTGTTGATTTTCTGTCCTTTCAAGTTTTCTACCACTGTTCTCAATGCTAGAGATTCTTGTGCTTTTTCTGCAATTTCGTGTTAACATTTCAATGTTCTTTCCGCTCTTTTTTTCTGTAGTGGATGCCATGGATATGCCTTTTTTGAATGCTTATCTTGATTCCCTTGGGGCGCCGAATTTTCGGAAGGGATGCAATTATGCAGCAGCAGGCTCGACTGTCCTTCCAGCAACTGCCACCTCTGTTAGCCCTTTTTCCTTTGGGGTTCAGGTGAATCAGTTTCTTCATTTCAAAGCTAGAGTTCTTGAGCTTCGAGAAGGAAAAGGTATTTTGGTAATCTTCTTGAACATGAACCTTGAAATCTCGGAGAGACCATTTTTTCTAATGATTTTTTCTGTTGCTTTCTTTAGGAGGTAAGAAACTTGATAAGTACCTACCAGCTGAAGATTACTTCCAAAAGGGGCTTTACATGTTTGATATTGGCCAGAATGACCTTGCTGGTGCATTTTACTCCAAAACTCTTGACCAAATTCTTGCCTCAATTCCTACCATTTTAGCTGAGTTTGAGAGTGGAGTTCAGGTTAGACTCGATGGTTTCTTTCTAAGTCATCTTTGCACAATGGTAATTTAGTTTCGATGTGTTTTTACCTACTTGATTTTGTGTTGGGTTCAGATATCTTTTTTGAATTTGGACATTTTTGTAGCTTGGCTTTGAATGTTTGGAGGTTATTTTGTATAATTTTTTGGTGGTTGATGATGGCTTTAGTTATAAATAGGCATCCTATATAGAAATATTAAGTTATTAATTCTTAACCAGCCTTAGGGTAGCTAAAGTTTGTCTTGTTCTATGAGATCAATCGAGGACATAAGTGGGGTTGGACATTAACATAAATTACCATTGTGAAATCCGACCTGTTAGTCTGAAGCTTAGTTACTGCCAAGTGAAATGTCGGAAAACAAAACAAAGAGAGGGTGACAGTTCAAGTTCATTTTCTCTATCATATGACAAGACTTTATAGCTGTAAAATGTTACATTTTTGGTTATTACTTGATTTTGATATGCCTTGAATATGTTATATGTCACTTTGAATGACCAAGCATGGGCTTATGACTATGTCATATGATATTTTCTCTAGTCCCTTCTCTACTTGTAGACATAGCTAACACATTTTTAGTAAACCACATGAACTTGTGTGTCGATTTTCTATAGTTCAAACATAAGTATTGCACCAAGGAAAATTTGGGAAACAGAATAAGTAGAGGGTGAAAGTTCGAGTTAAGTTCATTGTCTATATGTCATATGGTAAGAGTTTTACTGCCATTACTTGATTATTCTCTTTGGAATGCCTTGAATTTGTTATTTAACATTTCGAATGACCAAGCATAAGAGCTTCTAAATCTGAAATTTGATATTTTCTCTTTAATAATAAACTGATCTCTCCCTTTGGCTATAGACATAGCTAATACATTGTTAGTGAACCATATAAACCAATTGCCAATTTTCTATTGTTTACGTATTTTCAGTTTTTTTCGTTTGTCAATTCCATAACAATCCCTTTTGCCTACTTTTTAGAAACTGTTCGACCAAGGAGCTAGGAACTTTTGGATACACAACACGGGCCCTCTAGGATGTTTGGCTCAGAATGTTGCTAAATTTGGAACTGACCCATCAAAACTTGATGAATTTGGATGTGTTAGTTCACACAACCAAGCAGCCAAGCTCTTTAATCTACAACTTCATGCTCTCTGTAAAAAACTGCAGGGCCAATATACTGATAGCAACATTACGTACATTGATATCTACTCGATCAAATCAAATCTTATTGCCAATTATTCACGACTGGGTCGGCCATCTTGCTAATCTTCTGTATTGATTTAATCTCGTTTTCTATTAATCCTGTCAAATCTGATGACTTGCTATATTTTTTGTGTGAATGGCAGGGTTTCAACAACCTATTATGGCTTGTTGTGGCTATGGAGGTCCACCTCTTAACTACGACAGTCGAATCGTATGTGGACAAACAAAGACGTTGAATGGGACATTGGTCACGGCGAAAGGGTGTGATGATAGCTCAGAGTACATCAATTGGGATGGAATTCATTACAGTGAAGCTGCAAATCAGTATGTGTCATCACAAATACTCACTGGGAAGTATTCTGATCCACCCTTCTCAGACAAAATGCCTTTCCTTCTCAAGCTCAAGTTCTAGTTCCCTTAATTTATTCATTACCCAATTGATAACTGATATATATATATATATGTCTAAATGTCAGTATTCATTTTGGGATTTCAAACCAAGATCTGACCAGGGGTCAATGAACAATGGATTTATGTTTGGACGTTGAATCAAATAATCCATTATCTAAATTCATTTTATGGCTCCTATTTCTAGATTACAAACACAGTACATAATGGGTAAGGATAAATCGAAGTTACAAGTGTTGTAAACGAGTTATAACTTTGCTCTCCCTTCTTAATTGGATGGAATCTGAAACAATATGAATCCAACTTTTCTAAATAAAGTTAAACTTTGTGCTTGAATATTATTTTGTTTCTAAACTTCAATAGCAATAACCTTCATATCAAATTTTCTTGGAAGAGATCGTAATACTTTTCTCACAAACCTTTCTTCAGATATTCCTTCCCCAAGATTAAAGGCATCATTAGCAATTTCTAACACTCGGTACATTGTATTCTGTTATGGTTTCCTCTTCCATCATTCGTAATGATTCGAACTTTGAGGTTATCAACAGTAAACGAGATGTTCTTACTTTAGAAGTTCCTTCAAAGGCTACCTCGAGTTTCTTCCATGCTTCTTTAGCAGTAACACAGGAGTTGATTAGTTTGAACATATTCAGATCGACTCCATTGTATATAGCATTAAGAGCTCGAGAGTTTCTCAAGGACCCCTGCTCTTCTACATCAGTCCAGTTTTCCTCTGGTTTTGGCACATACTTGCCTTCAACAGTAATCATTGGTGGACTCCACCCAATTTTAACAGCCTTCCATGCCTTTGCATCCAGAGACTTCAAATATGAAGTCATGCGAGTTTTCCAACATGAGTAATTTTTCCCATCCAAGACGAGTGGTCTTGCTGCAACAGTTACTTCTCTTGATATCTCCATTTATGTCGAACCCGCTCTGATACCAATTGAAAAAATGAGTTAGGTGTCGTTTAGCTATATCGCAAGATTATAACTATTCGTTTAGCTAAAGTATATAGATAATAGAACACATTGCACTTTGGTAACCCAGTTCAGCAAATATTGCCTACATCTGGGGAGCTTCTCTACTCAGGTAAGGAATATTATTGAAATTCATAATATGTAACTATCTCATTGGTTACATTAGATACTCAAATAATAATCATTAATAAACTCAGGCTCCCCCTGAGAATGTGCGGAATAAACTCAGGCTC
>CM046887.1:15900203-16088774 GCA_025688845.1 Cucumis hystrix
AGGCTCCCCCTGAGAATGTGCGGAATAAACTCAGGCTCCCCCTGAGAATGTGCGGAATAAACTCAGGCTCCCCCTGAATAAACTCAGGCTTCCCCTGAGTGGATGCAGAATCTCTTTGAAGACTACTTCAGACTCCCTCTGTCTTCAAGGAAGCCTGAGTGGATGCAGAATCTCTTTGAAGACTACTTCAGACTTCCGCTGTCTTCAAGAACTGATCCCTCAGTTCTACTGTCTTCATATCAACATATGTCTTATTTTCGTTTTGTTCATAATCATATCGAAGCATATAATAACAGTGATTAGATCAACATCAGATAGTCATGACAATCTTCACCTTTTTCGATCTGTCAGGCGAATTCGTGATTCTTCTTGCATAATTGTCCTGATTTTTCGCCCACAACCACAGTCAACATCTTCTGATATATATATTCTCAGAAAATATCCCGTCAATATCTTTTCCACAATCACATAAAACGATCTTATCAATTCCTAAATCATAGGGATATTGAATATTTTTTATAGAAGAATTAGGAATTTGACAAAATATCCTAACAAGTTGGATTTGATCTTAAATCCAATTTAAAAATAAAAAATAAAAAACATAACAAAAAATAAATCTTGGAACTAAAGGACACACAGTATAGGACAATCTTCTATATATCATCTATAATATATATAAGTTTTAATTTGTGTTTCTCCATAATAGTATTGAGTTAAGTTTTGTGTTCTAATCACTCTTTGATTTTATGATAAATTTATATTTAGTTTTTTTCTTTAATATAATTAATTATAGTAGAAGTTTCACACTATTTTTTGAATTAATTATAATTAAGTTTAGTGAAATTAAAGAAAGGATGTGAAAAGTTGAATGTAAATGATTTTTCATTTACATTTTAGAAATTAATTAAAAATTAAATATCTTATTAATTCTAATTAACCATATAATTTAAAGATTTGAAAGTTGAAAAGTATCATTTATTTCTTCCTTAACTACATTTGTAATTCTCTCTATATATATAGGCACAAGTTCTATCTTGTGCTCACAACAATAAGCCATGGCAAGTTTGATGTTTAACAATATTGTTGGTAGTTCGATTTTAGAGATATGGAAGGGTTGGAAAGAAAAAAGAAAAGGTGGAATCAAACATATAGCTTATTCTATCCATCAACTCAATAACTGAAAACAAAAAATATGTTATCAAACAATAGTTGGTTGGCGAAGAATCACTTTTAGAATGTATTCACTTTCGAACTTTAAATGCTACTAATAAAATTGTATTTTACGTGCATAGCACATGTTTAATACTAGTAACATGAAAAGAATCTACCCAATATATTATTTTGCATTAGAATAATTGCATAAATAAAAATCAAGACTCAAAATGATAATAGAGATATTACAATGCAAAAAATTGTATATATAGAAAAATTTAGCTTAAGCTTTTAGAATTTATCTATGGTAGATCATATCACTAATAGAAGTCTATTAATGATATATCATATGACTAGTATGAGTCACGATATATCGGTCTATTATTAATAAATTTTGTTGAATCACATATTTGTGATTTTTTTAAAAAATGTAGTTAAGCTGGCCATTAAATTTTTTTAAGAAAAACAATGAAGAAATCTCAGATCAAATACACATATACATACGAAAGAAATATATTTTACCTTAAATCTTTTCCCAAATCTTTTAATGAAGCTATGTCGCAAATCAAGTCCAACAAGATTTTTGGTAATGAAGCACGACGGCAAAGTTCGATGAGCAAATCCATGCCACTCAAACCACTTTAAGCTATTAGGTAGGTACTTAATCTTTGTACCAAATTGTGCATTTCGAATGATAAGCAATCTCAAAATTTTCATGCTTCTAAAGAATGCTTCTGGATCTACATTTACCTTTGTGGGTTTAGTCAAGCCCAATTTTATGGCTTTAATTGCATCTGTTCCCTCCATAGTCATAGATTTAGTAATTTAACATTATTGACAACTTACTTTTGACAAACATTTATTATCAGGTGAAGTCCCGAAAATAATTAAATTATTCAATATTTTAGGAAAGAGTTACTCACCGAATTATTAACAAACACGTCCCAAATGTCCTGCTCCAACCAGAGTCTACTCCTCTTTCCAGGCTCAAATGATTCATTATGAACTATGCTATGACCCATCTGTTGTATTAACCCATGCATTTGCACTCTATCCTTTTCAACCGTAACAAGTGAAAGATTCATGAGTATCATAATTCCAAAATCTACGTTCAAATGGCATGCACTCAACATTTTTTTAGCACAATTATTGTATTTTTCTCCTACAAATAAACAAGAAATATCAAGAAAAATATCCTTTACTCCGTCTTCGAGCCCATCAAAACTTAATTGAAGAATATCTTTAATATCATTGCTCAAAGAGTTTTCAAATTTATCCAATATACTTCTCCATTCTGTTTGACCTCTATTACAAAGGAAAGAACCCAGAACAACAAGAGCCAAAGGATGACCTTTACAATAACTTGTAGCACGTTCTGCAAGGTCTAAATAATTAGTTGATGGATGACTTTCCTTAAAAGCAGGCCAACTAAGAAGCTCAATAGCTTTGTCTTGATCCAATCCTTGAATGCTGTGCATTTCATCAAATCCATGGCTAGAAAGTAAATGACTATTCCTCGTTGTCACTATGATTTTACTACCTTGACCAAACCAATCACGTCCACCAACCAATGCTTCTAATTGCTCGAGCTTATCCACATCATCCAGAACTATCAGAACTTTCTTTGAACGCAGTCTATTTCTTATGATGGTAATTCCTTTATCAAGATTGACAAACTTCAAATCATCCTTTAAGATTTCATAGAGTAGGTTTTGCTGTAGTTGAACAAGGCCATTGAATTGCTTTGAAGCTTGTCGAACATTTGATAGAAAGCAGCACCCTTCAAATTGGCTAGCTATTTTATTGTATAAAGCTTTAGCCAAAGTTGTCTTACCAAGGCCTCCAATGCCATATATCCCCGCCATGTAAACACCAATACCAGACTCATACTCATTTTGTGTCCAATAATGGAATTTGTTTCCCTTCTTCAGATGATGTGAGTGAAACTTCATGTATTCTAGTTGAGAATCAATTCCAACTGGATACTTGGCGACATATAAGGGTGTGCGAGTGCGATTTATTGTAGATAACACTTCTTTAACAAGATCTCGAATAAGATCAGCCTCCCTCCTGTTTGTTGAGTACATAATCATATCAAAACTAAAGAATGATGTACACAGTTAATTAAATGGCATCTTGAGAGAGAATGGGTCTACTAAAACAAAAATTGTGCAGTGTGCTCGTTGATAAATGAGTAAAAAGAACATGGCATTGAAAATGAGATCTGGAAAAGATAGGACAAGCAAGATTTACGTAAAAATATATACCTATAAGATCCTAGATTCCAACCAGACAAGTTAGCAGCAGTAGTTAAAGCTTTCCTCCAATTTGGGTCTTTGTTTGAAACTTAGGCTGATGTTTGGCCAGTGCTTCTCCGAAGCTACCAGTTTGTTTTCGTATATCCGACGGATCCACCTTATAGAAAACTGGGAAAACATTCTGGCCCTTGGATTTCTTACACTCGATTATTTTCACCAATTCATCCAGACACCAGGAAGAAGATGCATAATTTTGAGAGAATATAACAATGGAAATGGAAGCTTCCTGTATAGATTTGAAAAGGGTATCAGAAATTTGCTCACCCCTTTCGAGCTTGTCGTCTATGATGACGTTGACCCCCTTTTGACGCAAGGCCATATCAAGATGACTGGTGAAATTGGTGCGAGTATCCTCTCCTCTGAAACTCAAAAACACATCATAACTCCATTCGAAAGCCATGGATTCTGTTGCAGCAGTGGAAGAACCCATCAGAAGACACGCAGAGATTGAAGCAAAGAAAAATCGACAACGCAACGTTTGTGGAGAAAACAGAGCAAAAATGAAGAAGAAGAAGAAGAATGTGATAGATAAAGTGGAAATGTAAATATTCTTCCACGGAGCAGAATTGTTCACATTGAAGAAGTGGGCATCGCCCTTTGAATTTGATGATTGATTCAAAGTCCATCGAAGGACTTTCCTGGATAATTTGCTTTATTTCCGTGCTCTTTCGCTTATCTATTAATTATGGTTAAAATAAAGATATCGTTAAGAGTCTTAGAATTATAAACATATATAGATACCCATTATGCTTTAGTGTTCATTGCCATGATTTTCATGTGAGCTGAAGAAGATACCAAACTCATATAATTCAGCTCATGCTCATGCTTATGCTACATTTTGAAGAAGATACCAAACTCATGCTTCTCAAATTGCACATTTTATGGGTTTTGTAAGATCTACATGGTTGAAAATTGAAATTTCTTTCAAAAATGATTTTTTTTTAGATTTTTTAAATTTATTTTAGAAAAATTATAGAAAATAACAAATTTGACCAAATATTTAAACAAAATTTCAGATTTTATGGATAATAGATATTGTTGATATCCTTGATAAACAACGATAAAATCTATTCTATCTTGGATAGAATCCAAAATTGTGTTATAATTATTTTAATTTATTTTATTATTTTTAAAAACGACCTTTTATTTTATTTATTTTAATGTTATATATTTTTTTATTTTATTGTGTCTCATACTTTTATCACATTTAAGAAATATTATGTAGATTTATTTCCACAGTTAATAGTTAATAGAAATACAAGAATCGACAAGAAATACAAAAAGTATATAGACTAAACGATACCTAAATCAAAATGTAGGAAAATGATTAAAAATATATTTACAAGTAAATAACAAAAAAAAATTATTATATCAATGATAGAAATTGATAGACTTCTATCCTATCATTGATTATCAATGTTACTGATAGAATGATATATGTCTATAAAATGTTTGTTATTGATAAAATATCTCCAATTTTGCTATAATTTATAAATATTTGGTCAAATTCACTATTTTTTACCATTCTTATTTTAGAATTTCATTGGTAAGTTATAAAAATATGTAAAAAGTAAATTTACAAACTTATTAAGAAAATTTAATAGAACATTATAAAGAAAATGTGTGTATAATTGGTTGACGAAGTTAAAGCAAATAGAAATAGACAAGGTTGAACCATATTAAATGTCAATTATGAACCAACCCAAATTCTTCAAATTGACAAAATGAAAAAATATAAGGGTAAAACAAACCAACTCAACCCATAAGTTAATCTATCTTTCATTCCTTTATTTTCCACCAAAAAGTTAAACTTATCTTTTCTAGGAATGATATCATAAATAACCTAAATATGGTAGATTAATTTTTAAAAATTTATAATCAACAAACAACAATATTAGGTTAAATCAATAATAATAAAAGATTTTTTAAAAAATATATTATCTACAAAATATTTACTAAAAATATTTTTTAAAAAAAGTATAAGAGAAAAATAATAAAAAGAAAAAATATCACTGAAGAAAGAGGATGATAAATAAAATTAAAATAATATATAAACCCAATCCTTAGCCTTTGATTTGGTTAATCCATTTGTTAGCCGGTTTTTTTTTTTTTAACATCCCTGTATATATACCCTGAACCAGTCCAACCCGTAAAATTTCTTTTCCCTCTTCTGTTCAGTCCCCAGCTCGAGATCTGTGTCATCGTCGGCTCTCCTCCCACCGCAAATCGCCCCCTTCCTTCTCTCTCTTATCCGCCGTCTATCAACTCCCACACGAACTCCGACCAGTGACTCCGTCTTTTCGTCAGAGCCACGTTTGTTTCAGCTGCGTTTTTTTCTCTCCCGTTTCGGTAAAGACCATTCTTATTATTCGATTCCAGTTTAACGCTACTAATTCCCAAACCCTTTTAGGCCAGTTTTAGGTGTTGAATCTCTGTTTAGATGATTCTGAATTCATTTTAAGTGATTTAATCTAGTTTATGACCATTAGGTTCTATCTACTAGATTACTCATTCCAAATGCATTTTGAGAGTTTCAATAAGGTTTCGAACCATGTTTTTTCTTTCGTTTTAATTATTATTTAGGAGTCTGCAGTGAAGTAAACTTCTTAAGTTAGATTATGTGCCCTATTAAATCAATTTGTAAGCCATAGTCATTTTCAAGGTTATTTTGAGGGTTCTCTTATTTCTTCTATTCTGGAATCTATCTCTTGTACCTTTTGTTGTGTGAATTTGATGGAACCCGGACATATTGAAATATACCCGATAATTGAATTACAAGATAGACCAATTTTTGGAGGTACTTGTACCCTCCCATTCTTGAGATCACTCTCAAGCCCTAATTCATTCTCCAAAATATTTTCTATCTTCTTCATTCCCCTCAATATTTTCTATCTTCTTCATTCCCCTCCTGCTTTCTTTACAACCAACGAGTGTAACAAACCCCCTAATTAGTTACTAATATGCCCTTGGTAGTCTAATAACACCCTAATACCATTTCTATCAAAATTTTCTTGGAAGATTAATTTTCTGTGTGTTTGCCTAATTCTGTTGCCAATTGCCATAAGTACAACTATATCACTGACCCATGTCTTCTTTTCTATTTTGGCTAGGGTTCTCAATAACGTCGGCCTTACTCTCAAATATCCCTTCGGTTTCTTCTGAAGATGGCTACTGCATCAGGTACATTTCAAATGCAATAATTTTATCTATAACAAGAAGTCTCGGTAGAATTATGAACATAGTCTCACTTTTTTTGTGTCTTGCTCGATGTTTTTTTTGTGAGTTGTGGATTGTTGAACCAGGTGTGGTTTTGGTTCTCTTCTCTCTTTTGAAAATGATACGAGGGTTTTCATTTAGCAGATGAAAGTAAACTATTGCTCAAAGTACATTTGCTTCTCCTTTAATATTGCTGAATCTAAGTTCAGACTGAAAACCAAAAGGGCAATGGGAGAAGGGATTAATCTTGGGTGACAGTGGTTACCCTATTAAGTTAGAATAGAATAAAGCTACCATCCTATTATAAAACATTGTTTTGAATGTTCTCTCCTTGGCATTGCAGTTGCTTTCAAATCTAGGGAGGATCATCGCAAACAACTGGAATTAGAGGAAGCACGTAAGGCAGGGCTTGCACCGGCTGAGGTCGATGAAGATGGGAAAGAAATCAACCCTCATATTCCTCAATATATGTCCTCTGCACCTTGGTATCTTAATGCTGAGAGACCAGTAAGTTTTTCTGTTTCTCACTCTTTTACTGGATTTTATGTTCCTTGTTCATGATGATTGAATTCCTTTGGATCTTATTCTAGAGTTTAAAACATCAAAGGAAATGGAAATCAGATCCGAATTATACAAAATCCTGGTACGACAGAGGTGCAAAAATACATCAGGCAGACAAGTATAGGAATGGTGCATGTGAAAAGTAAGTAAGATGAACATAGGGGACATTGAATTAGATCTCACTTGTTTATTAAATGTTTTTCTATGAAAAAGATGTCCATATTATTGGCTTAGAATTGGTAGATTCTTTTGAATGTGGATGGCTAAGTTTCTCATCAGACAAACAAAACTATTGCTTTTTCTCTTTGCCTGTGTATTGAGTAGTCTTACGTACTAGTGGCACTTTACAATGCTTTTATATGTTTATCTCTATTGGAAGAAGGAGCCTTTAAAATCATGGTCTATGACTTTATGGCTGCGTAACTTTTGCTGGATATGCATTGTTCTTCGTTCATAATCTTGAAGTTATGGATGCGTTTAAAACTCATTTACAACTTGAAGGTTTGAAAATAGGGTTTTATTTTGGGCCATGTGTTTTTCTTTGTGGATAAATGTTAGTCATTTAGAGTTTTTGATTGCTCTATTTCTGCAGCTGTCTAAGAAAGAAAATTTTAACTAAAGATTGAATGCATGATCCTTGTAGTCTACTTAGGATGTTTGTTATGTTGGCCACCTTGAGGCCCTTAATTCAATTATTTTGTAGATGAGTTTGCTCCTTAATTTCTTTCGGTGTACAAGGATGAAATTTAAATTTGTCTCCCTGCCTCACCTGCAAATACATGATCTAACAATGACATTAAACTTTCATATGTTACTGTACAGATAGGTATAGTTTAAAATATTACGGGTTTGGAATGGAAGTTTCCTCTTTATCATAAAATTCCCAATCTATAGTATGTCCTAATTTTCCACTTGTTTATTTTTGTTTTCTTATGACTTAACTGACATATTTGCATGTCCAGTTGTGGAGCTATGACACATGATTCAAAGTCATGCATGGAAAGGCCCCGAAAGGTAGGAGCAAAATGGACAAACATGCACATAGCACCCGATGAAAAGATAGAGACGTTTGAACTTGATTATGATGGAAAAAGGGATCGTTGGAATGGTTATGATCCAGCAACCTATGCTCGTGTCATTGAGAGGTATGAGGCTAGAGATGAAGCAAGGAGAAAATTTTTGAAAGAGCAACAACTTAAGAAATTGGAAGAGAAAAATACCAAGCAGAATGAAGATGATGAAGTTAGTGCTGAAGATGAGGATGAAGATGATTTGAAGGTTGATGAGGCAAAGGTAGATGAAAGCAAACAAATGGACTTTGCAAAAGTTGAGAAGCGTGTACGTACAACAGGTGGTGGAAGCACAGGAACTGTAAGGTACGTTATGTCACCTTTTACGTTTGTTTATCCTTTTATTCCTCCCTAACTTAGCTCTTTTCTAGAGCATATGAATCTTTTTTCTAATTACTTCTTCACATCTTAGGAACTTGCGTATTCGGGAGGATACGGCTAAATATCTTCTAAATCTTGATGTGAATTCTGCTTATTATGATCCCAAAACTCGGTCCATGCGTGAAGACCCTCTTCCTGATGTCGATCCAAATGAAAAATTTTATGAAGTAAGAATCTGAAACAAGTTAATGAAGTTTCTGTTTGGTCTCAATTATAACAACGTAATACTTATCAGTTTGCATGGATCTAATTTTCTTGATCATCTCTATTAAAATAGGGTGATAACCAATATAGAATCAGTGGGCAAGCTTTGGATTTCAAGCAACTCAATGTGCATGCTTGGGAAGCATTTGACAAAGGTCAAGATATCCATATGCAAGCTGCTCCGTCACAAGCTGAACTTCTCTATAAGAACTATAAGGTTATTAAAGAGAAGTTGAAGTCACATACGAAGGATGCCATCATGGAGAAGTATGGGAATGCTGCTGATGAGGAACAGCTGCCTCGGGAACTTTTACTGGGACAGAGTGAGAGGCAAGTTGAATATGATCGTGCTGGCAGAATTGTTAAAGGCCTGGTATTAAATCTAATCCAAACTGTCCTTTTTTCCCCTCAACAGAGGACTACTTCATTGTCATGTAGCATATTTGACCGACTATGAGTTAATATATGGTTTTGTTTTAGAATAATGTCCTTCCTGTCACATTTTTACTTTGTTACTTCTGATGAGATTAATACCTAACTATACTTTATTTTCTGTATCATGCTTCCACACTTTATCAGACCGATTATCTGGAAGCATGGAAAGAAGAGTCAAAATTTCGTATCCTGTTTCTGTTTGTTATCCCATGCGTGCTTGTGGATGGAGGGTAGGGAGTCAAATGTCTGTTGCACTTTTGAAAATGCATGATTAGTTGAATTCTAATAATGAAGGCATCATGGCAACTGTTTGTATGCATTCTCTCATGTACAATGTTATCTGCTTGTTTATTTTAGTATATTAAGTTTTAGTCATTATGTTGGGATTTAGTGAACCACTTTTAAGAATAATATCTTCCTTGATATTTAAGTTCTTGAAAATAAATGTTGTGTTGTCTATTCAATAATTTATAAAACAAATATCATGTATAAATTTATCATTCATTATATCTATCCATTAGTACTTGCTAATTATGATATAGCAATGTCATATTTTAGCGTCTTTTCACTTTTTTTCTGAAACAGTGAAACTAATAGATTCTGATTACAATGCTCAATCGCAAGGTGGTTTGCGTTGTAGTTAATGAAGCCATATGGCCAAAATTTGGTCTAGCCCTTCAATGAATTTTACCAACTCCAGTACACTTGATGTATATTTTTTTTTTTATAAAAGCTATTAAAGCCCATAAAAGTTATGATAGACAAAGGTTATAATGCTGTTCATTCAATCTCAAATTAGAAAGTTTGAGATTAGAAGTGTTGCTGTTTTTGTATTTTGTGCATTTCATTTTCTCATTTTAATCTTCTTATCTCTGTTGTCTCTTGTCATGTTTTAGATGTGTGAGAGAAGCTTAAGGTTTGAAATTACTGATTGATTGTGATTTGTCTTCTAATTCCTTTTTCCCTCTTGAAGGAGATGGCTCTTCCTAAAAGTAAATATGAGGAAGATGTTTTCATTAATAATCACACGAGTGTTTGGGGATCATGGTGGAAGGATCATCAGTGGGGCTATAAATGTTGTAAGCAAACCATACGGAACAGTTATTGCACTGGGGCTGCCGGAATTGAGGCTGCTGAGGCATCAGCAGACTTGATGAAGTCTAATATAGCTCGCAAAGGAACTTCTGAAGGTTAGTGTACTTAGAAACCTGTGTTGTAGTTTTTTGAAAAAAATGGACCTATAATACCTTCCTAAATGTGGTAGTCCTGTTATTTTTTACAAAAATTGGCTTTCTTTTAACTACATGCATAAATGGTTGGAACATTCTTGTTTTGGAATTTTTTTTATGCTTCCTTAGTTTGGCTGATGGTTGTCTCCATTACACTGAATCAGATGTCCGTGTCCATGACACTAAATATATATATGTATTGAAAAATGAAACATTTTTCTTTACGAATGTAAATGTCGATTAGCTATCATATGCTTGCTACTTTCATGTATGAAGTTCATTAAAATCCTGAATGGTTTTTTTGACAACACAACAGATACACCAGCCCCAACGGAAGAGAAAAAGCTGGCTACATGGGGAAGTGAAGTACCCGATGATCTCGTCCTTGACCAGAAGAAGCTTACCGAATCTCTCAAGAAGGTATGACATTTAATTGCCCATCCCTGCAGTAATAGCTCATGTTATAATCAAGTTTAAAATCTTGGTTTTCTCCTAGTCACTTGTTTCTTACACAAGATTTTTTGTTTCGCTAGGAGGATGAAAGAAGAAAAGAAGAGAAAGATGAAAGAAAACGAAAATATAATGTGAGATGGAATGACGAGGTATGTAATTTTCTATTGTTTAAATCAATAGTAGGGGGTTCCGTTACTTAGTTTGAGTTATGTGTTAGATTTTTTCTTTGTTGGGCTCAAAATCATGCAACCTGGCCTTGTGCAGGTAACTGCGGAGGACATGGAGGCGTATAGGATGAAGAAGGTACATCATGATGATCCCATGAAGGATTTTCTCAACTAATCTAGCAAGATCGATGTATTGTAATATATGTTTTTCTTTTAACAAGAAACAACGAGTGAATTATCTAATGAGATACAAAAGGGAACTCAATTTTAGTGTATACAAAAAGTTTATCCTCTTTGTAACAAAGTGAGCTAAGTTTAGTTGTAATAAATGTTTGAATGAAAATAGTTGTCTCCAAAACTTAGCTTTGAGGATCTAAAATTGCTATAATATATATACACTAAGTTATTTCTCATAAATATCTATGGACATCGATGAAGATTTCTTTGGTACTTACATCGAACATTAATCAAGATGTATAGATAAATTTTATGATCACCATTGTTTTTTCATGCTATTCAACTCTCAATCCAATTGAATATTTTAATTTTTATTTTGTTTAGAGGTTAATTCATCCACTAATTAGTGTTAAAATAAGTTTGACTAATGTACAAATTAATCCTTACATATGTTCGGTAATAAATTTTAATGAAAAGAAATTGAAAATGATCTTGACAATAATATTGAAAATGTCAAAACCGACACGATAATAGAATGATTTTTCACAATTACTTATTAACCAAAAATCGAATAAAAGATAAAAATTGAAAGAAAAAACAATTAAAACTAAACATATAAAACTTGTACTATCTATTTCGATATCAAAAGTTTGATTCCTTATCTTAGGTTGGAAAACTAATTTGAGATCAACTCAGCTTAGCTTATAGTATAATTGAAAGTATACTATAAATTATGGTTGATTGCAAGAAAAAACTTCCAATCTTGGGATTCAACCAACAAAAAGAAGAATGTACATGATGAGTCTTTTTCACAAAACCCTTTTCTAGTTCTCTCTAAACCTCTTTTGCCTCCTTTCTTCTTCTTTTCTTTCTCCCTCTTTTTGCTTACTGAACTGACCGACCCACCACCATCACCAACCGTTTCTTCTCCCCCTCACATTCCCATATATGCTTACACTCCCATCCCCACATTCCCCTATGCCACTGCCATTTTCCCATCCTCATCTGTTCCAACCCCCATGGCCTCCCCCGCCGCCGTTTTCCTCTTCTTCCTCCTCTTTTTCGGTGTTCCGATGGCCAGATCCAGCCATTTCAACCGTCCCGCCGTTTTCAACTTCGGTGACTCCAATTCCGACACTGGCTGTCTTGTTAGTTCCGGGATTGAGACCATCGGCCCTCCTTATGGTCACCTCTTCTTCGGAAACCCTTCTGGAAGATACTGCGATGGCCGACTCATCCTTGATTTCCTCTGTAATTTTCTCCAATTTCTTGTTTGATATGAACTGTCATCAAATTATTTATTTGGTTTTTTTATTTAATAATTTTGATATATATATATTTCTTTCAATTCTATAGATATCTTAATTCTTAAGTGGGTTTATCTTTTGTTATTTTTAATTGGGAAGCTATTATAGTAGGCAGAGATTGAAATGAATTAGGATACACGATTATTGACTATCCAACCATGAAAGATTATAAATAATCTATTCTTTTTAAAACACTCAAAACCAATTATTCAGATAAAGTAGTTTTTAAATTTTAAACTTATTTTGAAAGAAAGTTATTGAAAAAAAAAAAAAATATATATATATATTCTTGAATAGATAATCGAAATACACTCTAAATAGCTTTAAATAGATTGAAAGAACGATATATATATTCAATTTTGTAACATTAAAATTTGTGGTGATTTAAATCATATTGTCAAATTTTTAATAAGATTTCTTGTCTAAACGAATCAATAAATTATTTAAACTCAACAATTTTATAAATTACAAAGTTTACGTCATAAAATAATTAAAATTAATATCAAATATTGATGATTTTTTACCTTGGACACTAAATTGCATTTTAAGAACATTCAAATGATATTTTATGTTCGAATCTTGAGCTTTTGATCTTTAACGCAATTTGTGTCTTTGAAATGATTAAGGGATTTCAGTGATTAAGATTCCTGATTTATTTTTGGTGGACATATAGTGACTGTGTACTGATGATTTTCTGCAGTAGATGCAATGGATATGCCTTATTTGAATCCATATCTTGATTCCCTTGGCGCCCCAAATTTCCGAAAGGGGTGTAATTATGCAGCTGCGGCGTCGACTGTTCTTCCGGCGACTCCTACGTCTTTTAGCCCTTTTTCATTTGGGGTTCAGGTGAATCAGTTCATTCATTTCAAAGCTAGAGTTCTTGAGCTTCGATCCAAAGGTATGATTATCAATTATCACGAGGTTTAAGATTCTGAATGATCAAGGAAGGAACAATGACATTAACCATTCTTTCTTTTAGGTAAGAAACTTGATAAGTACCTACCAGACGAAGATTACTTTGAGAAGGGGCTTTACATGTTTGATATTGGCCAGAATGATCTTGCTATTGCATTTTACTCCAAAACTTTGGATCAAATTCTTGCTTCAATACCCACCATTTTAGCTGTGTTTGAGACTGGACTTCAGGTTTGATTCAATGCTTTCTTTCTAAATCTTGGCACAATGATAGTTTAGTTTGGATCCATGTTAGTTTTGCTTGGTATGGGATGTTTAGTGAGTAGAGCTTTAAAAGTTTTAGAAATACATCCCTAGACATTAAAGGGTTGTATTTTAATTAAAATTAATAGTTTTCTCAATCTAAATTTTGAATTTTTGCGACTATATCCATTTACACCCTTCCCTATATTCCATTTGGAAAAACCTAAACTTATGTTTAGTTGTCTAGACATTTACAGGAATCATCCACTTTGTAAAATTGACATTGGAAGAAATCTACATACGTTTGAGAATTATTACATGAATGGTTTTCAAATGTAATCGTAAAGACGAGTCTAAATTGATTGGCTTGTGAAACTTTAGGAATTTAATTGACTTAAATTATAATGAGACGAATGAAATTTGAAGGGAGTAAATGATACTAAAAAAAATTCAAAGTTTAAAATGATACAATTATTAGTTCAAGAGTTTAGTGATAAAAATCCTAAAAGTTTAGAAGTATAAATTGATATTCAGCTAAAAATTTAAAATTTAAAAAGTCGAGTCCTTTTTAACTATAGATTTCTTTGTTTTGCTATCAACTTGGTACTTTTTTTTCCCTTTTATTTTAGATCAAGTAAAGTTGGCTTCTAAAAAACAATGTGATAACCATTTATCATAGCAAGTCAAATTAAAAAAAAAAAACAGAACTTAGAAATGAAATGGAGTAACTATGTGTTTTTCCCTAAATTTTAAGGATGCATTTGACAGAAATATTATAACTTGAGCGAATGGGGTGAGGAAGAAAGTCCAAATTTAGGCCATTTGAAATGGTTTTATGCTTATGAAGCCATTGCATTTGCCTAAATTTCAGAAATTGTACGACCAAGGGGCTAGGAATTTCTGGATTCACAACACTGGTCCGCTTGGATGTTTGGCTCAAAATGTTGCTAGATTCGGAACTGACCCATCAAACCTTGATGAACTTGGATGCGTCAGTTCGCACAACCAAGCTGCCAAGCTTTTCAATCTACAACTCCATGCTCTCTGCAAAGAACTACAAGTACAATATACAGATACGAATGTCACATATGTCGATATCTATACAATAAAATCCAATCTCATTGCCGATTATTCCCGATTCGGTTAGCATCTTACCGTGTTTTTGTGTACATAATTTGGCCTAATTTGCTGTTAATCATGTGACGAAACAACTTTTTGCATTGGTTGTTGGCAGGTTTTGAACAACCTATTATGGCTTGTTGTGGCTATGGAGGTCCACCACTCAACTACGACAGCAGAATCGTCTGTGGGCAAACTAAGATAATGAACGGCACAGTGGTCACAGCGAAAGGATGCGATGATAGCTCGGAGTACATCAATTGGGATGGAATTCATTACAGTGAAGCTGCAAATCAGTATGTGTCAGCACAAATACTCACTGGAAAGTATTCTGATCCACCCTTCTCAGACAAAATGCCTTTCCTTCTCAAGCTCAAGTTCTAGGCTTGATTTTATAAATTTCATCTCCATGATATCTTTGCCATCTTAATGTGTCTAAATGTAGGGAAGTGAAATAAAGATATGACCAACAATGCAGTTACGTTTAGACACTGTATATATTGTGTACCTAAATAAAAAAAATTATAATGATCTTAAACAATTCTTGGAACATCATAGAGAGGTACACTCTCTCTTTCTCTCTTAGTCTTGAAAATGTGAAAAGTTGACTTAAGGGTGGATAAAATCTTCTTGAAATTAAAGGTGATAGGGAATTAACATGGTACTGAGCCATGGGAATAACTCAAACTCTTGTTTTATAACAGGTTTCTTGCCAATCATCTTGTAGCGATCCTCTTTGTACAACATCAATGTTATACATTTGAATGAGAAAAAAATAGATGGGAAGATCTGCCTCTTACACATTTCTGTTACTTCTTGGATACATAAGCATAGTATTGAGCCATAGGAACAACAAAGGCTATGACTAACAAACCTCCAACTACAAGAGTAAACTGTCCTCGTTTCTCCTCGGTTTCTTCCCTTGTTTTGAAGTTCGATTCACGCTTATTATCTTTAAATGAAGGGCCACCTGTATCTGGAAGGCCATCAATGGCAGCCACTAGCCGCTTTGCACTGCTGTATATGGCTTCATTATATTTTTCATCAGTAGCTAAGACTGCAGTTACACAAGCAACAATCTTAGTTAGTTACAGTTTGAAAAACAATGAAGTAATAACTACTAGCATAATTCACAACTACTAGTTGAGAAGGATATTGACACATGATGGGATACGAGATCGTCACATCAAACACATACACTCAATTTGAAGTTCAACTATAAGATACAAGTGGACTTAAGGCATCTACTAGTTGTGAATGAGTTATAAATGAAGTTTAGAAAGAGGTAGTAGAAATTGTTGGCTGAAAAGGCTGAGGAAATTGCACTAACTGCTTGAGGTGGGAGTTTTGTTCAATGTGATGAGAGTGAAGAGTGAAATAAGTGGTAGTGAGTTTACCTGGGAGATTCTCTGTTACTGTGGCATCAAGAATATTTTCTCCAACAGCTTGGATAAAGGCAGGGCCACCAGTAATGGCTCCTTCTTTCTGACTGGTGACAAGAACAACTATGCCTTTGTTGTTGCCATCTTCCACAGTGGGATACCAGCGCTCCAAAACTTGATCAGCATACTCAAATGCATCAGCTTTGCTCTACAGCCAAGGTTATTAATTCATATCAGAGTTCGTACATCTCCCTTTTCATTTGATATCTTAGTGTGTGTACATAATACCATAGGTTCACTATTTGGAGAAGCTTTCCCCACCGAAGACTACTCTTGAGAGACAATACGGGTTATCACGGCCTTATTTGAAAATCGTTTGGTCTTTAATAGTTAAGCTCATAAAACGCATTCTCCATTCCACCTATAAGTTTCTATCCTTTGTTACCCAGTTTCTAGTTTCTATGATGCTTTTAAAGATTAAGTCAGGTTTTAAAAACTAAAAAAGTAGGCTTTTTTACTTTTGAACTTTGACTAAGAATTCGGGTGTTTCTTTCGGGTCTTGAACCAAGACCTTAGAACAGCGAAGGTAAATTTAAGACATTACAAATCTTCTGATGGCCTTCATTTTAAACAAGCCATCACAAAATGATGCCTACTGTCTGATAATGTATATTATAAACATTTTCAAAATTCCAGAAACATCCCCCAAGTTCATCAACAGATTCTTCTAAATTATAATTATTCCACTGTAAAGGAAACACTTCAAGAATAGTTCTACAAATTGGATCGCAGCAGAGTAAAATGAACATTCAAGACCCAACAGTTTTTCCAAACCACAAGAATTCAGTTTCTCTCTCTAGAATTTGAAGGGAGATAAAAGAAAACAACTTACAGTGAGCTTTCTAACAGTGACGAAATCAATATGAAAATTCTTCCTCATCTCCAAATCCGTCAACAGCCTCTTCAAATCCGACTTCGTAACCCGACTAAGAACTCCAGCATCGTCCACCACATGTGTTTCCTTCGGCGGCCCATCACTGAGAACATCAAATTCAGACGCTAGAGCATTATGACCAGCCAACAACGGGGAAAAATTAAGAGCCAAAGAAATCGCTACAGCCGCCAACCCATGTTGGAGATGGGAGAACCAAGTGGAAGGAACTGGGAGAGATGAACGGAGAGACTTGGGAGGAGAAGGGGTTTTGAGAGAAAGTGAAATGGGTTTTGATAAAGAAGCAAGATTTAATCTGGGTTGGGTGGAATAATAGAGGGAAGGATTCTTGGAAGAGGAAGGTTTAGGATTGAGAATAGGAGAAAGAGAGTAAGGAGAGAGAATGGTTTCCATAGGAAGATGAAGAAGAGATTCAGATATGGTGAGACATGGAGTGGAGAGGGAAAATGGGAGTGAAGATCTGTTGGTTCCATGAGAAATTGAGTGGTTTGGATTATGTATGGTAGGGACAAAGTACTCTTGTGTGTATGGATAGTGTTTATATGAGAGCCATGAAAAAGTTTTGAGATCATTTTGAACCTCAGCAACATTTTACATGATGGATAATTGTTCTTTATTCCTCCATCCCCCCCCCCCCCCCAATATACTCTTTTATATATATATATATATATATATATAAGACTAACTTATAGTGAATTAATACTCAAAATTATTCTTATAATTTCAAAAGTATGCAAATTGTTCCTCAATTTTCATAGATGTTTAGAAAATTCATTTGGAATATTAATAGAGTAGAATTTCAAGGAGAAATCATGACTTAAATTTGGTTTATAAAAAAGCAATTTATACAAGTTTTGAAAACAAAATTTGGTTCAATCCATGAGGGGAGGGAGAGATTAAATTTTTTAAACTTGTTTACCTGACTAATTAAGTTGTGCTTAGATTTGAAGAAGTGGAAGTTGTGTGCATACAAGGGGTATTTAACTTATTTCATTAGTAGAAAAACTCGGTAGAGTATCATACTTCTTTGGTTCAGAACTGTCTATGTTTTTATGAGATATTACTACTAATTCTTAAAAATGTGAATAAAAAAAAGAAAAAGAAAATGCATTTTCATATAGAAAGGTAGAAAGGGAGCCTTTTGGAAGATGAAATTTAGATCGATGGTTGCTTTTGAATAATTTGAATAAAACAATCCTAAGTAAAGTTTCCTTTTTCTTTCATTGTGGATATGAAAGCTATCCTCATTTCCCTATGGCCATTCCTCTTTCTTTATGCCTCCACCACCCTCCAAACCCTCACCAAAACCCCACGTCCGCCGTCCCTCCGCCCACCACCCTCTGCTTTCCGGCGTCTACTTCTTTGAGTTCCAAATCCAAGAGGCATTTCATCCTCAAAACAGCTTCACTCTGTCTAATTTCTTTCATTCCAAAATGCCCAGTTGTTCAATCTTCTGAAAATTCTTCAACTTCGAAGCCTGGCCTTCCTGCTATAGCAAACACCAAGTCTTGGTTTCAGTTCTATGGCGATGGGTTTTCCATTCGCGTGCCTCCTCAGTTTGAAGACCTCACGGAGCCTGAGGTATAGACAAAAGTACCCCTGATGTTTGATTTGTTTGAAGTGAAACACTGTTTATCTTAGCCTTTTCTACTTTCTTGCTCAACTTATTTCTGTTTGTGTAATCCTAGTGTTTATGTTATGTTTACTTACACCAATATGAATACTTCAAGGTTATCCATATGCTTATTTGCTATCAGTGTTTTTTAAAGCTCTAGAGCAGTAAAGCATAATAGTTTGTTGAGGTTGAAGTGCAAGGTGCAAACCTTTTCAAAGCGTAATAGTTACTATCAGTGTTTTTTCAAGGTGGAAAAGGTGTGCACCTAAAGCGGGCCTTACTTTGTGAGCAAACCTTTTCAAGGCGAGGCACAATGCTTGTGCCTAATGCCTAGGCGTGTGCCCGGTAGGGGTTTTTAGAACACTCTTTGCTATTGGTGTCAATGGTATCAAGTAGAAGGTTGTAGCTTTAGGGCTTTGATAATCTCGTAATGTGTGTGTGCACTTACTTTCTTTTTTCTCTTTCGTGGAACATTTAGCTTGAAGGAAATAAGCAGGTTCAACACCACCCTCTGGTTTATGCATTCTTGTAGCTATTCTTTATCTTTTATCTTCTGGAGCCCTTTCTTGTACTTGTAAAAAGTTTATCATTTGCAGCTTGCTAAGTTATGTGCTTTGAGTTTGTAGGACTATAGTGCTGGACTTTCTCTTTATGGAGATAAGGCCAAAACAAAAACCTTTGCAGCACGGTTCGGGTCTCCTGATGGGTAATGATAATCCCTTTTGTTCATATTGTTTGTTCTAACTTGTATTTTGCTTCTAGGTAGGAGGAATTTAGTTAGGTCAATTGACCTAGGTATACTAAAGTGCCTTTGTAAAAAGTTCAATTTATTTATTTCTTTATTTTTGAACTTTCTCATATCCTCATTTTCTTCTATCCTTTTCTGCTTTGTTGGTCAATGCAGCTCTGAAGTTCTAAGTGTTGTCACTCGTCCGACGAATCAACTTAAGATCACCTTTCTAGAGGTAGCACAATGATGGTTGTGAAGTTTTCAAGTCTTATGACCAAAATGCCCAACATTCATTTTGTAATGCATCTAACTGGCTCTCTGATACCTGTCTTCTTTTTCCTGATCTTTTGGTAATTCAAAAGGGGATTGGCTTCTTACTAAACATTTTATATCTTGCAACTCTCTCTAATCGTGGTGGCTCTTTCATATCAAGAAGCTCTACCTAGAGAAAATCCCAAAATGAAGTCTTAAATTGTTTAGCAATGTTTTGGACTCTTGGACCTTTTAGGTCCGAGAGAATTCCTTTAAGTTTTTTGAAGTTGCTCATCACAAACTTTTATAAGAAGATTTCGATTAGTTCGAACGTCTATGTACATGCTTGTTTAGTTATGCTTATTTTTTATGGACAACTGTTTTAGGAGCTTCCATTCTTACTTGCAAAAAACAGGCGAAAGACATAACTGATATAGGTTCCTTGAGGGAGGCTGCAAAAATCTTTGTTCCAGGTACAGATTGCCTTTCTCTTTCATATTTTGGGTTCAATATGCAAAGTAACTTTTTTGTGATTTTTTCTAGTCATTTTGGTTTTTAATTATTTGGTTCTTTTGCTATTTTCTCATCTTCCCTTGGACACATCTCATTCTAGCTATTGATTTTAGTCTTCTGACAATGATAGGCGGTTCAACTTTATTTTCTGCCCGAACGTTTAAAATTAAGGAAGATGAAGGCTTCAGGTAATTATGCTACGATGTTGCTGTTTGTATATACAAAAATGTTCTTTTGAGATCATAATATTCTTAGTTCATTTGGATATTACATGTCATGTTTTCACCCAGTATATGTGCATTTCAATATGTAGCTCCTTGATATGTGAACGACTATGATAGAATATATTTTTTATTCCTGAAACTTCTCAGATTTATTATGAAATAAATCCTGTAATTTGATGATGACGTTGTGGTCTTTAAGAGCCAATGCACATGATAAAAAGCATGATAAAAAGCTTGATTGAATGAGTTCAAGCGATGGTAACCATCTACTTAAGATTTAGTATTCTATAAGTTTTCTTGGCATTGAGTTATGTTAGGAGGTTAGACAAATACTATGTGAGAATAGTCTAGTTGAAGAATGTGCGAACTGCCCTGTCCAAGACACTTGAGAATTTTAAAAATGTTATGAAACAATAATATTTATCAAAAGTAGGCAGCTGTGAATACTTTGTTTCAGTCTTCTTTGGCTATATCAACTTTCATATTTTCATTCCATTGCCTCTGTTTCTTTAACTTCAGGACTTATTACTTCTACGAGTTTGGGAAGAACGAACAACACGTTGCATTAGTAGCAACTGTTAATAGTGGACAGGTTTGGGATATACAATTTACAGTACACAAATACAAGCTAAACTTCTTACTCTGATTAAGACCTGAGTTATAACATGGTAGAATTTGTATAAACATTAATTGATTCAAAGCTAAACTGTTCATGTTAGCAAAGTCTTATTATTTTATATGTTGAATATGGCAAACATAACTTTAGAATTCTGAGTTCTGCTCGAAGATTATGTTGGTCAAAATTTCTCATTCAACACAGTCTTCCAAGCTTTCATTTTGACATTGTGCTTCTTTGTGATAGGTGTTTGTTGCTGGAGCAACTGCACCATTGTCCAAATGGGATGAAGATGGCATAAAACTCCGTTCTGCTGCTATATCTTTAACAGTGTTATAATCAATTGTTGATAAATTTCATTTCATTAGCTTGTGAGTACTCCCTAAGACTTAACATCATGTATTTGATAGCATATAAAATCAAGGACTATAATCTAGGCTAAAGTCTTTGTAATCTAGACTAAAATTTTTGTAATTGTGAGCATGAAATGAAATTCCATTTAATATAACTAGGTCTTTTTGTAACTATGATCTTAATTTGATTTTGTTGCATTGTCTTGGAGTTCCTTCTTGTAGTTTGTCGAGGTCTTTTTTTCTTGTTTGGATAGTTTTTGTTGTAGGTTCTTACATTTTTCTCAATGAAAGCTCGGTTTTTTAAAAAATAAAGAAAGAAAAAATTTATTTAAGATCCCATTGATGTTTCTGTTGACACGAGTTAAAGTTTGATTTTTCCTGTGCAAATACTGAAATGATCTTTGAATTGTCAGATTGGTCTTCAGATTGTTTCAACTTAATTTGTGAGAGTTATTTGATTGTGTTTGATCCTTCAATCTTTTTGATGGACAGGAGGAAGCTTGTGGTGAGTTTTCTATTTAGCAACGAGACAACTCTAGCTGAAGATAAAATTTAGATTTTGTATAGAATTTCCCACTCTATTTTTTTGGTGGTGGTTGTAAGAATTGTGTTTTGTAGTTGCTATGCTGAGTGATACTTGGTTCATGTGGTTTTTCATTTCATCATTCCCTTTGTTTTTATATGGTTTTGTCGAACTAAAAACTTGAGATTATTGGAAGTGGCAACTGGTCTCAATGGGACTACCACTCATTGAATGCATCGTTCAATTTATGTTCTTTTTGTCTTTTGATTAGCACTAGTTAAAACTTCATGGAACACATCACTTTACAATCACATGGACAGTGGGCCTTCCTCTCTGTAATTTAGTTAATGGATCAATTTTATCTTTTTGAGAAAGGATGCTCATGGTTTGGTAGATGAGCTGAACCATTTTTTTTAAAGATCAAATCAAACTACAAATATTTGGATCAGTTCGGTTTGATTTGTTCTCTTGTTCTCTTGCTCCTCTTGCCTCACAGATCACTCTTCCCACTCCCCTTTTCCCAT
Organism: Cucumis hystrix; assembly: GCA_025688845.1. Lineage (NCBI taxonomy): Eukaryota > Viridiplantae > Streptophyta > Magnoliopsida > Cucurbitales > Cucurbitaceae > Cucumis > Cucumis hystrix. The sequence goes on from CM046887.1 coordinate 15,922,838, forward strand.
GGTCTTGCTCTCCTCTCTCCCGTTTTCTCACGATCTTGCTCTCCCTCTCCTTTCTCACTCAATCTTGCTTTTTGGTCTTGCTCGATCTCATTCTCTAATACTCCGTCTCCTTCTACAGCACAAACTGAAACGAGGGAGGGAGTTGGTCATCTGTTATATACATGTATAAATAGAATGAGCTAAAATAAAGAATTTGATAGTATGACTATGAAACAATCTATTCAATCAAGCTTTAGATTGATGAGTAGGGATTTTTTCATGTATCAATTACATATCGAATGTTTAAAATAGCAAAAATAATTTTGGGATAAATTCGATGACTGCTCAAGAAAAACAACATTTAAAATTTAAATTTTGAATAATACGCTCTAGAAGAAAATTACTTAAATCAAGATCATTTTAACATATTAAGATGACCAAACCAATAGATAAAAAGTAAATAATCAGCCAACAAAAAATAAAATTTCTTATTATTCAATTTCCACAAGGCCTAAACAACAATATTTTTTTTCCCTTCTCGCTTATCCAAGATTTCCTTATTTTTTTCTTCTCTATTTATAATGTTAGACAAAAACAAAAGTGACTAACAAACAACATAGGGATCTCTCTTCAAGCTTGCAAGTAGCACCAAAATGATGGCATAAGCCCCAGAAGATAGCCTCTCACCTCAAATTGTATATAACCTCAGCAACATCCATAAAACAGAGGCATTTTTTACTTATATAATGTACATAGCCATTTTAGCCTCAAAACCAAACTTGCTCTCCTCAACTCAAACTTCAAGTTGTTAGAAATGTTGTTCAAATTTGGAATGTTCGTCTCAACAAGTTGAAATGAAGGTTCGTAGGCTTTTGTAGCCTTGGCTCACAAATCTTTATTTGAACTTGTTGGAAGATTAATTTCTTCCCACACCAACTTTTTGTTGTGACTTGAACATGAAAAAAAATAAAAATAATGGAATATTTATACCTAAAGATTTGAAAAAAAGAATTTAAAAGGTTGAAATAATTACAAAATAGTTAATATGAGATAAGGAATGTGAATAGGTGGAAGATAGAGAGAGGTGAATGGTTTAAGAAAAATGTTAATGATACAATTAATTGGAAAGAAAAAGTTAAAAATTATTAATATATATATGTATTTATTAATAATTAATTTTAAATTAAAAATAAATAAAAAATAAATTACAATAAAACTAAAGTAAGAAAAAAACAAATCTACTAAGAAAAAGGGTAAAATTAAAGACAAAAAATTTCTCCTCATCCATACTTTTATATATATTATAGATACAGTGATTTGAGAAACTATTGAAAAAAATGGGATTGAGTCAAAACTATTAACAAAAATAGGGTAGTTTTGGATCCCACCTCTTCTTTTTAATTATTTATATTTATATATATATATTACTTATGGGTCTCATAGTTCTTTTTTTTATTATTTATATATTAGTTGACTCTACACATATTCTTTTTCATTATATATATTAAACAAATTAAAAAACACATACATTAACAAAATATGTTACTAAAAAATATATTAAACAAATTAAATGATAATAATAATAATTGAGAGAAGTTAATGGTAATAATAATAATTGATAGAAGTTGAATATCTCAATATTCAATTTTTCTTATTAAATTCACATTTCCTAATTTAATTTGATTATTTCTAGATCAAAATTATACATATTTTTTTTTTCATTTTCAAATTTTTTAAAAAACACATATTATTAACAAAATATGTTATTAACAAATATATTAAACAAATTAAAATGGTAATAATAATAATTGAGAGAAGTTGAAGTTTACTCAAAATAATAATAATAATAAAACAATTGAAGCCACCAATGCACATTGCTCATGTGGGTAATTGAATAAAAAAATTAAAGTTTATGGCAAAAGGAAAAAACAAGAATCGTGGAATAATTTAAAACTGATGGATGGAAATTATGGTTCGATTCCAAATTAAATTTAAAAAACCTAACTTAACAAAATTAGGAAACTGCACGAGAAATTTATTGTTGTATCTGTTACGAAAATTCAATAGGAATAAAATCAAATTAGATATCGTGTGATTTTGTGTAAAATAAATTAATTTTCTTTTTTCTAAAATAATATAAATAAATAAAAATGATATATTGTCTAATATAAATTGATTTGCATTTTCCCCCTAAAATGATAGGTTTTATTTTCAATTTTTTTATAAAAGTTTTTTTTTTTAATAAAAAAAGTGATTATTATAAAATTTTATATTATTACAAAATTTTTAATTTTTTAAAAAATTAGAACCTTAGCCATTATTACTATTATTATTCTTTAAAGAATAAAAAAATATGTAGGATAAAAATAGGTGGCTAAACATAGATAAAATACAAATATAAAAAGGTAAGAGTTAGATGAGATAATAAAAAGTATTGTTTATTAAACAAAAATGCAGTAAAATTTTGTTTAATGTATTTTTTAATAACATATTTTGTTAATATAGGTGTTTTTTTAAAAAAATTAAAAATTGAAAATAAATAGATATATATAATTTTGATTAAGAAATAATAAATAAGAAAATGTGAATTTAAAAAAAAAATTAAATATTGAGATATTTAATATATATATAAAAATAAATAAAGCCAAAAATAAATTAATATTGGAAAGATATTGTTTTTAGTAAGTAAATATATTTTTATAATTGAAATATTTAATATATATAATGAAAAGAAAAAGTATAGGGTTCACTAATATATCAATGATGAAAAAAGAAATTATGGAACCCACAAGTAATATACATATATATATATAGATAGATATAAATAATTAAAAAGAAGAGGTGTGACTCAAAACTACTATATTTTTGTCAATAGTTTTGGCCTAATTCTATTTTTGTGAATAGTTTCTCAAATCACTATATTTTAGAAAAAAGTTCCAATTATCTCTTACTAACTCGCCACACATTTATTCTAGATTTCTTAACTCAACTTTGAACTCCAAATAACTCCAAAAACATTTATATAATGTAATCTCAAAAAAGCTATTAGCGTGGTTTTAAAGAAGTTCACTGTAACATTAATGTTGATGTTCGCAAATATTCATGAAAAGAAATTGTTTTTTTAGTATATTCAGTGTGAAGTGAATCAACGAAAATATTGTACACTTGTTTAAAGATTGGGTTTAGTAGACCAAAAAGAGTGCGGCAGTTGGCAAGTGGTCAAAATGTCACTCTTCTTCTCCCAACTGCTCTATAAAATGGTCAGATTCTTGAATGATGGAGCCATGAACAAAAAAATTTCAAAGTCCTAGTGTAAATCTCTGATGGGTTCTTCCATTGTTGGAGCTGAATCATCAACTTCTTCTTCTAGTTTCAAGTGGAGTTATGATGTGTTTTTGAGTTTTAGGGGAGATGATACTCGTTCTAATTTCACCAGTCATCTTGACATGGCCTTGCGTCAAAAGGGTGTCAATGTCTTCATAGACGACATGCTCAAAAGGGGTGAGCAAATTTCTGAAAGCCTTTCCAAAGCTATACAGGAAACTTTGATTTCTATTGTTATATTCTCTCAAAATTATGCATCTTCTTCATGGTGTCTGGATGAATTGGTGAAAATAGTTGAGTGTAAGAAATCCAAGGGCCAGCTTGTTTTGCCAATTTTCTACAAGGTGGATCCTTCCGACGTACGAAAACAAACTGGTTGCTTTGGAGAAGCATTGGCCAAACATCAGGCTAATTTCATGGAGAAGACTCAAATATGGAGGGATGCTTTAACTACTGTTGCCAACTTCTCTGGTTGGGATGTAGGAACTAGGTATATTTTTACTGACATTTTGTTTTTTCTTTTCCATATTTCATTTCCAATTCTCTAATTTTGTTGACAAAGCACACTTAACAAATCCCTACTTGAAGTAATTCCACAATACAAATGACTGATGTTAATCATGGAAGATTCACAATCAAGATGCAGTTTAATTTTATCTACTATTTTCCCATGTTCATCAATTTTTATTTGTTTTCATATGATGTACTTAACAACAGGAAGGAGGCTGATTTTATTCAAGACCTTGTTAAAGAAGTATTGTCTAGATTAAATTGTGCCAACGGGCAGTTATATGTAGCTAAGTATCCAGTTGGAATTGATTCTCAACTAGAAGATATGAAGTTACTCTCGCATCAGATACGAGATGTGTTTGATGGCGTTTACATGATGGGGATATATGGCATTGGAGGCATTGGTAAGACTACTTTGGCTAAAGCTTTGTACAATAAAATTGCTAACCAATTTGAAGGTTTCTGCTTTCTATCAAATGTTAGAGAAACTTCAAAACAGTTCAATGGCCTCGTTCAACTACAGGAAAAACTACTCTATGAGATCTTAAAGGTTGATTTGAAGGTTGGCAATCTTGATGAAGGAATTAACATCATAAGGAGTAGATTGCGTTCAAAGAAAGTTCTTATAGTTCTTGATGATGTGGATAAGCTCAAGCAATTGGAAGCATTGGTTGGTGAACGTGATTGGTTTGGCCGTGGTAGTAAAATCATTGTCACAACAAGAAATAGTCATTTACTTTCTAGCCATGAATTTGATGAAAAGTATGGTATTCGGGAATTGAGTCATGGCCATGCCCTTGAACTTTTTAGTTGGCATGCTTTTAAGAAAAATCATCCATCAAGTAATTACTTAGACCTTTCAGAACGTGCGACAAATTATTGTAAAGGTCATCCTTTGGCTCTGGTTGTTTTGGGTTCTTTCCTTTGTACCCGAGATCAAATAAAATGGGGAACTATATTAGATGAATTTGAGAACTCTTTGAGTGAAGACATTGAACATATTATTCAAATCAGTTTTGATGGGCTTGAAGAAAAAATAAAGGAGATCTTCCTTGATATTTCTTGTTTGTTTGTGGGAGAGAAAGTTAATTATGTTAAGAGTGTGTTAAACACGTGCCATTTCAGTCTAGATTTTGGAATCATAGTTCTCATGGATCTTTCACTTATTACGGTTGAAAATGAAGAGGTTCAAATGCATGATTTAATTCGACAAATGGGCCAGAAAATAGTTAATGGTGAATCTTTTGAGCCTGGGAAAAGGAGTAGGTTGTGGTTGGTACACGATGTTTTGCAGGTGTTTGCTGATAATTCGGTAAGTAACCCTTACACGAAGTATATTTAGTTTTTACTTATTTCCTAGACTTCATGATGGAAGATGTTTGTCATATTAAGTTGTCAATTATGTTAAATTACTAAATTGATGTCTTTGTAGGGAACGATTGCAGTTAAAGCCATAAAGTTAGACTTGTCTAATCCCACAAGGCTGGACGTGGATTCACAAGCTTTTAGGAACATGAAGAATCTGAGGTTGCTTATTGTTCGAAATGCAAGATTTTCGACAAATGTTGAGAATCTACCTGATAACTTGAAGTGGATTAAGTGGCATGGTTTTTCTCATCGATCTTTGCCAATGTCCTTCCTTAAGAAAAATCTTGTAGGACTAGATTTGCGTCATAGCTTCATCAAAAATTTGGGCAAAGGATTTAAGGTAATTATATATCTACCTGTATTTAGTTGGAAGCTTCTTCATTGATTTTCTTAGAAATTTTCATGGGTAGCTATAGCTTACTTTCTAAAGATTTGCAAATATTTATTTTAAAAACAACAGCTCGCAAATATAAGAGTTATGTTTATGTGAAAAATATTTGTTAATGTGATATGTATGCTTTAATTACTAAACCATTTACTCATGTAAATAGCAGTGGTTTGTTCTAAACCACAACTTTGATACTTTTCTCTTAGTTTGAAATAATGTCTTATCTAATTATGTCCGATCAATATTTACTCTTTGTTTTTGTTTCTTTTCCGTATTTTTCAGGATTGTAAAAGGTTGAAGCATGTTGATCTTAGTTACTCTTCTTTATTAGAGAAGATTCCCGACTTCCCTGCAACATCAAATCTTGAAGAATTATACCTTAACAACTGCACAAATTTAAGAATAATTCCTAAGTCAGTTGTTTCTCTTGGTAAGCTTCTTACTTTAGACCTTGATCATTGTTCAAACCTTATAAAGCTTCCAAGCTACCTCATGCTGAAGTCTCTTAAAGTTTTGAAGCTTGCTTACTGCAAAAAACTTGAGAAACTTCCAGACTTCTCTACAGCTTCAAACCTTGAAAAGTTGTATCTCAAAGAATGCACAAATTTAAGAATGATTCATGATTCTATTGGATCTCTGAGTAAGCTTGTTACCTTGGACCTTGGAAAATGCTCTAATCTTGAAAAACTTCCAAGCTACCTTACATTAAAGTCTCTTGAATATTTGAATCTTGCTCATTGCAAAAAACTTGAGGAAATTCCCGACTTCTCTTCTGCATTAAACCTTAAAAGCTTATATCTTGAACAATGCACAAATTTAAGAGTAATTCATGAGTCTATTGGATCTTTGAATAGTCTTGTTACCTTGGACCTTAGACAATGCACTAACCTTGAAAAGCTTCCAAGCTACCTCAAGTTGAAGTCTCTTAGACATTTCGAACTCTCTGGCTGCCGCAAGCTCGAAATGTTTCCAAAAATTGCTGAAAACATGAAATCCTTAATGTTATTGCATTTGGATTCTACTGCCATTAGGGAGCTACCTTCATCAATTGGATACCTTACTGCGCTTTTTGTATTAAACCTTCACGGTTGCACAAATCTCATCTCCCTTCCTAGTACAATTTATTTGTTAAAGAGCCTTAAGCATCTTTATCTTGGTGGGTGTTCTAGATTTCAAATGTTTTCCCGTAAATGGGACCCAACCGCCCATCCATTATGCTCTTTTTCAAAAATTATGGAATCTTCATCGAGTTCAGAATTTCCCCATTTACTTGTCCCAAAAGAAAGCTTATGTTCCAAGTTCACCATGTTGGATCTTCAATGTTGCAATATATCAAATGTAGATTTTTTGGAAATTTTATCTAATGTCGCCCCTTTCTTATCTAGTATACTTTTGTCGGAAAACAAATTCTCTAGTCTACCATCATGTCTTCATAAGTTTATGTCCTTGTGGAATCTCCAATTAAGGAATTGCAAGTTCCTTCAAGAAATTCCTAACCTCCCTCATTGTATACAAAAAATGGATGCCACTGGTTGCACATTGTTGGGTAGAAGTCCAGACAACATCGTGGACATAATATCGAGCAAGCAGGTTCATCACTTCCATTTCCATTTTCCTTGTTCATATCATTTTATTGTCTCTCATTAACATTCTGTTCACATTAATTTGTATGCCATAGGACGTTGCACTCGGTGACTTTACAAGAGAGTTTGTTCTAATGAATACTGGGATTCCAGAATGGTTCAACTATCAGTCAATATCAAATTCAATAAGGGTTAGCTTTCGACACGATCTCAATATGGAACGAACTTTGGCTACATATGCTACTTTGCAAGTGGTTGGAGATTCATATCAAGGAATGGCCTTAGTTTCATGTAAAATATTCATTGGCTACAGACTCCAAAGTTGTTTTATGAGAAAATTTCCATCATCAACATCAGAATATACATGGTTAGTAACAACTTCTTCTCCAACATTTAGCACTTCCTTGGAGATGAATGAGTGGAATCATGTCACAGTCTGGTTTGAGGTTGTGAAATGTTCTGAGGCCACCGTAACTATAAAATGCTGTGGTGTCCATCTCACTGAAGAGGTCCATGGAATACAAAATGATGTCAAGGGGCCAGGGGTAGTTTATACAGTTTTCGATCAACTGGACAAATTACCGAGCCGGTGAGTGAGATTATTGATTGTTTTAAGAAGGCTTGATTAGTTGTCCTGTTTTAGAAAATTTTTGCAACAATATTATTTTGTCTATTTGAAGATATGATTCATCTAAAGTTTTCTTTAACACAGTTTATTTAAAATCTATTTCTATTAGCATATCCATAATTGTTTCTTGAAAAGGTTTAAGGTTCTTACTCTTAACTAATTCAAACAGAGCAGTTGTTAGTTTACAAAATTACTTGATATATTATTTGTTTTATTTTGGTTTTGATTTTGTTGGTAGTATTATTTGTTCTAAAACTTATTGCAATTGTTTTGGTTGTAATCAGTTGAATATTGTTTTGAGTAAATTGAGGTGTTTCGTGTGTATGATGTTCACTATGGCACAGGGATGTTATAAAATCTTTTGGTCAAGAAGTATCTGCCAAATCAGATTGCAATGCAATGTTGCATGCAGAAAATTTTCCAGTTTGGAACGATTCGAAAATGCAACAACATATGAATTTCCCCTTACATGTAACTTCTCAAGGTGTTACAAGGATACGTGGTATGGAAGGCATGGCAGAGACAACACTTGCCAACTCTATATGTAACAAATATGAAAGAAGTCGGAATCTTTCCTCTGCAAAAAAAGTTTTGAATCATTCTACTGGCTTTCTTTGTGGAGATGGAAATGGGCTTTCTTGGGAAATGGTAGACAGTCCGATCTTAAGTGATAGATTGTCTTCCCAAAAATATCTTAGAATTTTCGACGATCGTGATCGATATGGAGACCTAAATGATGTGGCTCATGGAACTGGTAATAGGTTTCGTTCAAGATTTTTAAGGATGGATGCTGTAAAAGAAGATGATATCAGAGAAGAGCCTTATTGGAAGTACATGGAAAGGTTATTCCAAACAGATCCTATATCATGACAAGGTTGTAAAGCTTTTAGTATGCATGCTTATTTTGAGAAGAACATCTACATCAAGTGATTATTTTCACCTTTCAAGATGATCAGTTCACATTATGCTTTGTGGAATTTGAATAGAGATATTTTTCATTTTTCTGCTGTGCTATTTAAGGGCAAAAAGTGATCTTGCTAGAGTTGCCGCTTTTGTGTTGTAAGAGAAGTATTGTTGTGTTTTGTGATAGAAGAACAAACCTCTCAGTGATTCAGAAGTTCATGAAGCATACTCAATTCTCAACATATCATTGTTCATGGTTGTTGGATTATTCTTGAGAAGCGATCCTTGTCCTTAAAGGGAGTCTACGACATCGTCATTGAGAAGGGATTTTCATTTCTAGGGGTTCCTAAGGTAATATTGATGAGAATTTGTTCTCAAACTTAGTGGGAGCCTAACCTTGAAGTAGGAAAGATAATGCCGTGGTGAGAGGGGTATCACGCCTAGGGGAGTCTATGTAATTCTTCACTAATATCTGCGTACTCAGCGGAAGCCTATGTTCTATTGAAAAGGAGTCCACACACCCAATGAGAGTTTGGGTGATCCAATAAGTTAGACTCTACGTGTGTAACTGCAACTATCATTACTTTAAGTACAATATTGCAAATGCTTATCCTTTTCATATTAGAGAATTTATCTTTTTTCGACACATTGCATCCAGACGGGTGACATATCACCAAATTGGGTTATACCAAATTCTATCTGTTCTTTAAGTTTTGTTGTTTGTATGTTTGCCAGAACTCTTTATTTAACATTTGTATTTTGTGTGACAGAAAGCTTAAAATATAATTAAAACATTAATTTCAAACTAAGGCCAAAATATGAAAATGAGAGTTCATTATCATTATTATTAATATTAATATTGGCTTAGTCCTTTACTGAAGTCATTGTTGAGTTTGACTTGTGAATCATCTTTTTATCCTTTTCTTTCTCCCTCTTTCTCTGTTTCTTCCCTTCTCTTTCTCTGTTCCTTCCCTTTAAAACCAAAGGTTGATTTGATTGGTGAAAAGGTCTACAAAAGTCTCGAAATAAGTCTCAAAATAAGTCTACTTTCTTCCTATTTTATATTATGGTTGTTGTATTCTTTGCTAAGTTCTAAAGATAAAAACAAACTTTCAAAAGCTATTTTTTCTTTAGTTTTAAAAATTTGGTTTGGTTTTCTAAACTATTAGTGAAAGATAGTAAAGAAAGAAAGTTAGAGGTGGATGCAATGTTTAGAGACTTAATTAAAACAAAAACTAAATTGGTTAATAAACTAGTGATGAAATGTCACTAATGTAAACATGATATAAATAATCAATATTTCAACCTATTTAAAACATGATAGAATATTTATTTACTAATTTTAATCTTTTTTTTCTTTCTATATATGTATTTTAAAAAATATCCATTGACATCGAGACCTCAACAATATTGGAATTGACATTGCTACAAAATTGAGAGTTCACCTTTATATTCTTTTAGATAAAATATTTACATTTTAAACTTTAAGTATATGATTCGATAAAATATCAAAATAATTCACTCTTAATCCATTTTTTCTCTTTTAGTTTCTTTATAAATTTATAAATCAACTTATTCATTTTACATAATACCTATTCATATATCCCATACATGGTAAGATGATTAGTATTATTTGTCAAAATCAACTGATAAATGACATGACCTTTCATTTCGGAAGTTCAATCGTCATCCTCATAATTGTTAAAACAATATTTATATGGTCATTTTAGTGGTTAGTTTTGTAACATTTAACAAAAAAAAAAAAAAAAACCTTGTGGTAGCATTTCATTGGCTACAACATCTAAACGAGTGTTTGTTGGATCCTAATGAAATAGGAATGAAATGTAACGTAATCTAAAACTCATATTTTGATTGAACTTTTGAATTCCAATTGTCATACTAAATTCATTTCATTCTTTCTCAATCCCCTTTTAGACCGTTTTCATGCTTCACGATCTCATCTTTCTTTGGTCTTTGGTTTCCCAAGCATTTCTAGTAATCTCCATTATTTTAGAACTCTCCAAACAATTGACAAGTTTTTATCTTTCCAATGATCTTAATAATCTATAATATATATATATATATAAAAGTATGGATGAGGAGAAACTTTTTGTTTTCAATTTTGCCCTTCTTCTTAGTAGATTTGTTTATTTCTTACTTGGGTTTTATTGTAATTTTCTTTTTATTTATTTTTAATTTGAAATTAATTACAAATAAATAATTGGGCATTAATAATTTTAACTTTTTCTCTACCATTAATTATATCATTAAAATTTCTCTAAAACTATTCACTTCTTCTTATCTTCCACCTATTCACATTTCACAGTCTTGCATATTAACTATTTTGTAATTATTTCAATTTTTCAAATTCTTTTTCCTTTTCAAATCTTTGGGTATAAATTTCTCATTCCTTGTCTTTTCTATGCATGTTCACAATAAAAAGTTACGAGTGTGAAGAAATTAGTTTTTCAACAAGTTTAAATGAAAATTTGTAAGCCAATGCTGCTACAAAAGCGCCACGAAGTACTTCATCATATATTTGCGATGCCTAGGAGCAACCAATCAACCCAATAAAAAAGATGCAGAGAAACTGATGAGAATTCAAGGATGAAGAATGTAGAAGTGGGAGACTAAATAGAGAATGGTCAGAAACATAATTTTCAAACAATAACAAAGTGACATGCAGATGCCAAATAACTATTTTTCAGTTTTTAATTATTGCTTTGTAATTAAGTTCAATGGAAAAGAATACATTCTTTGCTCATGTTATTTTTTTCATTTAATTAATTTTATTTTTTATTAGAATTTTTTTATTAATAAAATGGTAAAGTGTAGTTAATACACTTTTATTGTGTTTGAATTATGTAATTTTTGTTGAAATCTAATTATTAGTTATAGTTAAAGGTATAAATATGAGAGTAGTTTCTTTATTTTTGTCATAAAAAATTTATTAAAAGTAATAAAATCTTTAAATTTAATTTATTTTAGAAGTCGAATAGTTTTACCAAGTAGTTATTAACAAGTCATAACAAATTTATGATTTGACAATAAATTATAATAAATTTTAAATTTTGAAAAAGTTTGAAAATTTCAATAATGCTCAACTCTTGAAATTAAATAGACATAAACTTTACATACCTTTTTCTATAAAAATCTTAGTATACATTTTTCCAAACTCAACCATTTTCCAAAATTAGTTGTTTGATGTATAATGTGCTAGAGCATAATATATAATCACATTTTTCTTCTTGGTAAAGAATTTATTCATTTGGTATGATATGAAATATTAGATAAGTGCATTAAGTTTTTCTTTTTCTTTTTTCCTTCCTACAATAAATTATAAAGTAAGTGTTTTAATAAATAATGTATGGTTATATTTGAAAAATAATTTTTAATTTGATTTTAAATATCAGCAAGTAGATTAAAAAAATTATAAGTGTATATACTAGTCTCTTCCCTCCAATAGATGTTTTTACGTTTTCTTTAACTAATACAATCTTCTTCCTAATAAGAAATGATATAAATTTTGAAAAAATATATATTTTTAAAATGAAAGTAGCATGTATTGCTAAAAACAAATTTTTGTTATAATTCAAGAATTTAACATTGATTGTAAGTTTATTCTTAATGCATTATATTATATAGAATACATTAAAAATTAAAACATTAACATAAAATCACTTTTAATCCTTTCCATTTTCCACTCTCATTTTGGAATACCTTTTTATGCAAACATTTTTTCTTCAATAAACTCATTATTCAATAATTTTAATGATAACAATAGTAATGTATCATTTATTCTTTGTTTTTAAATGATTTATCTTTTGTACGTTTGAAAATTAAATTTGTTGAATTTTGTTATACGTGATTTTTTTTTTTTTTTTATATTTTTACATTCATTTAACAAGTTATAAGTGTCACGTGCTACGTGTTGAAGGAGTAGTTAAACAAAGTTAGTGGAAATTGGAAAAGAAGGGAAATTGTAGAGAAATTTCACTCACATACACTTTTTGTTTCTCTTTTGTTCCTTTTACTTCATGTATAATCTATAAACTATAAAGTGAGACTAAATTTTGAAAGTCGCTGGCCGATCAACAAAGACGACAGCCAAAGTCGGAAACAGAAACGGATCACCACCACCACTGGTGGCGGACGACGGTGGCTGGACTGGGTCAAGACTCGTTCTCCATCATTTTTGGCGCCACAGTTAGAAATCAAGCAAACTAGAAATCAATGAAATCATATTCTCAATAGTTTCTATTCAAAACTGTTTTTAAATATCTTATAGGCAAATTGCAAAAATTAGTTACAAGTACTTCCCTGAATTTTTTATTTCATCAATCACCTTTGTAGTTTGTTAAGTATTAGAGTAAACTGAACTCATAGTTTACTAGTAATTGTTGTGCCATTTCCCCCTCTTTTTTTGGTTAACATTAGCTTAGTAGACAAAGATATATATGCACACATCTCTTTAGCGGTTGTAAGTTTGAATCTAATTGATTTCATCCTCATCATTATCGTCATTATTATTATTTGACGATTTGTGGGGTGTGGATAGTTTAATTTGTTTCATTTTGAACTAATGCTTCCAGCATATTTGTCTGGTTATTTATGTTTTAATAGGTTCTTCGATGGATCAAACAAGTGGATCATCTTCTTCTCGTTCTGGATGGAGTTTTGATGTAGTTTTAGTTTTAGTGGCGAAGATACTCGTGCCAACTTCACTAGTCATCTTAATATGGCTTTACGTCAAAGAGGAATCAATGCTTTCATAGATAACAAGCTTCCAAGTGGTGAAAAGATTTCTACACATCACTTTTGGAAACTATTGAAGGATCTAGGATTTCAATTGTTGTAATCTCTAAAAATTATATGCATCTTCATGTGTCTGTTTTTATTGCTAGAATTTTACTAGGAAGATACTCAAAAACAATTTTATTGCTATATGTGTCTGTTTTTTCTTTTTTCTTTCTAGAATTTTACTAGGAATTCAAGTGTTTCTGTAATGAATGGTGAAAACAATAATTGGAAAATTGGAGGAAGCAAACATTTATTTTAGAAATAGAAGAGTAAAAAGGAAATCGTTATTAAACGAATCTTAATCTTTATTTCTTTTTCACATCTCGTACCCATATTATTCTACTCAACCTAGGACAAGTTATGATAACAATAGATTCCGTAACACACTTTGATTATATATATTGTCTCATTCACAAATGGTTGCAAGTTCAATAAGTTAATCTAAGTCAGAATGTGACACTTTTCATATCGTTTTAATAGGAAGTGGTTGAACATAAAGTTCTATTGTGCCCTGTTTCATATTAATATGTAAATATTTTAATGTATGATTTTCTTAACGGCAGGAATGAGGCTGAGATTATTCAACAGATTGTTAAAAAAATAATGGACAAGCTAAATCGCCCAACATTGTTGGAGGTAGCTAAATATCCAGTTGGAATCGAAGATCAAAGTTACAAATTTAGTTTCCCTTGTTATGTCTGATGTTGTTACAATGCTAGGAGTATATGGGATTGGAGGCATTGGTAAGACAACTTTGGCCAAAGCTTTATACAACAAAATTGCCAATCAATTTGAAGGTTGCAGCTTTGTTGCAAATGTCAGAGAAGCTTCAAAGCAGTTTAATGGCCTTCTAAATCTGCAAGAAATGCTACTCTCTGAGATCTTGATGTGTGACTTCATCAAGATTGGCAATCTTGTTCATAGAAACACCAACATTATAAGGGATAGATTACACTCAAAAAGAATTTTTCTAGTTCTTGATGATATTGATGACTACAAGCAGCTGTAAATATACTTGGCTGGTAAGCTTCATTGGTTTGGTCATGGAAGTAAGATCATTGTAACAACGAGAGACACATATTTGATTTCCAAATTCGACAAACTATATCTTCTCCAAGGATTGAGCTGTGACAAAGCCCTTGAGCTTTTTAGTTGGCATGCTTTTAAGAAAATTATCAGTGTAATATATACCAAGCGACTATTTAGACCTTTCGAAACAAGCAGTAGATTATTGTAAAGGTCTTCCTTTGGGTCTTGAGGTATTGGGTTCTTTCCTTTACAACAGAGATCAATCTAAATGGAAAAGTATATTGGATTCACATGAGAAATCCTCCCTTCACAAACGCATTCAAGAGATTCTTCAAATAAGTTACAATGGACTTGAAGATGAAATAAAGGAGTTGTTTCTCGATATTTCTTGCTTATTTGTTGGAGAGCACACATTGATAATGTTAAAATGTTTTTAGACGCATGCGATTCTTATCCAAAACACTAATGCTTCATTTATTTCAACAGAACACAGTATGCATGACTTAATACAACAAATGGGTTGCACAATTGCACTCTCAAAATCTGCTAACCCTCGCAAAAGGAAGAAGTTGTTTGTCAAAGATGATGTTGAAGATGTGTTTAAATTACAAGGTAAGAAACTTTTATTATACGTTTTTTTCTTTAAAATGAAAAGACCTTATGGTTTAGAGATATTGAATTACATATATTGATTCTCAGTGCCTT
The DNA here is from genome assembly GCA_025688845.1 of Cucumis hystrix. Classification (NCBI taxonomy): domain Eukaryota; kingdom Viridiplantae; phylum Streptophyta; class Magnoliopsida; order Cucurbitales; family Cucurbitaceae; genus Cucumis; species Cucumis hystrix. Next base: position 15,938,055 of record CM046887.1, read on the forward strand.
ATTTTTGTCCAAATTCTAATTATCTATTCTATGTAGGAAGCAGGAGCAGTACTTAAAGCCATAAAGTTGAACTTTTCTAAACCTACAAGGTTTGATATTGATGCACAAGTATTTAGAAATGTGAAAAATCTCATATTTCTTAAAATTAATGGTGCTATCTTTTCTGGAGATTTGGAGTATCTACCATCTTGATTAAAATGGATTGATTGGCCAGAATTTCCATTATATTATCATCCTTTCCCCTTGGCTTCACACCAAGAAATGTTATCAAACTAAATTTTCCTTATAGCTTCATCAAGCATCTGGGAGGCTGAGATTATTTATTTGTGATGTTCATCACACGCTTCCAATGCCTTCCTCTATTTTTTGTTCTTATGGACTTTATGAAACAACGCTTCCCCAAGTCTTCTTCTTTTTTAAAAAGATTATTTTCTAGTTAAAATATTAATTCGTCGGTGGGATCTACGTGGAAAAGAATAAGGTAGGTGGTCACCGTTTATTTGAACTCATGACTTTTTATTACCTATTATAACGAATAGTGGTTCATATGAATAATTCCATATTGAACCAAAAAATTTAAGGCTCACTTAAAATCTATACTTGTTTATTAGTTTTTGAAAATTAAGCATGAGAAAACACACACTTAGTAAATGTTATGTTATGTGTTGCAGCTAGAGTTAATCATAGACGGTGTAAATATGGAAACTCAAAAAAGAATAAAAAAATATCAAACTTTGGTAATCCAGTTCGATGACACAACATCTACATTTGGAAGTCTTAGACCCATGATAAGAGATTATATAGCTCGTGCAGAAATTGGTCGATAACAGAGGATACAATAACATGAACTATAAATTGTACAATAACAATAATCAGAACATTAATAGAATCACTCCCCCTTAATCGATGACCATGTGCAATACTAGCTAGTTTCAAGCATCTTTGAATAGCTATTCGTATCACCACCCATTTAGAACACTTACAACCCTACAACAATATATTCATGAACCCTATATACATCCAGTACTCTCTTTCTTTTTCCAGCCCAAATCTTGTACGCAAAACCAAACTTCCAAAAGAAGCCGACGATAAATAATATCCACACAAACCAATAAAAGAGGAATATCACAACCACCATCCAAACAAAGCTCAACGTCCATATTTAAATATATAATTAAAAATTGAACTTAGAAAAGTAGTTTTCAAAGTCCTTTTCCATAGCATTCCATTATAATTTGTTCAAGTGTTTCTATATCAAAGACCATAATTGAAAAGAAAATAGAAGAAAACCAATAGAAATTAAAAATATATATATAAACTAAAATATCAATTCCTGTTTTCACTTGATTAACAATGTTGTCTTCAGATAACATTATATTTATAAAAATAAAAATTAGAAGTGCAAAAGAGTAAGCTTCAACTTTGGCAATTTCTTCTCCAAATTATTCCTCCATGATCACGTGAACACCACACATTTTTATACTTACTTCGTCTTTCCCATTTGGATCTCAAACATTAAATAGTTGCATCTTTGGAACACAATCATCAAATAACACTGTAACTCTATCCAAAATATCTCTTGGGGACTTAATATCAACTACTGGCATCCATAGATACTCACCTGATGATATTACTTCAAATCTATACACAATGTCAGATATGGGAGTTAACATTCGACACCATACTTCAATATCGTTGACAAACACTGTACAATGAAGCCAACACCTCGTGTGACCAATATTAGATTGAAATTTGACACAAGGAACAATAAAAGCCTTCCTTTTCCAACTTAGACAATCAGCTGGAAAATTAAATGTTATTGAATTGTTCATACTCTTGTACCTGCACCAATATGAAATATCATAATTCATTTATATGAGTTCTTTGAATTCTCCAATACTTTTTTTATCTCCCTGCAAGATAAGAGTAAATAGCTAAATGACTGGCTTATGATGTTTTAACTTGGGAAAAAGTAGGGAAGCATGTAGGATGATTAATATGCTATTCAATCCACATAAGTCTTAGTTGATGTTAGTTCATCCTTTGATAGTTTTTGTAAAATTTATGAGCATTTCTTTTGGTTTTCTCCATGTGATATATGCATACAATCTGCAATCGAATACTTCATTTTCGAGTGGGGTTTTCTTTGTTTCTAATTTCCTCGTTTTATTTTCTTGCCTTGTAGAGAAGAGGAAGGGCTGGTCGTGTTCAACCAGGAGAATGCTACCATCTATACACAGGTTTATTGATACTTTCAATATTTCTTTCTTAATGGTTTTGATTGAACCTTCTATATAAGACCAATCTTCACTGGTGTAGCAAAATGTTTCATTCAGCTTCACTTATTTCAAATCAAACTATCATCATGTAAATTGTTCTGGTTGTAAGAATTTAGTTAGAATCAAACTATCATCATGTAATTTTTTTTCTTTCTTTCTTTGTTTTGTTCATATTCTTGGTATAATGTATTTGGATTTTGTTTGTGTATTTGGTACATTGTGTTATGGTATATTGACTGAAGACATATGTTCTGTGTGTGCCATTTTCATTGCTTTTTTAATGTGTTGGGAGGGGGCTGAAAATGTTATCACATAAGTAGCTCAATATTGTTTTTTTCAATCTTACATCAACGGTAATGTTCCTTAATTACCTATAAATAGCTTTAAGTAGAACCTCCTCATAGGTAATGTTCTTTAATCACGCTCTAAACGAGATTTTGTTTTCTTTCTAGGTTTGGAAGAATCCATTTGAAGCATTGAAGCCAATTTGGAGCAATTGATTGATATAACATCTTTTGTATGGTTGGTAGCCAACTCTTGCTTCCAATGTATTGAGTTTAGGCTTCTTGCTTCCAATATCAATGTATATTTTTTTCCTATGGAAACTACATTTGAACTAAACAAATGGTTATTAGGTAATGTTCTTCAAAGTGTATCTTTATAAAGAGTTGACTTATTGTTTTCGTATGGGTGTGATGTATTATTGTTATTGTTATTGAAGTTGGTAGTGTAATGGTTCAGCAACAAGAAAAACAGGAATTGAGGAATACACAACAAGGAAAAATATTGTATTATACAAATTCGTAACATTTTTTTTCTGTCGTCAATATAGAAACCATGACAATTAAATTTTATAAAAAAACTGTCACGATTGGTCTATCCATAACAGGAAAAAAACGTCGTAATATAGTAATTCATGACATTTTCATAACTGTCGTCAAAATCGAATCAATGACAATTAAATTTTACAAAAACTGTCACGATTGGTCTATCCATGACAGGAAAAAAATGTCGTAATATATTAATTTGTGACATTTTCGTAACTGTCGTCAAACTCGAATCAATGACAGAAAAAAATGTCATAATATAAGAATTCGTGACATTTTTGTAACGGCCGTGAATGTGTAAATGGTGACAGTTATTTGTTGTTACAAAAAAAATTATATGACAGTTATTTGTTGTCATAAAATACTAATTAATGACATTTATATTTGTCATGAAAACACATATTGTGACATTTTTTTGGAACTGTCATAGAAGGACTTTCCACGACACGCGATACTATGACTGTAAATAACTGTCACGGATTTTTTCGCAACAGAAAATAATTGTCGTCGTAGACCATTTTTCTTGTAGTGTTCTCACATCTTGTTCGTGGCTTCTTTCCAAAAACTTTCCTTTGCTTTTTTTTTTTTTTCTCTTTTTCCTTTTTGACTTCAAACAACGTTTTTCTCTAAGTCTTCTTCCTTTTTCTTTTTGTATATTTCTATTTCAATCCATAAAGCAAAACTTGCCTTCAACTGTAGATGATTTTTTCCTTTTAAACTACACATAGCTTCTACTCTATCTTCTGGACAATCAACCCTTAATTGTGATGGGATATAATAAACAAAACATAACACCCTTAATTCATTTTGTACTCCTTGTAATTAATTAAACTCTTGGGGTTTCTATTGAAATAGTGGAATAATAATTGCAGTGTTGATATCATTGTGAGCAATACGAGCAAAGAAGAAGAAAAATTCAGAGTTGAGTTAACCAAATAATTCGGTCATTAATTTATTTTATGGAATAAGTAGTTCAAAACGGTTCAAACTTGTTGTATTAAACAAAAACCTGTCTCTTGGTTTGAAAGCTTAATTAATCATTACCTTCTTGCTTAATTCATTATCATTGATTATCTCTTTATTTAAGCAAATGTAGGACTTTGCTTGCATTTTCTTACAATATAATGTTATTTAAACAAGAAATTAACAAAATAGCTCATGATGGTATGATAGTGTTTCTACTTTAAAGTACATAATCAATCTTCATGACTTTGCTTTTAGTTTCTCTTAAAAGATGTATATACCTTTAACGGTAACTATTTTTTTGTCATAAATATTTTTTTGTCATAAATATATGTGATCATCCTCTTATTTAATTAATTAATGTAGAACTTGGATCACATTATTCTCAACATTTTGATAAAATTCAAGTTAAAATAATAGAGATTGGAAATGATAAAAGAAGTAGAAAAAAAATACAAAAATTTCCCATGTATTTTATATATTTGGAAGTTAGCCACGATATTTAATTCTGACATTGTATATTGAGCTCCTATATGTATCACAATTGATAGTTTTATATCTCTATGTGATGTCTTTAATTGAAACTTCATATAAATATCTTCTAGACATAAGTGTGTATTGGCCAAAATATAGACTTTTGAATGTATCTAAGCTACGATAAATTAAAAAGTAACGTCTCATTGAATATAATATTAATCTGTAGGTTCTTAAAATTGAAAAAATAGGGAGTCATTCTTGCACTAAACAATTGTTGCTATGGAATGAGGGGTGAAAGAAATGTTGTAAAATGTACGAAAACGTCTTTGTGTAAGACAGAAATTTGCTGTCAATTTGAATACCCAATCTGTTCTTTCAAGAGAATAAAAGTGAACGAATAATGTAGTGTGATCATTATTAACCACAACTTTTCTCTCATCCTCTTTCCCACCTTACTCTTTGATTTTGGTTCTTAAAAAAAGGAATTTTATAATGGGAAAAGGAATTTTAGCCAATAAATTTTAAGATGCACTGTAATTATTGCTCTCTCACAATGGGGAAATTTGACACGAAAGTTCGACGTACATCATGAGTTTTGATCGGGACTTATTTGGACTAACTTGAGAGAGAATATAATAATTGCCTGCATAATTGAAGAGGGAGAACCTTATTTATATACTATAGTCATTAAATTTTTACTTGAACATGGTATATACAACATACTGTTTAAGTCTTGTGAGATAACTTTGGGTTTTTACAGTAATATATGGATAACTCATTTACTACATATTCAAAATCAATGTTGCATGTAGTAGTTCTTAGAGGAATTTTTGGGAGAGATCACAATATTTGGGAGTAGAGTAATTGATAAAGAACCAACGCTGATTTTTTTACATGAAATTGATGAGTTATTAGATGAATCCTTTAAAACTATGCTCTCAATTTTTTATACAAGTAATAGTACAACCTATATAGATTTTTTTAATATTGGGTTGGCTGCCATAATATGATTTTTTAATCAAATAATGCAATTTTTGAAAAATTTCCTTCCTAAGTCAAAAAATGATGGGGTCAAATTAGTGAACGAACTTCTAAATAAAGCAAAATTTATCTTTAACCCACCTAATATATACATACACATATATAAACCATTAAAGTTACTTAAATTGTTCCTTTTTTTTTTTTTTTTTCTCATCAGGTCTGTTGTTTCTTTCCGAGAACTTTCCTTTGTTTTTCTTTTTGAATTAGAAACAAATGAACGTTTTTCTCCCCCAAGTCTTCTTACTTTTTCTATTTATTTTTTAGTTTAATTTTTATTTTATTGGTCGTCTCTACATGTAGACAATAGGTCAACAATTGCTTTAGAAAAGAATTCTTTGTTTCATGATGATCTTAGCAAACACATTGATATAAGATTTCACTTCATCAAAGATTGCATTTCGAGGAAGATGGTTCAAGTTGAATATAAAAAGACCGAAAAAAAAGAAATAGAAGAAAACAAATATAAATTAATAAACATAAAAATTAGAAGTGCAAAAGAGTAATTAGAGAGCCTCTCTCCAGGTTTGCATATTCTAACTTCAACTTTGCCAATTTCTTCTCCAAATTATTCCTCCATGATTACGTGAACACCACACATTGTTGCATCTTTACAGTTGTCTTGAGCAATTACCTCAAATAACACTGTAATTTTATCCAAAATACTTCTTGAGGAATTAATCCTAAAACATGGTTGATTTAGATTAATCTTCGGTGAGCTGTCCACAATGTCATCACCATATGGGTTAGATATACAAGGATCAAGTACTGCCATCCATACATACTCACCTCGTGATATCTTATCCATCCAAAAGTGTTTACTTACTTCAATATCGTTGATAAACACTCTATATTTAAGCTGAACCAGCTCGTGATCAATAGTAACTTGAAATTTGACACAGGAAGCAATAAAAGCCTTCCTTTTTCAACTTAGATAATCAGCTGGAAAAACAAACGTTATTGAATTGTTCATACTCTTGTACCTGAACCAATTTGGAATGTCACAATTCATTAATATGGGTTCTTTGCTTACTCAATATTTTTTATATTCATGCATGATGAGAGTAAATAGCTAAAAGTTATGTTAATTAACAAAGCACACTTAATTCTTATATGAATGAAATACACTAGAGATGGGTTCATGAGGAAGAAATGATAGGCACCACATTATCATCCCAAGATATGAAATCATGTATGTTTTAAAGAAATCTGGCCAATGATACGCACCTTGTAGAATTCGTACGAACTACCCCTTTTGAAACCTTTGGAATTTCTTCAAGCAACTTAGAATCTATTAAGGCCGCTCACTAAGAAATCCCAGAAAATTGTTATCAAACAATTTAGTTAATTTAAAACTGTTATTAAATAGTTTAGTTGTTTCATTTTCAGTTTAGTTGTTATACACAGATTTTCTGTTTCTCTAATCTATTGTACAATTTCTAAATTTGGATCCACATCCAAATTTGTAAACAAAAATTGTAATCTGATTGACGAGCAGAGGGTGATCAATCTGATCAATGAGTGGAGAGTGATTAATTGGGTTGCTCTCGAAAATTACATCTAAAATTGGGTTATGGTCACCATTATTGTTACACTTCTAGAGGAAAAAAAACTTCATTTTGACACTGTTACGATCTGAGTTAACTTAGTAAATTTGACATAATTTACAATTTTAGGTAAACATAATCAAACTCAATTCAATTAGATTTGTGGATCCAGTCCATTACAATTGATCAATCAATGTAATTTAATTACGATTACCCCAATTTTTATTACAAATTGGATAAATTAAACCTAGCGTAAATGACAAAACTGCTAAAAATATTTTGAAATATAGCAAATATTATAGTTTATCAATAATAGACGGTAATAGACTACAATTTAGGTCATATATAGTATTTTTTATGACGGTTTATCTTATATATAAATTTTAGTTATGTTTGTAAATATTTTGATTTATTTAATTATATTTATAAACAACCAATTAATGAATGTATTTTACATCCTCAATTTCTCTTTGATTGGAAAGTGGGATCCAAGCAAAAGGAAAAGTCATAAAAGAGATTGTCTTGCTTTTATCCGTCTCCCAAAAGGTAATTATTTCACCAATTTCTTACCAACTTTCTCACACGTCTTTGTTTGTATGTGCTCCATCCACCTTATGCACGTATATCCTCAACTAAAATGTTTTAAAACAAAAAAAAAAGTATATGGTTTGTGAAAAAATATGTGTTTTGGCCCATCATGAAATAAATAAATGATGAAAGAAAAAACGACGACAATAAAGTGATAAAAGAAAAAAGAAAAAAGAGTTGGGAGGATGAACAAATTATTTTTAGAATCACAAAGGAATGGAAAGGAAGAAGGGATATAAGTGATGAATAGAATGCCTTTAATACTTTTGGTGCCTCACTTTGTTTTTTCTATTTCTTCCTTTTTCTCTCATATTTTCTTACACGCCTTCTTCTAGTTTCCAAGAACCTTTCTCTTTCTCTCTCTCTTTCTTCTTGACTTTATGAACAACGTTTTCTGTCAAGTCTCTTCTTTTTCTTTTTAAAAATTATTGTTTAGTTAAAATATTATTTTTTCGATGGGTCAATCTCTGTTGAAAGAATAAGGTAGATGATCACTGTGTATTGAGCTCAATCACTTCTTATTAGCTTAGTTATTATTTTTTCTTTTTTTCTATGTTTCCAACCACACACACAGTGAATGGAAAGAGGAAAGCTCGAGAACAAAAGTTGAACTGAGGGAAAGTAAACTGAATGGTTTTTTTTTTTTTTTCAAAAGGAAAGAAGGGTTGAGATTGACATGTGTGCAAAATAATAGAGATTGATCGCATTATTTTCAACATTCAATACAATTCAAGTTAAAATAATAGAGATTGGAAAGGAGTAGAAAAGAAAAATAGGGAATTTTCCACTGATTTTATATATTTGGAAGTTAGGCACGATAATTCTAACGTTGTATATTTGAGCTCATATATATATATATATATGACAACTTTTTACAATTTTATATTTGTATGTGATGTCTTTAATTCAAACTTCATATAAATATTTTCCAGACTACATCAGTATCTATGGGCCAAAGTATAGACTTTTTATCAAACAAATAAATGTACCTACAATAAAATGTAACATCTCATTGAATATAATATTAATCTTGTTGCTATGGAATGAGGGGTGAAAGAAATATTGTAAAAAGTAGGAAAACGTGTTTGTGTAAGACAGAAATTTGCTGTGAATTTGGAGTATTGTGATCATTATTTACCACAACTACTTTGTAAACGATCATCATTGCCCTCTCACAATGGCCAAATTTGACACGAAAGTTCCACATCATTAGTATTTTGTGGGTAAACCAAAGAAAATATGGTCACACACTTATTTGACTAAAGAAAGTGCGTCAAAAATGGGTTAAGTAGGCCAAAGTCCGGGAATTCGCATGTGGAAATGAGAATTCTTCTGATCAATCATAACAATGTCCCCACTTCTACTTCACCCAACATTTGCTCTCTATAAAGTGTCCAGATTATTATTGAATGAGGAATTAAGACGTAGGCAAAGAAATTTGGAAGTTTTTGGGTAGATTTCGGATGGGTTCTACCGCTGATAGAGCCGAATCGTCGTCGTCGTCTTCTCCAACTTTCAATTGGAGTTATGATGTGTTTTTGAGTTTTAGAGGAGAGGATACTCGCTCCAATTTCACGGGTCATCTTGACATGTTCTTGCGGCACAAGGGTGTCAATGTTTTCATAGATGACAGACTGGAAAGGGGTGAGCAAATTTCTGAAACCCTTTTAAAAACTATACAGAATTCTTTGATTTCTATTGTTATATTCTCGGAAAATTATGCATCTTCTACATGGTGTCTGGATGAATTGGTGGAAATAATTGAGTGTAAGAAATCCAAGGGCCAGAAAGTATTGCCAATTTTCTACAAGGTGGATCCTTCGGATGTACGAAAACAAAATGGTTGCTATGGAGAAGGATTGGCCAAACATGAGGCTAATTTCATGGAGAAGATTCCAATATGGAGGAATGCTCTAACTACTGCTGCCAACTTGGCTGGTTGGGATCTCGGAACAATAAGGTACATATGTTTTTACAAGATTGAGATTTGCAAGATTTTTTTAGCTTTATTTCTAAAATGTATAGTTGATTAATTCTCTCTCTTTATTGTATATTTGTTCTTTTTAGTGTTTTATAAATCTAAACAATTTTTTTTAAAAAAAAATGAGAGATCTCGAGGACTACTACTCATAGACCAAGTATAAGTTGTGGACTAGGTCCATGAGTTCGGTTGTTTTTGTTGTTGAACCCATTGATGCAAACATGGAGAAGATATTTGAATTATGGAATGAGACCCTTGCAAGTAGTACTCATGTCACTAAATTTTCTAAATTGTAAAAATAGCAAATTTAAAAGTCTATAATCTTATGATTATCGTCTAATAGACGTCTGATATCACTAATTTTGACATATTCGCAATATGCAAAGAAAAAAAAAGTGTCAAGTACTGTTTTTTTAAAATATTTTTGTCATTTGATATAATTTTTCTATAGAAATTGTGGACTTGGTTCACTATTTTTCACACCTATTTTGTCAATATTTTTTGCTTTTTCTGTATTTTTATCCTTTATTTATATTTTCACTCTATTTAAGGACCCTATTTCTTGTAATTTATTTGGCCAATTACATTATTTTTGGAATTAGCTCTGTTTTTTATTCACTAGAAATTCTCACACTGTATAATTTAATCTCAGAAGATTATTCTCTCTCAAGATGCAATTTAATTAATTATGTTCTCTCACTCTCTCATCATCTATTAATTTTGCAATGATTATGTGCTAATTAACAACAGAAAGAGGGTGACCTTATTCAAGTTGTTGTTAAAGAAGTGTCGTCTACATTAAATGTCACCACGCCCTCAGATAAGCCTCTACTAGTTGGAATTGATTCCTAAACAAAATTCCTTTTATTGGCCGACAGAAGAAATGTACAAGTCTGAATGTGTTGACATGGTGGGGATATATGGCATTGGAGGCATTGGTAAAACAACATTGGCTAAAGCTTTATACTACAAAATGACTAGGTAATCCTTCAACGTATTTATGCTTCCAGATTACATATTTGCATGTCGTTAGGTTATAAAGACGTGACATAAATGTGTCTTTATACCATTTGAAGTCGCTCATCTTAGGGCATTTCATTCCTAATAGAACTTCTGTTGATTGGTCACTATATAGGGTAGTTCGTCCTACAAAGTGTTTGATAGCCGTATACACCAAGGTGTTGACTGAATTTGGCTGGATTGTAACAGTGTCGCCATTAGGTCATTGTTCTGTTTTCAATAGCAGCTTCTTTAATGGCTTCTCTGTTTTCGTTGGTTAGATGATTGTGCCACCAACTTCAGAGGTTTCCTGTGAACCCTGCGGTTAGAGCGTCTACAATCTCCTTTTGACTCATTCTCCGAGGTAGCTTGTCGCTGCGACAAACATTTCTTGGAAGATGATCATCATCTGTCCCTCGGAACATCCGTCTATGTTCCAAGTTTCAATGTTATTTCCGTCAAATGATCGGAAATCTGGCCGCAAATCTTCCCATCCTAGAACTGGAGGAGACGTTCTTTTATAGTGATTCTTCATATCGGTGTTGTAGACCTTGATAGGAAGAAGTTTTGGGGATTCATAACGAATCATATTGATGTTTCCTACCTCAAAGTTGCATGTTTCCTTCTTTGAGGACATTTCTGGGCGTTCTTTTGAGATAGAAGTTACTGATAGCTTTTCGGTTATTTCTTTTAAAAGTTCGTCAATGCTTGATCCCTTTAGTTTGATGTCAAGTGAATTTGGTTACACAATGGGTCGATTGGGATCAACTTTAGGTAATCCTGGTCGACTTGGGGGTGCTAGAGCCTTTCTTTGCTGGTCAGGCCTTATATCTTCAATGGATCTTGATAATGTTGTCAAGACCTTATTGGAATAATTGAGCTGCTGTTGAATGTTTTTTTATTTCTCTAACACCAACAGTTTTTGTCTTCTTTTCATCTATTGTTTTGTATGGTGAAGAGATAATTGCAGCACTTGGCATCTTGGGATGCGGAAAGGAAGCTTCTTCTTCAGGAGGGTAATCCGAAAGGATTTCTTTTCCTGTTGAAGTCTTCCAGGTGACTGCTTTGTTAAGAATCTGAATACTTGCCTTTTTAGCCTTTTCGTTGCCTCGGGCTATGAAAGTGTCCTTTGATAGAAATTTGGGTCTATTGTCCCAATCTTTCTGATTAATATACTTATCAATATATTTGTCATAATAATGATCGTATATTTCCATGTCTTTGGATGATATGGTATTTATCTGGTTGTAGATATTTCCAGATTTTCTTTCCATATCAGTTTGAGTAGGTGACAGAGATCCTTCCGAATTTTCGTACTGAATGTCTTGAATAGATTGATCGAAATAAACTGCCATTTTCATGGAATTTGACCTAGCTATCGGATGTTCTTGTGTAGTTGATCTGAGCTCCGATACACTTGATCTTCCACTGTAGATTTCTCTGATTGGAGAATGATGAGTTTCTTCATCTTGAAACTGGACTTCGACATGTCCATCATCATACTCTGTGATTTGAGCAGTACTGCTTTGCCTAGTTCTTGGTGCAGTTGCATGTTCTATTGACTAGACTGGATTTCGTGTTAGTTCGTTCCAGTCTAAAAGTTTTGGAACTATTACAGATGATCGTTCCAGATTAACTTCCATAAGCATGGTGTAGTTTTTTTTAGATACGCCTATGGCCTTTGGGGAAGCATTTATGTACATCATTTTGTAATATAAGACATACATGACTGAAAAAGGATATGAACCATTTTTTAGCCGTAGTCTTTTGGCTCTAATATCTAGACTTAAGACGTAGTAGATATTCTTGTCTTGGAGCGCCACCGTAAATCCGGGTTTACATGTAAAGTAAACCAGTCCATTGTCAAGATTTGACTGAACAATTCCTAATAAGGAATTAGAGAAGTTCAGATGTCTTTTATCTCTAAGGGCGATATAGATAGGAACATCTAGTCCCGTCCTGAAGAGTGGTTTGATGGCTACTTGGATACACCCTATGTGCAGATATCTGTAATTGTGTCTGCGACATAGTTCAATGTTTTCATTTGCTAGGAGACGATATTCAGAGAAGTCCTTGCTTACTGGGATATTGTCTTCTGAGATTCTTACTATATCCTTCTCTTTAAAGTTGAAGAAAGGATGAGCATAAATCTCTTTGGGCTCAAGCTTGGGGATACACCAATTTTGTAGTCTATTCTCAATTTGAGATAATTGATTCTCTATCTTGCTGTGTTTAGATAGAGTTTCATTTAAATTCTCAGAATCAATATGTTTTTATATGTCGTTTTAATACGTTTTGCTTAATTTATTATTATTATGTTTCTTTCAAATTTCCAACTCTTTCAATTTAAAATTTTTCAATATCTTAAAATCCTTCTAATTTAAAATTCTCTATTTTAAAAAGAAAATAAAAAATATTTTTTAATCATTTAGAAAATTTTGTTATAATTTGTTTTATTCTTTTCAAACTTTCAGAACTTAATCTATGATTTCATAAGGTTTCCTAATCAATCTTTTCTAATAACTGAATTATATCATTCTCTTTAAATAAAATTCTACCAGAAAATCTATGAACTTAATTTGAAAATCTGATTTCCTATGATTGTTGAGATGAGGGATCACATTTTTTTTGTTGTCCAAGATTTTTTATCCCAAGAAAAAATGATTTTAATTAATATTTTTTTAAAAAAATATCTTTTTATTAAAAGACTATTTCTATTATGAATTTTTAGAAATTGAACTAATTTCTCACTTTCTTCACGTGAGAAAATTTTCTTCAATATAGTCTAATTGGTGGAATGTTCTCCACTTATTTTATGAAATCATTGTTTTAAATAATGGAGTAATAAGGGGTAAAATAAAAAATTAGTTTTAAAATAAATTAAAGAATATTTGAAATTTAGTCACCGTTTTCTAAACGAGTGTTGTGGAGGTGCAAAGACCTTCTTCATACACAAATGACTCAGGAACTCAACTTTAGTTTTCACATACCATTTTTTTTATGATTTTATTTTAGAATTGTTTACTTTATTTTGATGTCCAATCACACCGTAAAAAAAGAATGGCGGTCACTCATTTTTTATTTTGTTTTAAAATTAACCCATCTTGACGAAGTCGACCACTCTGCGTCGTCTTGGGCATGTGGCTACAATAGTTCTAAGTTATTATATTTGGGTTACAATAGTTTGGTGTAGATTATTTTATTTTGAGTTATAATAATATACTTGTGGTTTATAATTTTATGATAAATATTTTTCCAATCCTTGGACAAAATTTCAAAATCTTTTTATCATAAATCCAAATATTTGGTATTTGAAGTGTGTATCAAGTGCCCAAGTGTGTATAAAGTGTATATCACGTGTGAATCTAGTGTGTAACAAGTATAAATAAAACAAAAGCTAAAGGACAGGAACCAACATGTAATTAAAAAGTGGGATAATTACAAATATAACAATTAGATTCAAAGTATTGACATATATAACAATATTCTGAAAAATTGTAAATATAGCAAAATTTATCAAAGTTTATAGATGATAGAAGTCTATCAAATAAATCATATTGCACTAATAGACTTTAAGAGTTTCTATCACGATAGAGTCTATTAAGTTTGTTATATATTTACAACATTTTTATACACTTTATTGCGTACTATAATTTTCCAAAAATTATTTATAGTAGAGTAAAAACCTTTTCTTTTTAGAAACCAATTAGCAAATTATTGTAATATTGTTTGTTGAGTGAATTATGGGGTTAAGATACATTGAGACTTTTGGTTGGACTGTGATACCATTTTAGCTGGACGGCGTCGTTTGGAATTTACATTTGCAATCATAAAAAGTGATTATATATTGATGAACCTTTAACTACTTGCATTGTTTTAATTTTGGTAGAATCAAAATTAATTGTTTATTAAACTATCAAAATCACTTTTCATTTTAGTGATTTAGCTTTTACATTTAGCTTTCATACAAATTTCTCAACTTCTTAACAATTCAATTAAGATTTAAATTTCAACTCATAGTTGTAATTTTAAAAAAAAAATACAAATTAATTATTCATAAAAAAGTAATTAAAATAATAAACCTTACATTGGTTCATGTAACTAATTTACACCAATTTAATATTAATTTATCAAATAGATTGTAACTAGTTTTTTCTAGGGAAGCTGCATCATATAATAAAAAATTTATAAAAAAATTCATAGTACTTTTTTTTTTTTTTATATTGCAAATATGACAACTATGACAAGTAATCGATGATATCAACTCGGTTATCGAAAGACTATCAAATGACTATTAAAGAGATCGCTATTTTTCAAAAAAAAAAAAATATATGATGAGTCAGTAGGTGCACCTAGACATCTCCACTAGTGGACACTGAGGGCTATCGCTTTTAATTTTGCTACTTTTGTAAATTTAGAAAATATTGTGACACGGGCTCTATTATAATAATTTTTTTTGCTATTTTTGCAAAAGTTCCTTTTTTCTAAGATTAATTTTCATAAAATATAATAAAACAATATTTATGGCAGACGTATCAAAAACAAAAAAGTTCATGAAACCCATAAAATATTTTCATAAATTTTAGATATTTTCTTGATATTGTGGACGATTCGTCACTTTTTTTTTCTTTTTTTCAATTTATTCATCTTCTCTTCCAGATTTCTTCACTCCTCTTCTACATTTTTTTATTATTCATTTCTTTTTCTTTCTTTCTTCTAGCTCCTCTTTCAAAATATCAAGATCGTTTAAATATCATTTTGATATGATCTAAATAATCGCTTACCTAGTCAACCAAATCGTTTAGATTTGAAACCCTTTTTTCATCATTTAGAAAAAGTTACATGATCAAATGGATATGATCTAAACAATTGATTACCATAGTTAACACAATAGTTTAGATTTGAAGTATTTTTCTTTGTTAAAAAAACTACACGATCATATATCATAATTGTTTATAAAAAGAACTACATATTTTACAACAGATTCTTTCCAAAATAAAGTTTCATCCAAAACTAAAAATATAACAAATGCATAAAAGTAAATTTAATATAATATCTAACTCGTAATACATGTTTCAAATAATTTTTATAATTTAAAAAAAAATAATAAAGATAAATTTATAATACGGGAGAGGTTGACAATACAAAGAAGTTCAATCATTTATATTCTCTCATCTCCATATCTCTCTCTCTCCCTCACTCCAAGGCTTCTGGATTATCATCATTGACCCATATCTCACTTCCCAACAAACCTCTAAATCATAGGGATAATCATTCTTTTCTTATATATACACATTACTATTCATAGAAATATAAAACTTAAATGCAAAATATAAGGAGAGAATAAACAAATAATTAATAGAACCCTCAATTATCCCTAAACTTTTGGTAGCATATCAATTTAAGGTTATCCTACCATCAAAACATAATCAACTATTTGATCTTAGAAATTTTGAAAAATAGCCACAGGATATGATTCAGAACCTAAATAACTGTCAACTTGATTTGTATCTTCTAATCACTGTTTAAACATTCAATTTTGTTACTAACAATTACCTAAATCTAAATATTTCTCAGCATAATTCATAGATTATATTATTGAAACAAATTGGAATATGTAATAGATTGATATAGACTAACTTAATTGATCTTATCTTTTTATGAAGTAATTACAACCATTCCTAAATATAGAAGATAGAACTTTAACGTCAATAGATTACTTCGACGAACTTTTATCCAATTGACCTATTCTATTATGCTGCTCATTAACACATACTTTTGAAAATTCATCTACCCATTAATCTATATAAACTCAATTGGTTTAAGCATTTCACAAATATCATCTAGAAGTATATATTATTATTTATTCCAAATCTTTTGGGCATTTCAAGTGGGACCTGCCACCCTTTCCTCATCAGTCCAGCTCAATCCTCTTCACCATAGCCCATAACTTCTAGTACAATTTATTTTCTCATATAAAAAATTTGATTTGCCATGAGCCAAATTTTAATTGGAGAATTTTGATATCACCTTAGTTTTTCTTTTTTCTAGATATATATATATATATATATATATATATATAGCCAACTTCTTCTCAGATTTATTCATTTATTTCTTTTCAAACTACAAACAAAAATTTACAAGGAATGACGATGATGATGAGTTTTTACAAAAAGAGTCTCCACTCATTCTTATCCTTCACCGACAACCTTTCTTCCAAAACTTCACCACCTTTCAATAACTCTAATCCCCACCTTGAATTACACCATGCCTTAGGCTTAGGATTGATTAACTCCGATCATAATAATGCCATGCAATTCAATAAATCCCCAAATATTCTTGAATCTTCCTCCCTCATTAAACCTTCTCTTTCCTCGTCCAGAAAAGACCCCGGTGGGGTTGGTTTCATCGACGATGTTGGCGGTGGCGTCGACGGGTTGATGTCGTGCACTGAGAGCCTTGGATTTGAGAGCTCCGATGAAAGATTGGTGAATGATGAATTGACGAAGATGGAGGATAATTGCGGCGGGTGGTGTATGTCGAGGGTGCGGCGGAGGAAGGTTGTGGCGGAAGAGAGGAAGTTTCCACCACCGTTGACGTCGTTGAATCAACATGGACATCCGAATTTTTATCTCCGGTCAGTGAGGAAAGATGGGAGATTGGAGCTGACGGAGGTTAGGATCGAACGGACCGAGATTCTTCGAGCGTGTCGTGGAGATGGACGGTTGAGATTGCATCTTATCAAAGATGAAGAACAAGGAGAAAAAGATGGCGGCGACAGGGACAAGGAAGGTGGGATTGAAGAGGAGGAGGAGAAAGACGAAAAGGAAGAGGAAGAAGAAGAAGTGGAGGGGTTAGTGAAGGAAGGAAAAATGGAATTTAGGCGATGTGTGGAGATGATAAACCACCAGCGTCGCCATGAGCACCACCGTAGCCACCACCAGCATTTGGATGTGTGGAGACAGCACTGCGTTACAACAAGTTAATAATTATTTTTTATAAATTAAGTCGGTAGAATTAAGTAATTAATGAAAGCGGTGGGTGTGCATAAACAATGAGGAATTATTATTATTATTATTATCATCATCATCATTATTATTATTAATTTGTGTGGAATGTCAATTTACCAATATCTTTACATTCTTTTTCTTCTTTTTAAAAAATGTCATTTTTTTTTCTTCTTCTTGGCTCTATCTCTACTGAAATAATATCATCACCGATAATTGGAATATCATGTAATGCAAACTCCAAGATGAATACCCCCACTTGCATTTTTTATTTTCTTTTTGGGTTAAAATAATAAAGATTGATAAATATATCAATTAGATCATTACGATTGCTTTTATCAAAAAATTAAATAAAAGGGGAAAAGTGGGTTTTTATTGGTTGAATTCAATTTTGACTGTGTGTTGTTAGAAGGGATTTGGATTTGGATTTGGATTGACTTTAGCTAATAAGAATGAGAATATAAATAATCAAATCAATGGAGAGAAGAGTAGTACAGCACACACATACGTATAGAAAAGGTATACAATTTGTTTGTGTAATCTACTAATAATAGTTAAAATGAGTCAAATTAAGTTACATTTAAAGGCAAATTAAGTAGATTAAATTAATTTCATGTAAGCTAAGAATAATATCCCCTCCAAGAAAGTAGGAGGATGGAGAAGTTTGTTGATATTTAGAAATATTCGAGTCGAATTAGGGTATATAATTCGTTAGTTTTAGTCATCTATAGCTTATTATGTCAATGTTGAAATGCATGGATAGATCAAATTGTTATAATTAGGTAATTCAATTTTTTGTAACTATTGTTTTTATCTTTAGTTTTATAAAGTAGGATAACATTTATATGTATGCATGGTTTTAAATATCTACATAAATATGGATAAGATAGCATAAACTAAAAAGAAATAGAGAAATAATTTTAAGATAACATAAAATTTGGGAATATTTAAATTGTATAAATTTTAGGATTTTATAAAAAAAAAATAATTATAAGATTATATAGAATTTAGGAATATTTATTGATTATATAGAATTTAGGAATATTTAAATTATATAAAATTCAGGAATACTTTGAAATGGAAAGTTTTGGATAAAACTCACATCAAATCATATTTGAAGCAAAATTTTAATAAGATATTAAAATGAGGGTAAATTTTTAAAAAATCAATTTCTTTGAAAATGAAAGTTTTGGATTAAAAATATAACCGAAAGTTAGAAATATTGGAAATTTGAAAATTGAATAAAATGACAAAAATATTTATAAAAAAAAAAAAAAAGCTCAATTCTTTTTTTTTTTTTTATATTTGCAAATGTAAATATGATAAATAAAAACAATGATATTATAGGGTTATTATAGGATTATCAACTTTTAGATTTGTTATTTTTGCAATTTAGAAAATATAATAACATATATATATATATATTTTTCAAGTCTCTCTAAACTTTAATTAGTTTATATATTGGTAATTAATATCTCATGCAAACTAAATTTTCTTGAAATATTTTTAAAATTTTGAACTTTGTGATTTCTCCAAATTTTATCACGATGAAAAGAGAAAATGTTTTTAAAATATTCTCACGTAGAAATTTTGACGTACCAAAATTTTGAGCATGTTGTCATGATATATTATTGAGTATAAGAAAAGAAAAGAATTTATTTATTTATTATTATTATTATTATTATAAAGTAAACTCACTTGTAGGGAGATCACTAGTACAATAATTAATCTCAAATTTCTTTTAGTTAACTTTAAATTTGATTGTTAATTAATGTATTAAAAAACTAAATTTTTGTAACATATTTAAATTTCTCAACCAAGTTCTTAAGTAAAGTTATCTTAGAAAGATGTTGATGATTATATTGTATTAGTTTTACTAACATGTCAATTAGACATATGAGATCATTTGACTCATCCATTCTAAAAATCTAAATCATACTTTAAAAAATCTATTTTTTTTCTCCAAAGTAGCAGAGAGACCTTTATTTGTCAATTTTCAATGCAGTATTAAAAACAATTAATTAATTAGTTGATAATTTTTTTAAAAAAATAGTGATCAAATTGATCTTTTATATATATATATAGACTATTAATTAGGAGCCACATTGGGTATATCTATGACCTACAAATAAAAAAGGATATCTACACCATGAAAAGCTTTTTGATTAAGCTTAATCCATTTTGCTTGGTAGTATGTATGATTCGATTTTTTGCTTTTAAATGGGATATGAGCAAGGTGAAGAATGTAACTTGGGCCAAATAAAATTAACTATTTAAATAATTGACATATTCAAACTTTTAAATTGTAGAAACCCAATAAATTGTATATATACATATTAGAAACTTCATGACTTGATAATAAACTACAACTTAACTTGATAGCGGTCAATAAGTGTAACTTACCTATATCTTATGAATGTTTATTTGAAACATATTTAAAAAAATTTACACTTAGACACGAAAAATATATCATTATTCACACATTCTTATTGACCTACTACCATTTTCATTTATTATTCTCATAGTAATTAAGTTCTTAACTTTTAAAAAGGAGAAAGTCGGGAGAAAAAGATATCGTAAGACAAGATTTAAATTAATTTAACAATGAGAAGTTACATTGAGTGTTATGTTTGAATAGGATGAAATATTTGGACTTTTTAACAAAAAGATGCATGTAAAAAAGCCAAAGACTGCATGAGATTGTTGTTGAAAAGATAGTTTGGTGTAAACTCATTTGGTTGGATCTTAGCTAAGTTTGGTTATGTTGCAATAAATGAATGAGGAAAACAAGGAATTTAAACTTCCAAGTTTTTTCACCTCAATCAATTGTTTCAATTCCCAAAGGTTTAAGCTTCGTTGGCTGAACTTTGTAGCTTTGCCTTTTCAACCTTAATTTTGGGTACCAAAAAACGTATGAACATATATAAATATTTCATTTCTAATTAGTTATGTCAGCATCATTTTAAAATTGACATAAAAATGTTGATTGGTATAAATAAACCTAATCTTTTGATAATATAAGTATTAAACATCAGTTTAACCATATTGTTGCGGATTAAGACCTACAAGGGGAGAGATTATTACTCATTTTTGTATCATATGTTGGGAGTATCTAAATATATAATTTTTCGATACTATTCTTTTAATTTGGAAGACTCGCATCACAATATAAAATTGAGAATAATTTCGAACTACTCTTATCCTCTTAACGGAATATATGTCACTAAAAAATATAAATAAGAAAGTTAAATAAAAAGTATTATTCAAATTTTTTTTTACAAATAGAGAGATTTGAATCTTTGACTTTAGGAGAGATAGATATGTCAGTAACTTTTGTGTTATAATTCTCACTTTCAAATATTATATTTCCATCCATTATATGAACTATTCTATTTCTTTAGGAGAATAATAATAAAAATTTCACATTACCAAAATTCAACATATAAGTTTGGTTACTTTTTCACGAGAGAATGAAAAACCAAACATATAACTAGATTTGATAATGTATTCACAAAACATATTATTAGTTTTTTATTTTATTTTTAACAAACACACCCTTACTTATTATCAAATAAAAATAAATACTTATGAAAATTTTCATAATAAAAATTAAATCGTTGCACACTTGAAGGAAAAAAAAACTAATTAAATAATTTCATATTGAAATTGAAAAACATAATGTTACATATTTAAAAGAAGAAAACATGAATAATTAAATTGAATTAAACAAAAAAAGAAAAAAAAGGAAAACATTTGTTACCTTTCAAGTGAAACTTCAGGTACTAAATACATTTATTAACCTAAAAATGGTACAAAACATTTTATTCTCATACCTCTCCAAGTTTTTATTTAGCCACGAGTTAGACTTATACCCATAAAATTATGATATTTTCAGATTTTTAATAATAAAAAAAAATTAAAATATTTACACTTCACAATAAATAGTAAAAGAAAATAACTATACGTAATTATTTTATTCGTTTTATTAATTTTGAAATATCCCCTAATACTTTTGACAATATGGGAAGGGAAGGAATCAAAATTCGACTTTATAGTGCATAGAACAACTTTATTTTATTAAGTTTAAATAATGTGACGAAATATGCATATTGTAATGTTTTGATAAATATTATTTATTAAGGACATATGTAAGTAAGTAAACAAAAAGGATGAAAATGAGAATTAATGACGTCGACAGCAGGGTTCGAACCTGCGCGGGCGAAGCCCAACAGATTTCAAGTCTGTCTCCTTAACCACTCGGACATATCGACCTTCATGCTCCCAATTCCATACTTTATTATATTAATAATTGTATTGTTGTACCCAAAATCCTTTCTCCTTACATTCATTGTTCATTGTTTAACAAACATCATCAAAAGGTGTATTTGGGCCATATTTTTCTTTTTGTAATTCATCAACGATAATTTAACATTACTCAGAAAAAGAATTTGAGGGTTCACAGAACCTCAGAGAAAATCATAACTAAAAATTCAGAACGTCTAGTCTGACGCTAAACCAAAATTTTGAATTTCAATTCTTTCCTTCTCTATTGGTTGTCCACTTTTGAAACTCATGGTTCGACACTTGAACAATTTTCCTCTCTAGCTTCTTACTTTGAAAACTCAATCTTAACTTATTCACAACGCTTTATTTGGGTATCTATAAAATAACTAAAGTTTACAAATAGGAATAAGAAAATGAGTAGAAAGAAATAAAGCTCATGCATGCTCATAACCATTTTCTATACATTAAATGTACTTCAACCTCTCATAAAGTATACATTTTTAAATGAGTAAATATTATAACCAAAAAACAGTTTCCATTTTCCCTATATTAAATACCTCTCACTGAAAAGAGATATATATGTGTATATTTTTGTTTTTGAGGCTGAATAAAGTAAGTTGTAAAGAGTATTAATATTCACATGAAATTTGGGGCTATAAAGAGTATTAATATTGATTGATATTTTTAAAAGTTATAAAATTTATAAAACTTATTTAGATTATTTAGGTAGTTAATGGTACGAAGAATTATCATAAATAGTAAATTTGACAAAATATTTACAACATATAGCAAAATTCTTAGATTCTATCAATAATAGACATTGATAGACACTGATATGCTTGATAAAATTCAAAATTTTGCTATAGTTTGTAAATATTTTAATTTATTTTACTATTTTTAAAAATATCTTCTATCTATTTTTTATTTATAAATATTTTAGTTTGTTTTGCTATATTTAAAAATTAATATATAATAACTAAAATGCACTTATAATCAAATTCTTTTTAATTTTCTATAATTAATTTAAAATTTAAAATTATTGTTTTGAAATGTTTGTTGTAGATTAATCTTTGAATATAAAAGGAAAATTGCTTTATTCTTTAAAAAAATTCAATATGGTATTTTTTTTTAATGTTACATCCATCCCACGATAATAGAAAATATATTTGATTAGGTGAGAAATAGATAAATATACAAAATAAAAGAAAAGTATTACAAATGACAACCATGCTAAATGTATTTATAAAGTAAAGTAAAATTTTAAATTCTATCTATTACAGATACTAACATATATCAACTAAAGTGTTTTTAAGATCGGATAAGATACATCTTTTTAAATAAATAAGTGTGAAATTAACGTGTTTGTATTTTGGAAGTGGTTTTAACAAAATTAAATTAAATATGTTTTTAACATACATTTAAAAAAGTTGAGATTTGTCTCTATATCCCTCAAAAGCAATAATCCAAAATGAACCCTAGGAAGAAGATAAGACTCGAGCTCCGCCACCCAAGTGGGTGGAGGAACATAGAAGTTTAGGCCAATTTGTTGGGAAAAACGACCCCTCACATTACTACTATATGAACAAACAAAGTAATTGGGAAATTAAAAGAAAACTACAAAACTAAGACCTAACATAATTTATACTTCAATTTTCAAACTCCAATGAAAGTAAAACAGTGACTCATAAAAAGAAATTCATTTTGTAAAAAAAAAAAATTGTTACTATCAAGCCAACTTCGAGTGTATCGCACACTCACTTTTTCTACTCTTAAACTAGAGAAAACAAAAAGAAATTTTTTCTCACATTCGAAGCTCTAGGTCAAACTCTTCGTGTTAAGTACCATCATCACAGCTAAAGAGCAGTACTAACTATATATTCTCAATTTGAAATTTTTTGTTTGATACAATTATTTACTTTCTGACTTACATAGAGTATATGTGACAACTATTATATTAATGGCTAGTTCTTCTGCTTGAAACAAATTAACTATTTTTATTTGTACTAAAAAAATTTAACCGTTGTTATCACAAGAAATACCAAATGAGCAAAAAGAGTGAAATGGGCTTAAGGAAAGGAATTAGAAATAGTTGCAGATATAGCAATTAGATTCAAATAATTAAGTATATAACAATATTTTTAAAAAATTGTAAATATAACAAAATCTGTCAAAGTCTATAAATAATTGGAGTCTATCAATGATAGATTATGTTGCAAATATTGGTCTATCATTGATAAAGTATAAGAGTTTATCAGCAATAGAAATCTATCACTGATAGACTTTGTTATATTTGTAATTTAAAAAAAAATGTTCCAATATATGTACTTAATTATTATTCCTAAAGTTGCTACCCATTATAAATATCCAAATAATTAATTGAACTTTGGACTCTAGAAGCCCGATTGTCCTTGGGCCTCAATCGAGATGAGACCGAGTTCGACCAACTACATTTGATGAACAAAATATACCATGGCCAATTTGGGTCTGAAAGAAGAGGAAAGTTCGGGTTAAAAGCCCAAACCAACATCTTCGGCCTCAATCGAGGCCGAACTTCAAAACTTGAAGAACGAGTCATGCCAAATGCATACCTTGATCCATTTAACACGAGAGATGTATAATTTCTAATTACAAATTATCTACTAGTGATAACTCAATCTATAAGATCATAAAACAATCAATTCTATAGTTTCTATAATAAATATATTTCAAGTCTAATTGATATATTATCCAATCATTAATGATGACTCAACCGACAAGATCTAATCAATTTTACCGTTTCCATAAAACAGGTTCAATTGAACTCTACACGTTAAAGACGATTCAACCTAACAAAATCTAATCGGTTCGTAGTTTCCATAAAAGGTTCACATCCAATTACTCAACTCATACAACTTTTAATAATCGCATGTTTGTCAAAAGAGAACTAAAGTCCTCAGACACACAATCCGTTAACAATTGATTTAACTGACAAGATCTAATCAATTTTACAGTTTCCATAAAAAAAAAAGTTCAAATTTCATTACTCCACTTGTCCAATTGTAAAAGTAGAAAATAACGATCTTATACATTACCAACACGTTAACGATAATTCAACAAACAAAATCTAATAGATTAACAGTACTTTTCATAAAAAATTCAAATCCAATTACTCAAATTATTCGTACATGTGTTAAAATAAACCAAAGTTCATCTGACACACAATCCATTAACGATGTACAACCGACAAGATCTAATCAATTTATAGTTAAGTTCGATAGAAAGTTCAAAACTCAATACTTCACATGTGACTCATGATTTTAAAAAATAATGAAAAAAAACTAATTACACAATACTTATCCACAAACCCTAATTCAACCAACAACAAAAAAAAAAAACTAGAAAACATTTAAAAACTTCATCCAATGAAATGAAAAGCTATAATTGTAACTTAGATTATACTTTGTTGAATATACCCATGCATGTTAAAAAGAGATTCAAAGTATATGTATATTATTCTTCATTTTAGTATATGATCAAAGATATGATGTAATACTTCCGAATTGGAATAATTAGCTTAAAATTGGCAACAAAATCATCCTCTTTTTGGATCCATATAATGAAACCAAAACTATATATTGGAATTATCCAAAACGGCCTGCCTTTGTTAGCTTCATAATGGAATATGTAACGCCAGCAACCGGCAAACTTTGGTCCATCCAATTTATTCACATTCATTATTTTGATTTTACTTTTCATGGACTAATTTCCTATTTCTTTTTTCATATTCTTATCTACATCATCTCTCTTTTCACCACGACGAGACAACTCACAGACTATTTTTTATAATCCAATTTTAAGATCGCTTGGAATTACCCTTAGTCTTTTGAATGAAAATATACTATGTAGTGTCTTTAATTTATTTAATTTATGTAATGTGCATGAACTAAATCATTACTTATTAAAGTTCGTATGTAGACAAAATTGTTACAAAATTTGATAGTATATGGATTAAATGGTTTCATGAAAGCGTTTAGTGACAAAAATAACAATGTTTTTAATCAATAAATTATGTAGAATTTGTTTTAAAAAATATGTTTACTATTTTCTCCCTTGAAATCCATTGTGTTTTGTTTTCTTGAAGAAAGAAAGAAAAGGAAAACATATTGTTGATGATATGATTATTTTATGATCATATGGTATGGTCTCTGCTTTGGAGACAAAATAACATTCTGCACCCCATTTGCTCTTTCACTAATTGGGAATACTACTCTATATTTTTCTTTCTTCTAAGTCCTTCAACTTCATACAATTTACCAACATTGGACCCTACACTATTCTCAATTTCCACTGCCCAAAAAAAACATTTGAATCTTAAACAAATTCCAAGATATCTTAATTAATTCATTTCTTAAATTTCAAATACACTACAAAAAGGTTTTTTTAATATAAAATCATCCAACATTCTTTATTTTCCAATGTGTACATACCAAATATATTACTAGAATAAAAGCATAATACCAAGTTTAAGATGAAAGAAAATAAATTGACTTTATCTTTCCTATTAACCACCTATTAAAATTGTGTTTATTTTCCAAAACAAACAAAAATTTGTTCATTTAGTTTAGTTTTAATATATTGATTATTTGAATCTCTAAAACAAACCTAACTTTTTTTCTTCTTCTTATTATTGAAAAATTAAAAGAAATAAATTAATGAGCTCATGAGTCATAACTAATGAATCCAAGTGGCAAATAAAAGGTCGTACTTTGCAATCAATAACAAATTTAATGTTTCTTTTTTTCTTTTGGTATGTCAGCATCATCAGTTACTTTGGGAATACTTTGAAACTTTGAAGAGTTAGCATGAAAACATTATTCAATTTAGCTACACAATTTGGTACCATTTATAAATTCCAAATTATTGAAATATGTTCCAAATTAATTCTCTCTACCTATATTTTATTACATATTAATATATAAATAATAATAAATTTTAGAGTGTTGGCAAAAATAGCAAATTTTTTTTAATGATAATAAGATTCATGTCACTGTATTTTTTAAATTGCAAAAGTAATAAATTTAAAAACGGATAGCTGATCTATCTAATTACCTGTCATATTTGCAGTAGAAAAATTGCATCAGATGACAAAATTATTTAGAAAAAAATAACTCATGTCACCTAGTGATAAGTAATTAATGATATCACACGACTATCAGCTTTTAAATTTACTAATTTTGCAATTTAGAAACGTAGTGACATGAGTCCTATTATCATAAACTTTTTTGCAATATAAAAAAAAGTGGTATGAGTGGTTTTTTTTTTTTTTTTTTTTTTCATCTGTGCAATTTCTCTAAACTTTTTAAATTATAGTCTTTTAAGTTTTAAATCAATCAAAATGGTTTTGATCAAATTAGTAGTTTAACTAAATTGTTGGGTAATCCAAAATAAAAATTCCATCACTATATATATTATTAATTTTTTTTTAAAAAAAGTTGCTAAGCAAACAAACCTTCTAACCAATAGCTTATCAATTACATTCTATGAAGTTTAAAGAACAAAATCTCCACATCAAAATAAACAAAATCTAGTACATATTTGTATTTTCATTTGTTGTACTAGAAATAGTTAATATCTACCTCAACTTAGCTTAACCAATTTAGGCCTTGGTTATTGGCAAATAATTGGATGCATATTCAACTAATTTCTTAGTATAATAATTACAAAAACAAGAGAATTAAACTCCCTTCTTAATTTAACATGTGCATATGGTCTATATTAATTTGTTATGTAGACCACATTTTCTTAATTGTTGCTATCATAATAAATAATGAATATAAAGTAACATGGAAATAAATTTCATGGTATATAGTGATATTTTTTAAGAAAAAGACTTTGGACAAGAGTACAATTCATTTATATCGTTTTTACAAGAATTTTAATTTGAGTAACATTCGAATCTAGTCTCTCGTCTTCGTACACATTCTCGAATTATAAAAGAAAAGGAAAACATTTTTTACGGTGACAATTTATGATTGATTATTTGAGTGTGTTAGATTATGAAAAGTGATATATTTTGTGTTTAATCATCTAAAGATAGACGTAGTAGAGGTGGATTGTTATTGTAATTGGGAGAGGAAGAAGAAAGAGAAAAGGAAAATGGATTAAAAGTCTGATTTTGATATTTCTCTCTCTCTATCTGTTCTGTCATTCCTTCTCTTTCCTCTGCTGCTTTTTGAAGGTTTGAGAGGAAAAGTCGCTTTAATACGCCATTTCACCATTTCTGCCTCTTCCTAAAACCTCCATGGCCGAAACTCTCGCACCCCATTTCCTCAAACTTCCTTCTCCTCAACATAGAGAACAACCCATTATTCAATCAAATCTTTTTCTATTCATATTTCTCCATTTTTAGCCCTTCTCTTCTCTTCTCTTAACCCACCATGAAAACCCATTCCCAGACATTCATTTCTTTTCCCATTTCAAATCTCTTTTATTGCTTTCTTACTCCTCACACAAAATACCCTTCTCTAATGCCACCGTATTGGAAGGGTATCCGCTAGCTGGACTTTCCTTTTTTTGCATTTTGGACCTTTTCTCTCTGTTTCCCTCTGTTTTTGAGTTTTCGCCATGGAGAATGATACTGCTCGCAAAGCTTCTATTCCATGGTATGTCTTTTTCATTTTCAGCTTTTCTTTTGCTCTGTTGAAGATTTTGGGGGTTTTGGTTTTTTGAATTTTGCATGTTCTATTCGGTGGTAGAGCTTAGAAGGTGGATTTTGGTTTCTGGGTGTTTGTTGTTTGGCCATTTCTAGTGGCAAATTACATACCCTTTTGGATTCATGTGCTGTGGAAATGGTGATTCTGTGAATATCTTGTTTCTTTTTGTCCTCTTTGTTGCTGGCCTCTTTTGGCTTGCTTGAGACTTTTGGCCCCTTTGTTGGGAAGATGGGGATTTCCCAAATTCCCCCATGTTTATGTTTCTTCAACTTTTTCCTTTTTGGTAAAGTGGGACAAGAGAGTTGGCTTTTTCTGAAGTGAGAAATGTTGTAATCTGTTTTTGTCTTTTGATTTGTTTGATCACTTGAGATTTGAGAATGATTGTGTTGAGGTATATTAACTTTATACTTTTATATGTGAAAAGTGAAGAATAGTTAATTAAATTGAAAACAATTATAACCAGGAAACATTTAAAATTTGTTGTGGGGAATGGGGATGGCCTTCCAATTTTAAAGTACAAAAGCAATACTAATGAGTCATTGCATTTCTTGTGGTCACAAGCATAATCACCCTTTTTTGGGATGTTTGGAGGGGAAGTCTTGAAGGTTCTGGTTTTGAGCCCTCATTGAAAATTCTTGATGACTCTTATACTTGATGTCGGGGTAGTTAAAGTTGGTATAAGTAAAACAATTACTTGTGGTGTCTCCATTCGGATTTTGGAAACTCATTGCAACATTTACACTATTTGTTGGGATTTTGACTATTCTGAATTCTTTGTTGCTTCATAGGGAGAATGATAGGGGTATCGGTGAAGTAGCCAAAAGACCTCCACTTTACATGGCTACTTATGGGAAACATAAAATGCGGAGCAATATGTTTTCATCTGCTTCGGCTCGAGGTGGTATCTGTTTGTTTTTTTTTGTTTTTGCGTGCTCATATAGTGCATCATTTAGGCTGATGAATTGTGGCATTTGTGTGCTGTGTTTTGTAGAGTTGAGATGTTTTGACCTGGAAAGTGAGCAACGTGATGGATTGTCCCCAAGAGGAGTTTTGGAAGCAAGCTTGCAGAGTTCAGAATTTGATGCGGATTCTTTGAATGATAGTACCCCAGAACCAGAAAATCAACCTTCACAATCAGGGGCTCTTTTTCACTGGAAAAATTTCTTCAAACTATGGAAGAAACGATCGTTCAGGCGCCTGGCCTCGTTTCCTCCTCTTGGAGTGCTGAAGATTTCAAGAAGAGGGAACAGAAGCGGGAGAGAGAATCCAGGACTAAGTGACTTGTACAAGTTCAAGTCCTCATTGGGAAACTTTACTTTCTCCGAGCTCCAAACTGCGACCAACAAATTTAGCCATGGTTGGTTGCAATTTGTGTTTTATATACTTTTTAGTCTAACTTTGGTGTCAATTTTGTTTATTGTGTTTTTTTTTCTTTTGCGTAGAAAATTTGATCGGAAAAGGTGGTTATGCTGAGGTATACAAGGGCCGTTTACATGATGGGCAATTGATAGCAGTGAAGAGGCTAACTAAAGGAGCCCCAGATGACAGAACTGCTTGTTTCTTGTCCGAGATTGGCATCATTGCTCATATTGATCATCCTAACACAGCCAAACTGATCGGTTGCGGCATTGATGGAGGCATGCACCTTGTTTTCAAGTTATCTCCAAATGGAAGTTTAGGATCTTTTCTCCATGGTGATTCCTTTAACCTCGTTGAACTAACTGCTCTTTGGTTTTCAGAATTCTTATTCACCCTTCTCTTCACCATTTTTCAGGTCCAAATGCAAACAAACTCGATTGGAGTAAAAGATACAAGATCGCTCTTGGTACAGCTGATGGTCTGCTGTATCTCCACGATCATTGTCAGAGGCGTATTATTCATCGAGATATCAAGGCCGATAACATTCTGCTTACAGAAAATTTTGTACCTCAGGTAACTTGCATGTTCTAAATATCAAATTCATTATGGAAGCTTTTACTTGCTCACACATGTTACTAGAAACACCTTTTTGATTTTTGCCCTCTTTGTTTTAATACTACTACTACTGGAGGAGCTATGTCAACACAAACAAAATTATAGGGGAAAAATGATTTTGGCCCCTCATGTCTTCGTCGAATGGAAAATGTCAATGAAAAATTTATTTTTCATGCTTCTATTAAAGTTGAAATGACAGAGAAGACCAGTAAAGTATACTTTATTCCTCTAGCCTTTTATCTTATTTCATGATTGAGATCATTCTATACTCAAATGAATGCAGATTTGTGACTTTGGCCTTGCAAAGTGGCTACCCAAACAGTGGACTCACTACAGCGTGTCAAAATTCGAAGGCACCTTCGGGTCAGTATTATGCCTACATTCTTCTCCTTGACGTAACCATTTTTTTTTCTCTTGTTAAATTTCTCATCTCTTCAATGCAGATACTTTGCTCCTGAATATTTCATGCACGGGATAGTTGATGAGAAAACTGATGTTTATTCTTTTGGAGTTCTACTGTTGGAGCTCGTAACCGGTCGTCGGGCTTTGGATGAATTGTGTCAAAGCCTTGTACTATGGGTAATAATAACATTAGAACAAACTAATTGCATTTGTACCCATTAGTTCATTATATTCCTTTAAGCATTGTTAAATTTTCTTTATTATAGGCAAAGCCTCTCTTAGATAACAACAATCACGAGGAGGTCATTGATCCTGCACTCAAGGAAAGTTACGATCTCGAAGAGGTTGAGCGCATGATTTTAACTGCATCTTTATGCATTGAGCAGTCTCCTATTCTCCGACCTCGAATGAGTCAGGCAAGTAGGAAACTACAGCACGGTATCCCCTCATCTCTTCAACAAACATGTAATCAAACACATTTTGGTTTATTGCAGGTTGTTGTGCTGCTAAGAGGCGACAAATACGTGGCGGAGTGTGAAAAAAGTACAAGGGTTCCACTGCAACGAACGTACTCGGAAGAGCTCTTAGATGCACAAGAATACAACAAGACGAGATACTTAAGCGATCTGAAAAAACACAGGCAGCTTGCATTTGGATCTTGAAAGTGATCTTGAAACCATTCACCTCAAAGAGGAAGAAGCAATTGCAGTGTTATAAGGGGGTTGTTTCTGGAGGTCAATGAAATGGGACAAAAAAAAAAAGAAAAGAAAAAGGGAAGTATTTGTGGATGTAAAGTTTAGAATTAAAAAGCAAAGTGTTAATAGTTAAGTAAAATGAATATTTAACTTTGTAATCTAGTGGATCAACAGCCAAACAGTTCCTTAATTAACTCTTTGTATTTGTACTGCCATTGTTTCAACACAAATATGAAGCTGTTTGAAATGAAAGGTGAAGTTTCAACTGTTTGTATCTAAAAGTTTCTTTTGTTATTTCTAAATTCTTGGTATGGTAATGGCAAGAATTTGAACTCTTAACTTTTATTGGTAAATTTAAAATATGAACCTAATGACTTGTTTCTTAAAACTAAAAAATGTATTTCCTTCTCTTCTCTCTCTTTAATCCAACCTCCACCACAATGCTTAACCACATTAGTATTTGTTAGCTTAAATGAAACTATAACAAAAATATTTACAAATATAACCGTGTCTATCGACATCTATATGTGACAACACACATTTTGCAAAATAGACACTGATACACCAATAGACATTGATAGAAACTGATAAAAGTTTAGATAATATTGAACCGATAAAAGTTTAGATTGAACCGATAAAAATTTAGATAATATTTTACTAGTTCTATCGTTTAAGATAATCCATAAGTGTTGTATGATTTGTTTTTTGTCATAAAAATATACTGTATTTTTATGATTTAGATATAACATGGTACTAACTAATTTTGATTATTCAATTATTGGTTTTAGTATTTATTATATTTATAACTATCATTATGATTTTACTTTCCTACATTTATTACACCAATGAATGTAGATTTAATTACTGTGTCAAATAAATAAATTTAGATTTAATTATGGTGCCATATAATCATAAAAGTCTCTCATGTTATTTTAAATTTTTTTTTTTTTTTGAAATATACCATCTCATAAAGTAAGAGTAAGAAATATGTGAGTTTTTATTTATTTGGTAAGTTTTTTAAAACAAAGATTTAGGGGATGAAATTATAATTTTCTTGCAAGGATCTAAAAAAAGTAAAAAAAAAAAAAAATTATAATTATAGTAGAAAAATGTATATAAATAATACTAAATCTTACCTTGATATTAAAATGGAACTTATTTAAATAGTTTAACCTTTGATTGATAATCATTTGATAATTATTTGATTTTTGAAAAGTGTGTTTTAGTTTTTATAGGTAAACATTTGAACTTTTAGCTAATTTCAAAAAATAAAAACTAATTTTTTGTTTTAAAATTTTGACTTTAATTTTGAAAACAACCCTAAAATGTAGATTTAAATTTTAAACTAATAACTAATAATAGCAATTTAGACAATTTCAACCTTAACTCAGGTAAATGTATCAATTTAAATCTTTCATCATGATTTAATGAGCACAGTTATAAAAGTTGAGAGTTTAAAATATGTAATGCATTTCTGAAACTCCCAAACTTCAAAGGTATAGACTGATATTTTTGCCATATTCTCACATTTTTAAGAAAGAACAAAATAAATAAAATAATAGAA
Source organism: Cucumis hystrix (assembly GCA_025688845.1). Lineage (NCBI taxonomy): Eukaryota > Viridiplantae > Streptophyta > Magnoliopsida > Cucurbitales > Cucurbitaceae > Cucumis > Cucumis hystrix. Next base: position 15,971,372 of record CM046887.1, read on the forward strand.
GGTACAAGTACCAATTTTTCATTACAATTAATACTCATTAATTTTTCAATTTCCAATAATAATAATCAATAAACCTTAACCCCCCAAGAACAACCCTACACGTGTAATAAACCTATGGATTGATTCAAACTAAAACGGATATTTCTTTTCTTCTCAAATTAAAAACTGTCCATTGCAAAAGCCAAAGCGATTTTGAAATTCCCAAAAACCAAAAAAACCCTCCATTTTCCCTCTATTTCCGATATTCTTTCTTCTCCACCTTTAAAACCCCATCAAAAACCCTATCTTCCATAGCCGCAATCCATTCAAATCCTTTCAAGAAACCCCACAAAAATGGCGAAAAAGAAACCCACTAGATCGGCCAAAGAGCTAAAGCAAACACCCAATAACCAGGAGGAAACTAGCGATTCAGAGCAACCCAAGTCTGCCATGGATGATGACTCGAAGTTGCAGAGCTTGAAATCGTTGAACGAACGGCTGCTTAAGGAGATGGTTGAGAAGAGAGTGGAGGTCGGCGATCTTGTTCAGAGTAAGGAAGCATTGGAACTCGACTTGAAGCGGAATGTGAACGAGAAAGAACAGGTAATGGGTGAGTTGAGTGAGGCTCGTGATGGGGTTTATGGGTTGGAATTAGAGAGGAATGTTGTTTGTGTTTATCTGCAGAGTCGAATACAAGAAATGGGTGGTGGGATTTGTGGGTTGCTTGAGAGTGAGAGAGTTAAGTGTTTAGAGATTAGGAATTTGAAGGCTGAGATTAATGGGCTTGTTTTGGGGGTTGAGGAAGAGAGGGAGAAATGGAGGGGAGTGTGTTGTGAGAGGGATGGGATGAAGGTTGAGTTTGATGGGTTATTGAAGGAAACAGGGGATTTGAGAGGTAAAGTACTTGAAATGGAGAGAAATGAGGGAAGGGCATTGGGAGAGATTAGTGATTTGAAGCGAAAATGCAAGAAGTTGTTGAGTGAAAAAAAGGAATGTGAGATTTTGAATGTGAATCTGACGAAAGACAATGAATTGATTAAGAAGTTGTTGGAGGAATCAGGCAGGGTAATTGAAGATTTAGAGAGGAAAGTGGATGTGAAAATGAAGGAGAAAGGTGAGATTGAAAAGGAAAAAAATGGGCTGGAAATGGAGGTTGAGAAGTTAGAGAAGGAAGTTGCTCAATTAAAACAGAGTACATTCTGTTTCAAACAGGAAAAGGAAGAGAACGGGAAGAGAATTTCTGAGCTTCAAATGAGAATTGAAGAAGCTGTGGTGAAAGAAAGTGGGATGCTGATGGAGTTAGATGTTCTTGTCAAAGAGTTACAGAAGAAGGAGAAAGCAATGCAGATGTTAACTGAACAAAGAGATTCACTTGATGTGAATTTAAATCTAATCCAAGAGGAGGCAAAATGTTTACAACGTACGATTGAGATACTCACCCGTGATAAAGCTGAAATGGAGGAGGCGAAAACTGAAGCACAGAATATTATTGGGGACTTGCAAAAGGAATCAAGTAAATTAAAAGAAGCTATAGCTTCGTTGACCAAGATGAGTGATGTTGGGAAAGCAAGAAACGAGGAATTAATAAACCAAATAGGTCGTCTTCGTGATACTTTGGATGAAGTTTCATTTGAGAGGGATGATGCTAGAAAGAGATTTGGTGATGAGAAGGAAAATGTTGAGAAGCTGAGTCTGTTACTCAAAGACAAGGAGAGAAGAATTGAAGAAGCCATGAAAGAACTAGATAAAGCAAAGATTGCACAAGAAGAGGAATCACTGAATGTGAAGAAGGAGATGGAGAGGCGGATCGATGCCTTGATCGGGGAAAGGGTTTTGATGGAGAAAAACTTGTTGGCGGCAAAGAGTAGAATTGATGAACTGAAAGCAAAGGTAAATTCAGCAGTTTGTAATTCAGAGAAAGCATTGTCATTGTTGAAGAAAACACGTTTGACTGTTTGTGATGGTTATGGGAAAAGAGAAGTGGACGAAGCTTCTTCTGACGAGCATAAGGTTGGTGAAGAGATGCAGCCATTTGTTGAACATTTGGATGCAATAAAAACATCCTTCACAAACAAGGAGAAAGCAGTGGAAGAAATGACACGAGTTCTCGAAACTGAACGAATGGAACAACAAAAGAAGAAGAGCTTCTTCACCGTAGTGACTGCAGCAACAACAATATTGGCTGCTGTTTCTGCTCTTTATGTTAGCAAAGGGCGCTGAAGCTGAGGCCATCTTTTTTTTTTTCCTTCTTCTTTGTTAGTTGGTAATGGCACCCAGTAGTTCTTAATTAAGTCAACAAACTGACATGTATTTGGTGAAGCAATGTTGAATTACTGATTTAGTAGTTTTTAATGAGAAAACACATTATTAACATCTAATGTCTAATGACCATTATTAACATCTAATCCTATACCCAAAAATGCTCGAACCCGACGCTGATACGCCACTCGAACCCAACGCTAATGCGCCGCCGGAGCACCCCTGCCGCAAACAGAGTCAACTGAACTCAATGCCGCCAACTGGGTAACCGCCGTTCGGAGTTCATCGTTGGTAGAATGCGGAAACGCCGACATGAATGCTCCGTGGAACTCCGTTTGAAACTCACCGTTGAACTCCGCGTCTCTCTCCCTGTTTGTATGCTTTATGACTGTCGGCTGCCTCTATCTTTCTCCCTCTCCTCTTTTCTCTTATTAGAAGACCTAAGGGGAAGAAGATGAGTATAATTACTAATTTGCCATAGAGACAAATTACCACTCTACCCTTAAAATAAAACATTTTTCTACACATGACGACTTCAATTTCTTCCATCGACTCTTCAACCAATAACTTTGGTCTTCTCATTCTTATCTTCTTCTTCATTTTTCTCTGCAATATCTCATCTCCATATCAAGATCATCTTGTTTCTTCAATCAGGTCAAATATTTCATCCCTCACCACGTATTCAATATATTTCTTTTTACATTTTCCATCTCATCTCTGTACTTATAATTAACCTGAATATGTTTTGTATTTTTTTTTAAAAAAAAAATTGGATAGTTTTACTTGGTGATCTGTGTGTGTTCACTTCTATTTTTCTGTCAGGCAAAAGCTTCAAAATTATTATGGGTTTTTAGCTCTTAAATTTATTTTTTGTAGGTTTTGATCCTTTTGAAGATCAAGTTAGAGGCAATGGAAAGTATTCCTATTTCAATCATTGCAAAAATTTGTGAATACACTGTTAAACCTGTTGGACGTCAACTTCGTTATGTATGTTTCATTCATTCCAACTTTCAAAAACTCAAGATTCAAGTAGAAAAGTTGAAAGATACAAAAGAATCTGTGCAAGACAAGGTTTTTATTGCAAGAAGAAATGCAGAAGACATAAAACCTGCAGTTGAGAAATGGTTGAAAGAGGTTGATGACATTGTTGGAAAATCTGAGAAGATATTAGCCAATGAAGGTGGGCACGGTAGATTGTGTTCCACCAATTTGGTCCAAAGACACAAGGTAAGTAGAGAAGCAAGCAAAATGGCAGCTGAGGTTCTTGAGATGAAAGATCAGGGAGAAAGTTTTGATACGGTATCCTATAAAGGTCGTATCTCATTGGTTGAGAGTCCATTGCCAAAAGTACCTGACTTTCTTGACTTTGACTCTAGAAAGTCAACAGTGGAACAAATCATGGATGCACTCTCTGATGATAATGTCCATAGGATTGGAGTGTACGGGATGGCGGGTGTTGGCAAAACAATGCTAGTGAAGGAAATTTTAAGAAAACTTGTGGAGAGTAAGAAGTCTTTTGATGAGGTGGTAACATCCACGATCAGCCAAACACTAGATTTTAGAAGTATTCAAGGCCAACTAGCAGACAAGCTAGGTTTAGAATTCAAACAAGAAACAATAGAAGGAAGGGCTCGTATTCTACGAAAGAGGTTGAAGATGGAGAGAAGCATCTTAGTTGTGTTGGATGATATCTGGGAATATATTGATTTGGAAACAATAGGAATTCCAAGTGTTGAAGATCATAAGGGATGCAAGATACTGTTTACATCTAGGAAAAGAGATGTGATCTCAAATCAAATGTTCGCCAATAAAAATTTTGAGATAAAAGTTTTAGGAGAAGATGAGTCATGGAATTTATTTAAGGCAATGGCGGGTGAAATTGTTGAAGCAAGTGATTTGAAGCCAATAGCCATTCAAATTGTGAGAGAATGTGCAGGTTTGCCTATTGCTATTACTACTGTTGCTAAGGCATTACGAGATAAACCTTCCGACATTTGGAATGATGCCTTAGATCAACTTAAAAGTGTTGATGTGGGTATGGCGAACATTGGAGAAATGGACAAGAAAGTGTATTTGTCACTAAAATTGAGTTACGATTGCTTGGGATATGAGGAGGTCAAGTTATTATTCTTGTTATGTAGCATGTTTCCAGAAGACTTTAGCATTGACGTGGAAGAGTCGCATTTATATGCCATGAGCTTGGGTTTCTTACATGGTGTTGATTCTGTGGTAAAAGGACGACGTAGGATTAAAAAATTGGTTGATGATCTTGTATCTTCTTCTTTGCTTCAACAATCTGAGTTTAGTACAATTATGTGAAAATGCATGACATGGTTCGTGATGTAGCCATATTAATTGCATCTAAGAATGATCACATACGTACGATGAGCTATGCGAAAAGATCAAATGAAGAATGGAAAGAAGAGAAATTTTCGGGTAACCATACCGTAGTGTTCATTCATGGTTTTCGTTATCCTCTCCCAAAGTTAATGTTACCCAAAGTTCAATTATTAAGGTTAGAAGGACAATGGTTGAATAATAAGTATGTGTCGGTGGTAGAAACTTTTTTTGAAGAAATGAAAGAGCTCAAAGGTTTAGTATTAGAAAACGTGAATATATCCTTGATGCAACGACCATACGATCTTTACCGCTTAGCAAACATTAGAATATTATGTTTACGGAGATGTAAATTAGGGAGCATAGATATGATTGGTGAATTGAAAAAGCTTGAAATTCTCGATTTTAGTGGATCTAACATCACCCAAATTCCTATGACCATGAGCAAATTGACCAAGCTGAAAGTGTTAAATTTATCTTCTTGTCATCAACTCAAGGTAATTCCACCAAATATTCTTTCACAGTTGACAAAATTGGAAGAATTAAATCTGGAAACTTTTGATGGATGGGAAGGAGAAGAATGGTATGAAGGAAAGAAAAATGCTAGTCTTTCTGAGCTTACGTACTTGGGACATCTTTATGCATTAAATTTAACCATTCAAGATGAAGAGATTATGCCAAAAAACTTGTTTTCAAAGGAGTTGAAGCTTGAAAAATTCCATATCACTATTGGTTTTCAAGTTGGAAGAATAAATTATTTTGTTGACAAAACCAACCTCATTCGAATCAAGATGAAATCAGCAAGGTGCTTGGATGATTGGATAGAAAATTTGTTAAAGAGCGCAGAAGAAGTGCATTTGGAAGGATCAATTTGTACAAAGTTTCTCTTGAAATTGGTAAATGCAAATGACTTCGTTCGTTTGAAAATTCTTGAACTTCATGATAATTCAGAATATCAACATTTTATCCATGAAAATAACAAGACTTTAAGGAAATGCTTATCTAAATTGGAGTACTTAAATCTGAGTAAGTTGGAGAATTTGGAGAGTGTAATTCATGGTTATATTCATGGCGAATCAACTTTCAACAATTTGAAGACAGTAAGCATTTTAGATTGCAATAAATTGAAAACTCTATTTTTCAACTGTATGTTGGATGACGTTTTGAATTTCAAAGTAATTAATATTTCTTATTGTAAGAAGATGGAAGTGATGATCACTGTGAAAGAAAATGAGGAAGCAACCAACCACATTATTGAGTTTACTCATTTAAACTCTTTATCTCTACGCCATTTACCACAACTTGAGAAATTTTTCTCCAAAATTGAGAAATTTGGACAATTAAGTAAAGATAATTCAAAAAACCCGGAAACAAGCACAGTTAGCAATACCATCAACACTGGTGAATCATTTTTCAGTGAAGAGGTAAATTCCATCAACATATTTTTCTATATTTCTTTATACACATCCAAATTAAATTACCCTTTTGTTCTTTTTATTGTGCCTTCCACAAGTTCCTACTAGCATTTAAGGGATCGAATTCTATTCTTCTTTGTTTTAGAAGGCTATTCTCTCAACGTAGAGATGAGTCTTTCTTGTTTCATCCATTAATAATAATATACATTTTTAAACTACATAAGTATATAAATGCATGTTAGGTGATGTTCTAGAAAAATTAAAAGAACTAGTTTATTAGATTTTTCCTATCCAAGGAAGCTCATTTGAAGTAATCATTATTTTACACAATTGTTATTGTAATTTTAAGAGACTATAGACATTATATGTTGTTAATTAGCATCGGTTGTGATGATGGTTAATTACGTTGTCTCAAACTGAATTTTCAAGTATGTAAATTTGTAGGTGTCGCTTCCTAATTTGGAGAAGTTGGAAATTTTGAATGCAAATAATTTGAAGATGATATGGAGCAACAATGTACTCATTCCTAATTCCTTTTCCAAACTCAAGGAAGTAACTATTTATTCATGCAACAATCTTCAAAAAGTATTATTTCCTTCAAATATGATGAGCATTCTTACATGCCTCTATATCTTAATGGTTGAAAATTGTGAATTGTTGGAAGGGATATTTGAAGTACAAGAACCAAGTGCTACAGAAACGAGTCTTGTTGTGCTCCGAAATTTGAGTGAGTTGACATTACATCATCTTCCAAACCTTGAGTATGTATGGAGCAAGAATAATCCTTGTGAACTTCTGAGTTTTATAAATATAAAAGGTTTGTTCATAGATAATCCAAGGATGCTTGGACTACTCCTCTCATTGTCAATTGGTTTTAAGATGAAATTCCATACTATCAAATTTAACACAATATACAAAATAACAGTAAGAAAAAGAAGACAAAAAATGATAGGTTAATAAGAATTATTAGTAGATGTTTAAAATTACTATATGTAATATGCATGTTAATAAATAATGAATATAGTTTTCATGTTATATTAAATATAGTAAGTAATCAATTATAATAATTGAATTTTTTGGTACCAAATTAATTAAAACGGATCCTTTTTAACTAATTAAATTTATTTAAGATAATTTTTTTGCTAATTAATTAATAATTTTTTGTGCATACATAAATTATTGCATTCATTTAATAAATTTTGATCAGGTTGGGGTTCTACAGTTGGGCGATGGTTCTAAGTTATTTCCCAATCTTAAACAATTGAAGCTATATGGTTTTGTTGAGTATAACTCAACTCATTTGCCAATGGAAGTGTTACAAATCTTATACCAACTTGAAGATTTTGAATTGGAAGGAGCATTTATTGAAGAAATTTTCCCCAGCAACATACTGATTCCGAGCTCTATGGTTTTACGGGATTTGACTCTATCTAAACTACCCAAGCTTAAGCATTTGTGGAGTGAAGAATGCTCACAAAACAATATTTCCTCACTTCTTCAAGATTTGTTTTTTCTAAGCATTTCAGAATGTGGAAGATTGAGTAGTTTAGAGTCATCATTAGTGTGTTTTACAAACTTGGAGCAACTGACAGTTTATAAATGTGATGGACTAACCCATTTGCTGAATCTTTTCGTTGCTACAATGCTTATGAAACTTTTTTATTTGGGAATAGAAGAATGCAAAAGGATGAGTAGTGTAATTGAGGGAGGATCAGCTGAAGAAGATGGAAATGATGAAATTATTGTATTCAACAACCTAACTTCGTTAAGGATTTCTTCTTGTTCCAAACTAACAAGCTTTTATTGTGGGAGATACATCATTAGATTCCCATGTTTGGAATATGTATACATTGAGGAGTGTCAAGAAATGAAGGTCTTTTCACTTGGAATTATAAGCGCACCTCATTTAAAATATGAAAATATTTCTTTAAAGAATGATTATAGTGATAAATGGTATCATCCCAAATATCCCAAAGATGTGTTGGTGGAAGATATGAATACCATCGTCAAAGAATATTGGGAGAACAATATTGATACGGGAATTCCAAATTTATTTGCTGAAGAGGTTAGTATATTTAATTAACTTTTTTTCATATTTGGTAATAATTAATTTTTATTATTTATGTATGATGCAGAGTTGGGAGGAAAACCAATCAGAAGATTCTTCTGCTTCGGAACAATAATGATGAGAAATAATATGGAATTGTACACTACTTTATATATCATTCATCCACAAGGAAAAGGTCAGACTCTTGAAATCCCCCATTTTTTTTATGAGAGAATGTATATATATATATGGTATACATGGAGTTCATTGGGTGTAGTTCAAAGACACGAATTTCTAATCAATTTTTATCATAAATGATTACATTGTTGAAATATAAACTTGATTTTGGGTTAACAATATTTGGGTCTACCCCAATTTCTAGAAAATATTAATTACTATAATATTCTAGAGAAATCAACTGTAAGAGATATTTAGCGAAGATTGGAGAAATATCTAGAAAATAGGAGAAATGAGTGTAATTATAAAGAAGGTGTAATTCTTGAGAGTCATTTGTAACCATTAGGTGAAGAATGTGTTGACAAAATTATAGTCATACATTTAGGAGTACCAACCATCGATTGAAAAGTCTTAATAAATTTGTTGAACTGATTTTTGATATAAGTCATAAAATGTTGATGTCTGATGATGGGCTTTGCCAGAACCTGATACGTGGATGTTAAATACAAATGTTGCATGAGATCCTGTCTTGACGAATATGTGGGCTTAGCTTGGATTCTTCCTGTGATCAATTTTGTCGAATGTCTCCAGTCGTTTGAAAGCAATTTCTGATCAGTACGATAAATAAAGATTCTTGAAGCCATGGCCATTTGTGGAAGGGTTTTCTAATAATGTTATATTATGACATGATGATGGGGCATATGATTGTGGAGTTGGATTGCTCAGAGGTGGGGAAATTATTGAACAACAAGGCAATTGAGGATCTTATGAAGACGGCACTTGTCATGGTAAGGTCTCTTCATTTACACTCTTCATGATCATTACATCTCTTGGCACATTTTCTTGCCCTGAAGAGCTATGATGGAGAATCAGTCGAATCTTCTCTACATATATTTTATCCTATGTGTGGTTTGTCGATTGCTGAATTTTTTTTCTTTTAGATATGTTGAAAACATTTCGTTTTAACTTGAACATACATATTTCATTAAAAAAAAAAAAATTGAAGATGATATGGAGCAATAATGTACTCGTTCCTAATTCCTTTTCCAAACTCAAGGAAGTCTATTTTTGTTCATGCAACAATCTTCACAAAGTATTATTTCCTCCAAGTATGATGAGTATTCTTACATCCTTTCAAGTCTTAAGGATCGAAGATTGTAAATTGTTGGAAGGGATATTAGTGAGAAGCTTCAAATGCCCAAAGAGCAGAACAAAATATTTTCTTCAATAATGCTTCTATTGCTACTCTTTGGACTGTCTGCTGAATGAAACGTAACAAACGCACTTTTACGGGCAGCATCAAATGGTGCTGCTAAGTTGTTGGGAATTAGATATATTTTTGCAATGTTGGCTTAGCTGTTGGTCCTTTTAATTAGATCCAGACTTTTCAAACACACTACAGTCCTACTTCTATATCCCTCTCTCAATTTGGGTGCTTCTATGTAATATTTTGGACTCATTTCATTTTTTCTATCTTTATTTTGAATATAATATCAATGGATGTAAAAGTTTGGTAACAATTTAGTTTTTAATTTTTGAAAATTAAGCCTATAAACAATTACTTTACGTCTATACTTTTTTTATTTATTTTGTTATCTACTTTTTATCGATATTTTAAAAAGCGAAGTTTTGAAAACTATAATTTAAAATAACAATTATCTTCTCTAATAATTCAATTTCGGCTCCAAAATTTGCAGCTATACCCATTTGACTTTTGAATTCCATCTCTCTTTAACATTTTCTCCAATTTATTTCTTCCATAAACTTCAATTTCAAACCATTTTATGTTTTAATTGAGAAATATAATGTATAGTGTGGACTGGTTTTAGTTAAGAAATAAATAACTCTAAATGATAAAATTATAAACATATAGAATACATATATATTTCAAAAGAAAGATGTGATTAAAGTACATACAAAAAGATAGACAATGACCAATTGGTCTAAAGTTTTACTAATGAGGCTTAAGTGAACTATACCTTGAGGATAAACACAATGAAAAACGAATCAAAGTATATGGCAAATCCCAACAGAAAATCAACAAATGATAAAAGAAAATGTATATTTTTTCTCCTAGCAGTAAGAACACTAAAATCATGAAATAATTGGCATGTAATTTGGCAATTTGGAGGTCATAATGTAATATTTTGCCTAGATCAATTAAACATGAGTCATATATGTGAAATTTGTATAATATTGGCAACTGACCTTAGAGATTGAGAACTAGCAAGGTCACCTCAATGATTGTTACTAAACCCAAACTGTGCTATCAACATCAAAGCATACTACATTTGCACTTCTCCACCGTTCCAACACCTTCGATATTTTAAGAGTAAAGTTTAACATCACTAACCAAAAAAGAGATATGAAAGAATATTTACCAACATTGGGTTAATGAACTTAGTGGCAATCTAAGAAAAGATATCAACCAAATACTTAACAAGTGGAAGAGAGAAAGATAAGATAATTACATTGTTGCAATGGAGATATGCTACAAAAAGGGTCGTATAGAAAGAGATATGCAGTCATTGATGGAGATTTAGGAGAAAATTTACATGATATACTGCTTATAAATAGAAATGTTATATGCTTAAAAACCTGTTTGCTATAACAATGGCTCTTGCTCAAAATTTATCATTCGTGCATAGTAAGATGGTACTATTTCAAAATTTATCACAACAACTTCAAGTCATTTCCAGTATGTACACTTTAGGATGAAAATATAAAGTGCAGTCTCATACATAAATATATTCCAAATACTAGTTTCCTCACCTCCTCAAAGTTTTTTTCTTCTATATATATCTAGGATCGAATAATATGCAAACTAGCTCAAATTTTCCATTCTATGCTTCTTATAAAATAGATATTCATAAAAAGGATAAACAAGGGTCATTTCAATATATTAAACAGTAAAAAGAAAGCTATCTAAACAAGGGCTCCATAAACTTTTATACTGTCAAATGATATTAAACAAATTGGTTAGACTTATGCCTCAATAGTTATGCAAAAAGAATATGAACATTGTAGTGTTACCAAGTCTTTGTGAGTTGGACATTAGATATGTATTGAAGAACATTTTGGTAAGCTAATAAACAATAGACACATACGTATCTGAGACAAATACGAGAACTTTGGAGAGTGAAGAACATTTTGGTAAGCTAATAAAAAATAGACACATACATATCTGAGACAAATACAAGAACTTTAATTTGGAGAGTGAAATACATTCAACTCATTTCTCAAGGCATGAGCTCATTGACTTTTCTAGTATTAAGTTCTGTATATCACTATTATTGTTTTTTCATTTTGTCTAATAATTTGCTAGGCTCAAAAAATCAATGACTTCATCACCGTCAACAAATAAAGGTTCACAAAGTCCAAGTATAAGTACCAACTCCAATTGTAAGCCCAATTTCAAGTCCAACTCCACACTCAACTCCACTTTAAAACCCAATTTCAACTCCATGCTCTTCAATTGATGGCAATTTGATTGTTGATTATTATGTTGTTCTTGGTGAAAGTATTGGAAGGATCTTTAAAGAAGATATTGACATTGGTTGTTTTGAGATCACCCCCAAGTTGTAAACTCGGGGTAAAGTTCCTTCGAGACCGGGACAATTTTGTTATGAGTTTCAAAATTAGGGTGATAAATTTAGGTTTAATAGCAAATGCCTTACCTCACAAATATCACAACAATTTAGTAATGAGTTAGATAACAAGTACTTGTGTTCAAGTTTATATATATAGTTTGTTTATGCTATAACTATCATGCAATTACGATACAACTCAATAGCAACCATAAACAAAAGATCAAAAGAAAAATCAAAAGTACTCAAATTCACTTGGAAAATGCATAGACAAACAAAAAGACCCTACACACCATCAAAGTTTAAAATCTCAAATTTCATTTTTCATTCTCTTTTTCTCAAAGCTTCAGCCCATAGCCATGAAATCTCCCTTGGCCTTGATTTCCTAATTCGAACGAACAAAAATCAATTAAAAATCAACCAAATTCTTCATTGAGGCATTTCATCAAACACATTGTAAGCTACCAAAATGCTTCATCACATAGCCAACCATAAAGAAAAAATGTAGATTCAATTAGAAAAATGATCATAAACATCAATATTGAATAGGATGGTAGACAAAACAAACACATATCTTCTATAAAAGCAAAACTATGAGGGATGTTTTTCATAAAAAGAACCATCAATATATCACATTGTGGGTAAAATGAAAGCATTTGAAGTTAATATACTGTATAAATACAAACAATAGAAATAATGGTTGAGATTCGCCAGTGAGTTCAGCGGTGCAAGGGGTGTTGGGTGGTGGCGTCGGCTGAATGAGAGAAAGAGGGAGATTTCGGACGTGTCGTTGACGAAAAGTCTCGTCGTTCCTGGGGTGCGTGAGAGAGGGAGAGAGATGGTTAGCGGAAGGGAGGAAAAATCAAGAAGGAGGGGCGACGCGTGGATCTTCCATAAAGAAGAAGAAAAAAAGAAGAAGAAGAGAAGAAGAAGAAGAGAAGAAGAAGAGGAGGAGGAGGTAGAGAAAGGGTTTTTGAGATGTTTTATTTTAATAAATAAATTAGTTAATGTTTTAGAATTAGGAAAAAAATCTGATTTTAATAAACTTTTGATTTAAAATAAATTTTATTTTAATAAATTAAATAAATAATTTTTTGTATATTTTATGACACCAAATAACTGTCGCGGAAAGTGAAATCCGAAAAATTCCGTCTTTTCTCACCAAAAACGCGGTTTTTTAGCTTTTGTGACAGTTTTTTATTTCCTCCTTTCAATTTGAGATGATAGTGGGTAGTTTTTCTTGTAGTGAAAGGTGTCCACTTAATGAAGATGTGATCCTAGTGCACCTATTGACCTAAAACCGTATTTTTATTAAAAAAAAAAAATTGTTTGATTCTGTGACAACTTCAATTAATTTTTTATAGGTAAATTTTAGAATTTGTAAATGCATTTAATTACGACCAAATTGATAAATCACAAAAAGAATAATTACACTTTTTCCTATGAGATTTGGGCTTTAGTTTTACTTGGAGACTAAATTTTCAATAAAACTAATTTTTTGCCCATCAAATTTTATGTTTGTATTTAATTTACGGTGTATAAAATGACATTGTTGGGGGCCTAATTGGTTGAAAGGACTGAAAATTTCACCCGATAAGATTCCCATTTTGAGTAATAGTATTTAATTTAATATCGTAGAAAAATCAACTGAACCTGAAATTTATCTAACACCAAATTGCTTCCTATTACAACTGATTTAAATTTTTAATTTTAATAATTCTAAAAGCTATAACAATCTTAAACCAATCCTTATTAGTATTAGTAATTTCTTTTATTTATTATTAGTTGATTCACTCACTAATTTTATAATTTTAAATAATTATTTAAATTTTATATTAGGTATGTTATTTTAATAAATATAATTTCGTATTTTTTATTAAAACATATAATACTTCCTTTATTCTTTAATCTGGATTATTTAAATTAATTTAATAAATTAACTTTAAAAATTGATGATTTATTTTTTTAAAAATGATGTTGGTCATCTCCACTAGGTAGATATCCTTTTAGCACCCTCATCATCCTCTAATATATTCAATAAAGCTCAGGGAATGCAACGTTTTAGTTACACAAAGGGCTAGAGATAAGCCCACATTAGATAAAGAAATTATAAGAATGCAATGATGTTTAAGGAAATGACAGATGGCGAGTAGTTAAAAGAAGAGATTCCTTTTTGGATGTCCACAATCCCGTGAGGTTGCAGATATCTTCTTATATGTTGAGTGTGTTGGAGTAGTTATTATTGAAAGTTATCTTCTTTCTCTCCAAACCAACCAAAGTGACCAGATAACAGCCCTGATCAGATTAAAACAGATGATTTCTTTTCTGGTTTGGTGTTGATGGAGCAAATATAGTCACAGAGGCTTTTATGAGAAAGGAAAGAAGTTGTCTAGCCTAGAAAAAGATCCAATCATGTTCTAGAGAGATTGAGCAGTAGGACAAAAAAATTGATGATTTATGGAATGGACCAAATTTCTTCGTCAACTAACAATATAAAGTTTTATAATGAAATGACAAAACTGACATAAAAAAAGTTTCTCCATATCTAGTTATTTATATATTTGATACAGATAGAAAAAGAGATATTTTAAAACACAACAAATATAAATTAAAAAATTTACATAACAAAATTTCATAATTACCACTCTATCGGTGTATATCAGTGATACTTATAGATATCAGTAGAAGTCTATCGGTGTCAACAACAAGCAGAAACAACCAAATTTTTAACAACAAAAAAAACAGCACCACCAACTATTGGGAGAAGATATGTAATTTGATTGGATTATGATCTAGTAGACACTCTTTTCAAAGAATATAAGCATGCACAATTTCTCTCAACTTTAATGCTTTGATAAACTAATGCAATTTGTACTGGGGCTTTGCTGCCTCTAGCCCCTTGGCTAACAACTTGTAATACTTTCTATTCAATAAATTTTATGGGTTGTAGGGTGCTAAAAGGAAAGCTTGCTTGTGAGGCTATCTGGATACACCTTATAACTCGTTTGTTTTCTCGTCAAAAAATAATAATAGAAGTCTATCAATGTCTGTATCACTGATAAAGTTTAAAATTTTGGTATATTTAGTAAATGTTTTCTACACTTAATTTTTGGTTGAAAGAAACAATCTAAAAGATGCAGTCTAAGTAGAGGGATCTGGTGGCATGTCACATACATAACACGTTCACTTTAAGGTGAAATAAATTGAAAAATCAAATGAAGCAAGAATTCATCGAAGAAAAATAGTGATCATAAAATTTAAGGGACTATTTGTTTTAATTATATTCACCTACTTCGTACCACTGACATACACATAATGTGTGGATATGGATTTTAACCATTCAATAAGAAAATGATGAGTAACCACTGGGGGTTTCTTCTTCAATATTGATCATTTTTGGCATTACTGCATAAGGGGCCCGGGGTGTACATGATTGAGTTGATTGTAGGTGGGAAATTAGTAACTTATGGTTTTTGTTTTTGTTTTGTCAAGTAAATCGATTTTTTTTAATAAAAAAATTAATCTTCGACATCAAAGTATGGAGCACCAGTTAATATAGCTACTGTTACATATTGCAAGTCATCAGATTGGTATATTAATTATAATAAGAATTGAAATGATATTGATTCGAAAGAAACGGATAATTAAATAGAAGAGATGGTTTGCAGTGCAACAGTTTTTAATTTAGATGTCTGTTAACATTTTATAAACGAGGACGATCGATTTTATTCATTATAATTATATCAAAGGTGTTCCTACTTTGAAGTTGTCGCCACGTGTCCGAGACGACGCGGAGCGGCCGACGTCTTCAAAAGAGTAATTTTTAAAAGAAAATAGGAGTCGCCATCAATCTTTTTTACGGTGTGATTGGACACCGAAATAAAGTAAACAATTTTTAAAAAAATTGTCTGCAAAAATTAGAGTTGAGTTCAGGAGTCATTTGTGTGTGGGGAAGGTATTAGCACTCCACCACACCCATTTAGAAAAACGGTGGCCAAATTTCAAATCTTGAATTAAAAATATTTTTTAATTTATTTTTAAGCTAATGTCTTATTTCATCCTTCATTACTCCAATTCCAATATTTGAAGTAATGATCTCATAAAATAAGTAGAATAATATTCCATTAATTATACTATATATTGAGAAAAATTTCTTACCTTAAGAAAATGAGAAATTATTACAATTTCTCAAAATCCATCATAGACTAGTCTTCAAATAATTTTTTTTTTAAAAACATTGATTAAATTCATTTTTAAAAATAGAGGTGTGGCGGCAAGTTGTCTTGTCGCCATCCATACTAATAATAATAATAATAATAATAATAATAATAATATAAAAAAGTAATGATACAAAAGAAATTAATAATAATAAGTTTTTTTAAATAATTTACCTTTTGCATAAACTTTTCTTCCAATTGGTAGAGATTCTTTAACAAAAACTTTTCTCTAACAACTTTCTCTAAAGATTTTTTTGTAAGAAAATTTTCTCACCCAAAGAATTCTTTGTTTAATAAACTCCCTCTTTTTGCAAATGACAAGGGTCCCTATTTATAGACCCAAGGTGTACCACAAATTAGGAAAAATAATAAGAATAAAATCAAAATTTGATATTATGTTAATAAAACAAAATTTCATTTTCCTAAAATAAATTAAATGAGATATTTTGAGATTTTGTGAAAAATAAATTAATAAATTAAATAGATATTAAAAGATTTTTTTGTTTAAAATTGATTTTCTTTTTTTCCTAAAATAATATAAACAAGTCAAAGATTTTATTAATTTAATTTTTTCCTAAAATGAGTATAAATAAGTTTTTAAAAAATATTTTATTTAAAACTAAATAATTTCTTAGATATTAAAAGATTTTATTTAAAATAAATGGATTTGTTTTTATTTCCTAAAACAATAAAAATGAGATATTATGTCATTACTAAATTTTTACCTTTTTAAAATAAACAAATAAAAAGTTTAGCCATTATTACTAATATTAGTATTTTAAAAAAGATATATATGTGTAGGATAAAAAATAGGTGGCTACTGAAATTATTGATTTATTGTTCATAACTTATGCTAAAATCATTAAGTTCTTGGATGTTATATGGTTTTGGTAAAGATTTTCGATGTGGATCGTTGCCGAAGCTGACAACATGATATATAATTCAAGTTGGGTGAGCAATTTGGAACGTTTTAGAGGGCGTTTGACTCAACAACATGAGTTGAGTTGATACCAACTCATTGTTTTGTCCACCAACTTTAAATGGTGGTGGAATTGAGTTGGTAAATATTTTCGATGATATCAAGTTAGGGCCCTACAATTACTCCAATGATAAATTTGGTTGCCACCTTCGTGCAATGAACTTCAACTAAATCTTTCGATGCCCCAACTAAACCACCTATATGCGACCAACTTTGACAACCATCTTTGCATAGCGAACTCCAACAACCAATTATGAGTTTCAGGATCTATCTTCAACAACTAAATTTTGGGATCCAACAACCATCTCCGATTACAGTTTCACTAACCAACTTTGACAACAAACTTTGACAACCACCTCCAAGCAACAAACTCTGACAACTAATTTTGATCACTATTTTTTTGTGTATGTTCAATTTGTACATTCTATGACTATTAAAGTGTGTTGTAAGGTTGTTGATTATATAAATAATTATATTTTGTCAAATTGCTATAAAGAATTTGGAAAGTATGTATGGTATTAGAATGGCATAACAAAAAGTTAAAGGAAAAAAAAACTCAAAACAAAAATAACAAATAACAAATAAAATCATAAAATAGAGATTTATTTTCTAGAGCATTTTCAAGCAAGAAATGATGAAAATTGGAGATGTGTTCTTTGGAGGAATTGAAATTCGAATTGTTGAAAAAAGTAAAGTGATATTTCATTGGCTTTTTAGATGAGGGAGGGGAATCCATTACAAAAAACTAAATTCACTTGCATAAATAAGGATAAAATACCATAATAATGTATTTTTTAAAATTTATTACCAAAATGTTGTTGATTTGAAACTTTTTATAAAAAATATAGTTGATTTTGACATTTATTATTAAAAAAAAAGGAAAAGAAAGAAGGAAGACGAGTCTTATTTAGAAAAGAAAAGAAAGAAAAAGACCCGTCCTATTAAAAAAAAAAAAAACAGAAAAAGAAGGTGGGTGAGTCTATTTCAATTATCTTTACCAAATCTTATATTAAAATTATCAATTCTTCCGCTCAATTTCTATTTAAATTACATCAATTTTAAATGGTTTTATCTTATATTTGACTAATTTTTTAAATATCTAACAAATTTTAAATTATAATTTTTTTAAATGTATCATTTTTATGTTTTTAAGTTTAAGTTATAAATTTAGTTTGAATTTTAAAAATTCAGATCTTTTGTATTTTTATTATCTGATTTATGTTTTCGAAAACAAATATTTTGTTATACTGTTTTTATCTTAATTTCATATTTTTATCTTTTAAGTACTAAATAATAATATTTACCTATCTTGGTAAAATATTTGAAAACATTTTGGACTACTTTATCCCTCTAATTTTGAATGTTTTACATATATGCTATCAACATTTATTTACTATACATTAATTTTAAATATAAATGTATGTATTACAATGTTTTACTACCGACATACTAATTAAATAGAAACATTTATTGGATTATTATTATGTGTTACGTTTGTTCCGTTACCACTATTTTAACAATAAAATAATTACAAATTAAATTTTTATAGTAACTTTCTTGGACTAAAACATTTTATTGGTTAGAATTCTAACACATCAGGGTATAAATTGGAGAACAATGCTATGTGTACACTATTCAAATTATCTTTTTTTCACTAGCATTTTTTGTAGCAAAACTTGTAGCTCCTCTACTTTTGTAAATCATACACAAAAACAACCTTATGCACAAATACCATAAACACAAAAAATAAAAGTTCCGACTAATTTGGTATAATCTTTTAATGTTACTTTATTTGTTTAATTTTTTTTCTTTTTGCAATTTACTATTCTAATGTTTATATTAAATTGGTCTAATTTTTATAGTTATATTGTTGCAAATAACATTTGTATATTAATATATACAATCAATAATAAAAAAAAATTAGAAAAAAGAACCATGATTATGAGTTTTTTTTTTTTTCTTTTGAAATATGATGATTACGTTTTAATAATTTTTTAACTTTTTTTACCTACAAGATCAAGAAAATGATGAACTAACAAAATTGAATATAGTTTTATTCAAATTTTTTAAAATTTTATGTTTGACATAATTATAAAAAAAATTGTTACAAATACAATTAAAAGTTATTAAAATTATACCTCTAACAGTAGGGTTATTAAATTGAATAATATAGTATTGAAGTAGTTAATTTATAATATTTCATTCTAACTATGAGTTTATTTGCGATTTTAAAAGATTGAATCCTTTAAAATTTTACTATTAAAAAAAATAACATTGACACGGTTCATAAAATTCAAAACTAAAAATATAGATACGATTATGAATCATCTAACATATGTGCTCTAAATATATTATCTAACCATCTTGAAGTATTGTCAAGGTTGATGAGACTTACAACTAAGCAAAACATAGAAGCTTTCTTTTTTTCATTACTTCTTTGGAATACGACCAAACAAAAATAATAATTAAATAAAAAATATTTACTTATAGTTTTTTCATAAGAAAAACATTTACTTATAGTTTTTTTATTAAAAAATCATTTAACATATGTTCTCTAAATATATTATAGTTTTTTCAATACTTATTGAATTAAAAAATATTTTTGTATTTTTTAACTGTTTGTTTTAACTAGAGCTGTAAACGGGTTCTCATATTTTCAAGTTGGTTAGGTTGACAATCCGAATAATCTGAATTAGTTTTTTTTTTTTTTTTGCTCATTTTTATTTTTGCATGCAGATTCAAACATTTCTGATTTTATTATATGTAATTTTGTGATTAATGTGATTGTATATTTTTTAGTGGTTCAATCTATTTTAGTTTTAATTTTTGTAATTTTAAAATATGCTTTTAGAGTTTAATTTATATTATTAGCATTTTATTGGCATTAATTATGATTGATAAATTTGTTAATAAAAATAAACAAACTAATGTTGATCGGGTCTTCACATACATCAAATTTGTTTGGTCCGTAAGTACTATATTAGCACATATACTCTCCTTGTTATTTGTCATATCATAGTCAACTTATAGAGATTTAAATACTATGTTCGATATTTGTCTATATTTATCTAGTTTAATTTTTCTTTTTTGTATATTTAAGATTTAATTAGGTACAATATTTATGAATTGTTTTTAAAATATAATTTAGTTATAAAATATAGTAAGGGTAAATTACAAGAGTTTAAAGAAATAGTAAAAAAACTATTTATATTTCTAGAAAACAAAATTTGCTATTTGTTAAATTTTCAAATAAATCTATTTTTTAAAAAATATTTTGCTAATTTTTTAAATTTTTGATAAATTTTAAATTATAACTGTTTTTAAGTTTTAAATTATAAATGAGATAATAAATCTTGTTTAGATTTAGTTTGAATTTTAAAAATTCAGATTTTTTTGTATTTTTTTGTATTTTTATTGTCTACTCGCCTTGTGAAAGAGAAAAAAGAAAAAAAAAAAAAACAAATTTAGGTGGGTCTTGAAGACTCACCCTACAAAAAGAAAAAAAATAAAAACAACTATATTTTGGTAATTAGTTTGAAAACAACTATATTTTGGTAATGGATATTTGAGCGAAAAATAAAAGAATATACAATACTAACGATAAAATAATTGCATATATAGCACAAAATTTAATAAAAGACTAAAAAATCTAGGTGCAACCACCATTTTGGATGTTTCTTTCAAAATTTCTCAAATTTAAAGTGATGGAAGGATTTCGTCGTCCAAGTCCGTGTCAAATAAATTACCAAAATACACTCCAAGCTCCAAGCACTAGTTTTAGAGGTTAAGTCTGAGTTGAACTCCAGGGAGCACGTTAATTCCTCAAACAAACTAATTTCCAACTGCGAGAACCACATAGGGGCAAGGGGGTCTGAAGCTGATTTCAATTGCGAGCAAGTAAATTGCAAAGGAAGAGTAAATTAAAGAAATTCAATGTCGAAAGAGTCTAGCTTGTGTTATATCAATGTCTCCCTATCCAAAGAATTTGTTCATCGGGCTATCACTAGCTACCACGACAATGACTTTCACCTAACCAATTTAATTACGTAAGATATAACTAAATTGTCTCAAGGGTTTAATTGTTCTAATTCAATATGGTTAAGCATGCATAATTGAATCTTCCAATAGCATTAAGTTCAAGAGATCCTTAGGTGGAATGCGTAATTTTCATGCGTCTAATTGACAATCATTTGGTTTAATTCTAGGTCAGTTAGAACAATGTTCATAAAAAATATATATATAATAACAAGATAACCTAGCCTATTACTTCTAACCAAATCTTATCCAAATTGTCACAAATATTCAAAGATTTAATTGAAAGCGTGCAATTCAGACACTCCCCATGTGTTCGAAACCAAACTGGACTGAGAAAGCTCAAAAAATAAGGAGAAAGCAAGAGAGAAAAACAGTTGAAATCAGGTATGGGTCTTACTAGACGGCAGAAGAAAAAAGTTACTTATAATGTTGTCGCAGTACCGCAGGGCTAATGGGTTCGTGCACGCTGACAAAACTTTGGAGCGCCATGGCATCGAAGCTCTTTTCTCGAAAAGCCTCCCATTCTATCTTACCGTCCCCCCCCCCCCCCCCCGCCTGCAAGATAAATACCATATTGACTTCATTTTTTTTTTTCTATTTTTAGCATTTGTCCCAATTGATGCCTTATGACCTCGATTGTAATTGCTCGAATTACCTTCAGCATCCCTAAATGCGTCGGGAGTTTCCTACATCTCCCGACGTGTATACAACCTCATTTTTTAAATGTCTTTCTTTTTTGCCAACACCACACTAGCATCGTTAAGAAAGATGCAAATATCCTGATGCCTCTATTACTTGACGTCGAAAGATCTTGTCGACTTTTGATGTAGCTCGGTAAGCATCAAACGTTCTTTATGACTCATGATGATCTGAAGAGATCCATCTGGAGTTTTTTCCTAGCTCCCGACACTTATATAAAAGACGTAGAGACATGCCCCCTATCTGCCAAAACGTTAGTAAATCGTCAACATATATGATATCTCTCTCCTCTTTAGTTGTGGCATCGGGAGATACCCTAGCTCCCGACACCTTTTCTCTTGACGGTTTACATTAGTGTCGACGAATCAACATCAACACCACATTCCACCTACAAATTATTGCTTAGAACCTATAAAATATAATAGCCAGTCAAGAACGTAAAATCACATAATGAAGCTGAATAAGATGGAATATTTCACACACTATCAAAAAGCTGTCACTGATCATAACCTATATTTACATAGGATAGTGATATTACGCAATGGTTTCTCAACATTGATGGTATTTTCTCTATTAAATCTCTAAAGATTCATTTGGTTGATGCTCCAAGAAATATCGTATCAGTAGCCATTTGGACCATACCTAACAATTGACTAAATACTATGAATAAATTTCAAATTCGGAATCCTTCGAAGCACCATAATTCAAGTTGGTGTATGCTATACAAAAACAATTAACAAATCAAAATCGTTGAAACACGTCGTCTTGCAATGTTCTTACTCAATGAAGGTCTGAAGTTTTTTTTTTAAGCCCTTGACTTGGCTACTAATCTTAATTCAATGGAATCCTTGCTAAATTCTCTTCTTCGTACTACAGGCGTTAGCTAAATGACTCGTTACAGGAACCTCAATGATAACTGCTATTGGTTGTTATCATCGATAGGCACTATTAATGACAACTTTTAATTTGAGAAATGTGCCATCAGATACTATTATTGGTAACAACTATTAGTGATAACTTCTATCAATAATAGTCATTGAAGGACATTCTTTGTATTATAAAATATTTTATTCGTGTGCTATATTTGTAGTTTATTTCTTAAATTTGTCATATTTGCTATAATTTTTCAAAATCGACAAAGGAAAATATTGAGCAGCACCAAGAAAAAAAAGATGAGTATGATCAGAAAATTCATGGAAAAAAAAAGTTGTAATCAAAAGTTTTTATTTCTCTTCGATTTATCATTTTTAACTATATTCATGCAAAAAGTGAGGTTAATTAGTTGTTGTTCTTGTCCATTACCAAAAATCAAAGAAAACAATGAAAAAAAGTTTTAGAAAAATTTGCAATCCATATTCTATTCGAACACAGATTGGTAGAATTATTGGCCCTAATTTTTGATGCTCTATGTACGTCGTCGGGAGATAAAGATCCCCCCAATTACCAAGTCTGTTGGGGGTTTGGTGGTACTCCCCTATGCTTAATACACATCATCACGAATTCCTCTCTCAACGTTGTTTTCTCGACCACTTTCCTAACAAAGAAAATGTCTTCGGGAATTATCCTTTTTCAACGCATTTTGGTACATTTCTCGATGACTTTGGTTGGCGGGAAAGGGTAGTTAGTTTCTTGTAGCATAAATAAGAAGTTTCAAAACAAAAATAGTAATTATAAAAACAAATAATGAAAATTTCAAAATACACCGTATCCCTTGATGTTCTTGACATATGAACTCAACTCTGCACCCCAAACAATAGACATATGAACTTAAACAAAATAACTTTGCACCTCAAACATAGACATATGAACTCTACATACATATAAACTTTCAAGACATTCAAACTATAAACATGTTATATCAACTTAGCGTCTTAAACAATCTCTTAATTGAGCTCAATAAATGTGTTTGGTAGATGCTTTCGATTAATACTTTAATTTAAAATTTTTGTATTGACAAACTAAACACAATGACATGGTGTAAAGATGCAAAGACATATTACTAACGTT
This sequence comes from Cucumis hystrix, assembly GCA_025688845.1. Classification (NCBI taxonomy): domain Eukaryota; kingdom Viridiplantae; phylum Streptophyta; class Magnoliopsida; order Cucurbitales; family Cucurbitaceae; genus Cucumis; species Cucumis hystrix. The sequence goes on from CM046887.1 coordinate 15,995,110, forward strand.
ATTAATTAGTTTAATAAATTATATAGTTGATTCGAATCTTCAATCTTATAAAATCGTACTATTATTCTCAAGGGATGAGAAATGTCTAAGTATTATACGTTTCAAAGTGTAATTTAATTTTTTTGATACCTACCATGTCATCACCATATAATAGTACCAATATATAAGATTTCATGCATATTTGCATCCCTACCACGTTATGTTGGAGAAGTTAAGAGTCCTACATTGAAAAAATAAAAGAGACTCATACTCCATATAAGATAGATGAGTTACTTATCTCATTGTGAATTTGATGAACCTCATACTTTCAAATTTACTATATTAGACTTCATCTCTATACCTTATCCCTAGCCCACCTTCATATGTTTAGAAGTCTAGCTATGAACAATAATTCACATGAGCGTCACCAACAATATAATAACTTTCCATCAAGTAAAGAATTAAATAATTAAACACCATCAACATAATTCCCACGTATTATTTTAGGAGTAAAACTTATTTTTTTTCCCATTAAGTAAGGAATTATAATAGCTATTGAATCTATCATAGACCTCTTAGGTAACAATTATTGTTAATATGAAAAGAAGTTATAACATTCATTTTTATGAATACATTTAAACTATCAACACATTATTTTAGGAGTATAAATTAATTTTTTCCCCAAAACTTTAAACTTAAAAGCCATGTAGCTAATAACTTAGAAATCTAATAATTGATAAATAGTATTGACTTATCAATCAGTCCATTAATTAAATAGGCGCAAGTGGACAAATGAGAAACTGTGCAAGTGCAAGATGGCAGAACAATGTGGTTATAATTTATTAATATCATATTTGTGAGTGTGCATATATATAAATAAATATAAAAAGAAGGTTAAAATAAGATGGGCCAAACTATACAAGACATAACACCTGTCTCTTCTTTAATTTGATAGTTGCAATTAAGAGAGAAAACGAATTTTGTACCATTGTATATAGCTTTCTTTTTCTCCCATTTTCCCATATTTGAGTTCTAAACTAATTTTGTTTGTAGTTTTTTTGTGTGAATTCAACATCGATCATGTGGAGGCTTAAGGTGGGTGAGGGTGGAAGCGATCCTTACATCTATTCCGTGAACAACTTTGTAGGACGACAAATATGGGAATTTGACCAAAATGCTGGAAGTCTTGAAGAGCGAGCTGAAGTTGAGCAACTTCGTTACAATTTCAACAAAAATCGTCGCAAGGGTTTTCCAAGTGCTGACTTGTTTTGGCGCGTCCAAGTAACACTATTTTCCAAGTTCTTAAGAATACCTACATTTAATTTTTTGTGGTTTCATTTTGATAATTTTAGTTTTTGAAAGTATAATTTAGAAGCTATTCTTATTCCTATATGTTACATTAATTCAGTTTTTTTTTCTCCAAAATATATCAAGTGAGTCAACTTATTTACAAACGTAACAAAATTTTGTTGTCTACCAATGATAGATCTAGATAGACATCCATCACCGATAGACATTAAAATTTGGTAATATTTGAAAATATTTCAACAATTTTGACTTTTAAAATAGTTGAATTATGTTTTAAAAAATTATTTTAAATGGTAATCATAATGGGTTGTAAAAACTCTAGAATAATTTTCAAATGTATAACAATATTTTAAAAACATTGCAACTATAGAAAAATCTATCACCGCCAATAGATTGTTATTGTCTATCGGTGAGGATTTTTATCATTGATAAGACTCTAAAAGATTTTGTTAAATTTGTAATTGTTTTTAAAAATATTGTTATATATGCTAACACATTAAATCTAATATTTGTTATATTTGCCACTCATAGCTTATTTTAAATATTACATGACATATTTAAAATAAATATGCTTCCATCTTACCTTCCTTTCCTCTCCCTCCCCATCTCTCTTCCCTCTATAGTGTCTTCCAAATTTAATTATATCTGCAACATAGTGAGTTATATCTAAAACAAAATGAATACATATTATATCAATCATTGCTATCTATACTCACTTGCTATCATTATTTTAAATTATTGGATTACTCATTGTTATATGGAGTTGAATGGAAAAACAATAATTAACTTATATGCATGCAGCTTCTTAGAGAGAAAAAATTCAAACAAAGTATACCACAAGAGAAAGTTGAAGATGGAGAAGAAATAAGTTATGAAAAGGCATCAAATGCAATGAGAAGAGGAGCATATTTCCTAGCAGCCATACAAGCAAGTGATGGGCATTGGCCTAGTGAAACATCAGGCCCTCTATTTTACATTTGTCCTATGCTAATTTGCATCTACATTATGGGTTTTATGGATAAAGTATTCAGTCCCGAGCACAAGAAAGAAATGTTGCTTTACATTTATAACCACCAGGTAAACTATATATCCTTATGAAGTCTTACTATGTCAAAAGATTAATATAAAATCTCTCTTTGATTCTAATTATAACAAACCTTCCCAAATTTTTATATCACTCAAAACAAATAGAGTTATGGTTTGTTTAGTTCATGACCCATCGTATCTTTTTCTAAAAACAAAAAAAAAAAAAACTTAATTTTGGAAATTATACATTAGAAAAAAGTTGAAAGTGTTTGGGATCTACTTTTTAAAACCCTAAGTCCTACTTTAAATACAAATGACTTCAAAACTTGAGATGATTTGAACCCAAAATTATAGACTACTCCTTTTTTATTATTGTACTTAGAGTCATCTCTTTCTCGAATTTAATTTCATAATGAAAGGTTGCTCTCTTCTAAACTTTTGTACTCAAAATCCTATAAATTATTCCGTATAGTTAAAATATATTTGAAGAATTCATCGCTATTATTCCTACACCCATTGATCATTATCTTTACTGAGAAACATACTTCGCAACTCGAAAAAAAAACTATAACACACCATCAGAAAAAATTGACTTTGAAAAATGATTATAATAACACTAAAATTTTCTCCTCAATCCCCTCAAGGCTTTATACTATTGACGACCTAATGTAGTATACCAAAATTATATTTCTTATTAGAATGAGTTGAAGACAAAGTTACTGACAAAACTAAGCTTCTTGAATATTTCTTGAACTCCACCACTTCCTTAAATCTCTCTTTTCTATTTTTTTTTTCTTGCCAAACACTCTGTAAAAACTAAGTAGGGTAGAGACGTGTCGACGTAAACGTAGCTCAAAGTAATTAACGTCTATTGAAGTAGAAATTCGGAAAGTAGGATCATATGGCACAAATGATAGTAAGAGTAACAATATTTTACAGAATGAAGATGGAGGATGGGCGTTACATATTGGTAGTCACAGTAGCATGTTCTGCACCACCCTCAATTATATCTCTTTACGTTTACTTGGTGAGGGACCTGATTATGAGCCACTTGCCATAGCCAGAAATTGGATCCGACAACGCGGCGGTGTCACCTACATACCTTCGTGGGGAAAGACCTGGCTCTCGGTATACGTTAAAATTGTTATGAAACTTTATTCACGATTTTTGCTTCGTTTGATTATTTACCAACGTTTGATAAATCAAATTATTAATTAGTTTAAGAGAATCACTATTTTAATTCCAACTAATCCTCTCTTTTAAAAATTTGTTGACTTCTAAGTAATTTAATAAATATATTATCATAATATCCTTTCGTATTAATATATATTTTTCACATATATTTTTCAAATTTTAGTTCATCCAATTTCTTATTACAATTATCTTTCGTAATTAAACTTTTATCAAATAATTTAGATTGAACAAAAATTATTTAACCCTTCAACAAATTGGACTTTTCATCGCTCTTAAATTGTAGAAGATCAATTAGAGGGAAAGGTGAAAAAAGAGTCATAAACGTTCATTGTTTTTTAATGGAAAGATAAAAATTTTCATATTTTTTAGAAATTTATGGCAGTTTAAATTCAAATCCTATGAACTTTTAAAATATATAAATATATATTATAATAACTTATAAATTAATTATCAATGTGAAAATAATAAAACTATAAGCTATTTGATTTATATAATTAAATTATCTCAATTTTGTATTGATTTATCTAACACCATAGCTTTTTTATTTATGTAAAATTATCTCAATAAATTAAAAACATGTTTTTAAATATAGTAAAATAAACTAAAATATTTATAAAATATTGAACAAAATTTTAGATTTTATTAATGATAGATACTGATAAATTTCTATATATTATTGTTTATCGAAGCATATCAGTGTCTATCAATCATTGATTGAATCTAAAATTTTACTATATTTTATCAAATTTGTCATTTTTGACAATTTTTTAAAATTAAACTTATGTTTAGGATTAAATTTAAAATTTATTAAAAATATAAAAACTAAAATTCAGTATTTGAAATTAACAAATCTCAAAATGCAAACATCAAAATCAAATTTAAACCTAATTTTTAATGTCTGCCAACCCCAACCCATATTTTGACTTTTGTAAAGATATTAAACGTGTTCGATTGGTGTGGAAGCAACCCTATGCCTCCTGAATGTTGGATGTTGCCCAGTTGGATCCCCATACATCCATGTAAGTTCAACTTAATTATTATAATTATATCCTAATTAACCAATTAATTAGTTTTAAGAGACCAACCTTGATTCATAATATTAAATTTCTTTGATCAATCGATGATTTAACATGATTTGACGTTTGCAGCAAAAATGATGTGCTACACTCGAGTCACCTACATGCCCTTCTCTTACTTGTATGGCAAAAGATTTCAAGCACCACTAACACCTCTTATTTCACAATTAAGAGATGAACTTCACACCCAAACCTATGATCAAATTAATTGGAAGAAAGCTCGACACATGTGTGCTGTGGTACGATATATATGTATTGTATTTCACATTCTACATTTAACTGAAGTCATGGTACACCCTATTATATATCCTCAGTTAGTAATTTCAAGGAAAATAATTTAGTACAAAAAATAAGTGAAATGAAATCCAACGTATGGTCATTTATTAATAAACTCATAGCAGTGTTCAAACTAAATTTTGCTAGATTTATTTATTTTGCATGCATTGTGCTATATATATTTTTGCTAATACCTGATTTCTATATTTTTAATTTTTTTAATAGACTTTATTGTTGATAGACTTTCTACCAATGATATGGTCTATATCATTAATTGACTTCAAGATTAAATATAAAATTTTACTATGTTTGTAAGTTTTTTTTTACGTTGGACTATAATTATAAGTACTTAACACCGTTATCATTAATGGTGCAGGAAGACCTCTATGTTAAACATCCCTCTATTTATAATTTGCTTTGGGACACTCTTTACTTGGTCAATGAACCACTCATGAGTAGATGGCCTTTTAACAAATTGATTCGCCAAAGGGCATTGGATGAAATTATGAAACGTATGCATTACGAGGATGAAAACAGTCGCTATACATATGGAACATGGTTCGCACTTAAGGCATTGTCAATGGTGGGGAAGACATGTGAAAATTGTGAAGCACTTCGTAAAGGAGCTAATTTTCTACTTAAAATACAAAATTCAGAAGGAGGGTTTGGAGAGAGCTACTTATCATATACTTACAAGGTAACAACATGTGCATATTTATTTTTCTTTACGGTAAGACATAGTAAATCATTTAGATTTTTTAATAAAAATTGGTGTGGTGGTTACCTAAAATGAGGTAAAACACCATTCTAATTAAGTACCAATTTTTTGTTTGAAATTTCAAGGATATAAATATTCTTTTTCAATTTTTCAAAGCATCTATAAAGTTGTTTAAAGATGAAATATGGTAACATTGGAAGTATATATTGAGAATATTTTTTAAGGAAGAAAAAGTTCAAATATATATTTTTTTACCTTTAATTTGTGAGAAATTATTTTAAATGATAAAACTTCTTAAATTACTTACCGATATAACATAATATTACAATCTCTTTTTATCTGTTGAAACTGTGATATTTTACTATATTTTATTATTTTGATTTATTTTATTATTGGATGCACCAAATAGAGATATATACCGCTAGACGGAAACGATCAAATTTGGTGCAAACAGCACGGGGTATGATGGGCTTGATATGCGCTGGACAGGTAGTTCATTTTTCACTATTACTAATAGTGTTTTAAAATGGTTAAAATTACTTTTTTTTTTCTTTAGTTCAAAATCACTTTGATCAGAATTATGCGAAATCAATTGAATTAATTTTATATGTTCTTTCACATTATTTTTGTTGATTTTGTTATACTAAAATTCACTTGAAATATTCAAAATTTGATCTTTTTGTTATAAAACAATGAATTGCCAAATATTTAGATTTTAGGTACTTATTTCTATTAGAAGATTGAAATAATTATTATTTAAATTCAATCTGTCTTAAAATAATTAACCATTTAAATAAACTTTTTTTTTCCAAAAAATAACTATATAGTTAAAAAAAATTCGATAGAACTTATTTAATTATATATTTTATTTTTCTAAAACTAACTAGGAATAATCCTCTTGAGAAACTCGACCCTTGCCTATTTTCCACAAAAAAAATTATCATCTTCCCAAAAATTATTAAATGGCCAACACGAGCTTAGCGCAACTGACACATGTATGTATCTGTGGACAAGAGGTGTCAGGATCAACTCTCTACCCATGCATTTATTACAATACATTTAAAAAAGGTTATTATTAAATAAAAGTTTTTGTGGAATGAGAAAACATAAAGCGGAGTGCTCCCACTCTCTCATGAACCTCATTTTAGAAATTTTAAACCTTAAAAAATATATACCTAACTTAATTAAATATTTCTTTTTATATTTTATAAATAGTTTTAATATTTTGCTATTCATTCTAAATATTTTTCATTCATTTAATTTACTTCAATAACAAGAATTAATTTTACTTAACAGGAAAAAATAGACCCCAGTCCAATTCATCATGCTGCCAAGGTGTTGATCAATTCTCAAACTGAAGATGGTGATTTTCCACAAGAGGTCAATACCAAAAATCCTTTCTTTTTTCTTTTTTCCCTTTTTTTTTCTTTAAAACATATACGTAATCAATATATATATATGTATGTATATATATAACATCTTCTCAGAATTTCTTACTTAAATTCAACTATGTTGATATACATTATATGTGCAGGAAATTACTGGATCATTCTTCAATAGTTGCTCCTTACACTATGCAGCATACAGAGAAGTTTTTCCAGTGATGGCATTGGGAGAATATTGTAACAAAATTTCCTTGCCTTCTAAGAATAAGCAATAAAAAAAACCTTTTGTATCCTATAATTTTGCTAGGGGGTATGGGAAAAACAACACTTAGGGTTTGGATTTGAAAAATAGTAAAATCCGAAAATTTTAAGAATTGTCCCAAAACTTCACATAGTAAAATCTGAAAGGCTTTTGGTATTCCAGAATGCCACACTAATGTATTTTATTTTATTCCAAGATACCAAGTTGTGGTACAGGAATCAAGTTCCTATATGTTATTGTTATCAAATGGATTGAAATAAGTGTTTTGAATTCTCAAGGAAGAATGGTCTCCGTCAAGAAGATCTTCTAATTGATGATTCACCAAGACAGTTGGATTCGTTTATGATTTCCTATGACAATTACTCCTCATCGGTCTTTTTCATTATTTGATGGACCTCTTATTTAGGTAAACCTATTCCATGATAATCTCAACACACTACTTCAGTCGTAAATCGCCAATTAGGTCCTATCGACACACTAATCAATGTCATCACCCAATGTTATTGATGCTAGGGTCATTGTAAATATAACAATTAAGTTCAAAATATTAACATTTATAGCAAAAATTTTTAAAAAATTATAAATATAGCAAATTCTATCAGTGTGCTAGACTTCTATGATATAACATATTGTTGGTGATCTACCAGTGATAGACAATATACAAGTTTCTATCAATGTACTTTTATTTTTGAAAAAGATATAATGGATCAGCAGGTGCACTCGGACATCTCCACTAGGTGGACACCCCTTTAGTATCATCATCATTTGCATTTTTTTTAAAATGTTGTTATACACTTGAATTTTGTTCTTAAAATTGCTACGTCTATTACAATTATCCCTTGATTGTAAATACATGCATTTTTATTTAGGTTTCGTTTGATAACTATTTTGTTTTTTATTTTTGGTTTTTGAAAATTAAGCCTTTGTAATCTCTCCATGTCTTACAAATGGTTGTGTTTTTAACTAAATTCTAAAAACCAAATCAACTTTTTGAAAGCTATTTTTCTTTGTTCTGATTGGGCATTTTGGTTTAGTTTTTTTTAAATCATTGGTAGATATAGATAACAAAGAAAGAAAAGTTGGAGATGAAGGAAATGTGTATTAAAATTAATTTTAAAAAACAAAATTATTACCGAACAAAGTCTAAATTGAAACTTTTTCTAAAATCTAATAGAAATAAGTTACTATCATTTGACAATGAGATGAGTAGCTCATCTATCTTATAAGAAGTGTGAATCCTCTTAGTTTTTCCAACATGTGACTCTCACATCTCAACATCTATCTTATAAGAAATTAAGCTCTTGCGATCTCAATTACAAAAGCACTCTCTCAAATCTTTTACAACTCACACCTTTTCTCAAATCTTTTACAACTCACATCTTTTCCACTCTCAAACTAGAGAATATATAAAAAGAATTTAACTAAAGTTAGCACTTTAAAGGTAGAGTGTTTCTAACTCGAAAGACTTAAAAACTAGAGGTATAAGCTCCTTTTATCGGCTTGAGTTCATTGCATTTTTCAATTTAACCGATGTTGAGCTTTTAATATTTTGCTGACAGAAAATCTAACATCTTCGACTCTGTAATTGTTGTGTTAAGAAATGATGTAGCTATTATTTAAAAATGAATGCATAAATAATGCCCAAGCATCCAATGATCTATATGATAGACCCTTAAGTAATAACAATTGTTACATAACTATCGCAAATTTGACACGCAATAAATTTCAGGTACTTTGTCCATTTAACACCCAATCTGAGTTTGAGATGCAAAGAGTGAAAACTATCTTTTTGGAAAAATATGGTAAATGGTAAATCGGTAAAAATATTTAGAAAACATAGTAAAACTTTAAATTAAATTATATTACTGATAGACACCCATTGATAGGGATAGACTCAAATCTAATTTTTTTTTATATTTGGTAAATATTTTAATTAATTTTGGTATATTTGAAAACATTCTTAATTTTTTTTCACAAAACTTTAAATTGAAAACATCTTATACCTAAAAACTTTAAATTGAAAACATCTTATACCTAATTAATTAGTCTAATAATGGGTGAATAGTATTGGATTTGACTTATCAAATCAGTTAATTAAATAGGTGGAAGTGGGCACACACACATACATACATATATATATTTGAGTCGAGAGATGGCAAACTAAACATATGAAAAACTTTGGACGATAGCAAGAAAATGAATATTGATATATAAAAATTTCATGGCCATTATTACATTGCTTTGTTTTTTCTCCCCTTCCCTACCTACGAGTTCTAGTCCTTTTGTTTGAAGCTTTCTAGTCCATTTGGTTGAAGTTTTGTTTGTGAATCCAAGATCGATCATGTGGAGGCTCAAGATAGGTGTTGGTGGAAATGATCCTTACATCTATTCCATGAACAACTTTCGAGGAAGGCAAGTATGGGAATTTGATCCAAATGCAGGAACTCCTGAAGAGCAAGCCGAAATCGAACACTTACGCGAACGTTTTACAAAAAATCGCTTCAAGGGTTTTCCAAGTGGTGACTTTCTTTGGCGCCACCAGGTAATGCCATTTTCAAGTTTTTAAGAATGAGAATAGGTACATTTAACTTTTATGGTTTCAAATTGATCATTTTTAATCTCTCAACTTTGTTGGAAGAATAATATAACCAAAAAATGAAAAATACATATTACTTCGTACACTGAAAAGAATCTAAACTCAATAAATTCACGTTTTCTTCTTAAGATAATTTTACTCACTCTACTGCCTGAATTTTGTGAGCAAGTTTGTCTCATAATAAAACAAATTAATTTTCTCATAGAAGTAGCACCCCATTCACAAGATCTAACGAACTATACTTTGTGAAAATAAAACCAAATTTGAACAAATTTACAAAAAGAAAAAAAAAGAAAAAAAATTATGAGAGAAAATGATGGTGAAAAAGTTCTTAAAAACAATTTGAAGAAGAAACGTATACACATTCAAATAGTTACTTCTCCTCTTTTTAGGATGATTATTTTCGAAAATACATTCGTTCATCAAACCATGCAACTCTACATAAATTGTCACAAACCATTTATTTCAACGCAATTCAGAAAAATAGAGATTTTAAAAAGGAACATTTTTAAAATTATCAAAATAAAATAAAATATTTACAAGCTATAACAAAATTTTGGATTCTATCAGTGATAGTCTTCTATCACTGTAGCATATTAATGACTATCAGTGATAAAATTTGCTATAGATTGTAAATATTTTGTAAAATTTACTCTTTTTAAAAATTCTCCTTTTAAAAAGTTCTTATTCCTATTTTACCTCCTAGTCTCCATTCTCGTCTTCAAAATTTTTATCCCTAATGTATATAAAAGAAAAAGAATAGTCCGTTACCCACGAAAAGGAATACATAGCTCACTTTGATACTTTTAAGTTATTATAGTACAATTATTTGTTATATGAAGTTGAATGGAAAAACAATAATTAATTCAAATGATATGGGTGCAGATTCTCAGAGAGAAAAAATTCAAACAAAGTATACCACAAGAGAAAGTTGAAGATGGAGAAGAAATAAGTTATGAAAAGGCATCAAATGCAATGAGAAGAGGAGCTTATTTCCTAGCAGCCATACAAGCAAGTGATGGACATTGGCCTAGTGAAACATCAGGCCCTCTATTTTACATGTGCCCTATGCTAATTTGTTTCTACATCATGGGTATAATGGACACAATATTGAGTTCTGAACACAAGAAAGAAATGTTGCGTTATGTTTACAACCATCAAGTAAACCATATTCTCTTCTCATTTAAATTTATAAATTTCGAAGTATAGTGGTTGAATGCAAAACACTATACTTCAGAAAAAATGTTCGCTTTGTTAAAGTGAATTTAGTTCAACTAGCATAAAACATGGATTACTGTCATTTCTCATTCTCCATTGTACTGAAAGGAAGAAAAAAATACTCACTTCTAGCATATTATATAGAATTCTTTTAGAGGTTTAGATTAAAAACCATGTAGGTAGATGGACATAGAATAAATAATTGATTATTGTAAAAGTACTAATAATACTTTACAGAATGAAGATGGCGGATGGGGGTTGCATGTAGGTGCTCAGAGTAGCATGTTCTGCACTACCTTCAATTACATCTCTTTGCGTTTACTTGGGGAAGGACCTGAGGTTGAGCAACTTTCCAGATCCAGAAATTGGATACGATACCGTGGTGGTGTCACCTCGATACCTTCTTGGGGAAAGATATGGCTCTCGGTATAAATATCAATTTCATCTCTATATTGTTAAGTTTTTTTTTATATTTTAATATCTATTTTATAAAGTCTAATATTAGTTATAGTATTACAGGTACAGTCTACTTCATTTATATACCAAATAGAATGTATATCAGTTGACATATATATACCAAAATATATCTACCCATACACAAATAAGGGTAAAATCGTAAAAATAAAAAATTGGCAATCTAGTTTTTTTATTTTATTTTGCTGTATTTGCAATTTTAAGAAACCATTAGTATATTTGTAAAAATTAATTTTCATAAATATAACAAATCGGTAAAATATTTACGACTCATGTAACAAAATGAAAAAGCTCATAAAACTTGTTATTTTTTTAAAACATTTCAGGTTTGTTCTTCATTTTCATCATTTTTCTTTCTCTTCCTCTTCTGCGATTTTTTTTCTTGTCCATCGTCTTTTTCTCTTTTTCTTCTATAGTTTTTCTTTTATTTTTTAAAACGGTTATTTGGTTCAAGATAGTGTACCAAATATAAAAGATTTTTTTTTTCAAATTGTTATTTGGTTGTTTCAAATATAAAAGATTGTGAAAAAAATCGTTGGGTGAATAGCAAAATCTAAACGATCGTGTACAAAAAATAGTCAAATCTAAAAGATTGTGCATAAAGAATCTTAAAAAAATCGTTTAGATTTGAGTAGCAAAATTTAAACGATCAAATCACGAACATGTACAAAATCTAAATGATCGTTTTCTAAATATAAATGATGTTGTACTAATAAATCTTGAAATTATGGTTGAGTTTGGCTATCCAAATCTAAACGATCGTGTACCAGAAAATATAGGGTAAAAAATAGTTTTAACTTTGCTACCCAAATTTAAACGATCAATTCTAAACGACTATGTACCAAAAAGTTATGAAAAAAATCATTTAGATTTGGCTATCCAAATTTAAATGATCAAATTTAAACCAAAAATCTTTAAAAAAAAAATCTTTTAAGTTTGAGTAGTCAAATTTAAAGGTATACAAATTACAGAGACTAAAGTTGACGATTTAAAGGTATACAAATTATACAGACTAAAGTTGACGATTTAAAGGTATACAAAGATCAAAATGAAAAATTTAACATATTTTTCACTTTCTTATCGACTCCATCCCCTATTATATTATGAAGTGTTCAACTTACATATTTTGATCACTTGAATAATGTAAAGATATTAAACGTCTTCGATTGGTCTGGAAGCAACCCCATGCCTCCTGAATATTGGATGTTACCCACTTGGCTCCCCATTCACCCATGTAAGTTCAACTTTCAACTATATCCCAAAATAAATTAATTATATTCATCATATTATATACATTTATACACGCTTTTACATACACACATATATATCAAACCTTTGATTTTGATTGATGACTTGATGCATACAGCAAACATGATGTGTTACACTCGAATCACCTACATGCCCATGTCTTATTTGTATGGCAAAAGGTTTCAAACACCTCTAACGTCTTTTGTTTTACAATTAAGAGATGAACTTCACACTCAACCTTACCATCAAATTAATTGGAAGAAAGCTCGTCACTTGTGTGCTATGGTGAGATATGATATATCTTTCTTGTATATATATTTAACTTAGCCAAGGTCATACCCGATCGTATAATATATATATGTATAATTAATATTGCAGGAAGATCTGTACTTTCCACATCCCTTTGTTCAGGACTTACTTTGGGACACTCTTTATTTACTTAGTGAACCACTCATGACTCGATGGCCTTTTAATAAATTGATTCGTCAAAAAGCCTTGAATGAAACTATGAGACATATTCATTATGAGGATGAAAATAGTCGCTACATTACCATTGCCTGCATCGAGAAGGTTGCATCTCAACTCTTAGCTCATCGCCAATTTTGAAATATTTGGAATATGCATCACCTTTTGAATTAGAGCTATCTTGGTACACCTATAGATCCCCGATTTATAGTATCTTTAACATTCATTTAATTTAATACATATAAATTAGAACACTAGTTTGGATACTGAACTTGTTTAGTTTTAACATTCATTTAATTTAATACATATAGATTAGAACATTACTTTGGATAATAAACTTGTTTAGATTTAGTTTATATATTTTCTAAACTTGCTTTGTTTTAGTTTATATATTTTCAAACGTTCAATTTTAGTTCACTTTTAATAAATATTAAATTTAGTTTTTCCTCCTAAACATAAATCCGTCTACTTGGTATGTGTTACCATCCCCTATTGCAAAGTTCTTAAGGTGTGAGGGGCTCCCTGAGGCAGTCACGTATAGAAATTGCAACTCACATTCAAGGGGAATAATCTTACTGTCTGGAGGGTGGTTAAGTTGGTAAATAAGAATGAGTCAGATTTAACCGAAGTTCCCTTTTTTGTTGAGGATGCAAAACATTTGGTGCAACTCTTGGAAAATGTTCTTTTTCTTTTTGTTTCTTCATTTTCAATTGTCTTTCAATGTGTTTTCGCTCACAGCCTAACAACAAACATCTTTAATGAGAGAATTTCTGATGTTTTAATTTTTCCATACCCTTGATGGTTCTCGTTACTTATATCTTGTGACGATGCTATTCTATAGTTTTGTTTGCTATCTTGTTCCACTAACAACAATAAAAATCGTCAAAGTTATGATTTTTTACCCACAGCCACTATGTATGCTTGCTTGTTGGATTGAAGATCCAAATAGTGACTATGTAAAGAAGCATTTAGCCAGACTTCCTGATTTTTTCTGGATGGCTGAAGATGGTATGAAAGTACAAAGTTTTGGTAGCCAATCTTGGGATGCTGCTTTTGCCATGGAAGCTCTACTTTCTTGTAATATCACACATGAAATTGAGACTGCCCTCAACAATGGCCATCAATTCATCAAGAACTCTCAGGTAATTAAATATATGCTCATTAATTTAATTCAGACAGTACTTTAATTTTTAGATTATTTAGAAAAAAAAAATGTTTTCTAAAAGCGTATTTTTGCATTTTAAATATTTTCTCGAAGGAACTCCCTCGTTACATTTTGATGACATTATTTTAAATAACAAAACTTCTATAAATTATTATAAGCATAGTAAAATATCACAATTTATTTTGGTCGCTAGTCTCGATTTTTTATCGCCAACCTCTAGTTGTTGGTCTCGGTCAATCCCTAGTTTTTCTTTTATGAGGATACGGCGAGCAGCCAATCACCTAGGAGTATCTGCAAAGTGGATATCTTCAGTTACTAACCACAAATTTATTCATTATAGAGCAAAGTTACATGGTAAGAAAGGTCATTGCTAATTAAGCCTATAGTACCCTTTTAGTTTAACAGAGCTCTATAATTTAAAGAGAGGGTGCCCGGTCATAGTCTATACAAGATTTGTGTCTACTAGACCATAGGCCAATCGAGTTACCAACATCTTCCCACATGTTCACAGGCCAATCAAATCCCCAGTTAACAATGTGTGACCAAAGACTGGTGAACCATTGTGGAAGTAGTCCTTGGTCCATTTGGTAGCCGATAGCAGTTATCAGTGGACATTGGTGGCTTACGACAGTGTTTAGTGGTCGCCATGGTGGGAGTGAAAGTAGAAAGATTTAGAAGGCCGGGAAATCTCATTATTGTGTGAGGATATTTTGGTAATTTCATATATAATGAAATGTTGAGAGCCAAAGATTTTTTTTTTCAGATGCATTTTTACACTCATTTTGAGTAATTTTTATGTATTATGAAAATTTTGGAAGGGGTAGTCTCATAGTATGAGGATATTTTAGCAATTTTGAATCCCTATTTGAGAGGGATTCACAATCAAAACCTTTTTAAAAAAAACTTTCCAAGATTTGATTTGGTAATTAACCATTTTATCGTTGAAAATGAAGCCTCTAACACTACTTTCACCCCCAAATTTTTTACTTTGTTATTTGCATTCTACCAAAAGTTTAAAAGATCATGCGAAATTTTGAAAACTAGAAAAGTAGCTTTAAAAAATTTGTCTTTATTTAGAATTTGGCTAAGAAATTTAATCATGAATGTATTTAAGAAAGATGTAAATTGTTGTAAGTTTTTTTTTTTTTTTTGAAAAATGATTCTTTTTCCAAATTGTTGTAAGATATGAAAAAAGAAATTTAAAAAAACAAAAACAAAAAACGAAATAGTTACTAAACGGAATTTACATGTTTCACTCAAAATAGCTTTCTTTTTCCTCACATGCATTTCTTTTTTTTTCTTCCCAAAAATGATACCAACATGGGTTAACAGGTGCACCCAAGCATTTCCATGCACTAGGTGAGTATCCTTTTGGCACATTCATCATCCCTCAGATATATTCAACAAAGCATAGAGGATACAATGTTTAGATACAAATGGGGCTAGAGATAAGCTCAATCATAAAGAAAGATTAATGAACGCATTTATGTTTAAGGAAATAACAACATGCATTTAATTAGCGAAAATATTGCTTTTAGATGACCAGAATTCGGTGAGTTACAGATATCTTATCAAATGTTGAGAGTGCTTGAGTAGCTATTGTCGAAAGTTCTCTTGTTTCTCTCCGGTCCATAAAAACCAAATAACAGCCAGACCAATTTTGGTTTTAGTATTGATGGAGCAAATATAATCACAGAGGCTTTTAAGGATTTGGTAAGATATCGTGATCCAGCCAAGAGAAGAGCCAATCATGTTTCAAAAAAAAAACTTAGCAGTACGTAGGATATGAGAGAAAAAGATGATCAATAGTTTCACTATCAGCATTGCACATCACACACCAAGACATAGTGATTTCAGTCTTGTTTGAATCAAATCCATAGTAAGAACACAATTGTGTATCAAAGAACAAAGAAAGAACTTGCATTTTAATTAGGGACTTTTGACTTCCATGGGTGTTTGAATAAAGATGCATTATCACCAACATCAGCAATTGAATCATGTAAGGTAGCTTTAACAGACAAAATGGAGATCAAACCATTGGTATTTAATTTCCACACAGAAACATCGAAGCCTTTTTTTTATGGCGTTCCATTGATTTATATCTCTATCACTGAGAGGTCTTCTAGGTTTGAAGTCCCAATCATTCATCTCATCATTCCAAGCATCTCTTATCGATCCATTTTTTTTTATCTTATATAGAGCATAGTGTCTTGGAATCTTGATCTTTAAGGAGGTGTGGTTATCCCAATTACTATGCCAGAAAGATAGGTACCTACCATTGTTAATTTTCCAATCAACTTGTTCATTAAACCACTCAATATCTTTGCAAGTGGATCTCCATGGGACATTAAAGCTAGGGGCACTTGCAAAAATGACAAAATAAGTTATAATAATTAAGTTCATAGCACATACACTTTATTATTTGGAAAAATGGCAAAAACAAAGCTCAACCCGTTCATCTAGAGGTAAAATGTCACAAATGCCCTCGTTACTAATATACGTTTGATACACCTTATACACGTCTGATACACCTAATACCCCTTGATACACATGATACTTTATGATACACTGAATACATTTGATTGATACACTTGATGCATCTGATACACCTGATACCTTTGATACACATTATAATACTCCTCGTTATACTTAATTCTTCTTGATACACTTGATACCCCTTAAACGTTGGTAGTTTGATACACTTAAAGACTTCAGTTATAAGTTTGATACACCACTAATAAACTTGTTATGCTTCATTGGTACACCCAATAAATTTGATACGTTTGATGTACATGATATGTTTGATACACCCAATGCACTGCAGATATACTTAGTATTCTTCACTTATATATTTGATTGATTAAATACATTTGATATGCTTGAAGTCCTACTTATACCCTTGATATACTATTGATATACACTTGTCAACTTGATTCATATACTTGATAATGATTCACTTTACTGACACATACTTTAACAATATATTGTTGATATACTTGATAATGATACACTGAGTTACATCATTCATATACTTAATAATATTCTAATGAACTGCATAAAATTTGAAAAAACAAAAATCACGAAGTAAGTATATTAACCAACTAATACATATAATATAAGTATATCACAACACTGATATACAAAACTGAGACAAAGTAAAACCAAAACAAAATCAATGTAAAAAAATGAAACAAAATCATTTGAAATCAAATTCAACTCAAAATACAAATCGAATAAAGTAAAAAAAATTACAAATGAAGTTAAATTACTCCGATCAAAAAATCACAAACAAAATCATTTGCTATATTATATTCTAAAAATACTACCCCATGCAATTTCCCTTCAATTTCCCTTCAATTTCCCTTCAAGCTATCGTATCTCCCTATGGTAGGAAGGCTTCCTTTGTATGATTTTGAGTATTTTGCATCAATAAGGATTCTCCATAAAGCTTTTGGCTCAAGATGATACCTCCCAATCCATTTGGTCATTAATGCAAAGTTTGGGTTAGAATTTGAAGTAATCCCAAGACCTCCTTTTTCTCTAGGTGCAATGGCAATGGACCATTTGATAGGATTTAAGCCTTTCTTAAGGTTTCCATAGATGAAAAGATCGTCAAAGTTTTCTTTCCATAAAAAATCCCTCTAATATTTTTTAATTTTCTTGCCAGAAGAGTAGGGGCTTTGAAAGCCAATAGTTGGTAGGTAGGCATGCTAGTTAAAGAGGAATGGATGAGGACTCTACCACATTTCGAGATATATACATATTTCCAATTGTTGAGTTTTTTTGTGGATTTTTTCATAAATGTTCTCTCAAAGCGAAATGGATCTAGGCTCACCTCCAAGTGGCATACCAAGGTAGGTTGTAGGGAGAAATTGTGTAGATATCCCCCAACTCTTCACAACAAGATTTGATCTCTCTTTAGCAACTTTAATAGGGGAGAACATAGATTTTGACAAGTTAATATTGAGGCCTACAGCATTTTAAAAAAGATGAATCGCGAATTGAAGATTTCGTATGGAATTATCATTGTCCTCCACAAAATGTAGAATGCCATATGCAAAAAGAAGACGAGCAAGATTGATATTTAGATCCAGCTCAAATAATCCATAGCAATGACAAAAATGAAGGGGGAGATAGGGTCTTCCTGTCTAATATAATGCCTCTATTTGGCCAGATTCTCCCCTGGGGTTTACCATTAATAAGCACGAGTATTGAATTGTAGAAATACAGAAGCTGATCCAATCCCTCCATTTTTTCGGAAAGTTTTTCTTCATAAGCATAATGAACTTCCAATTTACTTTGTCAAAAGCCTTCTCAATGTTCAGCTTGAATACAAAGCCTTTAGTCATTTTGGCCGTAATCAATAGCTTCATTGGCAAGATGATGACATCAGTGATTTGACTCCCATTAACAAAAACCATCTGATTTTCCACAATAATATTTGGCAGTACTGCTTTAATTTTAGTCTTGTGGCCGTAGTTTTGGCAATAATCTCCTCACATGCATTTCTTAAGTACTCATTTTGAGCCATATTTGCTAATGACCTTTATCATAATTAACCCCTTGAAAAAGTCAATCCAAACATAAGAGGGAATTGCCTTGTGCCTTACCCGGACTTATAAATTATAGAGACTCTTGAAAAAAATAATAAAACAATTTATGATAATAGGGCTCGTGTCACTACATTTTCTAAATTGCAAAAGTAATAAATTTAAAAGTCGATAGTCCTATGATTTCCGTCTGATATCACTAATTTTAATTTACCATATTCGTAATATACAAAAAATAAGTGCCATGAGCTGTTTTTTCTAAATGTTTTTATTATTTGATGCAATTTTCTTAAACTATATGTTGTGTGACATTGTAGGTTAGAAACAATCCTTCAGGTGACTATAAAAGTATGTTCCGTCATAGGTCTAAAGGATCTTGGACCTTTTCAGACTGTGATCATGGATGGCAACTTTCTGATAGCACTGCTGAGAACTTAAAGGTGTGGCTTCAAATTTTATTTAATTCATTATTTTTCACATTAATGCAGGCCTAGCTATGACTATTAACAATAGTTAATGAAAACTTGTAAAATTGTTCTAGTGTTGCCTACTTCTCTCCTTGCTACCACCCGAAATAGTTGGCAAAAAAATGGAACCCGGATGTCTCTACGATGCTGTTAATGTCATCCTAAACCTGCAAAGCAAAAATGGAGGTATATCAGTCTGGGAACCAGCATCAAGTTACTACTGGATGGAGGTATATGAAAAAGGAAAATATATTTGATGCATCGATCGATCCCGAGAGCAAGCACTCACTTTATTTATAGTTCATGGTCCAACAATAATTTGACACCTTAAAAAACTTTAACATTTGCATTTAAAAATGGGTAAACAAATGTTGTTTTAACCCCTTCCTCATCCTTTAATATTATAGCATATATTGTTAAAATAGACAACCCTGACTAAGTCTAGAAGTTTTCTTTCAAGTGATCTACAAGATGTCTTAAATGCATAGATATTATAAGCATTTTAGAATTATGTTGCATTATATAAAATTTAAATAAATAAATAACAGAAAAAAGTTGATTCTAGAAATATCCTAACATTTCTTCAGGTTTCAAATTCAAATTCTAGAAAATTCCTGTACTTAATGAAATACTCATAGAAATATGTCTAAGAAAGTCTAGAACAATAATCTTTTTCGTTCGGACTCAAAAGATCTCTCATCTATAAATAGGAATGCCTCTGTCTATATGCTAATAGAAAAGCTAAAGATAAAGTTAGACAAACTGAAAGTGAAGAAAAAGCTGTGAGCAAGTATTAAGAAAACAAAAAGTCCTCTTCCAAAAAGTGTTCACAGTGGAGACATTTGGGTGTGATGAATGTGTCAAACTAGTCAAAATATTTAGAAAATATTTGAGTGTATTCATTGATCCCTCGTTATTAATTTTTTTTTTTTTTTTTTTTTTTTTTTTAAAAAAAAAAAGGTGTATGTAAACTTTCTTCAAAATATATTGTCTATCTTTAAACTCATTCTACCTTGTGCTTAATTAGTGGTTGAATCCAGTGGAATTTCTTGAAGACCTAATCATCGACCACGAGTATGATTTTTCAGTCTACTAAATTAAATTATAATTTTTTTTATTTTATTTTATTAAACCTAATTAAGTTAATTAGTATTATTCTTAATTTATGAATATTATTTGCAGACATGTGGAGTGCACTTCATCTGCATTACAAGCCATACTTTTATTTAGGAAACAATACCCATCACATAGAAAGGAAGAGATCAATAATTTTATCAACAAGGCTATTCAATTTCTTCTGGACACACAATTGCCTGATGGTTCTTGGTAACCCTATTTATTAATACACATATTGCGCATTGAGATTTTTGTACAAATTACCCAAGTTTCATTTCAAAATCTCGTTTGACTCTCATTTTGGAAACAATGAAAAACATCCTACTTGTCAAGCCTAGCATGTGGAAATATTATTTTATTAGATTAGTTGATCACAAGTACAGATCAAGAGTGTGTGTGAATGTGAAAGGGAGTACTGATGAAACCAAAAATGTTATGCAACTCTTAGGTCTTAGGCAATGATGAGTGCACTATCTAGATATGAAGGTGTGTCTTCTCATCCAACCGCCCTTTTATGGTTTGTTAAAAAAAAAAAGTTATAATAGAGTTTTGTTTTCAAAATCTAGGTCAAACGAAATTTTCATCATGAAATTTGAGTCATCGGTACAAAAATTTTATCGAGAGGAAAATTATGACGTATTGTGTGTGAATACATAGGTATGGAAATTGGGGAGTTTGCTATATATATGGAACGTGGTTTGCACTTAAGGCATTGTCAATGGCGGGGAAGACTTATGAAAATTGTGAAGCACTTCGAAAAGGAGCTAATTTTCTAATTAACATACAAAATTCAGGAGGAGGGTTTGGGGAGAGCTACTTGTCATGTAGCAAGAAGGTAACAAAACAACATGTATATATTTTTTTTTTTGTTAAATTACAAAAAATGACCAATAAACTTTGTAGTTTGTGTGAAAAATACCACTCAACTTTTAAAAGTTTAAAAAATGCACTTAAACTTTAAAAAATAGTTAAAAATACCCTTATCCTTAGTTTTTTATGGAAATAGTTAAAGTTTTGTTATAAAAATACCTCTCAACTAGGGAAAAGTTTCATAAATACCCTTGAACTTAAAAGAAACTAAAAAATACTCTCATTGATTCAAAATTTTATACCAATTTTCTCACCAACAAAAATTTTAAGTTAAAATCATAGTTTTAAATTTATTTGACTATTAACATAGTGATAGATCATGCATACAACCAATCTCAATAGTTTTTTTTTTTTTTTTGTTATTAACATACAACTAATTGTCAAATTAAAAAATGGGCATTTTTTAAAATAGCAAAATAAATTAAATTATTTACAAGCTATAGCAAAATTTATGATTCTATCAATGATAGTCTTCTATTTACTATAGCATATCAATGACTATCAGTGATAGAATTTGTTATAGGTTGTAAGTATTTTGTAAAATTTGCTATTTTTAAAAATTTTCCTATCATTTTAGTATGTTTTAATTTAAGGAGAAGTTTTTATTTTGAAATTTTGTGAGAATTTGTTGAATTCTATATGTTTTAATCAAGATTTAAAATATGGATGTCGATGGATATGTCAAAATCTTAATTTTACATAAATTTCGATTTCAATGCCTATTTATTTGATAAAAACAAAAAATTCAAAAAATAAATTTAAGTTATTAAGTAAAATATATTGAGAAATTCTCACGTATGGAAAAAAATTCAAACTATTTATAAAAAGAAAATTATAAAAAATAGTAAATTTGACAAAATATTTACAAAATATAGAAAAATTTTAGATTCTATCAATGATAGACACCGATATGATTCTGTCAGTTGTATTAATAGATAGCGATAGAAGTTTATCAGTGTCTATCATTAATAGAATCCAAAATTTTGTTATATGTTGTAAATATTGTAATTGAGTTTGCTATTTTTAAAATGCCCCATTCAAAAATGTCCCTTTATAAACTCATAGCAAAAAAACCTAAATGGATCATGGAGAATTTGATAGATTTTGCTCTACTTTATAAATGGTTTTAATTTTTTTCTATATTTGAAAATGTACATTTATATTAGTGTGTACTTTTGATGTTTATTTCTTGTGGTTTGTGGATTTTTCTACGATGTAGTGAAAATATCGATTAACCCTTCTATCGATATCACATCCACAAAAATGTGAAAATATCATAAATATCGACATTTCGGTGTAAATTTAAACTATTGCTTTAACTTAAAATATTGGTTTTTATTTTTTATGGTAAAAAATTTGGTGTAAAAATTGGATTAATGAAAGTATTTTTGAACATTTTTGAAGTTTAAAGGTATTTATGAAACTTTTCAACCTTTTAGGGATACTTTTGAAACAAAGCTTTAATGATTTCCATCCAA
Source organism: Cucumis hystrix (assembly GCA_025688845.1). Lineage (NCBI taxonomy): Eukaryota > Viridiplantae > Streptophyta > Magnoliopsida > Cucurbitales > Cucurbitaceae > Cucumis > Cucumis hystrix. The sequence continues at coordinate 16,017,981 of CM046887.1, forward strand.
AACTAATGGTAAGAGTATTTTTGAAACCTTTTCAAAAGTTCAAAATCATTTTTTTAACTTTTGAAAGTTTATAGACATTTTTTACACAAATCACCTAGTTGTGGGACATTTTTATAATTTAATATTTAGTTTTTCATTTACTTCCTACCTAAGTGTAGAAGAACCTAATTTAGTGTAAGTTATGGGGAAAATTGTTATTTGTTTCAAAAGTTTCAATGATGAGACTTTTCACAACACATTTCAAAACAAAATCCTTTAAAATTTTGAATAAAAATTGAGACTTAGAATCATCTGCCATTAATCTAAAATATTGTAGTGATCTAAATATATCTCCATTATATGTCACCGTAAAACCTCGTTCTAAATTTTAGGGTGTGTTTGGGGGAAGGGTTGGGTTATGGAAGGTTAGTGTTATGATAAAACTAGTGTTATGATAATATGTGTTTGGAGTAAGAGTTATGTAGGAATAGTTATGAGGTGATTATGATAAAATGTGTTTGGATGAAGGGTTATCCATGAAGTGTTATGAGGTGGTTATGATAAGATGTGTTTGAGGGAAGAGATATGTAGGTAGTGTTATGAAATTTATTTTCTTATACATTTTTTTTTTAAATTCGTATTCTAAATCCAACACAAATTTTGTATATTTAATTTACCAAATTATCTTATTTTCTTAAAATAATTTTCAGTAGTTTCTTTAAATGTGTGTCTATTTCCAACATTTCTTTACGTAATCGTTACGTGCGGATAATTTATTGATTTTTTAAAGAAATTAGTATTCTAAATCCAATACATAGATTTCGTATAATTAATTTTTCGAAATGTACTATTTTTGTAAAACATTTTTTAGTCATTTTTTAAATACGACGTCAATTTTTAACTTTGTGACGAAATTGTTACGTGCAAATAAATTATTAATTTTTTTAAAAAAATTCATATTCTAACTTCAATACACAAATTTTGTATATTTAATTTACCAAATCGTCATAATTTTCACAAAACAATTTGCCTTAATTTCTTTAAATACGACATGAAATTTTCAACCTTTTTTTTAAGTAATCGTTACAGTTGAATAAATTACTATTTTTCTTTTAAAGATAAAACAATCTTAGTTCTCTTCGTACCTAAACATTATGTTTTTTTTTTCTCTTTTTAAATTAGAGGATTGTGGTTCCAAGGAGCAACAAAAAATGATAAAAAATTATAATGAATCAATGAAAGATATAAAAATAAGGAAGAAGAAAGAGAAAAAAAAAGTACATTTTGAAAAGTAGGAGAATAATTTGGTAAAAAATTTATATTCAAAATTTAATTCAAATAAATCTTAAATCAAATTTCGCCATTAAATTGATTTGTTTAAAAGAAAATTCTTATACATTTAAAGTTTAAATACTTTCAAAAAAAAAATATTTGTTATACATTTTTTAGGTTATTTAAGAATTCAAAAGTTATTTAATTTAATATTAAATTGTCTGATTTGATTTTGTTTTTATTTTTTATAAATTTAATAAAATTCATTATTTTAGAAATTTATTTAACTTAAATTTATCAAAATAGTTTAGATAAATATTTGAAAGGTGAAAAACGAATAAAAGACATGAAATAATAAAGTTAAAAAAAAAAAAGTTGAATACAAGGGCTAAATGCTTAAACTAATCATAATTAGTATTTAATTAAAATTAATTTCGTAAATAGAATAAATTAAAAATAATATTCTTTTAAGATTATTAAATTAATTAAAAACAAATGATATTTGATAAATAACATAGTAATTTTTTTTAAAAAAAATGAAATAATAAAATTATGAAAATTGAAAATATAGAATTATGAGGAGTTGAAAAGGTAGGTTTATGGGGAGTTGAAGAGGGATTGAGAAAGAAGAAAGAGAGGGAAGAGGGGTTGAGAAAGAAGAAAGAGAGGGAAGATGGGTTATGATAAACCTAAAACAAGGGTTATGATAACCCTTCCTCCAAACATGGGTTGGGTTACCATAACCCTAACCCAATAGTGATAACTCTTGGGTTAAACGGCCCCTTAGTGTTTATTTTTTACATTTAGGGGTTTCAACTGTGTGGATACTCCTTTAGAACTATCAGACCCTCAATAGTATATATTCAATAATGAGCAAGATGACATGGTCGAGATATCCAAATGGGGCTAGAAGATTCTAGTTTTTATTAAAAAGTCTAAAAGATTTCTTCGTAATTTGAAAAGTTTATTCAAACAACATTTTTTACAATACATAATTTAACCAATTATAAATTATTGTATCAGTTAAATGTATATATTTTGTATATCATATATTGATTGGATTATTAATACTATTGGATGCACCATATAGCGATACATACATTTGGACGGGAAAAGATCAAATGTGGTGCAGACGGCATGGGGTTTGATGGGTTTGATATGTGCTGGACAGGCAAGTTCCTTTTCACTTATAACTTAAAACATGTTTACTATCCTTTAAAATCAATAATTTAATTAACTTTTTACCCCTTTTGAATGTAATTTTAATTTCATATAATCAAAATTTATCTTGAATGCTTAAAAGATGTCTTAGAGTACTAAAAATATTTATTTCTTCCACGAAGATCTACTCCTTATGGGAAGGGACTGGGAGAAATTTTCCCAGTAAGCTAAGTGGAGATGGAGACGAAGAATTGATTCCCTTTCTCACAGTCTCTCCCTTTTTCTGTCTTTGCTCCATATGACTCTTTTTTTTTTAATTTATTATTTGTTATTTTTATTGTTATTTTTGTTATAAATATTATTATTGTATGTGTTTTAATGACCAAAGATAACGGTTATGTTTGAATCTTATGATTATTGAACATTTAGATTATATAAATGAATGGTTTGATAGGTAATTATTTCCTTCTCTTAGGATATTTTAAGCAATTTTCTCTCAATTTAAAATTTTCACGTTTTCAATAGAACTTATTTTATTAAAGGGAACGCAATCTTTGCAAATTTTCTATGGAAAACTGCTTCTGATCTGCAAAATAAAACAAACAATTTTTTACAGAGACGGAAGATTGAAACGGGAAGTGGAGAGCCCAGATGGGAAACAATTTTAGAATCTTTTTGAAAAAGAATTGATTTTTAATCATTTCAAAATCACTCTTAAATTCTTAAACATGGTGCTAATTTTCTTTAAGATACTTAATTAACAGGCAAATATAGACCCCAATCCAATTCATCGTGCTGCCAAGGTTTTGATCAATTACCAAACTGAAGATGGTGATTTTCCACAAGAGGTGATGAGTGCCTTTTTTCTTTCTTTCTTTCTTTTCTTTTCTTTTCTTTTCTTTTTTTTTTTTTTGGTTTCCTTCTAAAACATATATTCCTAACCAATATAATTAACAATTTCTAATTGTTTACATGTGCAGGAAATTACTGGAGCATTCTTCAAAAATTGCACTTTACACTATGCATCATATAGAGAAGTTTTTCCAGTGATGGCATTGGGAGAATACTGCAACAAGATTTCCCTGCCTTCTAAGAAAAAACAATAAAGTTATGACTTGAATTAATAAAACCTATAAACTACATATTAATAAATATGCAGACTTGGACTCAAAAAGAAAAAAAAACGGAGACTTTTATACTTTTATTATGAAAAAATAGTGATGAAGTTCAGATGATCATGTTCTAGAGCTTCTCTCGATAAGTACATCAAACTATAAAGAATTGAGCTAGCCATCTTTGTCTTATATGGCAAGAGAATTAAGATGTATATCATAAAATGTCGATGGGAATTTTTTTTCCTTTCAAATTGACAAAGTATAGAGTACAATATTTGCTTCCAACTTTCCAAGTCACTTATGCTTATTATCTTCGCATATATGTGTCTCAAAAGAAATTGCATAACTTAATAAATAGTTGTACACCACTTTGTAAATATGCTCGAATGGTAATAATAAATCATATTGGAGCAGAATATGGAGAGTCATTAATTTTGAAGAACACCTGCAACTTTCCAACACTTACACCCACAAGTTGTGGGTGTCAAAAATTAACCGACTCTCATATTCTGCTCCAATTGAGATGGGAGGGAGGTGAGTGTGATGGTGATGGTGGGGACGGAGCGAATTCTCGAATGGGCTACGTTTGTGAGATGTGGAAAGGAGGCCGGAGATGAGTTTTCGGAGATATCGAATGGTGGTTGATAAAAAGAGATGTGCTATGTTGATACCTCAACACAACCTCACAGAATAAATTCAAATCTTCTGCTACATCAGCAAATTGCTCAATTTTTTGTGTATTTTCTCGACAATGTTATCCCAAAAATGAGATAAGGACGGTTTACCCCCAAACGAGACTCCAAGATAATGTATAGGGAGAAACTGTTTCTGTAAAGCCCATAAATTTACCACAGCTTCAATTCTGCTATTATTAACATTGATGGGAGAAATGGTGGATGTTTAATTCAGCAGCTTCAAAAAGGAATATGACATTCCTAAGATTTGAGATATATTCGTCGTTATCCTCCACAAATAATAAGATATCATTAGCAAAAAGGAGATGAGTGAGGTTGCATTCATTGTTTTTTTATAAAGGATACGATATGATGGGTCAGTAGGTGCACCCGGACATCTCCACTAGGTGGATACCCCCTTAGCACCCTTATCATTCCCACTTCATTAATATAGAAAATCAAATACACGAGAAGCAAAGAGAACAACCCAAACAAAAAACAAAGGGCTAGAGACAAGCCCAAAGCAAGTACAAACAATTAGAAAGCATGAAGATTGATAGCAATATAGCTATCGCTATAGTTGATAAATAAAGGGGATCTACTAGCCCAAAAACCAGAAAGAGCACATATATCCTCCCAAATGTTAATGATCGAACAATTTCTGCCTTTGAAGATACGAGCATTTCTTTCCAACCAAACCTTCCATAAGAACAGTCGAGATGGTATTGAATTTAATGAGGTTTCATTCATTGTTAAAACAAACTCCTTTTATTTTATTTAGCTGTTGAATATGCATTATCAATCTACTGAAATAGTCCATAGCAAGGAAAAAAATAAAAGGGAAAAGCGGGTCACCTTGTCGAATGCCTTTATTGGGTATGATCCAGCCTTTGGGTTTGCCATTGATGAGAATAGAATATTGGACACTATTGATGCAGGATTGCATCCATTTTCTCCACTAATTTGGGAAATTTTTCTTCATGAGAATGTAGTCAATGAAGCTCCAATTGATTTTATCAAATGTTTTTTCAATGTCCAATTTAATGTCCAATTTGAGGGTGTTTACCTAGTAGAGATGTTCGGGTGCACTTATTGATCCAATGTATCTTTTTCGGAAAAAAATTCAATGTCCAATTTGATGAATGAAACCCTTAGTTTTCTTTATTTTCCAAAAGTTGATGGTTTGATTAGCAATGAGAATGACATCTATTTAATGAAGCGGGGATGATGAGGGTGTTAAGGAGGTGTCCACCTAATGGAGATGTCCGGATGCACCTGCTGACTCAATGTATCTTTTTTAAAAAAACAAAAATATTGTAGTCATCTCAAATAATCAAGGAAAGTGATCTTTTCCGTAGATGTAGAACCACGTAAATTTTGCATTCTTCTTCTTCTTCTCCTTCATCTCCAACCATTGTTTATGTGTTCTACTCTACTCAAAATCTAAAAATCCATTATAAAAGAATTAGGGTTTGCAGCGAAGTAAAGAGAAAGAAGGCAAGGTATTTTCTTCTTTTCATTTTTTTTATCTTTGTTTACCTTACAATTCGTGAACTGCAGGCAAAGAGAGAAGAAGAGTCCTTATTCTTCGTCCACATGCACGGCCACCAATAAAGCAGGCGTGGCATCTTCTCAACCTAATCTTCATTGCAAGCTGCCCTCCATGAAATTTGGGCCTGAAAACAAATTAAATAAAGTCCAACAATTTCTCTAACATTGCAGCCTTATGCAAAGATTTATGTAGCTTCAATATTGAAAGCAAAAAAAGGGGTTATCAGCTTCAACACCATTGTCCTTACGGATTATGTAGCTTGAAAGGAACAATAGGATTTTCAAAAGCATTGAAAGGAATGCTGCTGAGATTTGGGATGACATCAAAGCTCTCATGGGCTTTTGGACTAGTAGATCGAACCTTTTCTCTAACTATAGCGCTAGTTCTATTGCTTTGAATATCAACGCATTTGTATAATTTCTTTTGGGCTTCTCTTTAGCTCGTATTCTCCTAGTTTCCTATATTTTTTTTTCGATATCTCTAATGAAGCAAGAATGATAAGGATGCTAAGGGGTGTTCTAGAGAGAACCCAACTGACCCATAGCATTTTTATTTTAAGAAAAACATTTCAATCCTATTTATAGGATTTTCATGAGCATAACTCATACCACAAATTAAACACAACAATTTAAAACCTACACTTAATTAACGAGAAACTCTTACTAAATTAACTCTAACATTTTAACTCACATCCTTCAATTTTTTCTTACTTTCATAAATCAATTCACATATAAATAAGAGCCCAAATGAAGAATCTGCATTTCTTGGGGATCTTAACCTTTCAAAGCTTGTTGAAGAGATTAGCATTCACGTGGATATTGCAATAATCAGATCAATGTTTATAATAGCTTTTTTAACCGATGCAATAGAGAAGCTGCCATTTTTGTTTAATTTCCAAATGAGATTATCTTTTCCTCTGTCTTCATTCGGGGGAGTTAGTGTAGCTTGAATTTCATACCATTGTTGAATTTCGTGGCTGCAAAGGGGTCTTCGAGGTTGAAAGTCCCAATTTGAGTTGATGATGTTCCAAGCATCTTTCATAGTGCCATTTGGAATGGTTGATAATGCAAATAATCTAGGAGCGTGAGAAGCTAAAACACCAAGCCCACTCGAATTTTCTTTCCAGAAAGATAGATTTTTCCCATTATTAACTTGCCATTTGATTTACAAATTAAACCAATCAATACCTTTAATGATGTTTCTCCAAGGGGCTCTCATGGTACTGAATTTTGCAACTGTGGGAATTTCACCAATAAAAGACTGCGTATATTTGGTGAGGATAACTCTTTTCTATAGGGGCTGTCTTCCGCGAGGAATCTCCAAAGCCATTTACAGAGAAAGGCGAAATTTATATAAGAAAGCTTTTGTAACCCTAAGCCTCCATTTTCAATTGGAGTAGCAATTTTGTTCCATCTCAAAAGATGTGAGAGCTTGTCTTCATTGCAATTTTTCCACAAAAAGTTTCGGCACAATTTTTGAATGGTTTTACAAGTGCTAATGGGAGCTTTTAAAATGGACAGTTGATATGTGGGAAAACTTGTAAGAGTAGATTGAATTAGGGTCATCTTCCCACCTTTCGAAAGGTATGAGTATTTTCAGTTGTTTAACTTTTTGTGGATTTTATGGGCAATATTTTCCCATAATTGAGCAGAGGATGGTTTACCGCCTAACGAAACACCAAGATAATTAATGGGGAGGTATTGTTTTTTAATCCCCCAATTGTTGGCCACTTCATCAGCTCTACAGAATCCACATTTATGGGAGATAAAGAAGACTTTTCAAGATTTGTATTGAGTCAGAGGCCTTTTCAAATAGGAAGATAGCATTTCTAAGGTTCCTTATGTAGTCTTCATTATCCTCCACAAAAAGAAGGATATCATCCGCGAATAAAAGATGACTGATGTTACAATCATTTTTGAGATTTATTCCTCTGATTTTGTCTTGTCTCTGTAAGTGTATAATCAGCCTACTGAAGTAGTCCATGGCCAATACAAAAATAAATGGGGATAATGGATCTCCTTGACGAATTCCTCTAGTAGGTTTGATTCTCCCTCTAGGTTTGTCATTGATAAGAACAGAATATTGTACACTAGAAAAGCAAGAATTCATCCATGATTGCCATTGCTTGGAGTAATTTTTCTTCATGAGAATATAATCAATGAAATGCCAATCAATTTTATCAAATGCCTTCTCAACATCCAGCTTTATCACAAAACCCTTTGTTTTTTCATTTTCTAGAAATCAATGGCTTCATTTGCAATAAGTATCGCATCAGCTATCTGTCTTCCTCTAACGAAAGCAATTTGAAATTCTGAAATAGTATGAGGGAGAGTATCTTTCAGCCTGTCCACCATAGTTTTTCACATAAGTTTATGCAGTAGTGAGGCTAATCGGTCTATAATCCCCAGCTTGAGAACATTTGTCTTTCTTTGCAATGAGGGCAATGTAAGTTTCCTTAACCACTTTGTTGATGATATTCCCTTTTTGATGGAAATCAGAGAAGACAACCAAGATCTCCCTTTTAAGGATCTTCTAATTGTGCTTGAAGAATTTCACAGTGTATCTGTCAGGGTCGGGAGCTTTGTTGTTTGCAAAGGATTTGAGAATGGAAAATGTGGATTTGAGAATGGAAAATGTACTTCTTCTTCTTGAAAAGGATTACATAACTGAACTTTGTAGTCTTCAGGAATTGGCGACCATTCCAGATTTTCAATAAGCCAAGATACTGAATTGTTGCTTGAATAGATTTTCGAGAAATGCTAAATGAAGACTTTCTCAATGATACTGTTGGTATTACAAATTTCACTCAGATCATTATGAATGCTTGAGATTGAGCTTCTTCTTTTCCTCGCATTACAAACTTTATGAAAAAAGGTCGGATTTTCATCTCCTTCAATCAGACAGATTCTTTTGCATCTTTGTGCCCATAATTGTGTTTCCTTATAAATTTGATTGATAAGTTCAGTTTTGAGAGCCATTCGTCGGATGCTATCAATCTCGCTCAAAGTACTGGTTTTTTCAAGATTGTCAATATCATCAATTTTTTTGATCCAACTCTTTTTTTCAGTTTCAGTGTAAAAGTGCTTGACTTTGGCCCAATTTCGAATTGGTATGTTGAGTTGTTTGAGTCTTCTCATGAAGGAATAACCAGGATGTCCATCTTGTTTGGTATTTTTCCACCACATATCAAAGTTTTTATTGAACTCAATATCCTTTAAAAAAGTGATTAGTAAAACCGAATGGAGTTTGACCCCAGCTGAGATTTGATGCTTCTAAGACCACTGGAAAATGATCCGATGTAATTCTAGAAATCGTTTTAGAATAATGCATTGAGAAGGAAGTTTCCCAACTTTGGATAAATAGAAATATGTCCAGCCGTGATAATGTAGGAGGATTTCTGAGATTCGACCATGTGTATTTTGCATTTGTGAGAGGAGGATCAATAAGGTTGCAATCTTCAATGAAGGAGTTGAATTTTTTCATGCTATATCTTGCAGGGTTGATTGCGGAAGTTTCATTTGCCCATCTTATAACATTGAAAACTTGTATTTTGCACATATAACTTATTTATTGAAAACCTTGTTTAATTTTCAACAACCAACAAGTGTCATCACAAGATCAAATGCCACTAACATCTCCAAAGACAAGCACAGATGTGATTTTATGACCATAATTTCTTGCTTTTGCAAGTGCAAGTCCATTATTCTTATATTTTATTGCCAAATTAAAACAAGCAAAGGGAAGTTTTAGTAACATAGTTGTTGCCAGGTTTGTTTTAAGATACAACATCATACTATCAAATATATGAATCAGAGTTCTTAAAATCCAAACAAGTATTCAATTTGATAAAAAAAATCGATCAAGATTGGACACAAAAAAGGCATCATCTTGAGGGATATGTTGAAAATCACACATTAAAAAAATTGAGAGACCTCAAAATTATATTCTATAAGATAGATGAGTTACTCATCTCATTGTTAGTTAGTTTTGAAATGAAATCTGGTATTATTAAATACCAATTATGTAGACTAATGGTGCCATATCACATACTAAAACAACACATTCCTTAAACAAATGAACTTTTGTACAATCGAGCATGAACTTATATTAAAGACATGATCATATATTTTAGGGGACCGTTGTTTTAAGTATATTCACCAACTTTCTTCCATCCACTGACATTATATATGTGTGTGTCATGTGAACTTCAACCATTTAATAGAGTAAAACCAAAGACTTGTGGCCACTTTGGGCAGCTACTGATAGCATAATTTTCTTTCAAAGTACGCAAATGTGTTGTATATTTTTTTTCACTAAACGTATAAATTTTACATGAATATAATGTCACCAACAGTAATCAACAATAACAACTATAGCATTGAATCTATCCACAGATCTTAACTAATAACTACTGTTGTTACGTAAAGAAGAGATTACTATAGCATTAATTTTCATGCATTGAATCAATAAGAAAAATAGTGGAAGAACTTCTACTTACTGTTCAGTATTAATATAATTTATTAGCGAGTGACGTTTAAACCGTAATGAAAGGAGGACAAATTTGAAATAATTTTAATATTTGAGACAAATTGTTAGGGCTGGAAGAAGGGGAAAGGTAAAGAAGTTACGGTTTCCATAACTTATTATATTAGGGCTTGAAAATGGAAGAAAATAAAGAGGTTTATTCTTTCATACGAATGACCTCTTTAAGAGTGCCTCCACCACTCACAAAATGTTTGAATTCTAACCTTTTGATTATGTGTTTGTCAATATCCCAGCTTGTTAGGATTTTCATGTGAGGTATTCATGTAATTTACCCGATAGTCATGTGTAATCATATCGCAATATCAGCCATATTGCTAACTCACTATTATTGTCACAATTTTTCTATGAACATAGGTGGAATATATACTCAATCGCGTTCGCATTTAGGACTACTAGGATATCGGTTCATTCATATCCCCTCCTAAATTCAAAATGTTACACTTGATTTTTTAAATTGTTATCAATTTGGATTCTAAAAATTAAAGGGATAGTTGGAAAGATAATAATTAGATTAAAAAATTAGCATATATGGCAATATTTTAAAAAATTGTAAATATAGTAAAATTTGTCAAAACATATTAATGATATAGGAGTCTATCATCCAATCATATTGCAAATATTTGTCTATATCACTGATAAATCTTAAAAGTCTATTAGTGATAAAAGTCTATCACTCATAGATTTTGCTGTGTTTATAAATTTTTTAAAACGTTGCTACTCAATATTAAATAAGTATCCCAAATTTGATACTCAATCAATCACAGTTGCTTAATTCGTCCATTTAACCAAAGTAAAATCATGGAAAAATGTTCACAAGCACTCGTTAAAATTTGTATAGAAAAAAAAAATACACAAAAATGACTTGAGCAATATACAAATTAACTATTTCTCAGTAAACATAAAGAATAGTTTGCTCAAAACACATTAGCTAGTGAATAATTTTGTCAAATTTATAAATTTAAACAAAAAAAAATCTAAGCTTCATTTTTCTCTAAAATTTTATCAATCTCATATTGTGCATATATTTTATAATGTATTGAAGTAATGCACATAAGAGAACTTTTTAATGATAGTTCGAGCAAGAATTCGTTATAAAATTAAAATTGCAACATGTTTTGACATTTGAAGTTTAAAGTTCATGTTCACAACACTTATCTAAATTTGAGATGGAGTAAAATAAATTGAACTTTGTACCATAGATCACATGCGACAAACTAATCAAATAATGAATGCCAAAACCTAAACCCTAACGAATTAGTCCAATAATATAATGGATGAATAGTATTGGATTTTGACTTATGGAATCAGTGAATTAAATAGGTAGAAGTGCACATATTTGAATGTCGAGAGAGAGATGGGCAAACAAATCATATGAGAAACTTTGCATCATACCAAGAAAATGAATGTTGATAAATATAAATTTCGTGAACATTGCTATATTGCTTTGTTTTTTCTCCCTTTTCCTATTTACGACGAGTTCTTAGTCCTCTTCTTTGAAGTTTGTTTGCAAATCCAAGAACGATCATGTGGAGGCTTAAGGTAGGCGATGGTGGGAATGATCCTTACATCTATTCTATGAACAACTTTGTTGGAAGACAAATATGGGAATTTGATCCAAATGTTGGAACTCCTGAGGAACGAGTTGAAGTTGAACGACTTTGCCAGCATTTCACAGACAAACGTCACAAGGAAAAGAGTTTTCCAAGTGCTGACTTGCTTTGGCGCCTCCAGGTAACACCGTTTTCAAGTCTTAGTCTATTCAACAACAGGCTATTCAACAACATATCACACTCTCATGCCTATCTATGGAAGAATATATGCAATCTCACAGCCCAATGGTCCACCAAAAACAAGTTTTTCAAAAATTATTCAGCTTCTATAATTGCACAACACCTTAGTGCTTTTTGCTAGTATTTTGTATGGATTATAGTTTGGCTTATCTCTAGCCTTCCAATAAGCTTGAACTCTTTTTTCCCTGTTCTATATTGAATATATTTATTGGGAATGATGAGGGCGATAAGAGGGTGCTCATCTAGGAGATGGTTGGATGCACCTACTGACCTATCCAATATTTTTCTTTAAAAAAAAAATGACCATTTTAGTCACAAAACATAATTAATTTAAAAAGTTCTTATTCCAATTTGCGACACTAACTCCTTTTTTTCCCTAAAAAATATAGTAAAATGAACAAAATTATTTACAAATATAACAAAATTTTAATTTACTTCAATGATAATGTCTATATGAAACTATCACGAGCTATCCCTTATAGGTAATAAAATTTTGTTATACTTAAAAATATTTTCAACAGTTTTACCGTTTACAACTTTTTCTATCTTGTTCAATTTTTTAAACTAGATCATAACATGATTAAGTAAATTATAAAATATATATATATATATATATATATATATTCTATCTTCTCTCTCTTACCATCCTCTCCTCGATCTCCTTGTTGCCGTCTTTGAAATTTAATTATACCTACGATACATTAAGTTATATATCAAAAAAAAAAAAAAAGTGAAACAGGTTAGTTATTGCTAAACTATACTCACTCGATATCTATAATTTTAAGTTAGTGGATTACAAATTCGTGTGGAGTTGAATGGAAAAACAATAATTAATTTAAATGATATGGGTGCAGTTTCTTAGAGAGAAAAAGTTCAAACAAAGTATACCACAAGAGAAAGTTGAAGATGGAGAAGAAATAAGTTATGAAAAGGCATCAAATGCAATGAGAAGAGGGGCATATTTCCTAGCAGCCATACAAGCAAGTGATGGGCATTGGCCTAGTGAAATATCAGGCCCTCTGTTTTACATGTGTCCTATGCTAATTTGCATCTACATTATGGGTATAATGGACACAATATTGAGTTCTGAGCACAAGAAAGAAATGTTGCGTTATATTTACAACCATCAGGTAAACCATATTCTAATTATCATTTAAATTTATAAATTTCAAACTACAATGGTCGAATGCGAAACACTACAAAAAAAACTTTTACTTTGTGAAAGTGAATTTAGTTCAACTGCCATGAAACATGTATTACTGACTTTCTCATTCTTTATAGTACTTAAATAAAGAAAGAAAAAATCTCACTTCCAGCATGTTATATATATATAATTTTTTTGGAGTTTCAGGTTCTCAACACCCTATCTTTTTCAAAAAAAAAAAAAAACACCATATATGTTTCACTATTAAAAAAAAGAAAAACACGTAGGTAGAGGGACATAAAGTACATAATTGATAAATGTAAAGCGTACTAATAATACTTTGCAGAATGAAGATGGCGGATGGGGGTTGCATGTAGGTGCTCACAGTAACATGTTCTGCACTACGTTCAATTACATCTCTTTACGTTTACTTGGGGAAGGACCTGAGGTTGAGCAACTTTTCAGATCCAGAAATTGGATACGACACCGTGGTGGTGTCACCTCCATACCTTCCTGGGGAAAGACATGGCTCTCGGTATAAATATCAATTTCATCGTCATATTGTAAATTTTTTTTATTTTAATACCTATTTTTATAAAGTCTAATATTAGTTATATATATAGTACTACAGGTACATTCTACTTTGTTCATACACAAAAAAGAGAACATATATATACAAATGTATAAAACTACTATACACAAAATAAGGGTGAAATCGTAAAAATAAAAAATTGAATCGATTTTTTTTTTTTTTTTTGTAATTTTAGAAAATCATTGCTATATTAATACTTTAATATTTTTTGTGTTTGAAATTATAGACTAAAGTTGACCATATATATTTAAAGGTATAGAGAGATCAAAATGAAAATTTTAACCTATTTTTCACTTTCTTATGGACTCCATCCCTTGTTATATTACACAGTGTTCAACTTACATATTTTGACTTTGAATAATGTAAAGATATTAAACGTGTTTGATTGGTCCGGAAGCAACCCCATTCCTCCTGAATATTGGATGTTACCTACTTGGCTCCCCATTCACCCATGTAAGTTCAACTTTCAACTATATCCCAAAATAAATTAAATATTACATTCATCATATTATATACATTTATACTCAAGTTTTCATATATATATATGTGTGTATATATATATGTATGAAATCTTTGATTTTGATTGATTACTTAATGCTTACAGCAAACATGATGTGTTACACTCGAATCACCTACATGCCCATGTCTTATTTGTATGGCAGAAGATTTCAAGCACCGTTAACATCTTTTGTTTTACAACTAAGAGATGAACTTCACACTCAACCTTACCATCAAATTAATTGGAAGAAAGCTCGTCACTTGTGTGCTGTGGTGAGATATGATATATCTTCGTTCTATATATATTCAACTTAGCCAAGGTCATACCCAATCATATAATAGTTATGCATGTATGTATAATTAATATTATTATATTACAGGAAGATCTGTACTTTCCACACCCCTTTGTTCAAGACTTGCTTTGGGACACTCTTTATTTACTTACTGAACCACTCATGACTCGATGGCCTTTTAACAAATTGATTCGTCAAAAAGCCTTGAATGAAACTATGAGACATATTCATTATGAGGATGAAAATAGTCGCTACATTACTATTGGCTGCGTCGAAAAGGTCGCATCTCAACTCTTTAGCTCATCGCCTGTTTCTCTCTATATATTTTGTTTTAATTAACATGCTATCACTTTTGAATTAGAGCTATCTTGGTACATCTATAGATCCCTCCATTTATAGTATCTTTAACATTTATTTAATATGATATATATAGGTTAAAACATTACTTGGATACTATGCATATTAAATCCTCACAAAGTTATGGTTCTTTACCACAGCCACTGTGCATGCTTGCTTGCTGGATTGAAGATCCAAATAGTGAATGTGTGAAGAAGCATTTAGCCAGACTTCCTGATTATTTCTGGATGGCTGAAGACGGTATGAAAATACAAAGCTTTGGTAGCCAATCATGGGATGCTCCTTTTGCCATGGAAGCTCTACTTTCTTGTAATATCACACATGAAATTGAGACTGCCCTCAACAATGGCCATCAATTCATCAAGAACTCTCAGGTAATTAAATATATGCTAACTAATTTTGATAAATAACTCAGACAGTTTTTACATTATTTAGGAAAAAAAAAATTCCAAAAGTTATATTTTTGCATTTTAAATATTTTTTTTTAAGGAACTCCCCTTACATTTTGATGACATTATTTTGAAACGACAAAACTTCTAAAATTATTTATAAGTATATTAAAATATCACAAAATTAAACACTTACAAAAATTATTCAAAAACATACGACTCAATTGCTTTGTGCCTTACTCGGACTTATAAGCTAAGTTATATGTTGGGTGTAATTGTAGGTCAGAAACAATCCTTCAGGTGACTACAAAAGTATGTTCCGCTATATGTCTAAAGGATCTTGGACCTTTTCAGACTGTGATCATGGATGGCAACTTTCTGATTGCACTGCAGAGAACCTAAAGGTGTGGCTTTAACTTTCATTTATTTCACTAATTTCACATTAATGGCTATGACTATTAACAATAGTTAACGAAAGTTGTAAAAATTTTCTAGTGTTGTCTACTTCTCTCCTTGCTACCACCTGAAATAGTTGGCGGAAAAATGGAGCCTGAACGTTTCTACGATGCTGTTAATGTCATCATAAACCTACAAAGCAAAAATGGGGGTATACCACCATGGGAACCAGCATCAAGTTACTACTGGATGGAGGTATACGAAAAATACTTGCCATCTAGTTGAATATGCATCCATTCTTTTATAGTATATGGTCGAACCATAGTTTGGCAAGTTTATAAAACTTCTCCATTTTTTTTCCTTTTTCTTTCAGTATTTGCACAATTTTTTCTACTAGCTAAGTGCTTGGACTAGGTTGCAAAAATGGCAAAAATAAGTACCACTAGTTAAGTTGGGAAGTTTCTTGAAATATTTACAATATGACTTTAAAATGTGTAAATATTAGAATATTTTAGAATTAACGTTGGATATGTAAAATGATATCAGAAGTAAGGACCCATTCCTTCGGGCTTCGTGGAATTATTCTAGAGAGTTTCATTAGGTACTGAAATACACAGAAATATCCAAGATATTATGGATTAAAAAAGAGTATGTGAACGGTAGTTTTTTGGTTAGACTCTAGATCTCGCACTTATAGATAGAAGATGTGTCCTCATTTGTAATCCAATAAAATATACAGAAAAATAGACAAACTTAGAGTGAGGAAAAGTGAGAGTGAGTATTGAGAGAATAAAAAAAAAAACAGTCTAATTGTTGAGATGTTTGAGTGCCTTTACTAATCCGTCGTTAACTGCTACTGCTTGTTTGAAAAACAAAAAAAGTTGTCCATATTCATAATTTCTCAATAAAAAAATTTGTTGCAAATGTTTGACGTGTCAAGTTCTTCAACATCTTAATCTATCTTTTAAACTCATGCAATTATTTTTACCTTATGAGTTTAGTGGCTGAATCCAGTGGAATTTCTTGAAGACCTAATCATCGAGCACGAGTATGATTTTTCATTAATTAATTTTCATTCTACTAAATTAAATCATAAATTTTGAATTTTATTTGATTAAAACCTAATTAGTTAAGGTAATTAATATTATTCTTAATTTATGAATATTATTTTCAGACATGTGGAGTGCACCTCATCTGCATTACAAGCCATACTCTTGTTTAGGAAACAATACCCATCACATAGAAAGGGAGAGATCGATAATTTTATCAACAAGGCTATTCAATATCTTCTGGACATGCAACTGCCTGATGGTTCTTGGTAACCCTATTAAATATTACACATACTAAGTATTGAGATTTTCATACAAATTACCCATAAGTTTAATTTCAAAATCTCCCGTTTCACTTTTGTTTTGAAAACAATGAAGAACATCCAACTTCCAAAGTCTAGCATGTGGATGTTGAAAATTAAACATGTTTTAAATAATAAGTTATATGTGAATTGATTTATGGGAGTTAGAAAAAGTTAAAGGATGTGAGTTAAAATGTTTAGAGTTAATTTAATTTGTAAGAGTTTCATATTAATTAAGTGTAAGATTTAAATTGTTGTGTTTAATTTGTGGTATGAGTTAGTGGATATGTCCGGATGCACCTACTGACCCATGTATCCTTTTCAAAAAAAAAAAAAGTTGTGGTATGTGTTATGCTCATGACAATCCTATAAATAGGATTGAAATGTTGTAATCTAAATCATCTAAGTGAGAAGTATAATACACATAAAAAAGTTAAAGTCTTCCAATAAAGTTTGTTTTTTCTCTCAAATATTATATTTGATGATTATCTATTGAGGTGTTCATCATACGCTTCCAACAGTGGAAACATTATTTTATTAGATTAGTTTATCACGCGTACGGAGGAAGAGTGTGAATATTATAGGGAGTGATGAAAACAAAACATTATACACAACTCGAAAAAAAAAAGGTTATACAGTACTTTTGTTTTCAAAATCTAGGTCAAATGAAGTTTGAATTTGAGTAATCCGTATATAAAGCACTTATATAAGGTAGAACTTTCATGCATTGTGTGTTTAGGTACGGAAATTGGGGGATTTGCTATACATATGGAACGTGGTTTGCACTTAAGGCATTGTCAATGGCGGGGAAGACTTATGAAAATTGTGAAGCACTTCGCAAAGGAGCTAATTTTCTAATTAAGATACAAAATTCAGAAGGAGGGTTTGGAGAGAGCTACTTGTCATGTGGAACGAAGGTAACAAAACAACATGTATATTTATCTTTTAACTTACTTTCCAACCCTAAGTGAGCAGAGATACAAATTTTAGTGTAAATTATGGGGAAATTTTATCATTTGTTTTCAAAGAATTGCAATATTACTTTTGACTTTCAAAACAAAACTCTTTAGAATTTCGAATAAAAATTGAGACTTAGAATGATCAAACAGTAATAGCGATTTATAGTACATTCGTTAGGTCACTGTAGAACCTCATTGGAGATTATAGTTTTTATTCAAAATTCTAAAAGATTTCTTGGTAATTTGAAAGGTTTTATACGAAAGTTATTCAAACAATGGAACATTCTTTATATATATGTATATAAATTAACAATTATAAACTATTGTATCAATTATATGGGGGTAGTGTATATATCACTACAAGAAAGGTGGGCTATTTCGAACCTCTTTTATTGAAGGATATAAAAAACCTTCGAAAAAATATAGATTAATTATCATCGGAGAGGTTTAGGAAAAACCTTTGAGAAATATATACCTTTTATCAAAGAATAATAAAAACCTTTGAAAAAAATATACATTTTATTGAACGTGTTGAAAAAACCTTCGATAATATCTACTTTTTATCGGATGATTATTAATAACCTTTTAGAAAAATATACATTTATCAAAGGTCAATAAAATCCTTTGAAAAAGATATACATTTTATGGAATTTGTTGAAAAATCCTTCAATAATTATATTTACTTTTTATCGAAGGATAATAAATAACCTTCGAAAAATATATAGGTTTTGACTTTTTATCGAAAAATAATAAAGCCTTTGAAAAAAAATATACATTTTATCGAAGAATTATTAATAACCTTTGAAAAAACTATACATTTATCAAAAGTTAATAAAATCTTTTGAAAAAGTATACATGGATAGTGTTGAAAAAACTTTCAATAATATCTACTTTTTATTATTAATAACCTTTGAAAAAGATATATGTACTTTTTATTGAAGGTTTTGGAAGAATCTTTGACAAATATGTACTAAGCCTCTCAAAAAAGATTTTTCAATGAGATTTTCGATACATTTCAAAAGTTAAAATAACCTTTGAAAGAAGATATATCAAAAGTCTATCAAATATTTTTTCAAAGGTTCTGACATTTGAAAATGGTCAACTTTCTTGTAGTTATATGTATTACTTTGTATATTATACATTGATTGCATTATTATTATTGGATGCACCACATAGAGATACATACCGTTGGATGGGAAACGATCAAATTTGGTGCAAACGGCATGGGGTTTGATGGGTTTGATATGTGCTGGACAGGCAAGTTCCTTTTCACTTTACACCTTTTGAATGTAATTTTCATGTAATCAAAATTTATCTGGAATGTTTAAAAGTATTAGAAATATCCATTAATTTCTTCCACTAAGATATGCTCCTAACAGGAAGGGACAAGGAAAAATTCCTTGTAATTATTAAGCTCAGTGGGGATGGGGAGAGTCTAATTCATGACAGAGAGTCTTCAAATGGGTGAAATAGTCTGTGACCGGCTGTTGTTCCTAAGCTAGATTGGAAAGACAGCGCCGTAGTTGGAAGATACGTGCTCTGTTCTTTTCCTTTGATAGCGCTGTTGAAGTCCAAATGGCACGAGCATTGTCAAAATAGAGAACGCTAGCCAAAATCTCCTTAGAATTGGAATTCAAGATCCAAGCGACAATCACATGATTGAAAATAACCCAAGAATGATATTGAGGAGAATAAACATCAGGTTAAAAAATCATCCCATCGACAAAGCCAAGCTTGTTACTGACAGTTGAGATATTATCATTTATCTACTCCATGGATAATTGCTTTCAGTTAGAGGGTCAGAAACCATAGTAAGGCTGCTATTATCGATATGATGAAGATAATAAGGATCCACGTAGCTAATTATGGTGGTTTGAGAAAAAGAAGTTGATGCAAGCGACGAAGTAGGATTGATGAGATATTCTTCGGCCATTAAAGAACACACGAAGAACCCCACTAAAAAGGCGCACCGAAGAAACAGAGAAATCCACACAAATCCGGTGGAAAACGAACTCTGCGAACTGAATCTACAACTCATGGCTGAGAATAAAAAGGTGTTGCAACTCACGACGGAAAACAAAATCAAAGTTGGCTAAACCATTGACGACGAGGGAAGGAGCCTAAAAGTTTTTGTTTGATACCATATTGCTTAAGTCAAAATATTCAAATTGGGCTAAATATGTTATTAACTCACAGCCAAAGGATAAATACCCCATCAATAATAAGAAACAAATACAAGAATAAGAATGAATGGTAATATCAAATACCCTCTATACAAATATACCCTTTATAACAGCCTATTTAATTAATTAAAGAAAAAAAAAGATAGAAGCTAACCCAACATCTACTGTGGAAAGCTCTCATTCTGCTCTCTGCAAAATAAAACAAAAAATTTTACAGAGATGGATTGAAACGGGAAGTGGAGAGCGCAGTTGGGAACAAATCCCCAAGAAAGTGTCCACCAAGCCCTGAACTTTTTGTAGTCCTATGTGCTTAATGAAATATCTTCTAGGAGATAGATTTTAGAATCGTCTTGAAAAAAATTGATTTTAATTGATTCAAAATCAGTTTATGTGCTTCAAAATAACACTAATTAATTACTTAATATAATTAACAGGCAGATATAGACCCCAATCCAATTCATCATGCTGCCAAGGTGTTGATCAATTTTCAAACTGAAGATGGTGATTTTCCACAAAAGGTGATCAATGCCTTTTTTCTTTCTTTTGCTTTCCTTCTAGAACTTATAGATATACCTAATTACCAATGTAATTAACAACTTCTAATTGTTTACATGTGCAGGAAATTAGTGGAGTATTCTTCAAAAATTGCATGTTACACTATCCAGCATATAGAGAAGTTTTTCCAGTGATGGCATTGGGAGAATACTGCAACAAGATTTCCTTGCCTTCTAAGAAAAAACAATGAAGTTAAGGCTTGAATTAATTAAACCTATAAACTATATATATTAATAAATATGAAGACTTGGACTCAAAAAGAAAAAAAAATGGAGACTTTATACTTTTATTATGAAAATGTGATAAAGTTCAGATGCATGTGTTCTGGAGCTTCTCTCGATAAGTACATCAAACTATAAAGAATTGGGCTAACGATCTTTATTTTATATGGCAAGAGAATTAAGATCTATATCATAATATGTGGATGGGATTTTTTTTTCTTCTAAGTATAGAGTACAATATTTGCTTCCAGCTGTCCAAGTCAATTATGCTTATTATCTTCGCGGATATGTATCTCAAAAGAAATTGCATAACTTAACAAATAGTTGTACATGACGTTGTAAATATGCTCGAATGGTAATAATAAATCATATTGAAGCAGAATATGCAGAGACATTAATTTTGAAGAACACCTACAACTTTCCAACACCCACACCCACAAGTTGTGGTTTTTGGAAATTAGCTGACTCTCATTTTCTGCTCCATAATTAAAGTGGGAGGGAGGTGAGTTTGCGTGGAGATGTCAGTGGCGATGGAGGAAATTCTCAAATGGGGTTTGTGAAAAGTGAAAAGGAGGCCGGAGATGAGTTTTCGAAGATATATCGAATGGTGGTTAATGAAAAGAGATGTGCTATATGTTGTTACCTCAACAAAACCTCATAGAATCAAATTCAAATCTTCTGCCATATCAGAAACAAGTGTCATCACAAAAACAAATGTCACCAACAACTCCAAAGACAAGTACAAGTGAGGCTGTTGATTACTGGAGAACTAGAAAGATCAAAGGTTTTGTTATAAAGCTCGATATTGAAAAAGCCTCGATAAGGTTAGCTGGAAATTCATTGGCTATATGCTTATGAAGAAGAACTTCTCTACTCAATGGAGAAGGTGGATAAAATCATGCATTACCAGTGTTCAATACTCCATTATCATCAATGGAAGGCCTATAGGGAAAATACAACCAAACTAGAGGTATTCGACAAGGCCATCCTATCTCCCCTTTTATTTTTGTAATTGCTATTGGATTATCTCAGCAAGATTCTTACTCATCTGGAACAAAATGGCAAAATAAAAGGAGTAATGCTCATGAGGATCTCACTTAACTCATTTGCTTTTTTTGTTGATGACATTCTTATTTTTGTAGAAGCAACAATGACTCCATTTTTTTTTCTTTTCTTAAAAAATATGATATAGATTAGTAGGTGCACCAGGACATCTAGTGAATCTCCACTAGATGAACACCTTCGTAGCAATATCATCATTCTCACTTCATTAATAGATAATCAATAAATACAGGAGGTAAGGAAAACCAAAACAAGGGCTAGAGGGAAGCTCAAGGAAACCCATAGTCAATACAATTATGAAGAATTGATATTGAGAGCTATAGTGTTGCCCGAGTAATTTGAGAAAAGAGGGAAACTACTTGTCCAGAGACCTGAAAGAGCTTTAATGTCTTCCCCGCAATATTGCTTTGTTCAGTTTCTGATTTCTTTTGGTTGACGTGGCAAAAAGAGTTTGGTTAAGGAAAATTATGAAGAATATTATGTTGGGTCAAAGATTTTATTTGGCTCCCTTTGAAAAAGATTCTTTCCTTTTTTAGTGAAGATTTTTCATTGGGTCTTTATTCGCGAGAATGGATTTTATTCGTGATGTGAGCTATGCTGAAACACTGAGGGAAAGACGGCATGGCTGTGTAAGACAGACAGTGAAGAATAGCTTCCTGTGAAAAACAATCAGTCATTTATAGAACCAGAAGCGTGTGTAAGTTCTCTCTCAATGGTGAGACTTGTTTCTGCTACTTGTATCTGTCATCAGTTAGTGCTGAGATCATTATATCCGAAGTTCAAGCTTCTTTAGTATGTGATGATTTAAAGAACTTTCATATACGTCTGGATGAAGGACATGATTCAGGGAAAGATCTTCCAGTTTACTACCTAAATCTGTTGATTGATGAGAAACTTGATTAAGAGAGAGATTTTATGGTCACTATCTCTGATAATATTTGATTGTGTAGGTGATGGTGGAGGAGTTGTAGAGAAAGTGGACCTAAGTCCACCGTGAGTTTCAACTTAGCCATGTTCTTTTTGCCTTCTTTTGGTTGGATGGGATATTGTTTCCCCCTTTTTGCTCTTCATCATCTTTCTTTGCTTCTTCTTGATTTTTAGGGCTTTTTACCCTATATATTTGCTTTTCTTTTTTTATTTTTTGTTTTGCAGATGTTGACTGTTTGGGCTTCTTGAGGGCTTTCTTCTAGACTTCTAATTCTGATAGGCTTCACTGATGCGCTTCTAAGATCAGAGAAATAAATCTTATTTTTTAGAGAGGTAAAAGAGACTTTACGATTGGAGTTGAAGGGGTTATTTGATGTGAACTTTCTCCTTTGTAAATCCTTTTCCCTCTCTTTTTTTCATTCAAATATTTTTCTTTGTTGTCATCTTCCTTCTGTCTTGTTCCACTACTGTCATTGTCTCCATCATAGTTCAAATTTCTCATCATTGCATTATTTTTTTTTCGTTGGAGGGCTTTTCCGGTAAGCTTTTTGTTCAGAATCTTTCTTAGGTGAAACTGCCACATTTCCTATGAACAAATATTGCTCATTTTTTCAATTGAATTCATCAGAGTTTCTGGCCGCTTCTCTGATGAAAGTCCCATGTATTCTTGGGTTTCTTTCTATCATCCACCTTCCTTTCGACTGCACTATGGACTGGACTAGGAATAATCTGTTTCCTTCTTCATCAACTATGTTAATGGTTTCTGGTATAAATCCTGAAGTTGTATTTGATTTTTATTCAGGCTTCAATAAGATCAGTCTTTTCTTTTGCTTCCCGAGCTACGTCAACTAAACCTCCACAGGCATCCCCAATTTGAGAGAAAGTATTTGAATTCCAAGAGGAATACCTCTGAATTTCGTCCATCCGCTATAGCTCGAGAGCAGTCTTGGTATAGCGTGTTTGGTGTGGTTCCAATTTTCAAATTTCACATAGAATTTCCCAACTGTGGTCCAACCCCTGTTTTTGCAAAGAAGCTTTGCCTGACTTCTATCCTCAGAAAATTAAAGCTTTTTCAACATGAAAGGGATTAAAGAGAAAATTGTGTCACATTGGTCTTTTAGTTTTTCCATTATTTTTCTCTAGTGGGCATGAAAATATCTCCTTGTTTACACAATAGTTTTACTCCAGTAAAAAGTTTTTTCTTCTTTTGATTCTGCCTTGTATGGCTTGGATGAGTCAGAGTCAGAAGAACTTCCTTGTGTAACAACCTTAGCATAAGATTGTATCGTCTCGAACTATCGAAATCAGATGAAGTGTTGGAGTTGTATAGTCTAGCGCTCTTTATAACCGGGTTAATTGGTTGACACTTTCCTTTTTTAGATTGTTTCCTTTCTACTAGACAACATTTCAACAAATTTTGTCCATCCATTTTTGTATGTACCTTCAGGAATTAGAATGCAGCATCTTCGACTTCTGTCATCAACACGGAAAATCTCTGGTAGGTACCCTTTTCTGTTGTAACTCTTCTGGACCCACAGACAATATTCCTCGAATCTCTTTTTAACAAAGAATCTAGTCGTTCTTGGTGGAGGGTTTTGAAGGTGGACTGAAGCCATTCTAGTGATTCTAGTGTGATATGGCTATTGAAAAAGATTTATAAGGCCCCATCTCTATGATAAGTATCTTCAGTTCTCTGTGTCTATTGTCCACAAATATCACGAAATCCTTTTTCTCAATGGAGCATAAACGGGGAAGTTGATGCAAGAAAGCCATTGATCTGTGTTGAAAGGGAAGTACAAGAAGAAACAATAAAAGTAAATGGTAGATGGAAGTACCTTAATAGGATTGAAGTTCAAAGATCAGTCTGGGATGAATCAAAGATTTGTTGGAATTAATGCAGTTGCTTGAAGTAATTATGAGTTCAGGGGAAGCTCAACAATTGTCCATTAGTGTTGCCCGTTGCCTGGTCAGCTGGTGATGAAGTGTGGGCGGCAGAGTGAATTCTAGAGAGAGAGGGACTCTCATTTTTCAAAAAATAAAATCCCTGCTTTTGACAACAATGGTTTTGTTTGCATCTCTTTGAAGCTGCCTCTGGTCTCAATATAAAAACCGCAGCAAATCTTTCATCTCTCCTATCAATATTGACTCAAACAGAGTTGAAATTGTGGCTAACATATGGGGCATCAACAATCAGTTCTTACCTATAAATTACTTAGGTGTTCCTTTAGGTGGTAAGCCTTCATCTGCTCATTTTTGGGAAGATATCTCTGAAAAAATTCACAAAAAGCTTAACAGCTGGAAATATTCTTATATTTCAACAGGGAGGAAATCACTCTCATAAACTCCTCTCTTACCAGCATACCCACATATAAGCTCTCTATCTTCAAAAAAGCTCCAATTGGTGTTTGTAAAAGCATTGAAAAACACTAGAGAAACTTTCTTTGGAAAAATCCTAGTGAAGAAATGCACCCATCTTCTAGATGGTCCAAAATCACAGTCCCAATTGATAAGGGAGGCTTGGTATAAACCGTGTTAATGACACAAATTTTACTTTACTCACTAAGTGGCTTTAGCGATTTTATGCAGAACAAAAGCCTTTGTGGAAAAGACTAATCATTGCCAAATATGACCAAGGTTGCATTGGAGGAATCCCAACAAAAAGTAAATATAGTAGTTTTAAGGCTTCATGGAAATCTATCATTAAAGGTGTGGATTGGTTTCTTTCTCAAACTAATTAGAAGACAAACAATGGCGAAAATACTTCCTTCTGGCATGGGATGTGGACTGACAAATCCCCCCTCTCTCAGTTTGCATGCCCTCTCCGAAATCAGTGTTAAAGACATGATGTGGAATCGAAATACTCCTAAATGGGATATTCAACCTAGAAGAGCTCTTAGAAGCTTTGAAATCCAACAAATGTCTGAATTAAAATCTTTCCTATATGCTCCAAATAGCAACTGTTCGGATGGTCATTTCGGTATTGCATCTATCAAAAACAGTCATACATGTCACTGATCAAAAAGATGATATCAACACAATCCATCTATCTTCAACAACTTATGGAAATCCAACCTCCCCAAAAAAATGTAAATTTTTTACAAGGTCTCTTCTTCATGAATGTATAAACACTGCTGATAATCTTTAAAGAAGGCTCCCACATTGGAACCTTAACCCAAATTGGTGCGTCCTATACAAAAATCACTCTGACGACATAAACCATTTATTCATATGCTAAAAATATTTGGAAAAAGGTTGAGCATTTGATTAATTCGCGAAATAGCAATACCAACACTGCTTCTCTATTCAAAGATATATGTTGCATAAAATAGAAAAACACAGGAAATGTATCTTCATTTTTTACACCATTGTTGTCGTTCTTTGGACCAATTGGATTGAGAGGAACAATAGGATTTTCAAAAACAAGGAGAGATGTCAGAGGCAGAACTTTGGGAAGATGCGCAAGCTCTCATTGGATTTTGGAGTAGCGGATCAAATATATTTTTCAATTAATGTGCTAGCTCTTTTGCTAAACATTCAAGCTTTTGTTTAATTTCCTAGGCCGTTAATGGGCTTATCTCTAACCCTTTGTTTTTGTTCCTTGCTTCCTGTACTATGTTTCTTGATCATTAATGAAGCGGAGATGATGAAGTGCTAAGAGGGTGTTCACCTATTAGAGATGTCTGGTTACACCTACTAACTCATTCTATCTTTAAAAAAAAAAAACTCCAAAAACAAAGCACTTCAATTTCTTCAAATTTTCCTAAAATATCTTCCTTGATTTGATTATCAAATTTTCCAAATTATGTGTGGTGGATTGCGAAGAGGAGGAGATTGGAGGTGGATTATCCGGTGTTGATGGGTCGTGGAGCTTCGGAGGGAGAGTGTGTAGTGGGTTGCCGGCAGAACCATCCATGGTGGCGGAAGAGACAATGTGGGAGTTGATAATGTAGAGGTAGGTGATGGTGAAAATTGTTGGATTTCTTGACAAATATTAAAAGTGCAGTTGTCTAACATCAAAAAGTGTTAGAAAAGTCGTGACTTTTAAAAGTCAGTGAGTTTTTTCTACATTAAAATGGTCTAGGAAAGTCATATGCTATAAAAAGAGTTTGTGTCTTTGGTTTTTCAATTGTCTCAGTTAGAAACACTTTTAAGTTTTATTGTGCTAACTCTAATTAAATTGCTTTTGTATTCTTTAGTTGGAGAGAGTAGAAAAAATGTGTGAATGATCAAAAGTTTTGAAAGTGTTGCCTGCAATTGGTTGAATGGTCAAAAGTTTTAAGAGAGTGTTGTTTGCAATTGGTGTCAGAAGAGAATTATTTTGCAATTGTAGCAATTTTTTACATAGTGGATTTCTTTCTTGTCTATGGTTTTTCTCCACGTAAGTTTTCAGTTTTTATTGTTTTCACTTAATATCTCTTTTTCTTTTTTTGCTTATTTACTATAGTAGAAGTGGAAGGTTTTTCCAGCATAAATGATACTTACATCAATTCCATTAACTTTGTAGGAAGACAAACATGGGAGTTTGATCCAAATGTTGGAACTCTTGAAGAGCAAGTTGAAGTTGAACACCTTCGCCAGCACTTCACAAAAAAATCATCACAAACGTTTTCCAACTGCGCTAACTTACTTTGACGCCTTCAAGTAACACCATTTTCAAGTTTTTAAGAATAGATACGTTTAAGTTTTATGGTTTCAACTTGACCATTTTAGTCATGAAAAATAAATTTGAAAAGTTCTTATTCCTATTTGTTACATTAATTTGTTATTTTTTATTTTTTCAAATATATATATAGCAAAACAAATCAACTTATTTACAAATATAGCTGACCATATATCACGAGCTATCACTTATAGACAATAAAATTTTGTTATACTTGAAAATATTTTCAACTGCTTTCCTTTTTTTTTTCCTATTTTTTTAAAACATATCAAACTAAATTTTAAAAAAATAATAATCACTCTTCTCTCTCTTACCGTCCTCTCTTCTGTCTGCCATCTTCCAAATTTAATTATATCTACGAAGTTATATCTCAAGAAAATGATACATTGAACTATACTCACTTGATTTCTTCAATTTTTAAGTTATTGGATTACAGATTCCTATGTAGTTGACTGGAAAAAAAAATAATTAATTTAAATTATATGGGTGCAGTTTCTTAGAGAGAAATTTCAGACAAAGTATTCCACAAGTGAAAATCGAAGATGGAGAAGAAATAAGTGATGGCATTGGGAGAATATAGCAACAAGATTTCCCTGCTTTCTAAGAAAAAACAATAAAGTTGAATCTGAATTAATTATCCCTACAAACATTATATCAATCACTTGGACTCAAAAAAAAAAAACAAATGAAGACTTGAATACTTTTATGAAAATGAGATGAAGTTCAGATGATGTATATCATAAATGTCGATGGGAAGATTTGTTTCCAGACTTACAATATTTGCTTCCAACCGTGCAAGTCACTGATGCTTATTATCTTTGAGTATATATCATAAAAGAAATGACATAACTTAACAAGTTGTACACGCATTGCATTCTTTCGTAATTAAATATGCTCTCGAATGGTAACCGCAATAAAACCTTGCAGCAGAACATGAGAGTGTTAATTTTCTAACACCCACAACTTATGTTCTGCTCTAATTGAGGGGGAGGGAGGTGAGTTTGTGGCGGCAATGGGAGGAAATTCATAGATGGCATAAATCATATATCAAACGTTCTCGAAATGGAAAAGAATTTTGCATAAATTTGAAATCTATTAGATTTTTGTTGTAGAAAAACTTCATAAAAAAAATGAAAATGAAGATTGAATCTTAACGATATCCGTATACTCAAAATAAATCAAAAAAATTCATAACATATTTGTATCTAGAAGTAATTCACTTTGAAGCAACTATTCCCCAGACACACATCCTGATATTTTATTTATTTCATATTTGAATCAATTTAAGAAAGAACTTTATTTGAATCAATTTAAGAAAGACCTAAAGTTAGAGATTTATCAATCGGTAATGTTGCTCCAGTACCCAACCAAACGGCTACTGCGGTACCAATCAAAAAGGCGGCTGTCACTGAGATGAGAAAAGGAGGCCGGAAGTGAATGCTTATATGGGCTTGTGTGGGTTATGGCAGTGCTTTGTTGGTGGTGGTGGCGGCAGAAGGGGAGGATTAAAGTGGATTCGTTGTATCAAGGAGGAGGAAATTGAGGAGGCTTTGCTGGATGTGGAGTGTACGATGTTGATGAGGTCAGAGGTTTGGACGGAGTTGGTGGTGAGATTGCCAACAGCATACTGTCTGAGACAGTCATGAAGAGACAATGCGGGAGTGGATAGTGGTGGAATACCATATGCAGGTGGAGGGTGGAGCACCATATAGTTAAGGAGAGGGTAGCAAGAGAGATGCAATCGGAAATTGTGGAATCAAACGGTTATGGAGGTGACTACTGTGGTGGCAACGAAAAACTTGGTGGGGTTTCCGATGAGATGAGGCGTATTTGTGGAATCTATTCAGAATTAGACAATTGATACAGCGGTCAGAACTATTGGAGGGAGAATTTGAAGTGGGATATTCATGTCTTAGAGGAAGTGAGGAGATGAACAAATGTGGATTTGTTGATATCTCTTCGTTCATCTAGTAAGATTGATGAGGTGAAGAATAAAATAATAATAATTTTATTAAATGTTTATTTTGTTTTTATTAATAAAAATTAGTAAAGTTTTTTTGAGACATTGAAACCTTGAAGGCATTAGACGAGGCACTGAGATTGTGTAAACACGTTTAGAGGTGAGGCATTGAGGGGCTAGGTGCTCTGACCGCTTAACGCGTCGATCGTTGAAACGTTACGCTTTAACATGACGTTGAAGCATTATGTTTTTAGCATGATCGTTGAGGCGTTACAGATCAGGCGTTAATGCTCTCATGACTAAGGCGTTATGAAGCATATATTATATAGAGTCCATCTTCTCGTCTAATTTTGAATCATCAAAAAACTTCTCTTACAAAATTCTATCTACACTTCTCTTGTTTTCATTTTTCGAGCATAGTCTTTTATGAGTGTTTGATATTTCAACCGATTTTGATGCAACTTCGGTCAAGTATTAGGTTGTTTTACCCTTAGACAACGTGGCAATATTAAGAGTTGTTTACACTCGAAAAGAGCCATGAATGAAACGTCTTAAAGAAAGTGTGTTCCACAACTCAACCTTCATCTAACAAGATTTTATCTTGTAGCTAAGCGTACTATTTAGGTGTTCCGTCCAAATGACCATCAGTCTAGGCATTTTATCTAGGTAACCAATCTAGGCATTCTATCTATGCAGCGATCTTCTAGACAACTTCATCCAGGTGATTAATTCAACAAGCGACCAAGTTACAAGGCGTCCAAAAGCTCAATACCAGTTTCAACACAAATTCCTACTCCCGACTCTTATTTCCAAATTTGATAGACCAATCACATCCTATAATATTTTCAGAATACCATAATAAACAATGTTTAAATCCCATCCCATTCCCTAAATTTAAATTTTGTTATATTTTGATATCTACCAAAATGTTTCTTTTAAAAATTATTGGCGTGGCCACTATTTTAGATCGAATGGGCATTTATGTGGTTAACATGATTCCAAATAAGCAGGCATGGTTTATTTTTAGTTAGATCTATGTAGTTTAACACTAGAGACTATCATCTCTCCAGAATTTCAGTTTTGTTTTGAAACTCCACAAACAAAAATTCTACTTTTGCTTTCCAAGATTCCAATAATCTTAACTGATATTGAAACGTAGTGTCTCTGCCCATCTCAATCTACCAAATTGAATTCAAAGTCGAACCAAAAACCATTCAAATAAATGTTCCTGTGTGTTTCATTGAACACGAAAAGGATAGTCATTGACTAGAAAGTCCCTGTTCACGGTTCTAATTATTCTTAATCTAAAAAATATGAGTAAACTCGTAATGGAGAGTGCATTCTCAAATTGCAACAAGTGCCCATCATCACTCAATCTTCCTTAAAAGATCAAGGACTAAATCCAACATCCTAAACAAAGTTTGTTCAAAGTTTAAATATCAAATAGAATTTAAACAAAGTACTGTATAAGAAGCATGCACACCTGCCCAACTTTACAAAACTACCTAAGAGTTACAAAAAGTGAAATCGTTAAAAACAATTGTGCTACATAAATAACGTCCTCCATATTGACATTATTCTTGACCTACTCGAGATTTTTCATCAAATCAATTTGCAATCATCCCCAAATTCTCAACACGTCAAAAAAAAGTGCAGCAATGATTAAGAACCCCAGTTTGATAGAGCAATCTTGCAAGTAATTAAGCACTCGCCAACAAAATCCAATACAACAGCCGAAACGCTATTCCCCCATCGTCACATTATCACTACTAAAAAGGTAAGATGGAATTCCAACTGCACAATGAGGGTCTGAGACTCAAAATTTCATACTCAGTCGAAGTTCTTGTGCTATATGGAATTCTGGACTAAAAATGGAAATCAAAGTTTGATTTAGCGATAAGAGAACGATGGACCAGCGAATGAGTACCGCGATGAAACTGGCATTGTATCTTTTTCCACATCTTTGTAGTGCACTTGATTGTAATGCGATAGAGCACCAGCAGCATGTCTCATGGGTTCAGTATCAGCTAAATAACTTCTTGAATAAGTTGGAGGGGCTGCTTCCTCCCTCCTTGATGAAAGCAGATATGGATCAATAGAAGAAAGGCCATATTGACGACTGTAAATCGAATCATAAGCATTGTGTTCTGTACCACTAGCAGATATTGGTCTTAGAGGTGATATTTGATGTCTAGAATCAATACTGTAAACTGGATAATCTTTCCCATTAAAGTATACTTGATCCGAACGGACTATTTCTCTCTGTGCGTGTGTCGAGACATCATCCCTGTATCTAGGCTCTAGATGTTTCAGTTGATAGTCCCTATCATGATCCCTGCGGTATGTTTCTAAAGAAGATCGAGATACAGGGTCTAAATTTCTTCTCTCTGCCCGGAGCCCATATGTTCGATAGTCCCTTTCGCTTAGGTATAAATCACGA
The DNA here is from genome assembly GCA_025688845.1 of Cucumis hystrix. Taxonomy (NCBI): domain Eukaryota; kingdom Viridiplantae; phylum Streptophyta; class Magnoliopsida; order Cucurbitales; family Cucurbitaceae; genus Cucumis; species Cucumis hystrix. Next base: position 16,050,056 of record CM046887.1, read on the forward strand.
GGAACCTCCTCTCTACGTCTAGGTGCCTCTTCTCTCTGTCGATCCCTTCCATGAGATGACAAATGGTATTTCCTGGCATCATCCTTGGACTTAGAGTTCCTAACCCGAATGTCTTTAGCTTTCCCATGAACATTTCTATCCCTAATTGGTACCTCCACATGGGACAAGACAGGAGCAGCACTCGAATGGAGTGCAACTGGTCGGAAAAGATCTGAGAGCTTCCTAACCTGAAAAATGAAATCCTAGAATGTCACCACAGGAAAAAGAGAATCAAGAGTGCTAATGAAAACCCAAGCTAGCAGAAGAAACCTGACACATCCACCTGTTTAACAGTGAGCTCGGCTTTGAACTTGTGCTTCTCATAATAGTTCTCTTGGATAGCCTCCTTGAAAACATTCTCAGGTAGTGGAAAACAATCCTTGTAAATATTGAACCGCACCTGAAATTTTAATTTTCGAATTGAGACAATATCCTTGGCAGATGAAAAGAATAGCTTCTGGAGTAGTTTATAATAACTAACAAAACTTGAACCTGAGCAGGGAAAGCCCCATTAAAAGCCTTTGGCTCAAGTTTCATGCCACCGGTAGAGGATGCTTTATAAATCCCATACAGAAGCTTGAGATCAAAATCGTAGAGAAAGAGCTTCAACCCAGGCTTAATTGCCAAGACAACATCCATTTTGCCAGCAGAAACACCCATTACGTTGTAGTGAAAACAATCTGGCTTCGTTTTTGCACTGCACATGAAAATCAGTCCACCAAGATTTTCTTTATTTTTATCTTCCCTTCGACTCCTTTGCTCTCTAACCTTTTCTTTCTTTTTCTGATTCTTTATGCTTTTATTTGAAGAACCAGCCTTCTCTATGATCTTCCCTTCTTTGATGCTATTTTTAGACTCAGAATTTTGCTTTTTACTAGCAGAAGTCTCTTCTCCCTTTTCTATATGCTCCTCTTTTGATACACTTTTCTTAACATTTTCCTTTTGGTTAGGCCCCTCAGTATCTTCTACCTTTTTTTCACTTCCTTCCCCATTCTCCAGCAACGAACTCTTACTATTCTCCACTTTCTTTCTGACTTGCACCTTAGGACTATTCTGAAGCTTATTAGTCTTCTTTTGACTACTGGCTGGAGATTTCTTTACAATTTTCCTTTTCACCTTTAAAACTTCATTATTATTATTCTTCTTTGACTCTGGATTGGAACTTTCAGTGGGGTTCTGAGTCAAAGGACTTTCTTCCACTTCTTGAGCTACAGGAACCTCTTTTTCCTTTTTTTCATCTTCCTGTTCAACCTGTACTTCTTTTTTTTTCAACACACTGTTAGCTGGGGATTTCTTTATAATTTTCTTTTTTACTTTCAGAACTTTTACAATTCTCTTTTTACGCAACCCTTCTTTGACGGACTTTTCAGCAGACTTCCCAGCTTCAGTGGCGCTCCCAACTTCAGTTACAGCTTCTTTCATGTCATCTACTTGTTTTGTAGGGGAGCCTTCTTTCATTTTGCTATCTTCTTGAACTGCCGAAGATACTGCTTCTTTCTCCTTGCTTTCATGTTCAGTCGAGAACTCTTCTACATTCCCCTCCATTTTCTCTACATCAGACATACGTACTTCCTTCTCCTCACATTCAGGAAAAGCAGAATCTGCTTCCATATTTGAATCTTGTTTCATGATCTACTCACATATAAATAATGAGAAAGTCAATATTGCAGCAAAGCATATTCCTTTCTGAACCTTTTTTTATTTATCTGTGAGTGTTAGGGCCAGCTTACACGCATCTCAACTATCTCATAAGACAAACCATGACAATTTCTAAACCTCTTCCATCACAGGAAGTATAGGAGTGATGCAAAAATCAAATGAATGGTCTTCAATACATTGAATGGTGATTATGTTAATGTATAAGTACATCTACACATAGATTTATTTGTTATTTAAATACAGTGTGTGCCTCACAAATAAAAAAATAATTCAATTCAAAAAACAAAAAAAAACTGCACTACACAGCCCTAGAGGACTATTGCATAATAGTGAGCCTCGAGCTTTCTTTTGCTTATTCTTTTCTTTGTTTTTGTTTTTTCTTTTATCCAGTGCACTTCAAGCTTTCTAAAAACCTACACATTTATGATAAGTTAAATAAAGATTTGCAAGGAAAGGAGGACTTTTTTTTAACTAAAAACCTACACAATCACCGTTCCCAAACATTGATTGCAAAAGAACGCGTATTTGGAAAATTAAGGAATCAAAAGTCCTTGTAGCAAAAAAAAAAAATTACAAAGAGGTTACTTCAAGTGCTTAAAGAATTGTTTTTTGGAGAAGAGTGTTAATAGAAGGACTAACGAGACTAGTATTTGTCTGGATTCCAAAAGAAAGAATGCATGTCATGTTGAGCCTTTTTTCCATCTTCATAAAACTTCAGTGAATATCATCTTGATGGAAAGATCGAAAAAAATAGTTATATTCGCCATTGATGTTTCCCACTCGAGTTCTAAACCACAAGCTTGTCGAGCAATCATATAAATATAAAAATTACAACAACAAAAAAAAAAAAGCAAAGCACCCCAATTGCTAAAATGAAGAATAGAGGGGCAAAAAAACCTAATGCCCCAAACTCCAACCCTATAGACCTCAAGCTTACGATCAACTATAGCTCGTTATAATCCAAACACGAAGCCTAACATGACCAATTACAAAGCCCTAACTTATGAAGCAGAAATTACAAGCAAAAGAAAAAATTCACACCAAACATAAATTTCGAATTTACCGCAACAAAAAACACAAGACAATAGGCACTTTCGGCTCCATTTCGTCTCTCAGTCTCTCTCGAAAGCCTAACAAAGTTCAACAATAAGTTGTAGAAAGAGATAGAAGAAGATGGAGAGTACCTGAGGAGACGACGAAACTTGAGAGCGATCTGAGAACAGAATCGAAAGTCTGGAAACGATGAACAATCTAGAAAGATAGGGCTTTCGCGTTCCCTTGATTGTTTGTTTCCTTATTTATTTATTTAAATAAATATGTCCGACAAGATTAAGGAATATTGACAAAAATGACCCTCCTCTTTTTTCTTTTTTTTGAAAAATGAACCTTTTTACAAAAAAACTTAGATTTTTCTTTTTAGAAAATGATGGAAGTAAAAGAGAACAAAGAGAAGAGGAAATCCGAAGAGAAACTAAACGAAGAGAAACGAAGGAAGAACAAACAAAGAGAAACGGAAGAAAGAAAACAAGAAAAAGAATAAGGAGAAACTCTTGTTTCGTGTTCTCACAAATTTCTTATCAAATGAAAAACGTTTCTAATTATTTTGAGAACAAAAAACAGAAAACGTTACCGAACACATTCATTTCTTAAAAAATTAAAAACTAAAACAAGAAATAGGGACATTACCAAACAAGTCCGTTACCAAACGGGTCTTGCTTTTCTACCATTCCAAACTTATTTAATGCAATCCAACTTTTACCTACCATCAATTAAATGTTTTTAACAGAAAAAAAAAAACAAATTATATTTCCAACACCTATAGGTAGTAATAAGTTAACCAAATTCTCTCTACAGCCTAAAATTTATCTTCACAAAACTTGTACTCTGTAAAGTTTTAATTCTTCGATACTCTACTAAGAAATTTCTTTTTATTTTTCGAAATAGCTGTATTCTTGCTTGTTTATTGATTCCTTTTTCTATGGAATCACATTTCAAATGTGTAATTACGTCCTCAATCCTCACTGATGAATCACTTTTGATATTGATGTTTCTTGTGGATATTTTTTGGTGAGGCATTTGAGAGGTTTTTAGTGGTATAAGGCCAAGGCCAAATACGTTGTTAAATAACCAATGACGTTGGTTTCTTCTTAATTCAATGTCTAATATTCGAATTCGAGTGGTGTAAGGCTCAATTTTAGGTCGTATTGTTAGTTTTAAGTAAATATAATATTTTATGTTTAATTACTTTTTGTTGTAAAACAAACTAAGACTAAAGGTAGCAGAATTAACATTTAAAAAAAAATAACTCTAAAACCATGCATAAACAATTAAATCATGAATAAACATATACCCTTGTGCCAATATGAGCAACACTCCAAATTCAAATTGCCTCTATTCCGATAAAAATGATCCTCCAAATTTGTGTCACCAAAACGCAGTGAAATCACTAATGTTCTCTTATAGTATTCACACATGAACTGGAAATTCAACTCCTCGAATTCGGGTCGGCTAGAACCTCAAAAAAGTGAGAATTTCGACTTCTCTCTATTCTCTCTCTTTGTAGAACAATTTTATGTTTTTTTACTTGTATATCAAAAAAGACATCCAAGGTTTTATTTATAAATTTTCTAGGGTCTCCTAGTAAGCTTAGAATTTCCTAATAAGCTTTGGATTTCCTAATAAGCTTAAAATTTTTCTAATAAGCTTAGGATTTCTTAATAAGCTTTTTCAATTCTCCAATTGAGCTTATTAATTATCCAGTCAATCGTGTGCGACCCGTTAGGTTAATTTAATATGGCAATTAGCTCATAACTCGCTTATGACCCATAAGCCATAAGTGGTCTTTAGTAAAACATTATGGCTACTTATATTAAATTAAGTTGGTGATCTCACATAACCTAATATAATTATTGTTTTAATCTTTTTATCACACAATATTCATAATTAAATATAAGTGATGGACAGAGTCATCTTATCTAATTCAATTGTTTTCTTGATCAATAAACATACTGAAATAATAAATGACATTAATCCCTTATTAATTCATTTATAGCATGACCATCATGTGTTTTCACAGCCACGTTTAATCGAGGGGTCCAAAGTTATCTTTCAATAACAAGAGAGATAAATCTCATCTTGATTAACATTGTCCACTACATAATTCATAACGTATTCGAGTACAAATTTTATAATTATCCGATTAAAGATAAGGTTTGATTACATTGGAATAGATTAATTATTATGTTTGACACTATGAATATCTCTTGTCTAAAGATCAAAATAATCAATTATTTGAGATTATTTATGACACATGTCTATGTAATAATCTTTTAAAAAAAGTCCGTCTAATTTTTATTCTCTAATAAAAAAAAATATTATAATTTATGTCTTTACATATATAATCATCCTATGACAATCAATTATAACTCGTACTAATCTTAATTTATGATTGTTCCCACGATAATAATAGATAAGAGACATTTAGAATATAATAATATATTCATGAATATTATTGTACAATAAACATGCAAATACAATATTATTATTAGTTTGTGGATGAAGTAGATGATTGGCGATGAAAATCACACTCACAATGATACACATCAGGTAGAAGAAGAAAATGTTCCATATTCAACATGTCAGTAACATGTTCATCATGTAAGATCAATCTTAATCGATGTAGAAGTCGGCGACATATTTTCACCTAAAATCTAAGAAATTTCACACAAATATTATACAGCAAAATCTAAAAAATGCTCATGCATTGCAAAGATCTAAAAGTGGGAAAATCTAAGAAAGATCAAAAATTTCACTAACAAAATGTTCATACCATTGCAAAGATCTAAATATGCAACATTTCAAACATTGATTTTAACCCAGAAAACATCCTCAAAAACTAACAAAATACGTGGAAAAAAGAATAAAATCGAATTTGGTATTGAGATAAGAAATCCGAAGTAATGTTGAAAAAAATTTGATGTTAAAAAAATGTGGTCGAAATCAAAGAGAAAATGCCAAGAAAATGAAGTTGGACGGTTTACGTGAAGATGAAGAAGAGAACTATTTTTTGTTACTTAGATGACTTTCTTTAGTTTTCAATATTTGACTAGTTTTTGAAGGGTTTTTTAAAAAAATTTAACGGTGAAAATACGTAACAATTTCAAAAACGAAAAAAATTATCAAAACCATTAATTAGTCATTAGAATCATTAATTAGCCACTCGCGCTTAATATATTTTCACATTATGATATTTTAACTTAGATTTGGCTAAACCATGTTGATATTTTCAAGATTTTTTTATATGGATAATTTAAACGATTTTCTTTTCAAAATTCTTTTGTACGATCGTTTAAACTTTTTTTTAGGATTACACGATCGTTTAGATTTACCTACACTAGATTTATTTACACGATCGTTTACATTTTGCTACACAATTATTAATCTATATCAATATCTAACGATTTTTTTTCAAGAACTTTTATATTAGATACAAGATATAGAGTAAACAAAAAGAGATTTTAAAAAAATATAAAAAAGAAATTGCAGAAAAAGAAGATAGAAAGGAAAGAAAAAATTGAAGAGAGGATAGAAACGAAAAGCAAACCTAAAATATTTATAAAAAAAATGACTAACTTCATGAACTTTTTTATTTTGTTACACAGATCATAATTATTTTGGTGTTTTGTTATATGAAAATTAACCATTTTTTTTACTTGGTTTTTAAAACTATTATTAAATACTTAGTTAAATAAAGAAAATTGAACATGAGAGTCAAATTTAGAGATTTAATTTTCAAAAAATAAAACCAAAACGATTATCAAATCGAACGTTAAAAAAAATTCTAAAATTTAGCAAAGAAACTAACAATTGTACTAAAAGAAACGCACATGATTCCCAAAGGTGAGTCGAAATATTAAAGAATTACAGATGAATGTACAAAAAGAATTAAATTCTGAGAACCAAAACGAAAAATAAAGACATGATTTTCAAAAAACCAAAGACAAAAACACGAAAATAAGTGACCTCAAAGAACGGTTAATAATAGTTTTGTCATAAGAAGACCATGACAATCATACCCTATAGCAAAGAGGATCCACCTTTCTAAAATGCCCACTTCCAAACAATCAAAGCCTTTGCATTCATGCGCATGTCAATCTAATTGCTTTTCAAGAAAAGCATCTTTTAGACTAAGAGAATAGAAACAACCAAACATCTTTTAATAAAAACTCTCTTCTTTTGCTACGATATTAAAAAAAAAAAAAAAAAAAAAAAAAAAAAAAAAAAGCATTTCTTAACCATCGCATCGATTGCTTTAAAAGAGACCAAATTTAGCATTTACAACCGAACCGAACCAACCACCAACATGGCAAAGGGGAGGAAGACTGCTTTCTAAAAAGTTACCAAGTACATCTTCCGTATACAATAGACACATCTATGTCATTGTGTCGATCTGCAGTCTCGTATTATTACACTATATTATTATGCACATTTATTCTATCTTACCACCCTTTCGGTTTCTCCAGGTGAATGAGAATCTGATGAAGACAATGATGATGGTGAGATAGCTAAACTTTTCCCTTTTTTATCTGCCTCGCTATCTTCTCTTGAGCTTTCCTCAACTTTTGGTTTACGGAGAAGTTGCAGTTGATTCTGAAGGAACTGTTGGCAAATACGAAATTTTGAATTTAATAGAAGGAAAAAGGTATTGATTTAATAAAAACCCTAAACTACTCCTAGCTCTGTTCTACTGAAATTAGTTTGAAATTGAATTGAGTACAAATTAATTTATTATGAAGATGTCTCCTTAACTTATCATTTCTAACCTCTAGTTTCTAATATAGAGTTGTTTGGAAGAAATTTAACCCTTTTTGAACAAAAATCTAAAATCAAGTTTATATATTTATTTCTTCCATCAAAACTACAAGCATCTCCTCAACTCAACCTTTAATTGAGAAATTGGAAGGGATCTACAAAGCATATACAAACTCCAAGGACTTGGAGAGAGACAAAAAAGTATTTTTTTGAACCGAGTCCATATGAATTTCCATGAAATTCCCAAGGGCCGGTGAGGAGAAGTTGTGTGCAATCTATGGAGGATATATATCCAAGGGCTTAAAAGATAGGCTTTTCTCCGAGACGTTAAGTCTTTTCTGAACTCAATCCACATGGCTTTCATCAAAGAGTAGACGCACTGATTTAGGTAGTTTTCAAGGAGATCCTGCACGACTTATATATGCACAAGTCCAAGGGCCGTTAAGGAGATGTTAAGGAGAATATAAAAGGCCTCCTTTGATATACACATCTTCGCTTTCTATCTTATGTTAAATAATTGTGAGGGATTGTTGCATTGTTAAATAATTGTGAGGGATTGTTGCATAGTTTGATTGAAGGAAGATGATTGGCTTCCAAATAGTACCCTCCGGGTGCAATTTTTGCATCTGTATTTCTTATCCCATAGTTCATTAGCTAGAACTCTAGAAGTGGGTCTCTTTCCTCTTATTTTCATTTTCATAAAGCCCTTTGCAATAGAGAAGTCAATAAGTAGCGTCCTTCCACTGATATTCTCTTCTATCCAAAGAGTAAAAGTTATGTTTGGGCTCCCAATCATTGATTGTGATCCCTTCATTCTTATGGTGTTTCCATCGAAAAGTCTTCTGCATAATTGATTCCTTTCTTCCTCCCCGTATGCTGCTCCTCTTTTCTAAAAAAAACTAGGATTTTGAAAATCCTCAAAATACATACTTCCTTTGGAAGATTAAAACCTTGTTCTTTATCCAAAGAATCTGTGCGTAAGTCCGCCTCAGAAGATTTTTTCTTTTAGTACAACTACGGTAAGGGACATTGAACCTCTAACCTCCGGGTACGCCACTGAGCCAAGCGCACTTTGGCATTTTGATAGTTCCTTCAACTATTCACATAATGGTGGAAAAGCTTTCTTGAACCCACTTTCCAACATAAAGACCAATTATTAAAGAAAGTAGAATTTGTTGCCATTCTAAGGATAGTTGTTGCGAATACACAGGAAATTTTTCTTGAAAATAAATCAGTTTCAAAGGAAGGTCTGAGATTTGACACATTTTATACCTCTCTCTGGAGAGCTTACTTCGAACACTCTTGTAATGGTCCTAATCTCTTGATCACAAACAACTAGGGCTGCTAATGGTGTTTTTTCTTTTTAACTGTTAAGGGTACCTCATCTTGGTCGGCCCAGTTATTTTTGTACTCCAACTTTGAACCGCAAACATCAAAGCAGCTTCTTGTTGTTGACACAGGAGGTCCAGGATACAGCACAAATAGGAAAACCAAACAGCGGTTTGGTCAATCCAGGACAACGAGAGAATCAAGACATGTTATTTTGATAATTTGAGTTCATCATAAACATCACCTAAGTATGAGAAATGATTTTTTTTAAAAAGGGTATGAGAAATGATATTGATTCAGGAGTATTATTTTCCCATTGTCAAGGCCATGTGTGCATACTAGTCAACTACTGTTCACGTTTTTTTTTTCTTTTTTCCTTCAAAAGCAGAGCTGAAAATTATACAAGGGCCCGGCAACAAGAGACTAAATAAAACATGCACTAACCAAACAAAACAGCTCACTAGGTAACGTTGATAACATACCTCAATCTGTTGTTGAAGAAATTTTTCTTGAGCTTCAAGCTGTGAGCCTGATACATTTAAACTACTGCCCAATTCCTCTATATTGTTTCCAGTGCCCTCTCGTGGCTGAAAAGGAACAAAGATATTTTGGGGAAATTGACTGAAGGACAGGTTTGAAGGGCCACCAGGAAATGAAAAGTATTGTGGATGTCCATTGGGAGATTGCTCTCCATTTGTTTCTGTATTGTTAGAGTCAAACAAAGGTCTTTCAACTTGAGGAACTACTGCATATCCAAGAGACCTGTAAATAAATAAACAAATTATAATAATTATAATAATAAAATTTCATACTCTTCTTTCTCTTTGCAAAGGGAGAAATGGCCTCAATGTTTGTAAACTTTCTAGACCAACATAAAGGAGAAAAAACAGAGATCACATAGTTTGTAATGAAAAGACATACCATACTAATGTGCTCGCACAAGGATAAACATACGATTTCTCATATATTGAAGCGGCGGCGGCGGCAGCTCGGACTCTAGCTTGATGATGACTTAAATTATCATTAGTAACGCCCGTGCCACTTGTACCCTGTGCAGATGAACTTGTGGTTCCTGTTCCTGCTATCAACATAATAAACAGCTCAGTCATTGTATCCAAGTTTTAGCATGGTATACCTCCATCGTGAAAAAACAATTAAATGAAGCCAACAGTTCTATATCTGTAACAAAGACGTCTATTAGAGAAAGCAGAGATACACTAATTGGAGTCCTACAAGCATTCACAAAACAACCAAACATTCAATGTTGTTAATCCAAAGAAATGAGATCGTATAAAAGACTTCAAACAGTTTTTTAGGTAAAGAAAGCATTTTCAGCATCTCAATAGAGAACTTCGGAAATTACTCCTATACTTTTTCTAACATAGTAAGAAAATATAAAACAAAACAAGAATAAATTGAAGCACCCAATTTTTACAGAGAACCAGAGGTCCAGTTTAATAATGATTATTCATTCTCAATATGCTTAAGTTCATACAGTTCTAGAATCAAACTGCTTCTTTTAGGTGTGAGTGAATGCAATTTGATAAGAAACAAAAATATATAAAACAAACTTCAACTTTAACGACAGTCTCTTAAGAAGAACAATCATGAAAACAAAAGAAATAAGAAGAGGGAAGGGAGTAGAGAGAGTCAACACCCATGCAATGAATTGAGAGGCTCAAATTTCAACTTTCACACTGATGGTGGGGCATATAATTACAGAGAATACTTGCAAATATTGATAGCTTATTTTTTAATGGTTGCTTCATGATCTAGATTATTTAATAGTTTTGAAACGTTAAAGCAAATCTGATACTTATAAAGCACCGACACTTCTAAGCTCGGAGAAGTGTCAGTGTGGACACGCGTCAGGCATGTCCGTTATTTTTTTTATATATATTTGTGAGTGTCTAGGCTAATTTACACACACATCAAATACTATCACGGGTGTGTCCACTATTTTATTATTATTTATTTGCATTTTAACATGCTAAGACACACCATCAGCACACCAAGGGCACTCCATGTACATAAAAATAAGAATAAAAAAATAAATAGTGAAACAAGACCCACTATCAACTGCCCATTTAAGGGGTATTTTAAGCCAATTAAAAATAATTATTCAGTCCAAAATTTGCAAAATTATAGAGTTTTTACACACTTTCTCCATACTAAAGATTCCAGAAAGGTCCACAGCCAGATAAAATACACATGGAGGAAATTAATAAAACTTACCAGATTAAAAATAGTACAAGACGTAGGACCCTTTAGCCAGGCAGTAAATTGAATTGAATTGTTACAAGTGCAATTACCTTGTTGGTTAGCATCAGACTGCACTCCACCATGATGACCGCTTGTTGTACTTGAACCTTCGGGTGGTACAACAAGGGCTCTACAAGTGGGACAAGTATGTTGTCGCTCCAACCAAGATCGGAGACAATGGACATGAAAAAGATGTCCACATACTAGTTTCTTTGCAACTGTCATCTCTTCACGACAAATAATGCATGTTGCATCACTTCTGCAATTCCATAAAAAACAACTTTAGTAGCTAACATAAAAGTACTGGAAGCATCAAAGACACAACAAGTTGACCAAGCTTGGACGCACGAATTGAGTTCTTCAGGCGTTGCATCTGGAAAACGATCGTTCATGTTTGAAGTAATCTTTCTATAACGGATGTAATCTGCAATTCGAATCCTGAAATTCCTAAAGATCTCATAAAGCTCTCGGATCAAGTGCAAAGGCACACCATAAGTCCTACAAGAGCAAAGTCAATGTCAGTATAATAAAGATGTGAAATGGGAATGAAGTTAGTGTGGATGTAACTCCAAATATTATTTTAAGTTCAACAACCATGGGTAGGGGATCAAACCATCAACCTTTGGGATGGTGATTGATGTCCTATCCCATTGTGCTACATCATGCATATAGAGACAAGGTAGTTGTACATTACACTTGTCCTTGAGCTTTAGTTAGCTTCCTTATTTCCTTATTACCTTATTATTAAACAGTAGGTGTAAAAATATACTTGGCCATATATGTGTGTGTGTGTGTGATGATGAAAACAACACATTCAAAAGACAGACATATAAAAGAAAAGAATTCTAAACTTTCTACCATGTTTACAGTCTAGCAATATCCAAAAATCAATTGGTCAGACTACAAGCAAAGTCATTCTTTTTTTGTGCAATGTGTGCATGTAAACAGAAATCTCTGCCTCTTTCAATCTTAAAAGGTGTAAAATTCTAAAACAACTGATTGAAAATAATAAGGATGTAAAGGATAACCAAACAAACAAGAAATACCCTATCATTCTTAAGACACTCCTACTATGACTTATGAGCCATCTCCCACAATTAACATGAAAGAAAAATATGAGAGCCATTGATACATGAAAGGACACGAATCCTAATAACCACATCTGAATTTTTTGGTTCGCATAGTATTTCTTGAGAAGAATCAGAATCCCGTTTAGATATAGGCAGTATGAGAAAATTTATGCAGAAAGAGATTAATTCTGAAATTCCAGTACGCAAGAATGAGATAGCTCACGGGCGTAGTTTGATTACTTACATGAAAATCACAAGAAAGAAACACAAGTACATCGACAAGTGAAGCAAGTCTCGAATAAGTTCCAAGTAAAATGTATAGACTGGTTTCCTTTCCCATTGTCCCTCCATGAGCACATCACTGACATAGAAGATATATTTCACAAATGTTGACACAGCTGTTGTCGCAAGAATCATATACCTGAAACAAGTCATTGAATTTATTTTATGTTCAAATAAGACCCTCTCAGGGACACAAGAAACATAATCGGATATTTAAAAACCTAACTATTGCGAGCAAAGACTACAAGACAGAGCCATAAATTCTCTATATAAGAACTTAAGTATCAAATTTAAACAACAGTTTTGTGAGTTCATCTAACATGTCCTTGGTATCTCTGACATTCTAACCACACCTCCATGAAATTAATGTGGCACCAAATGTTCAAAAACTTTCATTATGAAACATCATAACTAATACTTGTCCAAATACAGAATCACGATAGGAACCAAATTTCATGGTCAATTGGAAAAGCATTTTGAAATCCATTGTATAGGACTTTCCTCTTTTGTAATTTCAACATAATAATGATATGTATATATCCTATAACAACAACAACGACCAAGAAAAGGAAAGAAAAAGATATGAACCAATGGAAATTGAAAACTTACTCAAATGAAAAGAAGAGAGAAACCGATGCCTTCCTTGTCTGTATCAGAGAATCTATCGAATTATAAAAAAACAGACTATCGAGAACAAAGAGGAAGCCTAAGAAAGAAACAATCCGGATATGAGACAACAATGGCACCGATGGAGTGGTTTCCATGTATTCAACTCTCTTCTGAGCCAGCCAATGGAGAGCTTTGATCAACAACAGAGCCGTAACCATACCCAGGAATGCAACAGAAAAATCTTGCCGAAAAATAGTGATGGCAAAGAGGATTTCCATCAACTCCTTCCATGATTGCTCGTTGAGCCTCTCAACTTCTGCTTCTCTAAGAGAACCCAGAAATATTTTTTTTGTTACCTGCCACAAAATGCACATGATGACTAAACCCATATTGAGAAGAAGTACTAGATTTATCTTGGAGGTCGATAAATAGACCAATGCTGGGTAGAACTGCCCTCTACTGTTGAAGGCATGATAGATAACCATTATGGTTGCAATAAAACTAATCCCCGCATATGTTTGCAGCTTCATCATTCTCTACTGCACTGCCATATGAGAAGTTGAAACATCAGCCAAATGAAACAATTAAATGATGCTAAAATAACATCGTTACCTATCTTGAAAATATTATGAATTAGTTATCTTTCAGTAAGACATTTAAACTGAGAATAATGCATAAAGAGAGTCGAAATTGTTTCATTATCATCGTTACCATGCACTTATGATAAGATAAAAGGACATTTGCAAGAAACGACAGAAGTTTTTTAAGGATAATTTGGGCAATCACCATTGACAAACATTGATTGCAAAAGAACGTGTGTATTTGGAAAATTAAAGCCCCATTTGGTAATATTTCGTTTTTGAAAAATCAAGCATATTTCCTCCCAATATCTTACAGTGATTTGCATCTTCAATGGTTGCATTCTTAGCCAAATTTCAAAAACAAAAACGAATTTTTGAAAGCTACTTTTTTTAGCTTTCAAGTTTTGGCTTGGTTTTATAAACAATTGGTAAAAAGTAGAAAACAAAGTAAGAATTAAGAAATTTGGAGATGGAAGTATTATCTATAGCCTTAATTTTACAAAACAAAATGGTCACGGGGATAAGGAATCAAAAGTCCTTTTAGCAAAAAAAAAATGATAAAGAGGTCACTTCAAGGGCTTCAAGAGTTTTTTCTTGGAGAAGGGAATGTTGATAGAAGAACCAACGAGACTAGCATTTGTTTGAATTCCAAAAGAAATAAATAAATAAAGATTAAGAAAATTACATCTTTCACCATTGATGTTTACCACCCGACTTCTAAACCACAAGCTTATCAAGCAACGATCAATATATAAAAATTCCAAAAAGAAAAAAGGACTCCAATTGCTAAGACGAAGAATAAACGAAAATCAGAAGGGAAAAAAACCTAATGTGCCAAGCTCCAAACCTATAACCACAAGCTTATCGAGAACAGAGAGCTTGTTCTAATCCAAATACGAAGCCTAACATAAATTAATCGTAATCAATTGCAAAGCCCTAAATTCTGAAGCAGAAATCACGAGCAAAAGAAAACATTCACACCAAACATAAATTTCCAATTTACTGCAACAAAAAACCGAAGACATTAGGCAATTTAGGCAATTTAGGCTCCATTTCGTCTCTCACCTAACGAAGTTGAACAATGACTTGTAGAAAGAGATAGAAGAAGATGGAGAACACCTGAGAAGGCGACGAAAGTAGAGCGATCTGAGAACAAAACCGAAAATCTGGAAAAGATGAAGAATGTAGAAAGATAGGGATTTTCGCGTTCCCTTGATTGAATCTTAATTTAAATAAATATGTCAGAGAAAATTAACAAGCTCTTAAATGACAACTTTAGCCTTTTAACTCTTTCAATTTTAATAATCAAATTTTATTTAAACTTTTTATCGAATATATTCGCTTTATTTATTTATTTATTTATATAGACATTTTGAAAAAATAGCAAAATTTTGGATTTTATCAATAACAGAAACCGATAAATTTCTAAATATAAGCATATGAATGTCTATTAATATTTATTATCATAGAATCTGAAAATTTTGTTGTATCAAATTTGCTATTTTTGACAATTCTTATATATTAATTCACTCATTTTATTTTATTTTAATAATCTACCAACTTAATCTTACAATTCTACCGTTTGAATGGAAACTTGTTAACTCCAACGTATTAATTTTAGATTTATTAACTATACTTGGTGGGTTAAATATTTCTTAATGAAATTAGCATATTCAAATATTCCTACCAAAAATATATTCATAAATGTTTAAAACTTAATTAATTTATTGAAATATGAATTGTTTTTTAAATACAAATATAAATTAATGTTTGTATATATAAAAAAGAAAGAAACTTATGCTTATTAAGAATTTTTTAAAAGTGAAATTCTCTAGTTTGGGACAAAAGAGCTCAATGGCAATGAGTCATTCAAGTGAGACTTACCAACATCCAAACAATCACAAAATAAAGGAAAATCGTAATTTTAAAATACATGAACTCTACATAGAAAAATGAACAAATCGTAATCTTAAAATACATGAACTCTACGAAGAAAGATGAATTTTCACTACAAAGATTACACTTGAAGATATAAACACTTCACATTCAATGCGATGAACAACGAGACTGCTTGAACAATAGAAAAAACGAGACACAAAGGACTAGGCACACCTGATAAGCTTTTAATCTCCTTGGCTGCAAGTTTATTCACACTTGATTTTGACCCAAAAAAATTAATTTGATTGATTTTATCGATTTTTAATACAAGTCTTGCCGTCACTAATTTTATCTTTTGATTCTTTCCCTTAATACATAAACTTTACAATTAAGTTTTACTTATTTCAAATTATTCTAATATCATTTTTTTCACTCAATACTCATTTATCAATTTTTTATTAAATACTCATTTTTCATTGAGTTTATTAATCAAATAAAAATAACTAAAAAAAATTACTGATAAATAATTATTGCGAGTGAAAGATTGTTGCACTCATAAGGAAAAAAACAATAACAATTAAGTTTTACTATATTTCAAATAGTGAAACTAAGGTCCTAGTCCAACAAAACTATTGAGTAAAAAGTGACTTTTTTCCCCAAATTAATCCAATTAGATTATGCAAATAAAAGAACTTTACATTAACAAGCTGTAAACATTCTGATCCAAAATCTGAAAACTAAAATCTCTTAAAATTTGTGGAATGTACAACTTCAAGAAATTGTTCATTTCTTCAAGAAGGAAAAGGCCTTAAGAATTATTGGACAAGAAAAAAAACCACTGCAATCCAGACGGTATCTAAACATTGATATTAAAACACCTAAATAAAAGATTCAAAAGACAATTAATCAATGATCATGAAGTGTTACTTCATAAACTATATAAGATGTTTTTTATTCAAGATAAATTTTAACATCAATCCCATTATCAATAAGAGATTGAACCACAGCTCTTATTTTGCCTTCAAATTTGTCCCTCTCTCTAGGAGTATAACTAGCGGTATAAACATCAGCTTCTCTAGCCCTCTCAGCTAAAATACGGCCAACGGCCAAACAAGCAGGTATATCTGAACGAGACTGAAGAACAGCTTTGATATCTTTTGAGTTAGTACCTGCAACAGCAACTTGTTTGCAAGTCACCCTGTGTGTAAGTGATGCTGAAACGAACCGCTTTGAGATGAACACGTCAAGTGTAAATGGTTCCATGTAAGCTAAGGTCCGTTGCTTAAATGAGATGTGCTTTTTTGGATTCTTGGATTTTTTCGACTTCTGGTATGTGTATGGCCGACTATTATCATCATCTAAGAAGTCCTCTATACCAAAGAAACTTCTGGGTGCACAATGAACCTGTGATAAAGCAATCAATCATGCATTGGATAATCAAAGCCAAAGGTTTGAAAAAGTTGGACTCAATCTGGGCAAATGATTGTTCTAATGCAATAAATGGAAAATAATTTAAACAGCGTGAATATCAAAACACGATGATGATTATTCACCAAACCTTCTTGTATAACATCAAGCGAGGTTAGTTTTTTATAAGTCAAGAAGATAGCCAATAAGAGGAAATGGGGATATACCTAGTGATTAAATATGAACATATGATATTCTATATCAGTGTTGATGTCTAGGCAAACTTATATAAGAATTACTGTCTAGCCCTAAAACAATTCACATCGAAAACTTGTAGAATTTTTATAACTCTAGTTACCAAGTTTGAAATCAACACCTCTTAGGCATCATAGATGAGACGCTATTCAGTTTAGGAGGTGTAAAAATCTTAACTAGTTTTATGAAAATTGCCTTGCATCTTTGGAAAGTTCTTCAATTTATAGGAGATAAAGTCCAACCACCTACCAAACTAACTATAATACGTCTATGAAAATGAATAAATACACGAATGAGAGTAATTTAGAAATTGTTACAATCACTTTTGAGATATTTAAAATTACTTCAAAACAAGTTTTTAATCGCTCAAAATTAATTTAACATTAAGTTTACACTTTTAAAACCTGAACATCTCTTCTCCCAAGCCTAAAACTAAAATCTTCAATCAAATACACAAGCGAGGTGACCTAAGTCATTTCCCTAATAGCCAACAAACAACAACAACCAAACAAAAAAAGAAACGAAGCTCCTAGACCAAACAAAATATTGGAAACCAAACGGTTCTTAAGGGGCACCAAATGATTCGAACTAATCAAGCTTCATATGGCTTCTTGGTGTGGTCTAACCATAGCTTTTTCAAAACTATTTGATCCATAATATTGTTGTTAGGTACATTGCCTTTTTGGTGCAGTCAACGTTCTTTTCTGGTATGGAATGTTACCTTATTATGTAAAATTTGCAATGAGTGAAATCTTGTGATTTTAAAGATGTATAGTGTATGTTCTTTTATTTTGGAGGTTTCGCTTACTAAAAAACTGAAATATTTATAAAACAAGAATATATAGCTACGAGATGAAATTATACCTCCCCTTTATGAAAGTCACTTGTTGGCACAAGCAAATAAGGCCTGAACCTGTTCACTTCACATGCACAAACCACATGTTTCCGCATATTTCCAAGAAAGTGCTTCAACATCTTTTCCTTCTTCTACTAGCCAACTCGACCTCCCTTTGCTCTTTTGTGCTGGAAGAACCTGATTTCAGCTCCTATGAGCACCTAAAAGAAAAAAAGAGGCGAAATATTATACCTCCCAGCTACATGGAAATATTTCAGGACTCAAAGGTTTAATAAACGGACTAAACTACTAAATAAGCATGAGTACACTAGATAAGGCTTAACTTAATGATAGAAGAACACGCACAGGTTCAACCTTTATGAGGCATAGTGTCGAACAGTTATCCGGCAATACAAAGTTCATACTAGCGAGCATTTCAAATATTAAAAACAAGTAAAAAATGGAAGAAGCCATGAATTCGAACAAGTTATGTGCATTATTGGCAGCTTAAAATCAAAACCCATCAAGAAAACAAAGAAATAATATGAAAAGCTGAAAGAGAATTACCCAACAGAACACAAATGAAGGAAATTCAAAATGCGAAACAAATTTCTGCGACAAAACCCTTTGTTTGGGACCAATGGACTTGTAAGGATTTCAAATCAGAATGGATTTGAAACCATTTATTGCGTTTGAAATGGATCAACCAAAATATGACTAAGAACCCAAAACAATTGGAAGGAAACTTTTTTTGTGGAACTGCCGGAGTAAGTGAGGTAGAAGAAAGAAAGCTGACTGTGCGTTGGTGGTGATGTGCGGCTGCGACATAGCATATACAAAGGAAAAGAAGGAAAGAACTTTCAATATTTAATTTATATAATCATAAGGGTTTATTTGTAAATTAATTCCTTTCCTTAATTAAGAAAGAAAAATTATTTTAATTAACAAAATTTTATAATATTTTTGTTATAAATCATGATATAAAGACGCATAAATAGTAGTTTATTTTAACAAGTTATTTTGTTCTATTTTATAAATATTTTAACTATATTTAGAAATAGTTTATAAAGAAGTTTGTAATTTTTTTTTTCTTAAAGGAGTCTTAAATATATTTAGAAATAGTTTATAAAGAAGTCTGTAACTTTTTTTGTTCTCAAAGGAGTCTGTTAATTAAATCATAAGTTTTAAGCTATTTGAGTTGTGTTTAACTCGATTTGTGATTTGATTAATATGATATACTTATTATAATTATACATGGTTAAGGTCAAAATAGAATTTAACTAAGTTTTAGAAACAAGTTTTTTTTCTCAACTATAGTTGAAGCATAAAACCAATTATAAAATTATAGTTTGAAGCCCTCAACCAATAATCACCTTAAAAACAAATTATAAAATCGTAACCATTTTCAATTCATTTATACATTCCTTTACAACTATAAAAAGTTAACTGCAGTTAAAATCAACGAACCTTAACTTTACGATACTAAATTATATCATCTTGGTATGTCAACGTCGACTATTAACTTAAATAAATCAGATGACAACATCAATAGTTAACAATAAATAGCATGTATTTTTTGTCTTAGTTGAGATTAGAATCAATTCCTCAAATCCTCTCTTCTGCCCAAAATAATAATAAAATAAAGAAATAAATGTAGTATCGAGCTAAGGAACAACGTTTCATTAAATTAGGATAAAGCAACGATGACTAATTGTGTCATTTACATCCCTTGGATTAAAAAAATTGCAACCAATCAATAGTTGTCAATGTAAGATTGCCCATAAATAAAGTCTAATCCTAAATTTTATAAGTAATTTTGACAAAATTCCACCACCAAGTAAGCCTCAGTGGCAAATATAAATCATCACTTCCTTCTATTCCTACAATACATGGGCTCAATCCCCATTGCTTATCATCAATTGTTGATTCCGCCGCCTTTGCCACCCAAAACTTCACTCAGACCTGTTTCTTCTTCTCCAGATTAGCAGCCACCAGTCGTTGTCGCTTCCGCCATGCCGGAATTTTACCTGGGAACATAAATCTCAACAGTCTTTCCCAAGCGTAACAGCACAAGAACATAAGAAGTGCCCAAGCCAGAAGCTTATCCCTCATTCCCGCAGGCAATGGAACAAGTTTCAGCCAGTCATTGAGATCTCTAAACAAATCGGAGGTAATAACAGTGAAAAAACCGACTGCAGCCAAGAGGGCGTATAAGAACGGCTTGTTTTCGGATACACTCTGGTTGAAGGGATGACCCATGTAGTTTACAGCAAAGGTTGCCACCTGAAGCATCATGCTTACCATGTATGAAACCGTGTTAACCAAGTTGGGATGAAAATCTGAGTCAGGCTCTATACATTCATCAGGCATATGCTTTTCAGCTTCTTTCACTGAAGAAATCAAGAAACATAAGTGGATTGCAAATTGGCCCAACAAAGAAAGGAGAACATAAGAGCAAAAGACATGTGGATGGGGGCGT
Organism: Cucumis hystrix; assembly: GCA_025688845.1. NCBI lineage: Eukaryota > Viridiplantae > Streptophyta > Magnoliopsida > Cucurbitales > Cucurbitaceae > Cucumis > Cucumis hystrix. The sequence continues at coordinate 16,070,552 of CM046887.1, forward strand.
TCAGCTGAGAGTGTTGGAAGGGGCCGCGCATGTGAGATGAAGAGAAAAAAGGCTGCTGTGAATACTCCACTGATAGTGGCTTGAATATCACCGAGCTTTACACCATCCAAATACATAACACTCAGTACGTAGGCAGTAGCGAGGCAGTTGAGACCAAGAATTTTAAACATTTGCAGTGTTGTCACTAGGGTACTTCGACCTTGGCGAATAATGTCAGTAGTAGGGGCAACAGAAGCATGCTTTGCAGTGAATGGTGATGCCATGGATGCATCTCCAAGCTTCACTATAGGGGCAGAGCGCCCATCGCCCTCTTCGTTTAACTCATCCATAAGTTTCTTTAGCTTCTGTCTTTGCATCTCTGCAGGTGTCCGTGCACGGTTGCTAGCTTGCTCAGCAGCAGAATCCAGTTTTGCACCAACTTTGCTTTTTGAAGAACCTTCTCCACTAACAAGTGCTTTTCCTGATGATTCGGATGAAGGCTTAGATTTCTTTGACTTTCCAGACCGTACAGCCTCATCTTTAGATGCTTCTGAAGAAGAGTTACCACTTTGAGGAGGGACTGCGTTTAGGAGAGCAATTCCTACATGGGCCTGATAAAAAAGCATGTAATGATTGTTATAAAGGGAAGACAATCATCTCAAACACACGAACTAAATGTTCAAGCATAAAAATTAAAATCTATCTGTTGCTCCACATAGTATTTGTAAATGCATTAAAAGTCGCTAGACATCTCAAGTCAAGACCTGCTTCAAAGCTCCAACATCGTTTGTACCATCCCCACACATTAACGTCATTCTTCCTACTGTTTTGAAAGTGGTCAAAATGAGTTCTTTCTGCTCAGGAGCAACTCTTGCAAAAACCTAATGAAACAGTTCAAATGTATGGCATCAAGTTGGCATCATTGCGAGAAACAATATTTTGACAAGAGAGAAAGCTCAAGCACCTTAACATATGGAATAACATCCAGCACAGTGGAGGTGCGTTGTAGCATCGCAATGCAGTCACCTCCAATACAAAGATCATATGTCTCTGATAAAGTTCCCACCTCTTTCTCACTGAGGAAATATATACAAGGATAAAGAAATCAAGTTAATGTAAACACTAACATATGTAAGGGAAAAAATGTAAATCGGCACAGTTGAGAAGCAAGGGGAAAAAAGTAAAATAAGGACTTCAAATGCTAATAAAATTCACCTGTAGGGAACTGTCTGTGACTCATCTGGGGAAAGCCATTTATATTCCTCAGTTCCCTTCATTGAATTGAGAATTAAAATTTGCTTTGAGGTAATATGAACTTGGCTAGCCACGTGGCATGCTGTTAAAGCTTGGTCACCAGTAATCATGACCTAATACAACAAAAAAAACATGTTTCAGAATTTCTACTTGCTTAAAATACAAGGAAAAACAAAAAAGAAACAGGACCCAGAACAATGGTAGTCCGCCCATACTAAAAAATAAATAACTTCAGTCCAAAAGAACAAGACCAAGATCATAATTACATAAAGGCGTAGTGACCAACACCCACAAAAAGAGAGGTAGGTAGCAAATGTGGGAAATAAATTACTGATTAGATTGCCTATAAGACAAAACAAGACCTTCAAGAATGTCTTGATAAATCAACCAAGTTAACAGTTACGTCATACGTGACATACACACAGTCATGGTTAGATCCAGATAGATATTAAAAATTCGTTGACTTACAAATTGGAGTTGAATCTATGTGCCATCAGATAAATTAAGACAATTGTACTTGGAATAACTGTCATAAATTACCGTTGGTTGACATTCTGATTCTATTGAGAATAAGATTATATAAGAATTAAGAATTAACCGAGTACATTTTCAAAAGTTCATAGTTTTCGGTGCCCAGAATGTTTTTTTCATCCAGATAGATGCTTAATCCAAAAATTTTGATTTTAAATATCCACAATTCAATTCTGAATTCCAAAGAGTACCACAGTCAGATATTTCACTACGGAGAAAGAAACAAAAGAATACAAGTCAGTTACACAGACCAAATCCACTTCATAATCCCCTGGTACTGATTAATTCATATTATAGCTTATCATCATAAACACATAAAATGCAAAATAGAAAGAACACTTTCTTACAAAATTAACAATGAAGCTCTTAAATCTCACTGATATAGTAAACCAATAAGTATATTCTATAAGTCACAATTAAGTGTTGATCCTCTCTCCCCCTATTGCTCTTTGTATAACCCTCATGTACATTGAGCTTTGTCTCTTTATTTATATTAATAATAGTGAGACTCGTATTCTTTTCAAAAAAAAAAAAAGACACAATTAATGGAAATGATTAGGCTGGATAAACTGTACCAAGTCATGGGATGATCCTTTAAGCTCAGATAATATTGTAGCTGAATCTGCTCTAATTGGACAATTGAACACCTGGAATGTAATTGTTGAACATTAAACAATTGAAAATAGATACAAAAAAGGAACAGAGAAGAAGCTTTAATTTCAAGCTGAATATGTCGTAAGAGTAAAAATTGGGAGAATCAGTTATGGGTGGGGGATAAGTACAAGTGGTTTGGGAATGTAACAAGAGAAAATATAATCAGATACTAAATCTGAAACAAGAGAGAGCAAGTCCCTTACCGCAAAACCAGCAAATGTCAGGTCACTCTCCACCAAGTCTCTATCCAGGCCTCGTGCTTCACTAACCTTCAATATTGGAAAGAAATAGAAACCAGCCAAGTAAATGAAGTATTAATGAAATGAAGTTATAGATTTACAAATTCAATTTAAATAGTACTTAATATTGAAGACATTGACAACAATGAAGAAAACAATGACAATGATCCAAGGAACATGGACAGAAACATGAGATAGTACAGATAAGGAGGCATACCATGTTCTAAGAAATTAGGTCATTTATAAAAGAAATATCATTGTTTTCTTCATTTTTTATTAATATGTTTATTTATTGTTCAGTTCCAATAGATTTTCAACCTTCTTTTCAAAGCACCTAAGTTACCTATTCTAATATAACTTTAAAAAAATAGCTTTGACCATTTTATTCCATGCATGTGTCACCCACACAATGTGTTCCCTTTCATGTTCAAAGATGGCACTTAAATCTTTATGAATTCAAGATTTAAAAGTAATTAAGATCAGAGATTTCAAATCACACGTCCAGCATGTCCCCCTGTAGGAAAACAGCTGTGCCAAAAATATTGTCCATGTTTCTGAGACAAAGATGTTGATAACGTCCATGACAATGATGATTATGGAAATCTCAGTTGGAAAGACCAATACAAAATAATGAAATTGTCAACTATGACATAACAGGGACTACTATAATGGCAATAATGATGACAGTGAAAACAAGCCATCTACAAAATAATGCAGTCCTTTTATGTTTATAAATAGATGTGTGGGACAGAAGAATATCTTACTGTCATGTCTGGAAGTGATTTGTAAGCAAGAGCAAGGACACGGGAACCTTGTCGTGTATATTTCTTATAAGTCTCAACATAAAATGAAGGTACATCAGTGAGCCTCTCCTGGATGGTTTCGGGGGCACCCTGAAATGAAGAAACCAAGTTTATTTAGACTGGAGAGGTTCAAACAATTATTTGCATTGTAAATACACCAACTAGACATGTAACTCCGGCTCCAGAATCTAAATACTTGCAAGCTGCGTGTCTGCTACATCTACATGTGTTCCTACCATGTCCTAACATGTCTCAAATTAAATAACAATAGAATCAATGACTTTCTTTTTGCCATTGTGTTCACCAAATTACATTATTAATGAAAATATATGAGCATATTTGCAAGATACGTGTTGTGTGTAGAACTCCAACACTGTAAACTAGAGTTTTTTTTATACACTCTAAAACTAGTGTTCATAATTCATATTTCATAAAAGTTTATAAAACTATGAAACAAAAAATTCGTATGATATTCCAACAAACCCATTTTCAAGATAAATAAACTATGCCAAACCTGTTCATTCTAGCCTCTCATTGGACTTTGGCAAGCAAGATTTTTTAAATGTTATCGCTCAAGAAAAATAGGAGAGTTTCAATGGTTTAACAAGTGTGGAAGGAGGTTTGGGGAGTGAGCATTGCTCTCTATGAGCATTCTAAGAGTTTATTAGTCAATTTAATATAAAGCATTCTTATAAGCTATAGCAGGTTCTTGTAATTTTGCCTTTTATTTTATCTTTTTTTTTTAAATCCATAATTTCATTTAATACAATGAAATGTATCAAAAGGAAGTTAGTCCTTCAAAGTGTTGACGTAAAACAAATTAGAAAATATGGATAAGTGGGGTTCCTCTCTGCGCCCAGCAGGTTTTATTGCCCATTTTCACACCATGTGTTCCTTAAGAAGCCGGAATGGGTGATGCAAACGCATAGACTGAAGATTGCTAACTTGCTAGTCTAGTTATATTGGAGTGCCTTTTGTTTAGTTTTGTGACTTTTGTCTTCCGTTGTCCCTTTCTTGAGGCATTCTTTTTCAGAGCCCTCTATTTACACTTTCATTCAATTCTGTGAAAGTTGGTTTCTTTTAAAATAAATAAATCAACTTTTTTATATGAGTGTCCAAAGTAGCTTACACAAATTTCAATTAATCTCACAAAATATCTTGTTCGAACCTACGACATTTGGGTGTAAAGAAAACTCATAGGATATTAAATCCTAGGTAGGTGATCACTATGGATGGAACCTACAATAAACACATAAATCTAGCCTCTAATTTAAAAGATTGTTGCTCCAATGTAGTAGCTGGTTTTTTCCTTTTTTTTTTCTTTTTCTTTTAGTTACCCGCTGTATATCCTTTCATATTCTTTAGGAAAGTATGGTTTTTCATCCCAAAATGGAGAAAGAGAAAAAAAATATATAATAATCATGAAACAAGGTAAATACTAACTAGAAATAAACAAGTCTAAGACGACTGCTAGTCATGCAGAAAAAAACATCAGACCTTCACAAATGCAAAAAATTCCTCTTGAAGGCGCACAACAACTGCCATTCTCTTCAAATATGAAGCAAAGTGGTGCCTCTGAACGATCTGGACAGCGTTGCCACTTCCCCTGCAATTAATTAAAAGTAAATTATATAATGAAAGAAAGACAAATGCATAGCCAATGGAGAGTTAAATAATGACTATAATAGCTGAATGTTTCACCCAGTGAAAAATGAAAAGAGCAGTAGCCGATGACAAAACTTAAAGCAGAAACAGAAAATTTTATTGGATAACCCAAAATATACATTGAAGAATGAAGAGGATAACATAAACTGCTCAAGTGACATTGAACGTGAACTCAACGTATGTCTGTTCTGAAAAATAAGGGCACGTCGATAAAGATTGTTCCTAATAGGCCCTTGTGCACAGGCATATAGAGCTACACTCTTTAGGTCAAGCTAGATGAAAAATGAAACCAAAAAGAAACCGGTCTGTACCAAAAACAGCAAAGTCACAACCCCTGAAAATGTGGTCAAAATCCTCAACCAGCCTCTTGCAGAGAATATAAGACTCTGGTCCCATTCTAACAAACCCAACAACTTTCTCAAAATGCAATCCATGGTATTAACTCTTCCATGAAGGACCTGCTATACAAATTACAAAGAATTCAACCTTCTTCAAAATTTTGACCTTCTATAGCAAGGAAAAGATTCAGAAGCTGGGCAGGAAAGGCTTCACAAGGCAAAAGAATAGAACGGCAAGAAAACCTGTCAACAATATTGAGACCTAAAAGAAGATGATTCCCACTCCCAAGGCTAACCACAAGCTCCCAATCAAAGATTCAACAATGAGGGCAAAGGGCCAGAGAAAAAGAGAACACCCTTCTAAAGAAGAAGAGAATGGGAGCCATTATAATTCATATGGTCCCTCTTGGATGTACGAATTGATAACATATTCAAGAAAACAAAGAGCAGATAGGTCTATCCCCCATCCACATATCCTCCCAAAAATAAGCATCAATTTCATTCCCCACTAAACACTAAACAAACGGAGAGAAATATAGAGGTCTATCCCCCATCCACATATCCTCCCAAAAATAAGCATCAATTAACACTAAACAAACGGAGAGAAATATAGAAGCTGCCCAAAATATCGTTCCAACCATTTCTGGAAGTGCCTTTCAAAACCCATTTGGAATCCACTCAAAAGAATTTGGCCCATAATTGCTCCCAAATTACCTTACGCCAAATGGAATTGGCATCACGAGGAAACTTTAGAAAGATAACACTACACAAGCTTCCAAACCAAAAAGCCAGATGGAAATACTTTGGCAGCAAAACCCACAACTGATGAAACATAGCCTTCAAAAATGCTATGTTTAGACCATTTAGCCAATAGACCAAGTATTGTACCCTAAAGTTGCCCAAGGTTAGCCAAGAAAGCCATCTTCGCGTCACGAACCATTTAGCCAATAAGTATCACGCCCTAAGGTTAAACTAAGCCTAGCCACCATCTCCCACCCAATTAAGAGAAAATTATTTCCCCTCATGGCCCCATCCACCCGTTCCTCCCACAAGAAGCTTTTCAAGAGCTTCTCCTAAGACTTATTAGCGGTCATAGTGATTTAAACAAAAAGAAAAAAAATAAGTTGAAATACCAGTCAAAATGAACTGGAGGAGCAACCTCCTTTAGTATTAGCAAGCTTGGATATTAACAGTTGAGGTAGGTGATCACCAAAATTCAATTTATAACCTCAAACCAATTTAAACTTGTATCTTATCTCTTGACCGCTTGACCATGGCTCAATGTGCAACTAGTCATGCTGAGGTAATACATATAAACATAAATTTTTTAATTATAACTTTAATCACAGTTGTAAACATAAATTTTTATAATTAAAACTTTAATCATAGTACATAGGAGATCTGATTTAAACTAAAACTTCAATCAATTTAAGGTCTCTTGCTACATTACAATTTACATGTATTGATGCATAAGTATACCCACATACATAAATTCATATTTTTGCAGGTCCTTAAAAGAAAGGGGGGAGCATTACTTTCTGGGAATGGCTTTCTCATCAGATTTGTAAATCCAATCGACTCCCTTGAGAGCAGCCTTTTCAAGAGGATCCCCCACCTACAGAAAAGTAAAGACCAAATATAGTGTTTCCGTGTGCAATATTTTGTAAGGAGCATATTCGTGCATACTTTTTCTTTTCATCGATAGATGTATCAAGGATTCAAGAATGAAGCTAGCTTACCAACTTGTTGTCCACAAACACCAATGCATGGCAAGAAGCCAGAATTTCAACTGTGCGCAAAGACACACTAGTCATGTCAGTTTCCAATTCCTCCTTATCACTCAAACCAACTACTCCTCGAAACTCCTACAGATGCCCAGAAAGTGAAGAATAAACATCTCGAATAATATTGCATAATGGACAACAATTTTCGTATTTTGAGTTCAATATGAGCAAACCATGTCATCTGATGTCAATGTTCCAGTTTTATCAAAACAACAAATATCAACCTGCAGGAAAAGAACATACAAAATTTGATTACAAAACACAAATAGAAAGGTATCAACTTGCCGTTACAACAAAAAAGAACAAGAATGGGTTTACACAACACAGATTAATGCATTACAGCTCTAAAAAGGCAACACATCAAAACAAAGCAAAACCAAACTCAACAGATAGCAGAGAACAACAAAAGTAATATTAAAAAAAACAATGAAAATTACAAGCATCCCAAATGGTTGGAGTGCGATTAAAAGAAACACAAACTTGTTGAAAAAGGAAGTGCTAAACACCAACTTTAAAATGGAAGAAAAATAGTAACATTAAAATTGTATTACAATATAAAGAAAGAAAATATTGCAATATCCAAGCGCTTCAAGAGACCACAACTTTCCCAAAATTAAACTCCAAATTTCTGTCTTCTTTCATCCCACTTACCCACTCCCCATTTATAATAACCCTTTCCTAACCAACTCCCTTAACAGATGTCTAACAACAAACATGTGCAGTTAGTATCTTAATAACTCTCCTAACATTTCCCTACTAATAGTCCTAATAGACAGACACTCTCCTAACATTCCTCAACTAATATTCCTACTAGAAAGCAGAGAGAGAATCTTTGCAACTCAGTTATGAGTTACCTACCATTGTGGTTCCAATATATCCGTACTCACAAAGAAGAGCTTCTTAATCAGTTTTACAGAGCATTTATATCCATGTGTCACACTAGCACAAGCTTGCACACACCTCAACAATTCTCATGAGACAACTGTCTAACTTTACTAAAATTTGTTGTTAAGGGCAACTCACATATAAGTTGAATACTTTTGTGACCTTGTATAGTTTAAAGTTTCTAATTGGAGTAACCAACTTAAACATTTTTGTGACCACACCGTTTTCTTTGTCAGCCTAGATTGTGGTTTTGTGGAAAGAAGTGGTCACCGTAGCTCCTCGTCCAACAATCTATAGTCTCTCCTCTCTTCCAACAAATTATTATCAGCTGGTCCCACCACTCATCCATGCCAATGTCATTGACCAACTTCTTTTGCAGTCAATATTGTTTTACAATAAATTTAAAGGAAACAAGAAACACGAGTAGCAACCACAAAATTTTGGACATCATGCATGCACTTCAATGACTCTTCTTAGTATACGGCTTCCACTCTCTTTTGTATTTATCTTATTTACCACCCAATTTTGTAATTATTTTTTCATTAGTGAAGGTTTTGGTTTCTTATCAAATTAGGATGTCTCACAAGTCCCAATTAAAGCTTTATAATTTTGTGATGCCATGAAAATTGAAGAAAGTTTTCTTACCAGTTAATGTATCAAAGGTAAAAAATGAATAGAAATATCATGCATGTGATCTGAGTAATCAATAAACATTTTTTAATAAAGAAAGGAGTTTTAAGGGTAAGTAATTGCAAAAGGAGTGCTGAAAATTCACCAAACACACAAAGGAGTGCTGAAAATTCACCAAACACACAGAGATAAACTACCTTCCCAGCAAATGGTATTCGGAAAGGCTCTGTACAAAATATTCCACGACGTGCTAGAGCAATTAACGATGTATTAACTGCTATTGACAGTTCCATTGGTAGTTCAGGAGGAATAACAGAAGTGATTATAAGTGAGCAACTGAGGAAAAGCTTGTACTTGCTTCTCGTGGGATCTTCCAACCCCTGCATCAAAGAAACTATCTTCACCCTATATCATTGAGATCTAAAACTCAGACCACAGAAAAGTATGTCACTTTACCTTTACAAGTACGTAACCAGCAGCTATAACTGCAAATACAACTAAGAACATAATAAATAGGCCACTTTCCCAACTGTTAGCTGTAACCTACAATTGAAGTAAAAGGTATATACAAACACATTATCGGATCTAGGACAAGGAGTATAAATTTCATCACAGTTGCAAACCCAAAAACTGTCAAATTAGTTACCCTCTCCGTAGAAAACAAAATTGTGCGCATTAGTTTCCCTTGACTTGTTTCAAATCCAGTTCGCAAAACAACTGCTAGGCAGCCACCATCAGGGGTTCTAAGAGGAAAGGTCTGTCTCCACCCAAATAATAAAAAATGAGAATATTCACAAGGTCAAAACTAAAGCCACCAGATTCCTTTCAACAAATCTACCTTATCCGGAGTATGCTGTAGTATTTTGGTCCCACCAAATAACACATGACTTTTGTCTCTCTTAGCTGATAACTTCTCATCAATTCCTCTACCAGTTATTGAAACCTGGGAAGGTAAGCTCTAGTTAAATAAATAAATTATTATTATTATAAAAATAAATAAATGGATAAGGTGGAGCACCTTCCATTGTGGTGTAGACTCCCCAGTAAGAATGGCTTCATTAGCAATAGCACTTCCAGCCAAGATTAGCATATCGGCAGGTACAGATTTATCATCACCACTCTGACCAGAATCACGCCCTATGGAGACAACATCTCCTGGCAAAAGCTCAGTTCCAGGTAGCTTCACCCACCTACGTAACACCCCATCACAGTTACATGTCAAGAACCAGAGTGGCCAAGAAAAAGGAAAAGTAGCCCAAGTAGTAGAAATGACATACTTTCCACAACGATGCACCATTAAGGTCTGAGTATCCACTCTGACACGTCTCAACTCACTTAAGGTCTTTAACCGACTTTTTGCCATTGTTGACTCAAACATGAACAGCATAAACAGAGTAAACAGGCTGTAATACCAATACTCATCCAAACACCATAGTCCCACACAAAAAACCTGGGGGAAGGAAGAAATGTTACAACCGTGTGAGAAACAACAAATGCCTCTCAAAATATATCAGGTGCTGGGGGTTGGGGGAGAGGGAAAGAGAAGGAAGAAAAACTATAAAGTAAACACAAAATCCCTTGATAAAATAGAGTCAACCTGAAACACAAAAAATGGTTCCATACACTGCTCCTTCATTAATTTCTGAAATGTAGGTTGTGGATACTCGAATCTGTAAAGCCAAAAACATTTGAAAAAGAAAAGGAGTATTAAACAAACAATTAAAAATTATCTTTGATATCCCATGTCACCCCATTCAAGCATGCAGCAGCCAATTGTAAAACATCCACGTTCAACACATGCACAAAGTAACAGTAATAAAAATGAACACAAGAAAACTCACATATTGCGCCCCCATTTTTCCACAGCAGCTACAACTTTAGGTTCAGAGCCGTATCCAGTATTCTTTAGATAATAACCAAACGTTTCTTTTGTTGGGTAAGGAAGCTTGCAGAAAGTCTCCTTTTCCTTTGAATAAATAAATCGTTGTTTTCTGAAATCAAAGTAGATCTCCTCGAGATCAACTGCAGACGTAGAACCCGCCAGCTGCAAAGCAGAGAAAATTTAGTGAACAGAACAGATACTATACTGCTGAATAAACAATGTCAGAATCAGGATGCACGGAAGAGTGTGCCAAATGAAATAATTTTTCACTTTCCCGGAAAATCCAATTATTATTTCTTAGTGAAAGAATACAAAATCCAATAAAATTGGAACAAGAAACAATATAAAGAAGATTACCATGGCCCTTGTGCAGTAATAACATGCACAAACCAATAAATAAGGAAATTCCAAACAAAGGAACAAAAAAAAAGCTAATGAACTGCAAGAATTACCCATGGGACAAGTGTCCTGGACTAAAACCTATTCCAGCTAAAATTCATCATTCTTAAAGTTCTGTGTGTAATGTGGAAGTAGAACTTATTCTACCTTCAGCCAAACCAAATCACACAAAAGAGTAAGAATGGAAATAATTTGCAACAGCCAGAAACTACATTTGTACTAATGAAGAGAAAAATAGTCACCATAGGTCCATAATAAACAACAAGAACACAATCTGAAACGGTTGCTAGCTAGATAGAACAAATTTGTAATCTTATTTGGATTGTATATTCTTTTACCGCTGAAAACTGCAATTTCTCTTGAAATGCATACATAAATGTTAAATCACTTACAAGCTTACGAAAATGAAGCGAAACAATTTCTTTTGAGCCCGAAAATTTTGCTGGAACTATCTTGCATGTATCAGCAAAGTAAATATCATTAACCTGCATGTCAAAAGAGCACCATACAAAGACATAAGATAATTACAGATTAACTTAGTATAGACTTCATAGCAATTCAATTTTAAGCCATAATCACGACCAGAATATTAGAAGTGTAGTTGAAATTTTAACGAATCTAAATTATCAAAAAAAGGTATGAGAAAAGAGATCACTTTTGAGTTTTAAAAATAGAAAACGGGTAAACAAAAAAAGTTACCACAGGGTAACTAAACTCACTTAGCCCTCTCCATTCAGATTCTCATTTAATGAGCCATTGCTAACCCTCATGAAGCTAAAATACAAAACCACCATACATCCTAAACAAAAAGAAGTTACAACAGGGTAACTAAACTCAAAAGAACTTAAAGAACCGAAAGAGTTCAAAATCAAAGTTAAAGAAAGGACAACAAACTGATTCCGACTAACGAGTTACATCAATAAAGCCGTTACTAGGGCAGCTTGAATGGGAAAATTTCTAAATAAGTTAAATTCTTGATCTGAAAGCTCTACCAGGAACGTGTTAATATAGCCTATAGAATTCTAAGCTATATTATTAACTACATTTAAACATGTTGTGTTATCTGCTTGAGAATTAGTAAGGATCCAGGTAAACAGATATAATTAGTTTAAGATTCGGACTGTCTCCCTTCCAGTGTTCCAAACCTTCACGATGACCAGCCCATCATGGGTAATAACTCACAATGGTAACAAGTCCTAGGCAAAGAAAAATGTAAAGATTCCATGCACTAATGCTGAAAATGCAATCAATTGGGAACTACAGATAGAAACATATGAAACAATATTCAATGGGAAAAGTACTCAATCAGGGAAAAGGGATTCTGATTTCCATCCAAGCAAGAATTTGCAAATGTAATTCAATCAGAGGAAATGGGTACTTTGCACGCTACTTCTCAGAGTCTAGAACATACGCCCTCAAAGCCAGCAGAAATATATAGAGAGTGATATTTTACAGCTATGCTGCATATATGCAGTTAGACATACTGCAGGCAACGAAATGACAAGACTACATCTCAAATGTAATGGCAATACATAAGCATCATCAAATGCAAGTACAAAATTAACGAAGGAAAAGAAAAGAATAACACCTGACTGTACTGAACAAAACATTTGAAATCAACAGACCAAGCAGTGAATAGCAAGACCAGAACATGAAGAGCCGCAAGTCCACCTAAAACAATAAAAGCATCTCCAAAGTCTATACTGGGAACAACAACGGCAAGCCAGGCGGCATAAAGAATGGCAAATGGCCACAGATCGAATCGCCATGCCCAGTTTTTCTTCCTCAACAAATCAACTCTCTCGACCACCTTCCCGCCCACATGGAATCTCAGCATCTTTTCCTCAACTCTGCTGCACGCAATTCAAAGATTCGCAAACGTGGACCATCTGGGGGTAATCAATAAATGAGTGTAAATAGATCAGGTCGAGAGCATGAAGGAGATAAGAAAGTAAAACGAATAATTGAATTGAAAGGGAAAAGTAATGAATCGGCATATACCAGAGAGATCGGCGCCGGCGAGGAAGCGATTGAATCAGCAGAACGGGTCTGGGTTTTTGTTTGAGAGAGATGAAGAGATGGTTTTGGATTTTCTTTACGGACCCGCCTTTAACCCACCCGTTTTCACTAAACGGGCAATGCTTCTTTTTTCTCTTTTCCTTTTTCTTTTTTCTCTTTTCCTTTTTCTTTTTTCTCTTTTCCTTTTTCCTTCTTATTCTTTTTTAGTTCACTTTTTTATTGTTATTAAAAATCTAAATTAAAATATCAAACGTAAGGGGAGAGTTCTTTTTTTTCTTTTTTCTAGGAAGTAAGAAGGGGAGTTTTAAATATTGAATGAATTTAAACTTGTAATTTTGTCAAATGGTATTTTAAAAGTTAGATTAACCTTACAATTTTAGTGGGTTTTTGCTTTTAATTACGGTTAAAAATGTGTTATATTGTGTATGTAATCAATTATAAACATGCACGTATTAAGAATCTCATTCATCGTATGAAAGTTGATAAAATTTTAGTTCTAAAAATTATAGTGATCATAATGCATATACGCATATAGTTTCCATCCTAAAAATTATAGTTTGGAGTTTCTCAACCCTCAAGGTAGGCAAAGTGTGAAATTGACAAGATTATAAAGAAAACAACTTTCTAATTTTGTTTCGACTTATAAAGTTTCGTAAAGTTATTCAATGATTAATTTATGCATTGGTCGAGCTAGCATATGTTTAAGCAAACCTTATGTTGTTGAACTTAATTCGAATTTTACATTGTGTTTTTTGAAAAATAAATAATGGGTGCAATGGTGAAGACTAATTTATGGTAAGAACAACACTTGATTAAGTTTAAGGTCAAATTTTATGAAATTGAAGGGAAATTATAAGTAAATTAGGTATAACACAATTTACCTTCTAGCTCGTATGAAAATGTCTATATAACACTATGTAAAAGTCTATTGATGATATTGATAGAGTCATATCAATAAAATATTTTTATCACGAATAGCAAAATCTATTGATAATAAAATCAGTCCATCGATGATAAACTCATATATTCTATTACTGATAGATTTTGTCAACAAATTTTACTATATTAGAATCGATCACCAATACAATACACGAATATGTGATTTTATTTTTCTTTTTCTATGTCGATGAAAGTATGAAGAAACAAACGATGAAGAAATCGGTAACAAGGAAGAAAGTATAACAAAAAAAAACAACGCATGATATAGATGCACATAAGTTGGGCTTAAACATTCGCGAATATAAAAAAAAATGAAAAATAGGTGAAAGTACGATTGTTTTAAAGGCATTTTTAAAAATAGCAAAATAAATTAAAATATTTACAAGGACAACAAAATTTTGGATTCTATCACTATAGCATATCTATGACTAATAGAATTTGTTATATGTTGTAAATATTTTGTAAAATCTACTGTTTTAAAAAACTTCCCATTTTTTTATTCAATTATAATGTGGTTGAACAATGCAAAAACCACAAATATAATGATCAAGTTCAAGTGTCGTCCTCCACTAGTTAAGTTTCACAATTGATTCTACCTCATTTTATCTAGAAAATAAAACATTGAAGAAAATTGTAATGGTACTAATCATAACAATTATAACGATATAAGTTTAACAAAAATTTACTAGAAAAAACGAGCAAGATATTCAAATAGAAAATAAAGATAGAAAATTTCATAAAATTGGTTAGGATTAGCCTATAACTCAAAGAGTCCGATTTGATTGACTTGAAAAAGAAAATGTTTTTCAAAAAAATTGTTTTTATTTAAACATTTTTTTGTAAAAATCAATTAAAATACATTTGAAAAACTATTCGTGAGATTTTACTAAATACTTCAATATCTTTTAAAATTACTTATTTTTTAAATTAAGCACTTAAAAATATATTCCAAGCACATGCCACGTGCTTAGACGCAGAATATGAAAGGTAACCTTTGACCAATCATCGCCACTTCTCTCCAAACATTAGTAAAACAGACGAGCATCATCATGTTACATCTATATCCAAAATCTGAATTACATACTTAAAAAGCAGCAAACTTCTGGTGCCCAAAATCAAATGTGCATCTTGTTGACCACATACACATCTATCTACATAACAAAAATACTTTTCTTTACATAATATATGTTTTCTGCATTCCTCATCTCCCCAACCCTACACCTTACAGTACTTCCATACAGCTAAACAAAGGAGGAAAACCGACCTGGTTGCTCACCCTGCGTCCCTCCTACTCGGTTACGTTCCATCTGCAAAAATAGCATGACGAATGACCGAGTCATAAAATGAAATAAAAGTGAGAGAAACCATGAATGCAACTATTGAGAACATTGTTGAAATTCAAAGGAGCCACCAAGTACACTTCAGAATGAATTTTTAACAGCATAATCAATAGAACTGATAACAATATTTACTTTAAAGAATACACAAAAGTAAACAGAAGTGGTTTTTCTTGAATATGGCTTCACTAAAAGCCACCCCTACCTTTTATTTATTCTCTTATTGGGGACACGAGGGATTTAGCAGGGAAATCCTTCTACTATTCCTTCAAGAGTACTTTTGTTTGACTAGCATGTTCAGGTAGGATACTTGAACACTTTGATATTTGCTTCTTTAGGGAGCTTTCTTTCTAATGGTTTCATAATATACTTCCTAGATTTTCTTACATTCTACTTGCTCTTTCAAAGAGAAGTTGTCATCATCTCTTCTATAATCAAATTATTTTCTCTTCATTTAATATTAATTTTTCTGGTTAAGTTATCTAAAAACTTTATAGACCATAAGTGAATAGAAGTGTGTGAAAGTGTTGAAATAGTTAAATTTGGACCATAACCCACTAGTCTAAGCTTTCGGATCGATTAACGATCTAACAATATCTCTTTACTGAAACAGCAAGATCGATTGGCCACCTATTTATTCCATAAATCAATTGATATGATATATTGAGGGTACAATACATACTCACGCACAAGTTCATAGATAACAAATTGAAGACGAGTCAACAAAATAAAAATCAATCACATAAAAGGAAAAAAACACTAAATTGGCGTTAATAATTAAAAACAAAAAAAATCACCAACAAACTTTAATAATTGAGTTTCATTTAGATTTCATTTCATCAATGTTCTTAACTAACTTCTCTTGTTTAGCTTCTTTCAATATCTCTGATTCCTACTTTATCTCAACACGGACATTCGTTTGTAATCTTTTTCCAGAGATTTGTTTTTTGTTTGGCTGTTTGAAATAGAAAGATTGAATAATTTGGTTACTCCAAAATATATAAAATAAATTAAAAATGAGTATATAAGAAAGTTTTTCGTTACCACTATGTCTCTTGGTGGAGGGTTAATTTCAACTAACGTTGATGGTATGCAAATGCATGATTCAGCAGTCGATGGTATGCAAATGCATGGTTCAACAATCAACTCCTCCATTAATGAATTTTGGTAGTTCCTTTCTTTGAGATATGTTTGATTTAAATAATCCTTCAACATTAGCCTTTACTTTTATAGCTTTTATTCATTAAAGAGAGGGGAGAATAATATTGAAGGAATTTCACCAACTCACTTTATTCATTGTATTAAAGTCACCTTGTGTTTATCTACCAAAACTTAAGAAAATTGTAAAAAATAACCCAAAGAATTAGGATTGATGATAGGGAAATTTTTTAATACATCCTAAAATAAACTAACATATTTACAAAATATAGCAAAATCTTGAATATTCTATCCATGTTTATTACTATTTATCCATATATATCACTTATAGAAACATATTAGTATCTATCAATGTCTATCATTAATAGAATATAAAATTTTGCTATATTTTATAAATATTTTGTCAATTTTATTGTTTTTGACAATCTTCCTTGATGGTATTTAGAATGTCATTATTTAAAAAAATAATAATAATACGCCTTTTTATGGCATACTTATCAAGAATAATAACCAAAAAAAAAAAAAGTTCCTATTTAGGAAAATTAGGACCATTTTTGTCTTTTAAAAACCTTTATTATTAATTTTTTCCCTTTCAATTCAATGCAACAAAAAGATCATCTATGGATCTCGAAGACTCAATATGATCATCAGATGAGTTAGGGTGTTAGATTGATTTTCGAAGACTTAACTTTTTAAAATAGTTCATTTAAAAATAAGTTGAAGTGTATTTGAGATTCATTTAAAATAACTTTTTAAAAAAGTTATCCAACTTTTTTAATTTAGATTGTTTAAAATCTTTAAATTTAGAGAAACCTAAATTCAAAACCTTAATCTTTCAACTTAGGTTTCATTTTATTCGATCAACTTCAGAATTTTATTATACATCAAAAGTGAAAATAATTGGAGAAAGTGAAAAATTATGGATAAACTTAAAGTTTTAGGTACTATTTTTTTTATAAACCACGCACGCACCCATACACATATATATTAAAATAAAGTCCCTAAACGTTTAAAGAAGCAATAATTTAGAGTGCGTTTGAATTATCGAAAAAATGTTTTTCAAGAATACATTTTATTTAAACACTTTCTTTAAAATTAGTTTAAAATTTAAACACTTACATGTTTTATTAGATTTTTTATAAGTGCTTATATATACATAATTTTGTTTGGTTTGTCATATACCAAAAATGTTTATACTTAGTTTAAAGGGAAATTTTTAAAAGCAGTAGATTTTACAAAATATTTACAATTTATAGCAAATTTTATCACTGATGGTCATTGATATGCTATAGTGATAGAAGACTATCAGTGATAGAATCCAAAATTTTGCTTTAATTTGTAAATATTTTGATTTATTTTGCTAATTTTAAAAATGCCCCTAATTTCATTTATCATAAAGGACTATTAAGCACCCTAAATTAATTATCTCATAGTTTGGTTTTGAGTGTTTTTTTTAAAATTAATTGTTTTTAAATTTCAATTTTTAAAAATACATTCTGAAAAATTACCAAACACCTAAAAAAAATTAAATATTTTTTTTTTAAATTTAAACACTTTAAAAAATAATCCGAACATACCCTTAGTTCTTTAAAATTAAATATATTTTTTTCAAATTTAAACACTTTAAAAAATAATTCGAACATACCCTTAGTTTTTTAACTTTGAATTTGTAATGATTATTTAGTTCTTGAACTTTCAATTTTGTTAATAATTTAGTCTTTTAAACT
>CM046887.1:16088784-16275343 GCA_025688845.1 Cucumis hystrix
AAAATTAAATATATTTTTTTCAAATTTAAACACTTTAAAAAATAATTCGAACATACCCTTAGTTTTTTAACTTTGAATTTGTAATGATTATTTAGTTCTTGAACTTTCAATTTTGTTAATAATTTAGTCTTTTAAACTTTACGATGTAACAATTTAGTTCATATACTTTAAAATGTGTAAAGATTAAAATAATATTGTTGTAGTAGGGAGAGTATGAAAATTTAACGAGTAGAGACTTACTAATTTTAATAAAATACAATGTTTATATCACAAATTAGTAAAAATTGAAATCAAATTAATTTGATAGATTCTACGCTGAAGAATAAATTGTTATTTTTATTACTTCACAAACTAAATTGATACAAAATCGTGTGAAAGAGTTACACAAAGAGTAACTTGTTATCTACCAAATTTCACGAACTAAATTGATACAAAATTAAAAATTCATGGTTTAAATTGTTACAAACCAAAGTTGAAAGACTAAATTGTTATTTGTATGAAAGTTTGGAACCAAAAAAAATTTTCAACTGAATTTTCTTTCTAAAGACTAGAAATAGAAATTCACACAACACATCAATTTGACAAATTCCGCCGATCAAATTGAAAATAACTAAATTCATGATCACACAATGAATGGACAACAATTAGGCAGTGAAACAGTAGACAGAGAGAAGTAAATGGAAGTCCAAGTGAGAATGAATAGTAACAGTTCAATGATATTGATTCAACATTCAATTCTTCCATTAATGCATTTTGAACATCTTTCTTTGATGTTCCATTTTGAGTCTTTAGTGTCTGAATGCTCCGAATTTATATCTTTTGATTTTACGGTTTTTAATTATTATGTTCGTTGAGTTTCATAACTTTATCCATAAAAAAGCCAACTACATTGAGTATCACAATTTGAGATAACCAGGAAAAAATAAGGACAAAAAAATGTTTAAAATACGTTCATTTTTCAAACCAAAGATGACCCATGAGGCTCTTCGAGATTGAAACGAAGAAAACATAGTTGGCTCTTCCAGATTGAAACTATAATTTTAGAAAAATAATAATGAAGATTTTAAAAGACAAAATGGTCATTTTCTACTGTAAAATCCTTGTTATTATTGCAAAATGTTTAAAAACAACCCCTTATCCCTAATTTTTTTTCTTTCAAAACTTCCCTTCTTTTTCAATTGACCTGAAAAAATATTAATATTTTCTAATGTGTGTGTATATATTTACTTACAACTTTATTCCAAGACTTTCTAATTTTATTATATATTGCTTTTTAATCTTGTTTATAAACCTTGGTCATGGTTAATTTATAAACTTAAACTAGTATTTCTTTTCTTTCTTTCTTTAAATTAATCAAATTTTAGAATAAAAAATAAAAACGAGATAAATAGTGAAACAAAAAGTAAATATTATATTATTTATAAACAAAATATTTCAAAAATAACAAAATATTAAAACTACGAAATATAACGAAATTAATTTATTTAAATTTATTTTGTTAATTTATTTAACTTTATTTTTACCGTTTAACCATTCATAACAATTCCTCTTTATAAACTCAATTTTAAAAGACCAAGAAATATAAAATAAAATGATAACAAAATAGATCCTTTTTAAAAGTATAAATTTAAGGACTAACTTTAGAATAGATATTTATAAATAATTATTTAATTGTATTCTACTACTAGTAATAATAACTATATAAATATAACTTAGTTTCTTACAAGTCCCCACAAAATTTACTTGTTTTAAAATCCCTCTACCCAATAACATCAATTCAAAAGATACTCCAAATCATATTCACAGGAGACCAAAAATGCTCATATTAGAACAACTGAACAAGTATGACTTCCCAATACAAAAAAAAAGTTCAAAATTTCACAAAATTGATTAGAATCAGCACATAGACTAACTCAGAAACAAATCACAAAAAGGAAAAGGGGAAAGAGAGAAAAAAAGACCAATATGAAAGCCAACATTTGGTCAACCATCACAACTCATCTTCAAACATTGGTAAAAGCAGATGAGCATTGTGTAAGATTTATACCCAAAATCTGAATGGCATACTAAGAGCAGCAAACTTCCAGTGCCCAAAATCAAAATGTGCATCTTATTGACAACACACACTGCGCTAGCTACTGATCTATCTACATAAGTAAGATATTTTTCTTTACATATTTTCTGCAATCCTCATCTCATCTCCTCCCCCACCTTACACTTCAATGGTGCAAAATGAATCCGAACACAATGCAAATTAGCGCCACCATACAGATAAACAAAGGAGGAAAACCGACTTGATTGCTCGCCCTGCCCTTCCTACTCAGTTCCAGCTGAGAAAATAGTAAGATAAAACACCGAGTCACGAGAAGTAAAGATAGAAGAAATGGAAGTGAGAGAAACCATGAATGCAGCTATTGAGGAACCAGCTGAAATCCAATAGTATACAAAATCCGGAAGCACAAGTACAGTTAAGAATGAATTTCTGAGAGCAGAGTATCCAAAAAGATCAAAACAAGTGAACTAAATAACAATATTACTTTTGAGATGGCTCCACTAAAGCTACCCCTGCACTATTTTTTCTTGATGGGACAACAGGCATTTAGGCACTTATTCCTTCTACTGTGCATAAGTATTAGTACACCTAAAACTAAATTGTAAGGAGGTGCTGGGGCGCTGAGTTAATCTGTTATAGTTAGAGCCCCATGGGCCATAATATCCTATTCCACCAACTAAAACTGAGAGGCCCGTACACCCTGAGAGAACTTCAACCACTCCAAAGTGAGACAGTAACGATTTCAAATTTTCAAGCGAGAAGTTTCAACCTAATACCTTGAATACATCTCCAATCCTTACGGCTGGGGACAAAGTACCTAATCTCTCTAATATTAGGGTCCCTTGAGGTGGCAAGGCTTGAATATTGCCATCAAATGGACATCATAAGACTCTAACATGGAAGAAGAACATCCACTAACAGAAAAATAAGGTCCAGGAAGTTACCAATTTCTCCTTCAAGATTTTCACTTCTTGAGCACTTAATCTCCTCGCTTCAGACAGCATTGAAATGGTACCTTGAGCCTATTAAATGATGTGACAAAAGAACATATTAACATTTGTGTTGGTCAATAAAAAGTAAAATAATACGGCAAATGGAAAAATGAATATTCGTGAAGTAGTTTTTTTCATTTCCATCAACATTTCATTTCTTGGGTACTGAGATGATTATGATTAAAGGAAGCCCTCGCCTAATTCTTCATCTAATTAAGGAAAAACATTGCAAACTTCGAAGGGAAAAGAAAAAAAAACAGATGATAACCGGCAACTGAGACCAAGTTTAAACAAATTTTAAGAATCAACCTGTATCAAAAAACCAAGCTTATCTAGATGCAGTGAAAAATCAAAATCAACCACAAAAGTTGCATTACTGAACATCCAAATGTTTAACAAATTTCAGGGAGTGCAATTTGCAACAGGGTGAAATGAATCTCATCAGGAAATTGTTTTAACAAACAGAGTGCAAACTTTCAAACGGCATATAAGATTCTCGATCATTTTCGGGACAAAGCTTGATTTTTTGGCTTCTTTATGAAGATTGCTTTCTAATGGTTTCAGAACTAATTCTTCTGGGAGTGATTTTCTTAATATTCTACTAAGATTTTTAAGGAGAACTTGTCGCCCTCCCCTCCCTTCTATAGGTGTAATGTCGTTTTCTCTCCACATAATATTAACTTCTACTCATTCGGTCATCTACAAAATTTCAAGCCCAAAAGTGGGTAAGAGTGTTAAAGTGTGTGTATAATAAAATTTACCATAACCCACTAGTTTAAGCTTTTGGGTCAAATGATGATTTAACAATCTCTCCTTTTCTAAATAATTTTCAGTTTTTTATCTAAAAGTTGTTTGACATAGGTCGCTGGTTCTTTCTACAAATCAACTGTTATGGTAAATTCATAGATAAATTGAATACGCATGCGCATCAACAAAATTAAAAATCAATCACAGTCCTATTTCTTAATTGAATTAGATGAGGATCAACAACTCAATGATCAGACTTTCAATAATAGCTTAAAGGCAGCACAAGAACGAGAAAAGCACAAAAGGCAATAAAAAATCACCTCTCCAAGCTTTAATTCAATTTCATGTAGCTTTGATTTCATCTCATCAATGTCCTTGACTAACTGTAGCTGTTCAGCTTTTTTCAGTTTCACAGGTTCCAATTCTGTGCCTTGCTTTATCTCAGCAGTCTTTTGTAATCTTGACATGCTATTGTTTAGCTCTAGGGATTCATCCGCATCCTCAGGAAACTGATGCACAAGAGAAAAACTTCAATGGTCTAGAAACCGATGCACAGGAAACTGAAAATCTCAAATTGAACAATGCCTAAATCATGTCACAGTCTACAGTTTCCAACTACGAAATGTGTTTTTTTTTTCTCTCTAGAAAAGAAACACTTTCTACTGGGAAAAACAAAGAAAAGATAAGGCACCCTCCCTAGGAAATGTGGAAGAGGTTACTATAAAGAGACCTCCGGCTCCAACAATTTCTTAGAACAACAACAATTAGTCAGTATATCATCAAATTTGATAAGGAAAGTTTTTTCTTACTTTTGTGTGTGGTACTGGATCCTCCAGATGTGAACTTCCGTAGGCTCCCCACTTCAGTGCACCATTTTGAACTTTTTTTTTTGGTGATTCAACACTCAACTCCTCTTCCTTTAATGCTCGATTTTGATCTCTCGGTTTTAATGCTTCACGAGGTAGCTGTTCCTTTGATGTTTCATTTGGATCCTTCAGTCTTGAAAACTCATGAGGCAGAACCTCCTCCCTGAATGCTCCATTTTGATCAGATGGCTTTAAAGCTTCACTGGTCCGCTCCCCCTTCAATGCAACAAAATCATCTTTGAGTCTTGAAGCCTCATGGGTCATGCCCTCATTTGATAGTCCATTTTGATATCTTAGGATTGGAACCACGGAGGGAAGTACCTCATCTGATGCACCATTTTGATCTTTCAGCTTTGGGGTTTCATTGGTGTCCATCCCATCACTTAATGGTCCACTATGTTCATTCAATTTCATAACGTCATCCATTCTAGCGTCCAATGCTCCATCAAAAGGCGAGAGTATTGGGGAATTCAGCGGACTAATGAGCGCCACTTTGAGCTTATCCTCTTCAATATATTTACCTCCATCTTTTGAAAACTGGAAAGAAAAGTAAACAGTTCAAAACCCAAGGCATGAAAGCTGAATGTATCCAAAAAAACTTACCATACTTGCAGTGATGTCCTCTTCTGTTATCCCTGAAGGAACGATTGTGCTTTGAATTAAAAACTTGTCTTTACATAACATATCAGGTGGGGCAGCCCGTTGAGCTTGCATTATAACTACGTCAGAATCATAGAAGAAATTAGCTTCTAAAAAGAGGAGGAAAAGCAACAATACATAGCCAACTTCCAGGTTTAGGTTTTCTTTTTTAGGAAAAACAAGAACAAAAGTAAAGAAAAGAAAAGGACGCTAAAAAAATTACAAGGGAGAAATAGTTGTTAAAGGCAGGATTGAATCATGACATGATATTAGACATTCTTAGAGTTTTTAATCCTCAAAACACTAAAGTGATATGTTCTCAAATTTCCCTTTTAGAATTTTCCAGATAGCCCTCATAATTTTGATTCAACTAAAGAAAGACATTGAGCCGATCAGATACTGTACATGTCAAGTACTAGATGGAAGAAGTAATTTCATTGAAACGTCAATCATCATGGTAGTAACTTCGTTAAAATATCTAGAAACACTCTCTTTTTTGTTTCTGGGGGACCAGGAATCAAATGCCCCAGGTAGCCAAATATGTTAGATTAGAAGAAAATTATAAAGAATGTACCTGAAAATTCACATGTTGATTTTGGCAAAATTATCCCAACATTTGGTCGAACACAGTATTTCTTAGGAGACGTAGTTTTAACCTGCCAAACATAATAATAACATTGCACACATCACATGAAAAATCATATGAATTATCAAAGAAACAAGAGATGAACAAAAATAAAAGAAGGTTGTTCATACTTTAAAGGCAACATGATGATGGGTATTATTGGATAGTTGAACTGTGCACGTACTTTGTTTCCTCAATTCAACTGAAAGTAGCAAGGTACTTTACATCAATTCTTTTTCAAAAAGCAAGCAATGACTAGTATTACTAGTAATGCACTTACATAAGAATTGTAATTCCTTAGGCTGGATATGCAAGAGTTTCGTACTCATGTCTCTTCCTCACAATACACCAAATTCAAAATTAATCCTTCTGCATCCAAAGCCTGGGAAACAATTACTCTGCACACAGAAAAGTTATTTTCTTATAATCGGGAAAAACAAATTAAATTTGATTTAGAAGAAAATTCAAAAAATAAAAAATAAAAAGAAACAAAAAAGAAAGAAAGAAAGAAACATAGAATAATCCCAAGTATTTCATCATATAATTACAGATCATAGAAGCTAAAAACCACGTGTTTCCAATCCACCCTGTTCCTGGCTAAAATAAAATAATAATAATATCCCATTTCCCCAACTTTCCAAGAAAAAAAAACTGGGTTGAGAAAGTCAAACCAAACCCACTAAGATCAAAATCAAAGACGCACCGCTGGGCTTATTCCAAAACAGATCGTTCAAAGTTACAAACCAAACACTACTCGAACTATAAATCATTAGTCAACGAACAGAGTCACTCCAAACACTATTCCGATTACAAACTCCAACCCATTTCCAAACTCAACAAATCAAACACAAATCGAGAGGCAAAAAAGAAACTCCAATATTCAAGAACCAGCAGAAATTCAGGAAAATACACACAGACTGCGTTCTTAACAAGATACCATGAATTTCAAACAACAAAAACAGCCAAACAAGAAGATTCTTCCACACAGAATATAAAACAAGAAGCGGAAAAAGAATCCAAAAGACTCACCAGTTCCGCGGGAGCGGAGATAAAGAGAGAAAGGTAAACTGAAATGGAATAAATAAAAGAGAATGGAATACAGATATTGAAAGAGAGTCCAAAGATTTTGGTGGAATTTACAATTCCATATGAAGGGAGTGAGAGAGAGAGAGAAACCCTGGAAAATTCTAGAGAGAGGAAGGTGAAAATGAATGATCTGGTTGGTGGAATGGAGGATTAAACTGAGTGAAAGCAAAGTAGAGAGAGAGAGAGAGAGAGAGAGAGGTAGTGTTAGTTGTACCAGCAGTGGTGTGATCTTAGCTTTGAGCCGGTGCGGCAGAATCCAATTCCCGTTCGAACTTTCTTCCTTTCTCCTTTCTTTTCAAATAATTTAACAAAATTGGCTCCAATTTCGAGGCTTTTAATCTTTTTTATTTTTTATTATTTTGGGTGGAATTCTATGGAATTTTCCCCATTTATTATTTTAATACCTTTTTACTTAAACTATACCCTTGTGTCCTTTTTATTTATTTGTTTTTTTTTTAATTACACTACGTAATTTTACAATGGATTTCAACAACGAAATTCTCAAATTATCATCTATCATTTTTTTAAAAATGGACCCGAATCGACCAGTAAAATGTCAAAATGATCTTGACAATGATGAGTAAAGATTGGTCGAACGGTTTTAATCTTTACAAATGTCGCTTTGAAATTATTGATTTGAAAACTTTTAAAATTAACTCCTCTCGTTTTTCAACTGACCGACTTGGGTTTGATAGGTCCGCTAGGTTTTTCGCCTATCATGCTTACGAATAGGACCACTATAATTCACAACAAAGAAAAAGATACATTTATTTTTGTTAAATTATTTTAAGTCACACGACTTTTGACACTATTTATAAATCAAACTGAGTTAAGTTTTTGTAAACTGATAGTATCATTTTAAATTTTATATATAATTGAATTAATTTACCCATTTAATAAAGAAAAAACATAAATAAGATAAAGAGTAGTTTTTCATTTTTCTCCTTTTATTTTGTTTTTATTAACTCACTTAGAAAGAATTATGTAATAATTGTTCGTAAGAAAGAATTATGTAATAATTGTTCGTACTTCCTTTAGAGGAATTTTGGTACCAATCTACATAGCAAAGTTTCATATTATATAAAAAATAGTTACACAAAATTTCATCATAACTTTTAATTTTTTATATTTTATAAATATTTTAATTAATTTTATTATATTTGAAAATGTCAGTAACAAAATATTTATTAATATTCTTAAAATTAATGGATCTTATGTCTAAATTAGTACAATTTTTAGTATTAATACAACATTTTATTATGATGTTTGACTTGACCAAAAAAAATTATTTATATCTAATAAAAAAATTCAAAACATGCATCATAGTGACTTTTTTAAAATCATCTTTGAAGAGCACTTGGCTATATTAGGTGTTTGAAATTTTTCATTGGTATGTATTTTACTTGACCAAATATATTTTCATTTAATTATATTTATTTTTTTCTTAACTATTCTACCTCGAATTATCACTAACTATGGCAATTTCATCTTAGTCAATGATAAAACATCCCAATTGATATGTTAGTCATGGTCTACACAAAAAGACAATTATTAACAACAACATGACTATGCATTATTGTGTTGTTTCAAAAGTGATATATTTTTCTTTTTAAATTTAAATGATAGGTCTCAAAAATACCATAATTGAACTTGAATTATTCGGGTTATCAAAAGTAAACATTTAATTCTAAAAAGTTATATGGTCGTACATTATTGTCCTCCTATTTAACATTTTGTTTATACATTACAATTTCTAGATTTTGTTATAAAAGTTATGTTTTAAAAACTCATTATGATAAGACTAATTTGTGAATGATAGAAGTAAATGGTTATGTGATGAATTTGTGACTCTCAACCGCTTACGCTACAAGAAATATGAGTTTTCAAACTCTTATGTTACATAGCCTCCATTTTTTTAAAATGTATAAATTATGTTTTATATATACATAATAGAAAATTTTCATATTTTATTAATTTACCGGTGATATATTAGAAATTTTGCTATATTTTTATTCTTTTATTTTTTTTAATGATAATTGATAAAATATGTAAAGAGGTATTTTTAAAAATGACAAAATAAATTAAAATATTTACAAGCTATAGCAAAATTTTGGATTCTATCACTGATAGTATTCTATTACTATAGTATATCAATGACTATCAGTGATAGAATTTGCTACAAGTTGTAAATATTTTGTAAAATCTACAATTTTTAAAAAAAATTCACATGTAAAATTTAATTAAAAAAAAGAAGAAGAAGTGGTTTTTCTAATCTAAAATAAGTGAAAATATGAAGGAAAAAAGTGGTGATTCCAACTTATCATTATCATATTGGAGAATCATTGGTTTGAAATTTTACCTCACATTATCAAGTGTTAGTTCCAATAATTTCCTTAATGCAACTATAAAAATTAGTCAATTACGTCATTTCCCTTATTACTATTATAATTAAGAATAATTTTCAGGTCGACAAAAGAAATTCGATTTCTCGCTTCATGCTTTAATACGAGACTTTAAAAAAAATTAAATTTATTTGTTCCTTTCAACAATCTTAAAAAAATTAAGCCTGTACTTGATTTATTTTACTACCTTTATTTAAATTAAAATAAATATTTTTTTCAAAAATATAAAAAACTGATAAATTTTTACACTTCATCAAACAAAATCACTAAAACACAAAATTAATTACACTTAAATTTTTTCTAAAGTATAAAATATTGTAAAAAATATTGAATAAAATGAACCAAACTTTTCGTCCATGACAGGGAAAAAAAAAATTCTTTCAAAAAATTGCTTTTTTTCAAATTTGTTGAAAATAAATCAATATTCTCTGTCTCTTCCATTTATTTTTTAAAATTTATGATATAGAACAAAGTAAGTCTCCTTTTGAATCACAAAGTAATTCTGACCAACTTTTCTTACTCTCAATCATTTTCCATAGGAAAAAGGTTTTCCTTAAAAAAATGGATAACTTGTTGTGTTTATTGACCACAAAGGTGGAATTAATATATATATCTAAAAGTTGCATCTACTTTTTAAAAAAAGAATAATCTATTTTAAAACATGTGCATGAACATGCTTTTCTAATATTATTATAAGAGACATTTTTTAAAATAATAAAATAAATTAAAATATTTATTGACTATAAAATTTTGGATTATATCAATGATAGAGACGAATGAATTTCTATAATGAATGTCTATTAATATCTATTATTGATAGAATCGAAAATTTTTGCTATATATTGTAAATATTTTCTCAATTTTGCTATTTTTATCATTTTTCTTCTTATTATTATTATATATAACAAACAAGTTTTAGGGGTGGGTAAGAGAGATTTTTAATCGAACAATTGTAAAAAATAATAAAGTTGATAAAATATTTATATTTTATGGTAAAATCTAAATTTTGGTGGGTATTGATTTTTCTTTTGAATGATGTGCAAATAATTTGTTTTATTATTATTCTTAAAAAAACTATTTAATTTTGTAAAAATTAAATGTATTTTAATGCGAATCAGAAAGGGCCTATCCAAGAATTGAAGTTTTGATTTTTTTTTTGGAGAATTGTTTTTTGGCCTACTTTTTATTTGATCATTAAATTTAGTTCGTAAATTTGAAGATATTACAATTTTATTCATGAGGTATGAGTTTTTATTTCAATTTGATTACTAGATATCAAAATTTAGGCTTTGAATAAATAAATTTGATTTTAAATTATAATATTTGAAAGTTGAAAGAAAAAATAAAAAAGAAGTATTTTTAAAAGAGCGCTTTAAATATGAATTATGAAAAGGGAAACAAAAGGAAAAGGGCAAAAAGGTTTGAAACAAAGCATAGGATTATTTCATTAATTCAGATCTGATTGAATTACCTTTTGGCTCATCAGAAGATGAAATCTAAGGGGAGAAAAAAATTAAATATTTTTTATTTTCAAATTCAAACTTTGTGATTCTCATCATCAAATATTTGGTCCCATTCAACCTTACGATATCATTGAAGAATCACTTTTGCTTTTTTCTTTTTTTTTTGTAAACTTTTGGTTGCTTTTGTAATAAAATCAAATTTATTTCCAAATCTTATTTTTCTAAAACTACACTGATATTTAGTCTATCTTTACAAAAATTCAAATTTTATTATTAAATCAAATATAAACTTTGGGTTTAGGAATTCATACAACCCTATCAAAGAATTAATATGCTCATAAATTAAATTATGTTCTATTTAGAAGAAAATAAAAAGACACGAAATAAAACGACGACTGTATTTTACAGAGGTTACATCATAATCAAAGAATTCATACATTGTCAGGATTTTAATTTTCAAAATAGCAGAAAATACTTCATGAAGACACATTTATACTATATTAGCACACATATATATATATTTTTCATTTTTTGTGATTGGTAAAAGTTATTATTTTTAATTTTCCCTTCATATTAACTGGATTTTGTTTACGTTTTATATTAAAAAACATATATATTTTTTTAAAATTAACATAGGCAAAAGAAGAAGAAGAAGAAAAATAGTATTTATCTAAGTGAGCTTTACTTTAAATTAAAAAGAAAGTAATGATTAAAGAGTGTCAGATATGAATAGGAAGTAACTACCATATTCCTGGTATTTATTTTTGCCTTTTTTCAGAATAATTATTGTTATTTAATTTGCTTTCCAGCTTTTGAACCACTTTTTAAATCTAAGCCATTTTTTTATATTATAATTTATTAACTTTTTATAACTTCCTTTTAATAAAATAAAATAAAATAAAATTATTTGGACCACTGAAATAAAACATAATTTAATTGACATTAAAAAAATATATAAAAACCAATAACTACAAGGCAAAAGAATATTGTTAACAAAGAAACCCAAATTTAGTTTCTACCCATTTAATATCTATATGTGTGTGTTTTCAATTTTGAATTTTAATTTATATATAATTCATAATTTATTATGTTTTGCTCATCATATATATTTTTATTTTTTTATTCAACTCTATATATATTTTTATAAAATAGATGTAATGAATAAATCATTGAATTACATTGTTAAGATGAAAATTCAATAATCAAATCTATAAAAGAAGCTATAAATATCAAATTCAGTTAAATTATGACATTAAAAAGAATATCATTCTCACAAAATACGAATATAAACGAATAAAACCAACACATTTAACACATTTCAAACATGAGTTCAACTATCAATTAATTTACCTAAATGACTTATCATAATTGAGATTATTAGTGTTACAAAACTTCTACTGATACATTACCGAAACAAACATACATAGTAACTAAAACATCGTAGAAAATAGGAGAAAAAACACTAATATTTATTAGGGTTTTTTCAAGAATAATAAAAAAAATATACAAACTATTTATATTTGATGACAGTAAAATCTATCAAACAACAAAAACTCATTAGATTCGATTTTGATATAAAGTTTAAATAATTTGTTCATTCTACTATTTTTGACAATTATCTAAAATATTAATTGTTTTAAGTTTAAACATTAATAATGAGATAAAATGAGGGGTTATTGTTAGTTAAGAAGTGGGTGAAAATGAAACAAACCAAAATAGTTAGTTGAGAATTTAAAGAAACTTGAAAAAAAGGGAAACTCTAGAGAGTAGAGAGGTAGAAAAAAAGTGGGTGAGACACTAATAAAACCCACTTTATTTTATTTAATAATACCCATTTATCTTTACAAAATTAGTGTATAATTGGCCTACATATATAAATATATATATTCCTTTTTCACCATTTTCTCAATCTTCCCTAATTCCAACTCTTTTAGCCACACACTATTTAGTGTTTATCTTTCCAAAATAGAAACAACAAATAAAATAAATTTGATGTTAATCCAATGTACACAATGTCTATTAATGAGGCATATATTGTCAAATTTAGGAGGGGAGAAAGTCAATGAACTTTAAATGATTAACCACTTTTTTCTTTTTCAAATATCAATCTCCACTCCTAAATTTTTGGGTTGAATCTAGAACGTTTATAAGTATATTATCAATTTACACCCTTCGACGTTAATATTGTATTAAACTCGTGATTGAGCTAATCCTTTCTTAAAGTTCTCATAAAACATTTAAGAAAGGATTCTTTACATGTTGATTTAACCGTTAGACTAAATGTATAAAGAATTTTCAAAAATATTTATAGTGAGAGTCTAAATGGTTTAATTTATGAATTTAATTTGTGTAATTACAATTTTCACGTGAAAATTTATCAAAATAAATGCAATTGAGTGAAAATTGATACATTTATCATAAAGTTCAATCTTCAAAATGATATGAATATTAATTCATGATTTAAATTAATAATTTATGTATAAAATTGATTTTTTAATTTGTATAAAATTGATTTTTAAAAATTAAGAGTTAAATATTTATTCATTTAAATGTCACTTTGTATAGTTTAGTTTTTGATAGTTTCAAGTCTCCAATACTTATCTAGAGACATTTTCAAACATAGGAAAGAAATTGAAACTGATTATAAATTATAGCAAAATTATTAAATTCTCTACGGTTTATTTGAAAATTTTTTTGTTATATTTTATAGATAGTTTTATTTATTTAGGATAATTATAATAAGTAGCAGTTTTATGAGTAATAATTAAGTATATAAAACATTTTTTAAAAATTGCAAATATAGCAAAGTCTATCAGTATATCTATTGTTAATAGACTCTTATGGTTTATTAGTGATAGATCAATATTTGCAACATAGTCTATTAGTGATAAGACTTTTATTATAACTTTGACAGATTGTGCTATATTTGCAACTTTTTGCTATTTTTCCAAATGCTATATCCAATTTTGTTATGGTTATCCATTTTGGGTTTCGATTAAAAAAAAATTGATATGACCGTAAATAGTTTGTTAATTTCTATGTTTAGAAGGGGCTGAAAGAATAGCAAATTAGGAGGTTACTTTGGAAAAATAGTAGGTTACTTTGAAAAAATAGCAAAATTATTTTTAAATTTTTAGAATAGCAAAACTAAAAATGGAAGAAAAAAAAATGGAACAATGCCTTAAATGTCCCTACCCAATTGAAAAACAAGTCCTAAATACAATTGTTTTCAAAATTCAAATACATGTAATTAAACAACATATGCCACCTACAATTAAACCCCTATGAAAATATTATCCAAAAAAAATAAAATCATATCTATTGGCTATTAATGGGAAGCTCCACATAACCTTTGCAAAAGTTCACTTCGTTCGTTCTATTTGAAACCCAAGAAATTTTCGTTCCATTTGAAACTCATCTCTTCATCTTCTTTGGATATTTCTTCACCCTAAGAAATTTTCGTTCTATTTGAAACTCATCTCTTCATTTTCTTCGGATATTTCTTCACCTTTCGTACATACTTTCGACTTCACATCCATTTACTTCGTAATCAAGTTACGTTCTTTCTCACTTTCCTTCCTAATCAAGTTCTTTTGTCTTTGAACCTTGAAACAAAGCTAATAAAGGAATGTAGAGAAAGTATTACCAGTTGTAAAGCCATCACAGATAATGCTAAACAATACCGTAAAGGAAGCCAACACAATATAAAACAGAAACATTAACATACAAGATAAAAAATCTAATTAAAATAATTTGCAATATAAATAATACAAAAATATTGAATTAGTGTTTCCCATTATTTGAGGGATATGATATAATATTTGAGTTCAAAATCTTATAAAATCT
Source organism: Cucumis hystrix (assembly GCA_025688845.1). Classification (NCBI taxonomy): domain Eukaryota; kingdom Viridiplantae; phylum Streptophyta; class Magnoliopsida; order Cucurbitales; family Cucurbitaceae; genus Cucumis; species Cucumis hystrix. Next base: position 16,103,504 of record CM046887.1, read on the forward strand.
AATGAATCGGAATGGTTGAAAATCCGTTACCCATTTTGTATTAGACATAAGATTTATGAATTAAATAAATAAATGTTTGATTTAAATATTAAAATTTCAATTATAGACTTTGGAGGATATTGAAAAAATCTTGTCAATCCCAAAAATATTAAGATTTTTCAAAACTGATCGTAGTTTGCAAATACACTATTTTTTGGACGGTGATATTTCGTCTCATTATTTGCATGCAAATAGAGTGTATAGGTAGAAAAAATATTATCCTACATAAATGGGTAATACAAAATATAAATAATACGAAAATATTAAATTAACTTTTGAAATAAAAACAACCAAAATAAGCGTCATAATTAGCACAATTGTAGGAATAAAACTTAATAGGTATTATTTGATCATTTTTTTTAAGTAGCAAATAAGTAATACGAAAATGCAGAATTCAATATTTTAGAAATATGATCTACTAATGATTGGTTGAAATTCTCATATTTTTTTATTGAAAATATATTATCAGATACATTTTTTAAAATAATTTAAAATGTAAACAATTAAAAAATATTTTAGTGTTTGTCATTATTTTAAGATATGATATTATATTTGAATTCAAAATATAATGAAATCTAATTAATCTCCAAGAAAATCGTTATTAAACCTAAGATTTACTAAATAAATAAATAAATAAATGTTATTTAATTTTATTTAAATATTAAAAATTCGAAAATCTGTTATGAATTATAGGCAGAAATATTAAAAAATCTTTTCAATTCCGAGTTTTCAAAATAGTTCTCAAACAAGTGTGATATTTTGCCTCATTATTTACATTATCAGTAGAAAAGGTATCATCCTACCCAAATCCGTATAAACGAGTAAAAAAAAGAAAAAAAAAAATTGAACTTTGCCAAAAATCTTATTAGTTTTCAGATTTGTTATTTTTCCTTTTATTATACCAAATTTTACGGTTATCTCTTAAAACTTTTCCGGCCCACTAAACAAGGCCCATAAGAGAGCTTCTTTGGTTCCTCCGTTACCGGTCCCCCGTCCTTTGTCCATATTTTGTTCCTTCCAAAGGAAAATTTAATTAATGAAAAGAAAGAACCCCGCAATCAAACACTACCTATTTAAGCTCTTGCAACTGCCACGAACTTGCTCGCTTTGCTTTCTCCGTCCCATTTTGCAATTTTCGTTTTCCGTACTCCAAATTCTCTCTTCCCTTTGTCGATGGCTTCCATCACAGCTTCATCACTCTCTCTGCGATCTGCAGCTCCTCAATGGCGCCAAATCGCTGTAACTAATTTTCAATTCTCTCCTTTTCTTTTTCTTCACTGCATGCATTTAGTGGATCTGTTGTACGATTACGTTGTTTTTTTATTCTTTCTGTATAGTCAATTGCCTCGGAACTGTTCTTAGTTTCAACCATTTTGATCTCCATTTTAGCGTCGTTTTCTCTTTCATTGTCGTTAATTACGAAGTTTGGAGCATTGGCTTGAATCGGTTTGTTGTGATTGTATTTGCATGGCTATGAAACGTATGGATGATGGAATTTGTATTACTTCTTTGATTTCAGAATGTTTCATATCTCTTAATTGTTTTGTTTCATGTACTAATTTGAATTTCTTCCCGAATTTTCACGGCTATTTGGGGCCGGAGGGGTAGAAGAGAATAGTTTTCGAATTACTTGCTTTCCCAGGAAGTAACAGGACCAAAAAAGGGCAACAGACCATAAATTACGAGCGATCTTGAATAATCCTTACGTATATAATGGTTTACCGTTTTAGTTATGATGATCAGTCAACTTGATGTCCTGAAAAATTATCTGCATGCTTTACTGAATGTGTGTGTACTGTTAATTATCATTTGTTTATTGTTCTTTTTGAGTTTCTGAACTATATGAGACTATAGGTCATATATGTTCTCTGTTTAATTATCATTTTGGTGAATTGTTGAATTTCTTGGTAAGCAGGGAACATCCAAGCTTTCAGGTTCAAGGAGGGTTTCGTTTTCTTTCCAAGGGAGAAACAATTTCTCATCTAGAAGATTACAGTCGCTTCGAATTTCATGTGCTGTAAGTTCTTTTTTTGCTGCATGTAATTCTTAGAGAAAATGCCAATTACTAAGTACTGTTGCATTTTGACGTTTAATTGTGTCAACTATGAAACAGGCCAAGCCAGAGACAGTTGAAAAGGTTAGCAAAATAGTGAAGAAGCAATTGGCATTGCCAGATGATTCCACTGTTAATGGCGAGTCCAAATTTTCAACGCTTGGAGCTGATTCTCTTGACACGGTAAAGTACTGTACTGCGCACGTTTCATCAAATTTATCCTTTGCATGTCTTTTTACCATTTTTTTTTAATTTTAAGATTTTTTATACAAGAACATTCCTATAAAACACACACCAAAGCCCAACCTTTGTTTCTTCTTCTTTTTTTTTTTCAGAATATTTTAATATATTTTTTTACATGAGTCGTGAGGAGTGATTGCACAAAGATGATGGAAGATGTCCAACCCATGATTTAAAAAAAAAAAACCTCCCTTTGCATGCCATTAACTACTGGAAAAAACTTGGGAGCAACCCTGCTACATCCGAATCAAATTTAAAGTTGCCCATGTGGTGGTTTGATTTTTGTCATTTACAATACTCCCTTTACTTGTAAAACTACCACGTTCATATTATTATAGATAGAGATTTCTTTTTCAACGTTTTATGTGTATTTATAAAGAAATATAATCTAAGATATCTTTAATTCTTAATAATCCTCAACCTTCCAAATTTTCAAATATATCCACTTATCTACCTATATTTCAAATAATATACATACATATATGTATGTGAGAACAGGTTGAGATTGTGATGGGACTTGAGGAAGAGTTTGGGATCAGTGTGGAAGAGGAGAGTGCACAAAGCATCACAACCGTTCAAGAGGCTGCAGATCTGATCGAGGATCTCATCCTAAAAAAAGGTGCTTAAAAATATTTCATCCCACTGCATGCCTTCACGAGGGGAGAGGGGTGAGCCAACACAAGTCTCCCCTTTTTACCATTTTGCTCTTCTGTTAGTTTCTTTTACTTGTCATCTTGATTTGAAAGAGGCTCTGTAGTCTTCGGTCTTTCTTTCACTCTCTCTCTCTCTCTTTAATCCGCTAATCATCAGTGTATTAGGTCTTAAAATAATGATATGAGACTTTGTTTCCTAGTTTTTTCTCCTTTCTAGATTCAATGGGTGAAGAATATATATATATATATATATATTATTCATAAGAAGGTCGAAGTTCAGAATCATCAGCTTTATTATGTTCGAGCTTTGAAAAAAATAAAAATAAAAAGTTGTTGATTCTTGTTCGTAGGATTAAGGATTGAAATAGAACCTAATCGCGTTTGAATACATATTAATAGGGGTGGATTCAGAAATGGGTTTTATACTTCTAAAAGTAATATGAATATAATATAATTTTTACCACTAGATTTATACCTCTTGTATGGGTATGAAATCAATATAAGCATTTATAATTTAGGCTTTTAAACAAGTTATCAAGACTTGAGAGTTTATAACATTATGTTTACATTTGCAACATTTTTGCTTTTTTGCTTTGAGATGCGGATTAGTTAATCAATATCAAAGTCGGACATGGAAATAACTCGACTCCAATTGATCAGAGTATAAATGTTTTCATATATTTGACAATGAGCACTTTAACTTCTTAACAATTTGTTGAAATAGTTATCGACTTCAATTGAATAAAAAGTTAAAAAGTTGACAACATCCAAACTATTATGATTTGAAGATTGCATTTTTTCCCCCAAATCTTGTAATCTTTTGGAACGAAAGAAAAATCTCAATGAATAGCCAAAAGCTTTGGTAGTGTGAAAAATGAAAACTTTTAGATTGGTAATAATAATACTTGTATAGTTGTATTAGTTATATCTTATTAGGTATAAATAATTTATTGATTCTAGTTAGTTATTAGAGGACACACAAGGTACGTAGTTAACATAAAATTTATTCTAATCTAAGTTTAAAATTAATGAAACGGATAATGGTTAAAACTACATTATATATATACTATAAAAGGTTTTCTGAGATGACAAAAACAAATGTGACTTTTTCTGCGCCAACTGCTCTTATTGAAAAAATAATGTAAAATTAAAAGGAGAAAAAAGGGATTAAAATTAAATATTAATCATTAATTTATCAATTAAAGAGAATATATTTCTCATTAAAAAAAAGGAGAGGTAAAATATTTGAATAGTTGCAAATATACCCATTAGATTCAAAATAATTAAATATACAACAAAATTAAAAAATATATAAATATAGCCAAACTTGTCAAAATTTATCACTGATAGACTATTGTGCAAATACTAGTTTACCATTGCAATTTTTTAAAAATGTTGTTAAAGATTGTTATATACTTAATTATTATTTATAAAATTGCTATCCATTATAAATAATAAAATCAAATTCAAATATAATGTTTTTTTTGTTTCTTTTTCTTTTTCTTTTTTTATTGTTTATTATTCTTTGAAGAAAAAAAACCCTGAAGTTTTTAAGTAAATGACAAAGCGAAAGATCTCGGTGGGGAAGAAACTGAAAAATAAAACAAATGTAGGGACCGAAATGAAAATCGAGAAACGTTAACGAACTAACCGTTCAGAACCAAAAACCGCGGCACGTCCAAAAGAACAAACACATTCGCATTGAACTTTCATTCATTCCTCCTCTTCTTAACCTCCTCCATGTTCGCGTTGGACTCTTTCCATTTCCGTACTTGCTTCGATCTCTTTCACGAAATCCATTTTCACGATCATAGACGTTTAATTCGGAGGAATTTTTTGTTTTCTCCCATGAGTAATCCTTCGCAAGTCGATTGAATCGGAGGATTTGATTCTCCAATCCTCAGCTCGAAGATTAAGAAGGTTTGCAAGCTCGCGCGATCGTTGTTCGAATGCTTTGAAATTTGTGATGTCCTCCTACTTCCATTTCTATTTTTTCATTTTGATTTTCATCCGTATTTAATTGTTTTCGAATTTGGTTTAAATATATCAGTGACGTATGTCTATGTTTCATTACGTTTCTTCAAATATTGTCCCTAATCTCGTTGGATACTTAGATTGTGTGGATAACAGGAGCCATGGATCGGATGAGACCGGTATATACTCGGCAGAAAAGTAACGCTGGCACCCCACTGGCTCCAGCGTCGCCATTGGTGTCCTCGTTTCCCCACCACAACCGATCAGGTTCAACTGGCTTGGCAAATTCCAGGAGGGGACAGAACAATGCAGCGAAAGCTGCAGCACAAAGGCTTGCTAAAGTGATGGCAAGTTCAGCTGATGATGAGGATGAAGAAGATGATCTTTCTTTTGATTACAGTTTAGCGAGTGGCACAGGGAGCATTGGTCTAGCAAGTGGAAGATCAGTCAGAGCCCGCTCTCCTATGGTAATATCGGTGTTAATTACTAATATTTGTTCAGCTTTGCATGACATTTGGTTTGTGAATATAAATATGTCCCATTGTACTTATGTCTGTGAAAAGTTCAGGCATGAAGGTTAGAGGCCTTGACTGAGAAAATATTAGTTATTAGCTTGGAATTTTTCTCCTTTCCAAGTAGAATCTATTTTGCACTGCTTTATAGTGGGTAAATCACATGTATGTAAAGCCTTGATAGTAGTAAACACTTCACAGCATCGCCCTAAGAAGGGACAAGTTCCATCCTATTTTTAATGCCAATTTATTTGACGCATTTTTGTTTGTCAAAATTTGAGCATGTAAACAACTGAGTTCTAAATGTTAGCTAATAAAACCAATGAACTCGTTGAATTGATTAAGAGGGATTGTTTCTCATCTGAAAATGATCTAATTCTTATTTTGTAGTATTTTTAGTATTCATGAACTCCATTACTCGGTAATATTATAGTTCTAAAAGTCAACTCATAATCTGGAGATCTTCTTGAGCTCCTAGATTGTGCAATTTGCCCGTGTTTTTCTTTTATGATAGTTGCCCATTTGTACTATTCTATATGGTCATATCAGCCATCTGTGTTAGACTATTAATAAATATTATTTCATGTTTTACTTGCAAGACTAATACATGCTTAAATTTTAAATATAGCAATCAGTTAGAACTATTCAAGAACAACCTACTTCAGGACATGGGGGATCAAGCGGTCGAGCATCTCAAACTGTGAACCCTACAGAGCAATCATTGTCAGGTCGTTCAACGCTAGGATATCGGCCAGCTCATTCTGATAATAATGTTGAACAGCCGCCCATTACTCGCACTTCGACCTCTGGTCGCTCATCCCATCTGGGCAACTCCATAGAACAGACTCCATCTACTCGTTCAACATCAATTAGTCGTCCAAATTTGGGAGTCAGGACAGTTCCATTGGTACCTTCTTCTGTATCCATATCACTTAAACCAACATTGCCAGTAACTCCCAAAGAGGGTCAATCTGATACGAGAACATCACTTAGACCAGCCTTGCCGGTAACTCCAAAAGAGGGTCAAGTTGATACTAGAACATCACATAGACCAGCCTTGCCTGTAACTCCAAAAGAGGGTCAATTTGATATCAAAACGTCACTTAGACCAGCCATGCCCGTGACACCAAAAGAGGCTCAGTTTGATTCTAAGATATCAATTAGACCAAGCTTTCCAGTAACTCCAACAGAGGGTCAGTTAGACACCAAAAGAGATAAGAGGTATTGGAATTTATTTCTTATGTCATTATCACCAATATGCCTTGCTACTGTCTTAGAATCAAACAGCGAAGTACCATTCCTATGGATAGCTATCCACCCTCAACTTATTGTTAGATCACCGATTAAAACATGTTATCATCTTGTGAGGATTTGATAATGCAAACATTTTATGTTGATAGTGTTTGTATTAAGAAAGCTTTACGATGATTGTTTACTCCAGTCATTGTGGGTTATTTTGTAACCATAAAATGTTGTCTTTTTTACGAGTGTTTAGGATTTCATCGCTTAGTAAATGTTTTTTTTTTAAAAAAAATTAAGAAGTCTTATTTGGGAGTAAAAGCAATGCAATGCATCAGAGGTATTTGATTTTCACTACTTAGTAGCGTGTTAAATTTTCGTAGACTTAATTTTGGTCTCTGCAGGTAATGTGAAGTAAAATTTGTTATATATTGTGTTGAAGTGTTGAGACAATTAAAATGGCCATATCTTATCAACTTAAGCTTTTGGGTTGGTTTAACATAGTACTAGGTTTTGTGTTCAAACCCTATAATGTCATTTCCTCTCCAGTTAATATTGATTTCTACTTGTTAGGTCTTTTACAAACTTTTAAATCCACAAGTGAAGGAGAGTGTAATATTGACATAATTATATTAGTAAAAAACTATCACCTAAAGTTTTTGGGTCAATTGTGATTTAATCTCTTGCCACTAATATTTGTTGCTCGAATGCCTATTTATGATTGTGTTTGTCCCTTGAACAGACTATCTTTGGATATGGGAAGCATAAACTTCAGAGACACTAGCAACCAGCCTTCCAGTTCTGATCTACAGGATGAGGTATGCCTTTACAGTATTAGAAACCTGAGATTGATCTCATTAAATTCATAAAAGATCAACAAATAAATGGACCATCAATGACGCTGATGCCATCTTATTCGTCCTTTTATTTTATTTCTTTTGATTTTGCTACGCTCAGTTAGAAATAATGTCATTACCTGACCAAGGTCATATGTTTCCCCTGCTGACCCAGTTAGCTGGCTGGTAGAATCCAAATAATAGACTTGTTTTCACGTGAAATGCATTTGCCATTAAAGGTCTACTGGTCTAGCCTTTTTTCTAGAATGGAAGTAAAACTTTATGTCTTCTTCTGGTGAACTTTTATTTCATTGTTAATTCAAGATCAAGTTAAAGTGCCTAGGTCCAACTTCTTTGACTGAACTTATATTTCGATGCATGTATAAAGATTTGGCACTTTCAAGATTTGCTAATGGTGGTTATGATATTGGTGCAGCTTGATATGGTACAGGAGGAAAATGAGACTTTACTTGAAAAGGTGATGCCGACAACTTTTCTGGCTTTTCTTGTAGGAGAGCTATTGACCGGTTCTTATAGATCTATTTGTGTCCTCAATTCAACAAGAACAATTTAACCTGTTGGAACATTCTCCTTTTGGAAAAAAGGCTCTATAGATTAAGAGTTCATTCGTTTATCATATGGAAACTATTTCAATGCCCATACCCCTTCTATGTTACATAGTTCACAATCTGACTAATCAAATTCGAGCCCAATAGTAACTCCAGATAACTAAATAACATCGATGTAAAAGTGATAGGCTTTTCATTTATATCATTTGGCATACATCTAATATGTGCCTCCCCAGCTTCGACTTGCAGAAGAAAGATGTGAGGAAGCAGAGGCTAGAGCCCGGCAGCTTGAGAGTCAGGTAAAAGCAATTAATTGGATTATAATCTTCCACTATTTAGAAGTATTATCTCAGACTTTTTTCGAAATATGGTAAAGTTACCCTTTTAGTCTCTCATTTGTCAGGAACGCTCTTTAACATATCTTCCTATTACTCCAGTCTAATTCTCTTGATCATTTGTGATGCCATTAGGCAACCTATAGAATAATTCATGCCACCCTCTGTTAATAGTTGCCTCTTTCCATTATCTTCTGTTGGTTGTCTTGGTTAGCATGCATAGTATTGAAAGGAGAGTCAAAGAGCACACACCAATTTACGTGGAAACCTAAGTACCGGGAGAAAAACCACGATTGTTTGTTGTTATTATTTTCTAATGAATAAAACAATAGGTACAAGGGAGAATAAATAGAGTATACAAAGGAATAAAAAAGGAAAAGATTTAGGAAAATAAGGAAAACATTCCCATAATTATTCTAGGATTCTAACAAGGAAAATATCTAGAAAAAAGGAAAGAATTCCAACACTCCCCCTCAAGTTGGGACGTAAATATCAATGACGCCCAACTTGCTAACACAAAAGTCGAAGTTTGGTCTGAAAAGCCCTTGGTAAGAACATCAGCAACCTGTTGACTCGAAGGGATGTACGGAATGCATATGCTCCCACTGTCAAGTCTTTCTTTGATGAAATGCCGATCAATCTCAACATGTTTAGTTCTATCATGTTGAACAGGGTTATTAGCAATACTAATAGCGGCTTTATTATCACAAAAAAGCTTCAATGGTGTCTCACATTCCTGATGAAGATCTGACAAAACTTTCTGAAGCCAAATTTTCTCACATATTCCCAAACTCATAGCTCTGTATTCGGCCTCAGCGCTGCTTCTGGCCACAACACTTTGCTTCTTCCTCTTCCAAGTTACAAGATTTCCCCAAACAAAGGTACAATAACCAGAAGTAGACTTTCGGTCAACAACAGATCCTGTCCAATCCGAGTCAGTATATGCCTCAATGGTCTTTTTGTCTGTTTTTCTAAACATCAGCCCTTTACCAGGTGTTGTTTTCAAGTATCTCAGAATTTTGTTGACAGCTTCCATGTGTTTCTCATAAGGAGCTTGCATAAACTGGCTGACAACACTCACAGCAAAGGAAATATCAGAACGGGTATGGGATAAGTAAATCAATTTACCCACAAGGCGCTGATATTGTTCTTTATCACCTGGAACTTGATCATCAAAGTTTCCAAGTTTACAATTGAATTCAATAGGAGTATCAACAGGACGACATCCCAACATACTTGTCTCGGTTAGCAAATCAAGGGTGTATTTTCTCTGAGACACGGAGATACCTTCTTTAGATCTGGCCACCTCCATTCCAAGGAAATATTTCAGATTTCCCAAATCCTTGATTTCAAATTCATCACCCATTCTTTGCTTTAGTTGACTGATTTCTGCTTGATCATCTCCAGTTACAACAATGTCATCCACATAAACTATTAGAACAACAATCTTCCCTGTCTTGGAAACCTTTGTAAATAGAGTATGATCAGAGTACCCCTGACTGTATCGTTGGGACTTGACAAAGGTAGTGAATCTGTCAAACCATGCTCTGGGAGACTGTTTCAGACCATATAGGGATTTCTGGAGTTTACACACTTGCTGACCAAACTGGGCTTCAAATCCAGGCGGGGGGCTCATGTAGACCTCCTCCACAAGGTCTCCATTCAAAAAGGCATTCTTAACATCCAGCTGGTAGAGAGGCCAATCTTTGTTCACAGCAACAGATAGCAAAACTCTAATAGTATTCAACTTAGCAACTGGAGAAAAAGTTTCTGAATAGTCAATACCATAGGTTTGAGTAAATCCCTTTGCAACTAACCTTACCTTGTGTCTGTCAAGGGTACCATCTGCTTTGTATTTCAGAGAGAACACCCATTTGCATCCCACAGTTTTGTGTCCCTTGGGTAGAGTACAAATGTCCTAAGTACTATTCTTTTCAAGAGCTTTCATCTCTTCCATGACAACATTCTTCCATTCAGAACACTCTAAAGCAGTGTATATATTTTTTGGTATTATGGTAGAGTCAAGGCTTGCTGTAAAAGCTCTGAACTAAGGAGAGAGATTATCGTAGGAAACATAGTTGCAAATGGGATGTTTAGTACAAGACCTGGTACCTTTTCTCAGAGCAATGGGAATGTCAAGAGAGGAATCATACTCATCAGGTTTTCCTGTATGACCATGTTCCGCTTCATTATTACTGGTTTCTATTCTGACCTCAGTCTCATCACCACTGTTTTTTTCTTCCACATTTTCAAGAACAGCAACATTCCTGTCATTCTCACTTATCGTATTATTAGTACAAGGTTCAGTAGGGTTTTTCATACCTTGATCTCGAGGAGGTTCAGAGTCTTGGACTGGAGCTGGCAACTGACTAGCAGGGGAACCGACTTCCTTTTTGTGATTCCTTCTGTAAAACGTTTTCCAGGGAACTTGGTTTGTGGGTAGGACTATGAGATGAGGGTCGATGTCAGACACGACACTAGGAGTAGGTTCGATAAATTCAAAGGTGTTGTTAGACTCTTCACTCACACTCTCCTTCTGAAGATGGCTAACGGGAAAGTAGGGTCAGTCCTCACAGAAAGTAGCATCCATAGTGACAAAGTATTTCCTGGACGGCGGGTGAAAACATTTATATCCACCCTGGTGAAGGGGATACCCAACAAACACACATGCATGTGCTCGAGGGGTAAATTTGGTCTGATCCCAAAACTTCATTCTCGATTCTACGAGAATTTTTATGAAAGCCTTTCATAAGCGGGACACCCAAACACACGAAGAGGAACCTCAGAAACAAGACGAGTAGATGGGTAGGACTCCTTAAGACAATCTAAGGGAGTTTGAAGATGGAGAATACGAGAAGGCATTCTATTGATTAAATGAGCTGCTGTAAGAATAGCATCTCCCCACAAGTATGAAGGAAGGGAAGTGGAAAGCATAAGGGAACGGGCTACTTCCAGAAGGGACGGTTTTTTCGCTCGGCTACTCCATTTTGTTGAGGAGTGTAGGCGCACGAGTTTTGATGAACAATCCCCTTGGAAGCAAGAAATACACTAAGGTTATGGTTTTGGAATTCCCGACCATTATCACTCCGAAGAATAGCAATTTTTTGATGGTATTGAGTTTTAATGGTGTGATAGAAATTTTGAAAAGTAGAGGAAACCTCAGATTTATCAGTGATAAGGTAGACCCAGGTAAGACGGGTATGATCATCAATGAAGGTTACGAACCACCGTTTTCCAGATGAGGTTGTTATCTTGGATGGTCCCCAGACATCACTATGAACAAGAGTGAAGGGTTGGGTTGGTTTGTATGGTTGTGAAGGAAAAGAAACTCGATGTTGTTTGGCCTGAATACATACATCACAAGATAAGGTAGACACATCAATTTTAGAGAAAAGATGTGAAAATAAATGTTTCATATATTGGAAATTAGGGTGGCCTAAACGAAAATGCCACAACATACAGTCTTGTTCAAAAGTAGTGAAATAGGAAGATAAGAGACTAGTCCTAGAAATGCTACTAGAAGAGGAATCGTCATCCAGGAGGTAGAGTCCCCTACTATGTCGGGCAGTGCCAATCATCCTCCCCGAGCTTAAGTCCTGAAAAGAGACAGAATCAGGTAAGAATATTGCTTTGCAGTTTAACTCATGAATGATCTTGCTTATCGAAAACAAATTATAAGACAGTTTGGGCACATGCAAAACATTATGTAATGAGAGCCCTGCACAGGGGGAAAACTTACCCTTTCCAGCAAGGGGGGCCAAGGAGTCATCTGCAATTCTAATTGTCTCGTTCCCAGCACAAGGAATGTACGACACAAAATGTTCAGAGGACCCAATCAAATGATCTGTGGCTCCAGAATCCAGAATCCAGGGGTTCTTCCCATCAACACTAACAAGACCGAAGGAGTGAGGTATACCTGATTGGACAATGGCACCTAAAGTAGAAGGACTGGGATCGGTTTGGTTCCTATGTGGTTCAGACTGTTGAGGAGGTTCAGCAGACTCACTCACATACGCCCACCCTGTGTTCTGTTTGTCGTTGGAAGGGCGTTTCTTACCTCCTGGGGGACGACCATGTAGCTCCCAACATTGTTCTTTGGTATGCCATTGTTTTTTGCAATGGTCGCAGACAGGAATTGGTTTTCCATTGCTTGTCACTGTCACTGTTAAAAGACCTTGCACTAAAAGCAGCGGAGTCAATAGTAGGAGTTGCAGAAATATTCATAGCACTTGTGCGATCTTCCTCAAGGCGGATTTCAGAACAAACTTCCATCAGGGAGGCAATCGGTCTTTGGCCTAGTATACACCCTCGAACTACATCAAACTTAGTATTAAGACCAGCAAGAAAGTCATAAATTCTGTCATTCTCTTCAATTCTCGAGTATTGCACACCATCAATGGGATCACGCCAGACTAGTTCTCTGCATAGGTCCATTTCTTGCCATATAAGAGAGCTTATTAAAAAAGTTTGTGACATCCATGGTTCCTTGTTTGCATTCATGAACTTGCTTTCTCAGCGTGTATAGGCGAGAGGCATTCTGACGTTTGGAGTAAAGTGTTTGGGCCGTGTCCCAAATATCTTTGGCTGTTGCAGCAAACAATAACGACTTGCCAATTTGAGGTTCCATACTGTTGATCAATATGGACCGAAGAATAGAGTCCTCTGCCTTCCAATATCGTTCATGTGGATCGCCCGGTAGGGGGCGAGGTATTTCCCCTGTCAGAAAGCTAAACTTATGTCGTCCTTCGAGGACCATCTTTACTGACTGAGACCATGAGAAATAGTTATTGCCATTCAACTTTTCTCCTGAAAGATGATACACTGAAGACTGAGCCACTGTATTAGTCACATAAGGAGAGGATAAATTAGGGAACGAGTTTACCGAATTCTCAGAATACATCGGTAGAGAAATATTGGATGTCGTCCCTAAGGTAGCCTCAAGTGCTGCTATCTGTTGTCGAAGCCCTTCCAGTTGCTGTTGAACTATTCCTGAGGAAGCTTGCACGTTACGGTTGGAATGTGCCGAAGATTCACCAACCTCAAATGTTGAGTGAATTTGAGAATTCTTAACATCGGGATGGTAGCTAGGATCAAAGGGTGGCTGGACATACAGATTTGACGGCAGAAGCGGTGGTGGCCGATCGGAATTAGGTAGCAGAACATAAATCGGGGCGTGGGGAACAATATAGGCCGCGATGAAGAAAAGGGTTGGACAGATGGGATGGCCGGCGCCGTCTGAGGATGAAAAACCGGCGCGTAGAGGTCCGACGGAGGCGGTGGTGTCACAATCGTAGCGTTTCAACCTTGAGACGGACGATTGTGCTGCACTTGTTCTAACTCGATGAACAAGTAAGCCAATCAAAATCCAAAGTTGTGGGTAACGTCGACGTATGTCGTAATCTTCTTTAGTGTTCTTGGGAAATTTGTTTATAAAACGCGGGAAAGAAAGAAATACATTGAAATAGACGTTGCAATAAGCATTGAAGACTGTCAATTGCAAGGAAAAAGGGTTGCTTGCAAAGAGTACAACTAATGCTTGGGCGGGGATTCAACTGGTATGCCTCCCCTATAGTACATTTTGGACATTGTCAGCTCTGGCAGGCTTGCATATGAAAATGCCGAAACGTCACACCCAAGCTTTATGACTTAAAATGAAATGCAACTACCTAAACAAGATATGGAACTTAAAGATAAGATAAACTTAGGGTATTCGGAGCATATAACCCTAAGTAAACACAACTTGGAAAAATATGTCCGTGACACGTGGCGGCGCGTGGGGTTGCTTCGGTGGCGCGGACGACTGCGGAAATGACGGAAAATTATTTTCGGACGTTTTCTGTAGCCGGCCTAACCATTCGTCCATGGCAGCCCTCACCCGAGCATCGACGGCAGTGGCTACGGCAGCACTAAAATTGATGGCTGTCTCTTCTGTTTGATTTTCATCAGTGGTTTGGTTTTCTAGGGTTTCTAGGGTGTTTTCACCAATTTACGTGGAAACCCGAGTACCGGGAGAAAAGTCACGATTGTTTGTTGTTATTATTTTCTAATGAATAAAACAATAGGTACAAGGGAGAATAAATAGAGTATACAAAGGAATAAAAAAGGAAAAGATTTTGGAAAATAAGGAAAACATTCCCATAATTATTCTAGGATTCTAACAAGGAAAATATCTAGAAAAAAAGAAAGAATTCCAACACATAGTATTGGTAGTCATTGGAATTATACTTTCATTTCATATGAGGTTTGTTTTCTACTATTAACTAGGATCTTTTGGAACAAACAAGTGTTAAATGTTTTTAACGAGTTTCTATCAGGCAAGGCCCAGAAAGAAATTTTTTTGGATTAGGTATCTTTTTGATAAAGCTAACCAGATTGCTTCTTTAGTGTGCTATAGTCAATTTTGTATTGCACTTCATAGTTGCAGAATAGCTGCTTGTGTACCAGTACAGAAAAATAAATCTATACGTTTCAGTGATGGGAACATCTTGATATTGTCAATACAAATCCCATCCAATGAACACATTTTGAAGTATACAAACATGATGTTTAGGTTGCTATGCTTGGAGAAGGTGTGACGCTAGAAGCCCGTCTTTTGAGCAGGCTAGCTCCTAACTTCTATTTTCTCTTGCAACTTGCATGCCACTTCACTTCTCTTATGATCTCACAATTCATTATTGTTTTGCTTCTAGGAAGGAGGCAGCTTTGCAGCAGAGAGAGGTTTGTTTTACTACAACTGGAAATGTTGTTAAATTATTTTTTATTGCATAATTTCAATATATGGGTAAATATTCGGCTGCTACCATAAAAACGGAGACAGACTATTAGGTGGCTTTCCCTACATTTTTTTAAGTGGATAGAGTGAATCCCCGAGACCACTGCTGAAGTTTCCTAAATCCATCTAAGTGCATCTATCATGCCATTGTGATCTCCATACCCATTCTACACATTCAAACTAGGATGTCCTAAAAGTATGTAACTTAGACCCAGGGAACCATGATAGATCAAAGATCAATGATAATTGACAATCTGGATGCTTTTTTGCTGCCAGTGTTGCCTGTTCCTATTGAAAGCAATAAAAGAACGAAACATCGACTTACGTGGAAATCCGAGTACTGGGAGAACAACCACAATATTTTTGTTCTTGTTATTTTATGATCAATTACAATAGGTATAATGAGGGTAATAAATAGAATACACAATGAGATAAAAAAGGAAAAAAGATTTAGGGTAAATCTCCCATAATCAATCTCCCTATGGACCAAACCCACTAATTCTAACCATTCCTAAAACTATTTGATAGTTTGAAATTAGATTATCATGTAATCCTTAAATAATGGAGTTAACAACTGAAATTTATTAGACTCAATATTGAAAGTTTCAAGATGAATTAGAAACTTTTTTGAAGTACTAGAACCAAAAAACACAATCTTGAGAGTTTTGCAGCTTATTAAAGTATATAAATAGACACAACTTCAAAAGTTTTGTGATCAAACTTGTTACTTACAGATTCTGCCACTAAAAAATAATATATCCTTCTCTTTTTGTGGGTTGTCTACTTATATTAAACAAAGGAATATGTCATTCAACACTAAGAAAGGTGTATCCATCCGCTCCTTGCAGGCTGCTTTGAGAGTTGCATCACAATCTCATGGGAGCAGAGGTACTCATCATATTGCTGCACTTAAAACTGAAGCAGAGGTATGCAGAAGTTGAAAAACGTACACAACTAGTACCACTAATATGAATCTTCTATTGAATTTGACCAGCGAGTACTTTGACTCAGACCGCAAGGGATGAGGCAACATCTGCTTTGGAGCACTTGGACGAAGCTGAGGCAGAGTTGCAGTCGCTTAGGATTATGACCCATAGAATGATACTGACCAAAGAAGAAATGGTCTGTAGTTAAAGTTTCGGTGTAGTTACTTCCTTTTTGGTCCATCTTAGAAATACTTGTCTGACATGCTTCTTTCACGCTAGGAAGAGGTTGTTTTGAAGAGGTGTTGGCTTGCTCGATACTGGAGCTTATGCGTCCGTTACGGTGACCTTTTTTTCTATGGAACTTGCATTGTGCTATTCTTATGTTGTTTCAAAATTTCCAAAAATTTCAATATCTATACACAGTTCCCATATTTTCTATTGCAACAAATAATCTGGTCCCAAGAGTGAGATTAGCAGCATGGATTCCTCTTTGCTTTGAAATAAAGATGCAAGTTGAAAAGATAGCTATGGAGCCATTTCCTTATCTTGTTACTCATTTTTACGTTGAATGATTAACTATCAGGCAGGAAATGAAATTTAGAAGCCTTTTCCAAGATCTTGTTTAAAATATTCCTCAAATAGGTACATTGCTTAAAAATCTGCTATGACTTGATTTGCATGATGATATCAATAAATCCAGACATTAGGGGCATCGTGAGATGGATATTCATAGGACTTCCATTGTTCCCAGTTGGAAAAAGAAGCTTCTGTTCAATAGAATTGAATAGGCCCTTGGGTATGTTGGAGTTTTGGTTCTGTAATCAATGTGCTTGTATGTCAAAATTGTCTGTTCATTTTCCAGACACAGCGGTTCCCAATCCTAGATCTACTAGAACTATCAGCTATCTGTTCTTTTGGACTGTTTCTCAGTTTTCCGTTGAATAATGAATATCTTCTGTCATATGGCGTATAGAATGTTCAACCATCTCTGGACTAACCTAGGGATCAACCAGGTATTCATGCTGAGGTAGCTGGAGCAAGATATGAATACTGGTCATCGTTTACTTCAAGTCCTGTTGAAGTTGTTTTGGAAGCAGGAAAGAAAGCTAAAGAGGTGACAGGTAAAACCGTTGTACAGGGATGAAAATGTTCAAGATCTCCCTCTTCTTTTTCCTATGTTTGGTGGGGGAGTTGTTCTTTCTGTCCAGCTGCTGAGTGATTTGATAGCGTCTTTTAACCTTTATGTTGATCGTGTTCATTGACGCGGTTACACTTTTTTTTAATCTTTATTAGCAAGCAATGATTTGGAGGGAAGAGAAAATCAACGAGACTTGAACGAATTTTCCAGTGAGTCAAATGTCGAAAGCATGCTTTTAGTGGAGAGAGGTTTGCGGGAGCTGGCCACATTGAAGGTTCCAGCTTTACTTATACACTTGAAATTCTTGAAACTTTTATTTTTTTTTTCGTATTTTTATTCAATGTCATAATATTCTAGATTTGTACAACAAAAGAAAAGTTTTCAGGATAAAGAGTCTTCTCTATTCGACGGACTCTAGGAACTGGTCCTTTTGAAATAAAGAAATAAATTCTAGACATCTTATGCTAATGTAGTAAAAATGAGTTGAAAAAAAAGCACCACAAAATTTCCTGCGGAAGCTAAGCAAAAGAGAGAGGGCTGACAAAAATAAAACAAAGAACCTGCTCACTAATACCCATGAAAAAAACCAGCAAGAGAGGGAGGGAGGTTAATATAACTTCTACATCAATACTCTGTCCTACTTGTACCAGCAATGAAAATTTGAAAAAGGAAAGAGGAACAAAATTGGATGCTTTGGGCAGCGACAGATAGGCTCTGTTTTGAGTTCTAGCAGGACCTACTTTACTCCAATCTTTTTGCAATGAATAAAATACATGCCTTTTCTAAGGTTTGATTTTTCATCCAAGTGAATATTGCATGAAATTCAAATATCTTTAACTCTTTACAAATGGAAGCAATTAAACATATTAATATACAAATCTGTTTACTGAAAGTGTCAACCCGCCATTTGTATTACAGTTTTTAAACAGTTTAAAAAAGTGACGTGTCCCTTTTCTCACATTTTGTCTATCTTTATGTGCTTGAAGGGGACAAAATATAATACGTTTTGCTTATGCCTAAATTTTCATAAATTGAACATTGAATGGAAATTCATGTGTTACTTCACACACGAAAGCAATGGAACATATTAGTATACTCTTATTTGTATCCTGAAAATGTAAATCAACACATCTCTAACATTTGTATTCTTGTTTTTAAAAACGGTGTCACTTTGCTCATATCATTCCCGTAATTCTGTGCTTGTTCATGTAATGTAGCAAAAATTATGTTTTGAGGAAAGCATTAAAGGTTAGATGCAACTCTCTTTGTTAGCATATTTGTACCGGGAAAGTTTATCACAGCACAAGAGTATCTGTGCAGGGAAATAGAGTTTCCTATTGTCTATGTATGCTATTAAGGTTCTTTCACTACCAATCCATATTTGTAAAATGATCAGGTATATGATTATATCATGTCTGGTCTTGTTTTTCTATCTTCAAGAATGCATCTTTGCACTCTCATGGTTTATAAACTGGAATGATTTTAATATTCCCATAAAAAAATGTTTTTTTTGTCATCTTGAGTATTTGAAATTCTTATAGCAAATATAGTTTTTATTTTATTGTTATGGTTGATTATGAGAACTCCGTAACTTGACTCACTTCTATTTGTGGTAGCTGACTTGTCATTATTTATTTTTTAATTCCTGTGATCATAAGTTTCTAATGAAATTATTCTGAAGGTAGAGGACGCAGTGGCTCTTGCAATGGCTCGCGATCGACGTGCAAATTTGTTAAAACCAGGTAGGATTGGGAAATCAAATGAAAAAATCACTATTCAATGTATCAGTCGTCAATTTAAGCATGAGATAGATATTGAGAAGACAACAAAAGTGTACCCACTCCACTGGACTTAGAACTGCATGTTGAGTTACATGAAACTTGATATTTAACTTACTTCCAATCACATTTAGTTCTGGATATTTGTGCCCAAGTTCTAGATACATAATAACTTATTTAATGCATGCTTAATCTTTATTGATACTTGTTAGGAGCATTTATCTTCACTGATACTTTTACTTTGATATGTATATTAGGCTATATAATTGTTTGATTTTCCATTAATTCTTGATGTCATAGACTTAGGATAATATGTGCAGTCTAACACTGTTTGCACTTTCTTGTTATTGGGTAGATGAAGCAAAGCTCCCTATAGAAGGACAATTTGAAGCATTTGGTATGTTAACTAAAAACACTTTGCCCTTTTCTTTTCTACTTTTTTTCTGGTTTACATTGTTTTTATTTAAGAAATGAGAATGACTTGTAGTTTAACTTGAGTACAAAACAACTCATTTACTTGGTAGGAACTTATGATGTACATTTAGATTTGGAAAATGAAAAAAAAAATATATATATATATTAAGAGATAAGCAAATAAATTTGCTTTTTCTATATATCATCACACTAGGTTTTAGGCTAAAAAGTCACGGGTTTAATTAATGATAGCTACCTACCAAGAACTTAATATCCTACAAATTTCCTTGACACTCAAATGTTATAGAACTAGGCAGACTGTTTTTATCTTTTAACACAATCCGGATATCTTACCGATGCATGAATTTATTGTAGTTTTTAATGTTGCCTACTTTTACCACTGAAATTACGATAAAAATAACTCTTCATGTTTTTGTGAAACTTATACAAATTGTCTTTAATCAAATGCACTTACAGAATTAAGCCCGGAGGAGTCAGAGGATGTATCGTTTAAGCAGGTATATAATGATCTCTATTTTTCACGTGTGTGTAAAATTTCTCTTTAACATGTTGCATCTGTCAAATTTCTTATTTTTTACGACTGAGGGGCTAAAATGGTAGGATAGTAGGAGTGTGTGATCTAGAGAAATCTATTGGCTTGGGCTCAAGGATTTCATGCTTATAAATAGGAAGTGTGATCCTCATTTGTGAACCAAGCAAAACAAGCAAAGTAATTAAAGCGAGGAAGAAAGAAAGAAAGTGAGTTAGTGAGAAACTTTGAGTGAAAGTGACTTAGTGTTTTGAGTGTAAAAGAGTGCCCTCCCCAAAAGTTTCCATCCTTCGTAAATTGTCTTATTAAAAGTTTCTTTCTTCCCAATGAGCGTCTCTTTCTTTTCTGTCAATTTCTTCAACAAGTGGTATCAGAGTGTGGTGTCGGAGCTTCTTGAAGATCGAGTACAATCTTGGTGCGGTGTTGGAGCTCTTGAAGATCAAGTAGTTTGGGACTGTGAAGCTTATTGTCTGGGACATAGCTAATCATGAAGTGCATTCATCATTACATGTCGATGATGGGAGACCTTCAAGTTGTTGGAGGAATCAAGAAACGTAACACTCAGAACTACAAAACATGATCCACATGCATGAAGTCATATCTCCAAGGCCAAGGCTTGGGGGATGTTGTAGAAGGCACTGAAGTTAATCCACCTAAGGATTCTGCTTTAGATTCTGCTGCTTTGAAGAAATGGAATATCGGGGCAGGTAAGGTCATGTTTGCAATTAAAACTACAGTTGATGAAGAAATGTTGGAGCACATTAGTAATATGGAGACACCAAAGAAAGCATGGGACACGTTCGCCTCAATTTTCTCAAAGAAAATGATACAAGATTGAAATTTTTAGAGAACAAGCTCCTGTTAATTGCTCAAAGGGAAATGACTATCAACCAATATGCCGTGAAATCTCTAAAATAGATCCTACTTCAGCTATTTCAAAATCAAGAAGGAGAAGAATTATTATTCATGGTCTTAAATCAAAATAAAGAAGTTTTATTGCTTCTATTCAAGGTTGGGCAGTCCAAACTTCTTTAATTAGCCTAGAAAATATGCTTGCCACTCAAGAAGCATTGGCTAAACAATTGTCGGAGGTCACAATAAAGGGCACAATGAAGAAGCGCTCTTTAGTGGTCAAAGAAAAGGTTATTCAAAATTTCAAAATAAAGTAGGGTAAAAAAGAGATGAAGAAACTCTAAAATGCCCTCAAATAGGGGGAGCTAGTAAAAATGATCGTCAACATGGCCATAGAAAGAAGGATGAATGCTACAGTTGTGGAAAGATAGGTCACTTTACCAGAGAAGGTTACCAAAAGAAGAAGACAGCATAAAGCAACGGAGTCACCTCCCAGGTTAAGAGCATTAATGAAGAAGAATGGGATGCAGATGCATGGTGTGCAAGAACAGATCCCAACCTTCAATCGACATCAAATGTGATGGAGAATGAATGTTGGCTCTCTATGCAGAAGAGGTAAATTATGAAGATGGTTGGACTGTTGATTCAAGATGCTCTAACCATATGACAGGTGATAAGAGGATGCTGTAAAACATGGAAGAGTACAAAGGAAGACGAGTTATTGTAACTTCAAACAACTCTACAAATAGCCCACATTGGCAAAATTCTCATAATGCCTCGTTCCAATTCCAATCAAGTGGAACTAGAAAGCATGTGTTATGTGCCTGAAATGCTGAAGAATTTGGTGCAATATCTCAATTGACATTAGCAGCCAAATTTGTCGTGTTTGGACCTGATGGTGTCAAGGTCTACCAAGATTTGGAAGTCAGTGGCAATCTAATGAGGAAGGGCGAGAAGTGGATTTCATTTATATCATGTTAGCAAAAGACACCTACATAGATAAGCAAAGACACCCAATGATAGAGTGCATTGATTCCGTTGATGAACAATGTCATACATAAAAAAAATGTTACAGTTGATGAAGCATTATCATGGAAGGCACTTGGATCAGAAAAGACACCTAAGGATGAGAGGTCTTTTGAAGAAGGATCCAAAGATGAGATAAGTCGAGTGCAATAAGATCCAATAAAAGGTGGGGAAGGAAACAACGAAGATGAAAAGAACAACTAAGGACACAAAGTCCTTGGCAAAGTGGAGTACATAATAAAAAACCTCAGTTACAAAGATCAACCAGACAAAGAATACCAAATTCTAGGTATGTAAATGCAACATTAACAAAATTTAAAGAGACAACAAAATATCCAATGGAGAAAGGTCGGTCATGGAAGAAGAAGTGGGCGCATTAAGCTGACATAAACGTTGGGACAAAGTGCCAGAAGGCTAAGTGTATCCAAGCATGCAAAGTGCTAGAAGACTAGAATAGTTAGTGTTCAGGGGGAGTTTTAAAATATATATAGCAACACAAATTAGTCTAGAAGAGTCTTGAAGTATCCATAATATGTTATTAGTGTGTAAATTAGATTTCTCTAGAATGATGTTGAAAGATGTAAATAAATATCTAAAAAAAGTATAGAAATATCCTAGATTTTATTTAGGTTAAGGAATACTAGAGAGTTCCTTTAGATAAGGATGAGACTAAAAATATCTAAAATAGTTAGAATTCTAGAGAAATCTTTTGGTTTAGGCTCTAAGGATTTCATACCTATAAATAGGTGGTGTGATCCTCATTCGTGAACTAAGCAAAGTAAGTAAAGAGAGGAAGAAAGAAAGAGATTAGTGAGAAACTTTGAGTGAGTGTTTTTTAGAGTAAAAGAATACTCTCTTAAAAGTGTCTTTTTTCTTCCAAGTGAGTGTTTTTTTCTTGTGTCAATTTCTTCGACATGTGAGAGATACTGTGAACACAAAGTCATACTTAGACTTTCTTTCTTTTAAACCTTTTGATGGAAAATTGAGTCTGACATTGTGAAGAACTCCCTTTATGAATATTGACGGTCAATTGACAATTTAGCAACAGTTTTATCTTTATGGTAGAATATGATTGATTGTTATAGACATTATGACTTTTGTTTTAAGAAAAATGTGTAAGAGTTCACACAATTCAATCTAAAGTTGTCTACCATGGGTTTTTAAGAATTTAGTATACAAAGTCAGAATTACAATTTTACATTTTACATTATAAGTATTGGATATAAAATTAGATGGAAAAAGAGATGTCTTAAAGAGAGGTGAGAAACTGAGAGAATGAAAGACTAGTTGGAGAGATAGCTAGAGAGAGATGTTGGAAAGTGATCTAGATATCTTTTATGGAGAGACATCAAGGAGAGAAAAGTTAGGGAGATATAAGTTGAAGCTAGAGGAAAATGTTAAAAGAGGCATATGAAGGGGAAAAAAGTTTGAGAGAGATTTCAGTCAGAGAGATGTTAGAAAGTGAGAAATAAGTTGGGAAGATTATGATAATGGTTAACTAAAGAAGAAGCTGTGTAGTGTGAATCAATCTATAATAAAATGGTTCGCTAATAGAAAGGTACTTTTAAAAACTCTCTCTAGTGCTAGTTATTTAGAAAGATTGATATTATTAATCGAACCATTCTTTTTTTAAAAGGAAACATACAACTTTCATTGATAAAATGAGAAGAGAACCATTCTTAAAGAGACAATAGCCTTCCGAGAGAAAAGAAAAATTGCAAAAAAAAAAAAAAAAAAAGGAGAAGAAACACTATTGAGATACAAAGAGGAAAAGGACATCAAAAAGCAAAGACCTAACAAACCAACTCCATAAAGGAAACCAAAACTATAGAGCACATGAACGATAGCCAAAGCTAATGGAAGTGTCTAATGAGCAGATGAGGTTAGAACTCCAATAAGCCCAAATAAGTGCGAGGATCAAACCACAAATCAAACCAACTTCTAAATTGTCAATTCCAAGCTTACAACTACTAAGAGAGCACAACTTCATAAAGATAGCATAAGGCTTAGGCGCATAAACACGAGAAATCCACAAAAATAGTTGAATTCCTCGACATAACCACAAAACTATGCTTTATTAAGAACATACAAATAACTAAACAAAAAAATTGGAATAGGTTAGCAAATTACCCTAAAAGCTAAGAAAATCAATTGAATGTACTGTTTTTTGGGTTTGTTTTTTGAAAATCACTTAAGAGATTTTTTTTAACATTTATTTATTTATTTGCGATGTAGGCTTGGCTCACCTATTTCTGGAAGAGAGCAAAACTTGATGAACTTGAACCAGACATAGCAGATGAACGTCTAGAGTTCTGGATCAACCACACTAACAAATCTACTTCTCATGATGCCGTTGATGGTTCATTCTCTCTTCACTCACTGCATTCTTAATTTTCTAGTTAAAAATGTTCTCTGTATCAATCTTTACGTGGAAGAGATATTGCTTCTTATGAGTTATGAGTATGACCAATCTAAACGAAGCCTGTTTGATGTTATTGTGTCTTATCAGGATCAAGATTCTCTTCATGCTCTAATCATGTGCTATTTGTAATTTAAGTTGAATGGCATTTGGAATATTGGTAAACCAAATCAACGATTACAAACTTTATTTTTTTCATTAGAGTTTCGAAAATAATTTTCTCAAACACAACACTAAAACTTTTATCAACACCCCATAGTTTCGCACTTCAAATGAATTTCCTTTAAATTAACATCATTTTTTCCCTTTCCTTTTAATAATAATTGTTCACCATTCTTAGATGCTTAGTGAATGGTACTTGAAAAAAGAACAAATAAAATATTGCTAGAGTTAGAATAGATTATTTGACTACAATGATCACTCATCTGGGATTGTGTTTCTTTCTTTTTATCATATGAACAGTTGAGCGTGGGCTGATAGAGCTGAGGAAGCTAGGCATTGAAAACCAGCTGTGGGAAAGATCTCGAAGAGGGTTAGAGGTGAACCCTAACCGCAGACCTCATCAATCCGACTTCTGAAAATAGAGTGTAACTCCGTTTCCATCCACCTGGTAATTTAGTTTAAGGTTGGATTTATCATTGTGCTTTAGTCCTAACGAAATAACAATTTAATTTTCTTCTACATTTGAAAAAAAAAATTCAAAATTTAGCCCATGTATGTACACTTTTAAATTTGTAATAACTTAATTCTCTTGAATGAGTTTTTCAATCTATATGGACAAAAAATTTAGATATTTAATAATATTTCAAACACAATAGGAACTAAGAAAACACTATACATTGTAAAGTAAATGAACTAAACTGTTATTAAAAGTTTAGAAAGTAACTTGATGCAAATTTATATGTAGAAGACACAACTTGTTTACTTCAATCAGGGGTAAAAGTGTTTCTTAAGTTTAAACATGATCAAGAAGATTGATATTGTCTGGTTACATTTTTGACTTCATTTTGTGCTGTGAACACTAAATTCTTTTTTAAAAAATAAAAATTTATGTTCTTGTGCAGATGGGGAAGGCACTCAGAGTTCATATATTACATTCAAATCCTCCATTTTTCTCGACTGGTTTGTCATGAGAATGTTGGTGTTTTGTGGATCATCTCAAAACATAAAACTAATAACTTTTAATTCCTCATTTGTTTGATTTTTTTAACTTATAATTTACATGTGGTTTCCCTTGACTGACCTTAAAGACTATGTAATGTAATAATGACACTACCTAATTGAATACAAAGTTGCCTGCTTTTCCACTACAGTTTCAATTTTGAATTAATTTGAGAGTTCTGAATCACTATTGTTATTGTTGTTATTATTTTTCGAGTTCTGAAGTAAAGACTTCTTGTTGAACTGAAAGAATCTGGTATGGGTAATTGTTTAGTTTCTAATTAAAGACCTGACTTCATTCCAATATATAAGTTACCACTGAGGCCTATGAACCATGTTGTAAAAGAAAACATGTCAATTCATGATCTTATGTCTATGAAGAAATTATTTTAATAAAGCAGTCAGTGATATAGAAATGTAAGTACTGTAAATTATCTAAGAATGTGTTTGATAGTGATTTTGGCATACTTTTTTTCAGGCCAAAATCACATTTACATATTATATGGTGTTTGACTACCTAAAGAAAGTGATTTTAGAAAAACAAGAAATCGCTCCAAAATGATTTTGAAGCATCACCTCTCTAGTGATTATGAAAATATGATTAACGGAAAATCACACCTTATTTTAAATAGTTCTTTAAATATCCAATTTTTTTTTTTTTTAGTAATTTGATAGTTTGTTAAATCACTTTTATAACATAATTATTGAAAATCAATTTTAAGAGTTTGTTACCAAACAAAAAATTTATTCTTCGAAAATTAATTGTACTTAAATTTTGTTCTCTTTCTAAAATCATTACACAAACTATCACTCATAACCATACACCTTTAGATACATATATCATACAAACATGGCTCCGTGTCATATTTGAAAACTTTATGAATGGAATACGTTTATTAAAATATTCTTTTTAAAAAACACTTACACATGTCTAATAATACATTTGTTGCACTAACAAATGTATGCTACATATCGATCAAGTGTCAAATTTTCAAGTGTCGAACATGGACATGTTAACCAAAGTATTTGTGCTTTTTAGCAAATTATGAGGCTAATGTTTAGTACATTGTCAATTTCAATTCTTTGAATCATTCATATACTCTGGTTGAATATGGAAATATGGTTAATCTGCCTACTAGCGTTGATTGGAGAAAGGACGGTGCAATTACCCCGATAAAGAATCAAGGCCAATGTGGTACGAACTCGTAATACTCTCATTCATCCAACTAAACAGAAATACATTGACCATGTTCTCTTTATGTCTGATTATGTGTTTTTTTTCTTAACAAGTACCTTAAATCATGCCCTCTATCCATTGTAAGTCATTTTGTCGTATTTGGAAAAACTTACCAGTCTTGAATTTTCGACACAGGGAGCTCCTGGGCATTCTCTGCAGTAGCAACAGTCGAAGGCATCAACAAAATAAAAACAGGGAAATTGATGTCTCTTTCAGAACAAGAGCTTGTAGACTACAATGTGACCTCGGGGAACTAGGGATGCAGTGGTGGTTACATGTATAAAGCATTTAAGATCATCAAGAAAACTGACCTAACTATAGAAACAGAATATCCACACAAAGGAACTGAATATGCATGCAACAAACAAAAAGCAAAATACCAGTCTATGTCAATAAGTAGATATGAAAAAGTACCCGTTAACGACAAGAAAAGCTTAAAGGCAACAATTGCTAAACAGCCTGACTCTGTAGCAACTAGCAATTGATGCAGGGGAACAATTTTTAGTTCTATTATGGTGGAATCTTCTCAGGCAATTGTGGAAAGCAATTAAATCATGGAGTGACAAGAATTCATGGGGCACCAGCTGAGGTGAATAGGTTACATAAGAATGAAGCGTGATTCAACCGACAAGCAAGGTACTTGTGGTATAGCTATTATGGCTAGCTACCCATCAAATACTGAGCATACTTCCTGGTGTTAATTGAACTTGTCTGTCTACCTTTAGAGGTGAAAAAATTAAATCTACCATGCAGATTTTTATGTCCACTGGATTATATTATACAGTGATGCAATAAGAATTAGTAAAAGGTTATTATGTATGAGCAACACAAAAGTCAGAAAAAAAATGAAGGATTGAGGCACAATAATTTTTAAACATATTCAAGGAGTATTTATCGTAAAAACATCTTCTCTAAATCTTCTCCACATGCCATTTGGATTCCATATATATATATATATATATTTGAGAATAAGATACTAAAATTTTTTGTAGTATCTAAGACCCCAACTCTACAAATCTGCGTCTTACAGCAGAAGCAAGTTCCACTTCCCCAATGCCAGCCAGCCCCTCAACAACCTTTTGCCTGACCTTGATATATGGTATAAACCCTCTGTCTGTCATCCCCATGGTCACCTTTCCTGCTAAAATATACTCACGACACTCTAGACAACCTTCAACAAGAAGCTCATAGCTCTCAAATCCAACATCGTGATTGTTCCTCTCCAACAGCTCAATGATCTCAACTGTTCTCCTTACCTCTCGGTTTGCTCGTAACGCAGCCAGAACGTTAATAATTGTTCCCTGTCTTGGCATCAATTTAACTTTTACAACCATTTCTTTTAGCAATTCCACTGCCTTGTCCGTCCGTCTAACAGCTGTTGCTGCATGAATTAAGGTGCCATAACTTTCCAAGTCAGGAATACACCCTGCCCCTCCCATACCTTTCAAAACTTGAAAGGCCTCAGCTAATTCACCAATGGAACATAGAGAGGATATAAGATAGTTACATATGTTGCTGTCAGGCTTGTAACCAATTGACTGCATATCCATCAACATATTAGCAACAGACTTAGCGTGGCTACGTTGTTTTAGCCAGGCAGAAGAAAGTAGAAAATGGGTCTGAGGGGAAGGGACACAACCAGAGTGGAGAATCCTCTGGAGGACTGGAAGAGAGAGGGGAAAGGGTGAAGGACTTTGAAGAGTGTAGAAAAGCAGAGAGCCATGGACAAATTGGGATTTGGAGCGAGGTCTAATAGATATTAAAGATTGTAATATCTCATCCACAACTTGTGTTCTTAAATTAAGAGGAAAAGTGGAGAGAAACAAGAAAAGATTGGGGTTGTGGCAAGCTTCTTGCAATGAAGGAAACAGATCAGGAAGTTTCTTATACGACTTTGATTCAACAGCAGCTTTAATGCTGTCTTGAAGGGTTTGTGACGGTGATATTGAGTGGATAGAAGAATATTGCCCCAAAAAGTGATGAAAATTGAGTAAAAAAGCAGAAGTCTTTGTTCTTCCAATATTCATGCCAGTAAGAATAGGAGAGTCTTTATCTTGTAACAAATAACATTATGTATGATCCTAAAAAATGGTAGCATACAAAGAAGCAATAAAGAAGAGGAACAAAAATAAATTGGAGATTAGGGCCATAAGAGAAATAGGAAGAACAAATGTGGAAGGATCTTTTAAGCCAAAATACTAGAAGTGGGGGGGAAATTTTGAGATTTCCAACAAAGGCACAGAAAAACTCACCACTTTGATGTCAAGAAGAGTTGTGAAGACTTCGGGCTAGATGATGTTCACAGGCTGGCGGGCAGAACTACACAGGCCGGCGGACGGAAGTACACGGCTGCGGTAGTCGGCGACGAAACGGTGGGGAAGTGTGAGTTGAAGCTGACGAGGGAGATGGGAGAAATGGGAGAGAACGTCTCTTATTTAAGACTATTACGAAAAGAAAACAAGAATTTGTATTCCATATGCTCCTCTTTTATCTTTAAATACGGTGAACGAATCTATGTCATAGTTTTTGTATTCTTAGTTGATTTTGTTTTTATTTTTTATTTCCAAAAAAAATCAAATTATTCAAATTTTTTTGATGAATTTTGATATATTTCGTAAATAGTTTCAATGTTTTGTTATAAAAATGTCCTATTGTATTTTGGTTATTAAAGTTTGATGGAATAATAAAAAGAAAAGAAAGATAAAAAAGAAAATCAGACTCCTTCTACGTCCTCTATGTCTTCTTCAATGCAACAATTCAATTCCATAAACAAGTCCAAGAAATATATGGAATTATAAAACCTTTGTAGGAGGGATTCAAAAAGGGAAGTTTGATTCTCTTAATTTTCTAATTACCATTTTTTCATGAAAGAGAGGGCTCGTACTTTCAAGTATGTATTATTTTGGTCATTGTTTTCAAATGGTCCATTTTAGTCTCTAAACTTTTTTTATTAAAAAAAATTGTGAAACCTTCCTAAGAAAAAGAAAGAAACGAACTTTTTTTTTAGAAACTATCTAACGATATTAACAACCATAATTATGAACTAATCTAGTTGTTAAAGCATTTATAACTTTATTAAAACAGCAATTAAAAGAAAAAAAATGTGTACTTACAAAAATAAATGTAAATTAAACGTTTGAGAATATATTCTAAACTCATTTTTGAACTCTACAAAATAATAAATATTGTAATAATGGAAGGATTAGAATTAAAACTCTTTCCCCTAAACGAAGTTGAATTATGGGTTCGGTCGGTCGAATTAAAATCGTAAGTTCCACACGCGGTGTCTTGTGGATTCAAAATTATGATTATTTTCATCATCCCTTGGCTTTTTGTATATTCGGCCATCAGCCATGCCTTACAAATTTCGCTCCATTCCCATTGTTCTCTTCCTCTTCTCTTTCAAGCTGACCCTTTAGGTAAATCTTTCTCTCCCATTTCATCTCTAATTCCTCTGTTTCTCTTTTATTTTACTTGTTCTTTTTCCAGCCACATCCTCCATTTCTGTGGTGAAACTGTTCTTATCGATTTCTTGTTTGAATTCTGTTTTTCTCTTTGCGTGTTTTATTTATTTATTTTCGCACGTTGAAGTTTAAAGATACCAAAAGTTGCGCTTCACTACTTTCCAGTTTCGATGGTAGCTGCAAGGTGTAACTCTGACGCTCTTGGTTTTTTGAGTTTAATTTTTTTTTGCTTCTTGTTGTTTACTGTTTAGCAAAAAGTATGGGGAGTACTACCAGAAAGTCCCAAACTTAATAGATAGATGATCATGTTCTAAGGAGCGCGATACTTTTGTTTGGCTAGCATGTTCTTAGCTGATATGTGTCAGACACTCTGAGTTTTTTTTTTGTTAAACACTCATAGAACACTTTGTTGTATAGACCAAAAAAATATTTGTATGATAATAATAATAATAACTTTGAAGTGTAAAATATATCCAGCTGAGTTTTTTAAGTATACAAGTGCATTAACTCATTTCCTCTACATTTTAATTTATATATTTTGAAAATCGTATTGATTGGAACTCCTAGTTTTAACTAAGTGTGAACTTATTTAAGGATGTTGAAGGTTAGCATTGATCTTCTATCTCAAATTTGGTGACGAGGAATTATTTTTTGCGTCATTCATGTAGTTCCATTTTGCTTTTGAGCATTGAATTGTTTGTTAACTATTACTTTGATTAATATATTCGAAAGTGAAATTTCCTTAGTTTATTTTATTGATCAGTATCCAATTTTACCAGTTATTTCAGTTCTCCTAATAACCTTCATTGGATTTGAGTTCAGTTAACACAAAACAATGGTGAAAGCTGTAGCTGTTCTTGAGAGCAATCAGGGAGTCAGTGGAACCATCTTCTTTAGCCAAAATGGCAATGGTAGCTCAAATTAGTGTTCAAATTTAAATGCTTACTCATTTTATGTTATTTTTTATGTGGTTTTCAATTTTGCATCTTGTATTTTTCAGGTCCAACTACAATTACAGGAAATATTTCTGGTCTTAAGGCAGGGCTTCATGGCTTCCATGTTCATGCCCTTGGGGACACAACCAATGGTTGCTTATCAACTGGTACATTCTCATGAGTTGCACCATCTTAGTTTCTCAATGTTAGATACAGAGTGTCGTTTAGGACATTATAACTCCACTTGCAAGCAAATTGGTTGCGCAGGGCCACATTTCAACCCTGAAGGCAAAGACCATGGTGCTCCAGATGATGAGAATCGTCACGTTGGTGATCTTGGAAATGTGGTTGCCGGTGATGATGGTCTGTTTAATGCTATTCCATATTGCTTTTCATTTTCTCCTTGAAGTAAATTTTAGGAAACCTATGTTTTTAGTTCGTGAGTTTTGAAGAATATGTGTTTCTTATTTTTGAATTTTCAAAACGTACCTTTTTATTCCTAGAGTTTTTTTAGAATAGATGTATTTGGTTACAAGTTTTCAACATGTAATTTTATAATCCTCAAATTTTTAAGAATAGGTTTAAAAGAACTAAAAGGTTTTTAAAGTATATTTTTCATTATTATTTTATATTTCTTAAAATTTATTTTTCTAATTTAAAATAATGATAAGAAATTTCGTGGAGCCTTTTGAATTTTAAAAACTCGCAAACTAAGAAAAATGCATTTAAAAATTTTAGAAATTAAATGTACATGTCCTACAAAATTTGGAGACTAAAAAAAGTATATCTTGAAAACTATGAAACTAAACGGCAAACATTATTCAAAACTCAATGTAATTTTGTCTAAATTTCAATGAGCCTAAATTCAATCCCTCCAAAATGCAGGACCCTGGATTCCTTGAAGGAATCCAGCTTCCCTCTCCACCCTCCTAGCAATGACAATATTTCAATAAATATCACTTAATTTGACATGATTGTAAATGTTGTTACGTTTACCCTACAGGTACTGCTACTTTCTCAATTATTGACAAACAGGTTTGGACAATTTTATGTTTAGTTTGATATTTCACCATCTCTACTGGAAGTCTCAACTAGTGAGCATTACTTCTTTCTATGTTATGCAG
This sequence comes from Cucumis hystrix, assembly GCA_025688845.1. NCBI lineage: Eukaryota > Viridiplantae > Streptophyta > Magnoliopsida > Cucurbitales > Cucurbitaceae > Cucumis > Cucumis hystrix. The sequence continues at coordinate 16,135,750 of CM046887.1, forward strand.
ATTTCCCTTGTTGGACCAAATTCCGTTCTTGGAAGGTCTATTGTTGTCCATGCAGATCCTGATGATCTTGGCAGGGGTAATTTTATAAATCTTTATTGCTATATTTCTCATAGGAAGTCTACACATTTAACTCTATCGAAACTTTATCCTGCAAACATTTTAATGATTGACCTGAAGAAATTAACCTCAATTGAATTAATTGTAACTATGCTTCACTTTCGCCTTGGTATTAATTTAATCTTCTTTGAATTCAGTGATATCCTTTTGGGGTTCTTCCCATTTTCTCTCCATACGTGCAGAACATCCATATTCTTCAAATTTGTATAATCAAGTTTATTCAAATCTTAAACCAATAGATCATTTTATGTGCTGGAAGTATCAATCTTTGAAATATTTGTTTCCCTTCAATTTCTTGTAAACCTCCTGATGTGTTCAAAAATACCTCAAAGGAATTTTTTTTATCACAGAATGCAGAATGATTAAAAGAAACTGTAACCAGCAGCCATTTATACAGGCTGACATAAACAACCTAGGGAAAAAGGGGCTCTCGATAAAAACAAAACTAACTAACAGCTTACCAAATAAAGCTGTAAAAATACAACTAAGTAGGGTAAAATCTAAGAACAATGAATTATCTAACTTAAACAAGAAACATCCCCAAGAAAGAACAAGAAACTAAGAACAAACTAATAACAAAAGCCCTAATGACCCCTTTTGTCTCTGCTTGTCAAGTGGATGACATTCCATTAGATTCAGGATAACCAAATAAAGAAATCTGAAGCATAATCTGACCTTGTCTGCAGGTGGAACTGAACTTAGCCTGACCACTGGCAATGCGGGTGAGAGAATAGGTTGTGGTAAGTTACATAATCATACTAATTCTTCACATTCACATTGCTTCTAAGGATTATGCTATGCCATCCAAACAGTTAAAAAAAACAAAAAAGCATACTTGTTCAAACCCTACATTTCTTTTTTAGATAATAGGATTGAGATTTGATAGTACCAAGTTCATGTTAGTTAAATTATTGAACGTCCAATTATCTATCGTTAGGTGTATGTCTTTTAGTTAATTTACCAAGGTTTTAAATTTTACTCTCCCGACAAATGTACAGTTCTAAATAACAGTCATATATGTATAATGACAGATATGTGACAAATTGTACTAGTACTTTATACATATACACACTTCTCTGGTTTTATTGCTATAATTTACATCAATTCTTTAACTTGCACAAATATATTTAACACCTTGAATGTATTGATCGGGACTTTTTTTTTTTCTTGGGATTAATCTGTTCTCAAAGAGGTAGCTAAACTTTTTCCTTGACGTAAACATCTGTTATTATATATTTATTGCAGGCGTTATTGGGCAAGAGTGAAGAACACTTTGGTTTGGGTGGTCTGTGATGATTGATGAAGCATAATGTATAAAATGCTTCACTTTGGTTTGGAACATATATGTTGTATCTAAAATAACATGGCTTCAAGCCCTATAGCAGAAATAAATAAAATTAGAATGAAGTATTGCTAAATCTAATCTTATCTTTTCTTTACTTTATTCTTTTCTTCTCTCCTCTCTCTCTTTTATTTTAGAAAACAATGTTTTCACATAATATAGACCTGCACAATAGAAGAATCAATATGTAATGCCTATTGAAATAGCAGAATTATTAGGAGAATATTAGTGAGGTGTTCGGTCGGGGCATATTAGAATATTCATTATGTTTGTTAGGTCTTTTGGTTATAAATAGAAGGTGAGGGGTTAAAGGAGGGTAGAATTTTGTAGTGGAATTTTCTTATAACGGAAATTTGAAAGAGTCTAACTCTCTCCAAAGGTTAGGAATTACTTGTTCTTGTGATATTCTAGCATATATTTCATATACTTTTATATTTGATTGTCCTATAACTATTCTTCAGTTCCTATAGAACTATTCTTGAGTTCATCCTTGTTTTTTTAGATAATTCATTCTTGAGTTCATCCTTTGTTTTTTAGATAATTCTTGTTTGGTAGGATCTAACATAGTATTTTTCAATATTTTATTGACACCCCTTCAACAACATTTCAGTCTTTGCTTTATTTGACATGTCAATTGATTCTAAATAGATTTCCCTAATCATTTTCTTGTAAATTCGTTCAAAGATAGTTTAATAGATATGATAAAACAACATTATGTTTTACACAAGTTGAAACATAGGTTTAAAACAACCAATAAAAAGACCAAAGTTATAGTTTTAGAAAGATTAGGTTTCAAACTCTCAGGTCAAATATATAAATCTGAAGCACTAAATTGAATAAGAACTCTAAACCAAAGAAACTAACCATTCAGCCTGTGCTTGTTTTTTCTTTTCTCATGATTTTCACCTTTCCTAACTACATTTGAATTGTTAGACCATTTTGAAAACAAGAAATCTTAATAAGTTAGTTAACAATCGAGAGGGAAAAGGCTTATATCAACTGAAGTCCTGCGTAGTGGCAGAAAGAACCACCAAATCACGATGAACATATTAATCAATGAACTAGAGGCAGTGGAGGAAGACAAAATTTCCTGGTATGTATTTGCATCATTTAACGGCTTCACCCTCAAGAGATTATACAATAGGATATATACATTTTGTGGTAAGCCTTGAAACCTACATAGTCAGGCAAATATGGCACATGGAAAAAAGAAAACACTAATTAATTAAGCTTAAGCTCGTCTCTTACTCAAACGCCAAGAGTTTGGTTCGTGATATCTGTCATAGAGTGGTTCAATCCGCTCTTGTCGCTTACGCTTACTCATCTTTGTAGGGTCTGAAACTTTGAAGAATCTTGGAGCTAATTCAACGAGCCATTTGGGATCTATGACTGTTACTTCACGCATGTATTCTTTTGTTGTCATGACCAGCTCGTGGTATATGACCCAGTCGGGTTGTCTTTGGAATAATGCACTGCTCGGATGGATATATACCGGTTGGTTCTCGACTAGCGTCCGATAACCCTCTTGAGGATCCTTTCTGGCTGCATGGAAAAAGAACCCTGCTGTGATCGCCTTCCTTATCTGTGTGAAGTTCTTGCCAGCACTCACCACATCCAATTTGTACCTGAAATTAAGCGTGAGTTAGAAAACAAGACTCATACGAATAGTACAATTTTACAAGAAACGAATGGTAGTTAGCACTAGATATAATGATGATGGTTGATGGATGAGCAAAAGAGTAGTCGATAAAAGTAAAACACCAGCTAGAAAGTTCCTAGAATGCAACATATATATTTTCCTCTCTACTAGCATCTCTATGTAAAAGGTAAAGCGAATAATCTTAGAAGTAGATTTCACAAGCCAGTCCCAATGAACAGAAGTATAGTCAGTTTTCTAAAATAAATTTGTACTCCGCTCAGGGCATATATGTTCCCCTTCAGGAAGTTCTCTTCATATTCAACATCATCGGATTCACAATTTAGAGGGGTCCCTCAGGATAAGGATCCTAGGCACATATGCCACCAAAAGAACACCAAATAAGGTCTGGACAAAGACTTCACTGATGTACCAATATAGGACATATCTCTCATAAAAGTCCTCCAAGGAAAGAATAAGATTGAGCAATACAGCATTCACTACTAATATACAAACAACTCCAAACCTTATGATCCAACAAAATTCATAAACAGAAGCTTTAGTTTCTACAGTGCAAGCATTAAAAGCAACGAGCACCAAGCAGGAGCCTGAGTTATCAAGGTAATAAAGAAACTACTGTGCCATTAAGCATCACATCCACAATAGAGAAACCATATCTACTCCATACATGCAAATTATTTATTTAAACAAAATAGTGGTGTGCATCAAGACAAGACAACAATAAACCGCAGCAGCAGAAGACAATAATTAAACAAAAATTTAAGAGGATGCTCGAAGATCATACTTGTCCATGATTGAAAGAAGTTGTTTCCTCACATCCTGTGCTCTCCTCAAGGATCGAGACTGAACAAAGTTCTCAAAACACCAGGGGCCAGAAAAGTTTTTGGCTTTCCAAGCCTCATAAACTGCAAGCAAAGTCAGATGATCTCCCTCTGGCTGGAAAAACTTTGCCCTTTTCTGATCAGCCTGGGCTTGTTTTTCCCTTGGCCTGTAAAAGATATTTCCAGTCTGGATCATAGCAATTATGGTCAAAATCTCATCACTGCATCCAAGATCCACACTAGCTAGCAGCATCTTTGACAAAGGTGGATCTAAAGGAAATTCAGCCATTTTTCTACCCAACTTAGTCAGCAGTCCTTCTTCATCAAGTGCTCCTAGACTGTAAAGTTGCTCCATTGCTGAAATTAGAGCTTGGGGTGAAGGTGGATCCATAAAATCAAATGACAGAAGATCATTTATCCCCATTGCTTTCATAGTAAGAGTAGTATGACCAAGATTAATTCTCTGAATTTCTGGTATTGTTGTAGGAGACATCTCATTACGATAAGCACTCTCAGTATAGAGGCGATAACATTTTCCAGGTCCTGTTCGGCCAGCACGCCCCGCACGTTGTTTGGCAGATGCTTGTGAGATTGGTGTAATAACAAGAGAATCAAGTCCTTGCTTTGGGTTATATACATTCTGTTTAGCAAACCCAGGATCAATAACATAAAAGATTCCATCTATTGTCAGCGAAGCCTCAGCAATGTTAGTTGCCACTACAACTTTCCTCTTACCAGGAGGGGCAGGTTCAAAAATTCTGGACTGCATTTCACTGGGCAATGCACTATAGACAGGTAGAATAATTAACTCAGGAACATTTTTACCAAGTCCTTTCATTCTCTCATATAGGGACTGACATGCAAAATCAATCTCTTCCTGACCAGTCAAGAAAAGAAGAACGTCACCTTCAGGCTCTGTTAAGTGGATCTGCAAGACAGTGATTAAAGCGGCATCCAGATAATCAGTTTCGGGCTGCTTGGTATAGAGAATCTCCACAGGGAAAGTTCTCCCAGGAATTGTAAAAATATTACAATTAAAGAAATATCCTGAAAATTTTTCAGCATCTAAAGTTGCAGATGTGACAATCAGCCGAAGGTCAGGTCTCCTTTTCACAAGTTGCTTCAGCAACCCAAAAAGAACATCAGTGAAGATTGTTCTCTCGTGAGCTTCATCAAGCATAATTACCGAGTACTGAGACAAGTTATCATCAATCAAAATCTCCCTAAGAAGCATACCATCGGTCATATACTTGATCACAGTATCAGGTCCAGTACAATCCTCAAAACGAATTGCATATCCAACTTCCTCTCCTAAACGGCATCCAAACTCTTCAGCAACCCTCTTTGCAACAGACATTGCAGCCACCCTACGTGGTTGAGTACACCCAATTTTACCGGAGGTTGTGTATCCAGCTTCAGCAAGATATTGAGTTACCTGGGTTGTCTTACCTGAACCAGTCTCACCAATAACAACAAGTACCTGATTATCATGGACGGCCTGAACAAGTTCTTTCTTCAACTTGTAAATGGGTAAGCTCTGCCTCTGTTCTTGGATAGAGAGCTTCGACTTCTGCCCAAAACTAATATCCTTTCCATAAGCATCTTTCTTCCATTCAGGCATGTCATAGGCTGACAAGCCAACACCCCTAAGCTCTTGTGCAAGATGCCTCTCACCAGTCTCTGGCATAGGGTCTTCCCAAGGTCGATTAAGATCCTTTGGAATCGAATCGAGCATGGTCCGTTGCTGTTGCTCACGAACTTCTCTACGCTCCTTAATGAGGGCAGATTGAAGTGCAGCTGCCCGACTCAGAGATCCTTCTGGATTTTTGAATATTTTCACTGGCGACATGTCAATTGAGTATCTGCTCTGACCTTGCAGAAATGCAGGCTCATCTTCATTCAACTCAATCTCAAGCTCTTCTTCAGCACCCTCTTCTTGATATAATAGCCCATCTCCCTCATCATCATAAGAAGGATATTCACTTACACTTAAAACCCCAGAAGCAATCAGTTGTTTAGCTTCCCATCTCTCCGGTGAACTCATTCTCTTCAGAGGCCTACGTGAAGGGACATTAACATCATCTTCCACAATCTTAATTCCAGAAAGGCCAGTCCTAACCACTGGACCATCATCCTTCGTATCTGAAGGATTCATTCTAGGACCATCGTCCGCATCTTTTTTCTTTAACGGAAGCAAATCCTTACCAGAATGCTGATCCACATCCCGCATAGAAAGGCTCAACTTTTGCCCTGAAACTGAAATGACCTTGACATAGACCTCTTGATCCCGCTTTACAACATCCTTGGCATTGCTAATTCTTCTAGTAGCAATCTGAGAAACATGAACCAGACCCTCCTTGCCTCTGAAATCATTCAGTTGGACAAAGCAACCCGTGTCCATCACTCTGGAAACTCTACCCTTGTAGACCGTGTATAATTCAGGTTCGTGATTGACAGGTTGGTGTCTCCCATTTCTATCACCTCTCGAATTTCCATTACCATCTTCTACATCCCCTCTGTGACTCTCATTTTCTTCGTACCCATTTCTCCTATTCCGATCCCTTTGTCTTCCACTTCTACGATAATCATCATCGCCGCCATCATCATCACGATCCCTACCACCATGTCTCTCATCCCTTTCATATCTATCCCTGCGTCTATCTCTATCCTTATCTCGATCCCAATCCCGATCCCGGTACCTATCTCTGTCTCTGTCTACATCTCTATCCTTGTGTCTATCCCTACCTCTGTCTCTGTCTCTGTCTCTTCCTCTTCCTCTGTCCCCTGCCCTGTCCCTATATCGATCATCTTCTACGTCTCTGTTCCCATGCTTCTGGTGAGCCTCCAACTCAATTTCCTTTTCAAGCTCCTTAGCCCTCTCCCTATCATCCCCAATTGCCAGGGCCCGAAACTTTCCCTTCCCATCTGATTCCTTCTCCTTCTTCAACTCCTTCTCACTGTCACCCTTCTGCGGAGGAAGAATGAGGTGGATAATCCTCAAAAGCGAGCGAACAAAGTAATCAGGCATCTCGGCGCCATTCTCTTTCAATTTGGTATCGAACTCATCCACCGACTCACAGCTCCGGCCCATCTCGGTAATGAACTCAGCAAGAACTTTATCTCCGAACCCTAAATGAGTTTCGAGTTCAGAACATACCTTGGAGACGAGAGATAAGTACTCGAGCTTCTTCAATCCATCGTCGCCGTTAGCCGTGGAAGCAGCCATCATCGAGAAACAGCAAAAGAAACTGAAAGGAGAGAAAGAGAAGCTGTGCCGACAGCGCAACGGATAAATAGAGAAGAAATGAATCAAAAACGGGGATTCAGAAACAGTTCTTCTGCCATGGGGATTGATCGACGCGCGAAACGAAGAAAGGGGATGGGAACGACAATGAACAAAAATTGTATCTTAGGGTTTCTTCTTCTTTCGTTTGATTTATTCCTCATTTGTTTCTATGTTTTATAGTACTTTGGCTACGACTGCCCCTTTGCTTACTTTTCACAGTGAAAATTAAAAAAACGGTCTTTTGTAGCACGTGTCAGTAGTCGATATATCAATCATTTTTCGTATTTGTAATATGCAAATATATATATATATATGCATATGTTTTATGGACTGTTTTTTTATAAATTCTTTTTTTTTATTTGATGCAATTTTTTTTACTATTAATTCTCTAGATTTAAGATTTTTTTTTTTCAAGTTAAACTTCACTTCCCAGAACAATTTGCACTATCTAACTCAAATGGTAAAATTTAGGATTGAGTTTAATTTTAATTTTGGATTTAGGGTATAATTAGATATGGCCAACAAGATACTCCTCCACGTAAAGATGCATTTGCATCGACTTGGCCGTCAAGAAATATTAAACAAACATGTGTCGGAACTTTGATATTTTTTTTATATGTGTTATGAGTTTTTCTACAATGTAATAAAAATATCGACACATATTCATTTCGATATCAAATTCATGAAAATGTAAAAATATTGACATGTCGATGAAAAATTAATACTTGAAAGTATAATATTAGCATTTTGTACTTGACAAGTAGATGGATGTGTGTGTACAATTAAATGTTTTTTTCGTAACTACTATAAATTTGTAATATTATATAATAAATAATCATCATTTTGTATTTGTTTCTATAACAAATATCTTTAGCATTTCTTTTTAGAATAACAATAGTAATGGAACTCAAACTACAAACCTTCTCATTTTTAACATATATTATACGCCAATTGACTTAAGTTTGATTTGATATGTTCTCTCGATGGAATAAGTAAAACAAGACCAAATAAAAATGTTTTGTCTCATGTGACATATGTATATACATCTAGGTTTATCTACCACTTGAACTAGAAAGTTCATGAATCGGTTAATTATTTTAAAGTCGATATATCATTTTACATAAAACTAAAACTTCAAATGCATATTAATTTTTAAATTTGAAGGATAAGTCTTGACACCACAACACATATCTCCTTTAACATTCTACCAATTTTATGGACACCTAGACGGATTGCCTTATAAAATTGGTCAAAATATGTCTAACTAACTCAATGCTCGTAAGTATAAAAAACATATTTGTAGTTACGAAAATTAAAATTTATTTCATCTATATACTTTAAATTTGTTTAAATTTTTTCAATAAATTTTACATTTATCTATTCAAAGTTAAATATTATTGAAATCGATGAAATAATAATAACAATAAAATTTACTTTCCTCAATCCATATTATATTAATTTATTGTGTGATGACTCCATTTGATACCATCTCCAAGGTCTGTGTAAGTCTGAGAGCTTACACCCAGCCCACAAAAGGGGGGAAACACCAAGATTCTCTTACGTTTGCCCTCCATATTCGTTCCTGCAGATTTTAATTAGGGTTTTTTTTCCGTTCATCAAATTGGGTGGCAATTCTGTTGAACCTGCCATTCGGAACTGCTGATTATCGCACTGCTATTGCTCTGCACATCAACTTATTGCATATATTTTTTTTGTTTTTTTCCTGCTTCAAGAAAATAAAGAAGGAATGGGTGCTCAGAGAAAGGGAGCATCGCGGGTTTCCGACGACCATGAGGAGCTGGCACGAGTTTCATTGCAGGCTGTTCTTCTTGCCGATAGCTTTACCACTAAGTTTCGCCCCATAACGCTTGAACGCCCTAAGGTATATTCCTGAAAACCAGAAGTGTTTCTTTGGAATCATATTTGATACGCATTTCTTACTATGTGTCCATAATTCGGCTAGTAGTTTGATTTTAGTTGTGAATAATATCAAGTTAAATGCAATTGAAATTGTCACTTAGCTGTATATTTACTTGCTGTACAAATTTTTTAAGCGGTTAACAAAACTTAAAACTTTAGAGGTAGAAGAATAGCTTTGCTAATTATCCACTGTACTGTCCTGCTTCATATTTTAGAGGCAATTTGCAGTAAGGTGGTTGGATAGAAGATCGTGTATGAAGGCCTTAAATAAGCTAGAACGTTTTTGAAGCATTGAAAGCTGCACGATGTTTTTCGTTCCATTAATTAATCTGTTATTTTTTTTTGTCTAAAGGTATTATTGCCGCTGGTAAATGTCCCGATGATTAATTATACCTTATCCTGGCTTGAATCGGCTGGTGTTGAAGAGGTGTTTGTATTTTGCTGTGCTAACTCGAAGCAAGTAATTGATTATTTGGAGAACTCTGAGTGGGTATCCCTACCAGACTTTGCAGTAAGAACTATACAGTCGCACAACTCCATTAGTGCTGGAGATGCCCTTCGTCTGATCTATGAAAGAAATGTGGTACGCATGTCTACTGATATATGGGACTTATTTTAATACCAGCATTACTATAAGAACTAAATCCTGCCACATGAAATGGATTTTGAGCTATTGATGGATTATCCATTCCCAAATTCAAATATAGACACACATTTATAAATTTATGGATATGTATTTTGAGCTTTTGATACATTTCCAGAATAAACATTTTTATATATTTTCTAGTTACTCAAATCCACACTTGTTACTTTGGTTTGCTATAACTTGGTATACTCATCTTATTAGTTAAGAACAAGGAACAATTGTAACCCTTGAGAACTTGCCCATTGAGCTATTTTGATTATTGTATCTTTCCTGAGAAGTGGTTCATTCAGTTTGAGTTTGTTCAGCATATGACTTCAACTTGAAGTTTAATTAACCGATCCATGGTTCAAAATTTCGTGCATTTGTTTTCAAGTCTGTCAACTTTATTTTTGCCCGCACTGTCTTGTTACATATCAGTGTTTTTTTCATACAAAAGGATATTCATGCATTGGCATGTTTAATGCAATAAACGGAAGGTTAGGCGGGTGTATACAATATTAAAAGTGATGTGCATATCCTGGTTCACTCTTATTTTTTCGCTGTATTTTCCCTTTTGTGTTGTCTTTTAGTTTCTTACATGTTGTAGTCTGTTAATTTTCTTGTATTTATTATCTTTTCTTCATAATTGAAACAATTCTTCCCCCCTACCCACCCCACCCTCCTACCCGAAAAATAAAAGGAAATGCGGTGAAGATTATCAAGACGACATTTTGTAAAGACAAAAACCAACTTTCTACAGTCACTATTTCATTTACCAAACTATTTAAATTTTCTTGCAGTGTTTGCCAAAAGAACTGCCATAATGAGTGATTTTGCAGTTTCATAACTTTTGCGAATGATTCATTGTGTCATCCAGTTTCTGTCGGTTGTTTCACTCAGGTGTCTTATAATACCTCTAATTTCCCATTTTGAAGATACATGGTGATTTTGTACTTATCACTGGAGACACCATAAGCAACATGTCACTTACGCAAGCTCTTCAAGAACATAAAGAGAGAAAGAAGAAAGATAGTAATGCCGTAATGACGATGGTTGTCAAACGGTCAAAGCCTTCTCCTATCACACACCAATCTCGGCTTGGCACTGATGAACTATTTATGGCAATTGATCACAATACTAAGCAGCTGGTGTACTATGAGGACAAGGTTGACTATTCAAAAGGAATTATACATCTTGACAAGTCATTGATAATGGATAATTCTTCCATATCACTTCATAACGACATGCAGGTTATTTAATTTAACCTATAAGTGCTTTATCTCGTTTACTTTCAGTGTTATTGTTACATCTTGAGTTATAATATTCATGAAAAGAAGCAAGTTTCATTGGTAAAAAAAAATTAACATGAAGAGGACAAGTGGTCGAAACATGAGCTAGGGACGGGGAATAGTACAAATTTTCTAATTAGTCTTTTGTTGGTGGGATTTTTGTTGCATTTTGCATCAAAGTTTTGCAACTGGGTCTCCTATCCAGCGAGAGTTTTAGAAGGGTCTAAAGCATACATACTCGCGCGCATGTATGTATGTATAAACATGTGTTATGTTCTCAGATACCTCTTCACATTTCATGTTATGCAGGACTGTTATATAGATATCTGCTCCCCAGAAGTACTCAGCCTGTTTACTGACAATTTTGACTACCAACATCTACGTCGTCATTTTGTCAAGGGCTTGCTCTTAGATGATGTACGTATTCCTTAGTATGGACCTCTTACCTTTTTTTTTTAAATACGAATTTTAGTTTTTGTAAATTTAGCTTCTTTTATTTATTGCAAGTCTTTTTGTTATTATTTTTCTTTTGTTCATTTTTTTTTGTTGAGCAAAATGAAACAATAAAAGGGCATAAAAAAACAAGTGTGAATTCACCCATTCAAGGCTAGAAAGGGAATCCTGTGGAAGCAAATTATTAGAGCTTTTCTTTGGTCTATTTGGCTTGAGTGTAACAATTGCCTCTTCAACAACAAAGCTCAACACTTTGATGTCTTCCTTGACCATATGTGTGAAGACTTTCTAGTATTATGTTTATTAATTGACAAATCAAATAAAGGGAGTTAGTGGACTCCCACCCTTAAAAGGGTTATGTTTATTAATTGTTCCAATTCTTGGGAACTTTATGCATTTCAATTCTTGGTGCTTCAAAAAATAAGTTGATAAACTATAGGAATTGAACATTCAATAAATATTGTTAGCGTGAATTTTTAATGTTTATTATTGTACAAATTAATTCCTAAGAAAGATATGATGTTTAATTCCTAATAGTGATCAAGGCAAGTTGCAGAGGTGGGCGGAGATGTTTAATTGCGAGTTTGGTTCTTTCCCTTTTCCTACCTCGTGCTTCCACAAGTGAAAGAACTAATGTTTAATTCCATTGATAGGTTTGTTAGGAAAAGGATTTCACTTGTGGGACCTTTTTGTTGTTTCCTTTTTCGGAAGGCGAAGGAAAACCCTGATCATCTTTTTTGGGAGTGCCAGTATGTGCGGGCTGTGTAGTGCTCTTTGGTGTTAGCTTTGCTGGCTAAAGGAGCGTTCATGCAACAATCAAGGAGTTCCTTTTCCATTTGCCCTTCAAAGAGAAATGAAGTTTTTTTGTTGCTTGTAGGGTGTGTGTGGTAATTTGGGATGATTAGGGGGGATGGATAGTTGGGTGTTTTGTGGTAGGGAAAGGGATTATAGTGAAGTTTGGCCTTTGATTCGATTTCACGTATCCCTTTGGGCTTCAATTTTGAAGACCTTTTGTAACTATTCCATTAGTAACATTTTACTCAGTTGGAACCTCTTCCTTTAGTTGGGGTGTTTTGGTGGGCTGTTTTTTTTGTATGTCCATGTATTCTTTCATTTTTTTCAATGAAAGTTGTTGTTTCTATAAAATAAAAAAAATCCTAGAAAGAAAGCTATCAGGGGTGAGAGACCTTGCCTTTACAAGACAGAGAAATCGGTAGTGCGACTGTCTTCATGCAAATCCTAAATTTTTGAGTGGTCCATTGTAATTTGGATATCTTAAAATGGAATTTGATTCTTCCGCAAGTTCACTACCAAAGCCGCCCTTCTTACACCTTTACGGCTTTACGGTGCATTAAATTTCATCATCCCTTTTGGGAGGGATAGAATGATGTAGTAGGAATAGGATATTATGGTCAAATCCTTCATCTATTAGGATTAGGATTAGTTTCTTTCATCTAGTAGAATCATGATTAGTATCTTTTATTTATTAGGATTAGGAGTAGTTTCTTTTATTAATTAGGATTAGGATTAGTTTCTTTTATTAATTGGATTGTAATTAGATTGCTATAAATAAAGTATTTGTCTTCTTGTATTCACAACTTTTAAAACATTAATAAAATTTTACATCATGAAACTTGTGTGGAAACTTACAATTCCCAGAAAAAGTCAAGTTCTCCCTGTGGTCTCTCTCTTATAGAAGCTTAAACACTCATGACAAGCTCCAAAGAGAACTCCAAAACTAGGCACGGTCTCTGTCCATGTGTTGCCTTTGCTTGAAGGAGGAGGAATCTTGTGACCCTTTATTTTTGCATTGTAGTATCGCTGCTAAGGGCTGGTCTGTTTGGTTGGCATCTTGGTGTGGAAAGTTGCCTTCCCAAAATGATTTATGAGTGGATGCTTGATGGGCTAGGTGGTTTTTTTTTTTTTTATAGTTAAGGGAAAATTATTAGCGGAAGTGCTTCCTGTTGTCTTTTGTGGTGTCCTTGGAAGAAAGAAATAGTAGGATCTTTGGAGATAAGTTCGTCTGTTTCTTTAAAATTCTTTTTGGGGTTCTGTTCAGCATACAACCTCTTGGTGGCACACAAACAATGCCAATTTCTTTTGTAATTATAGCTTTTTGATGGTTATTAACAATTGGAAAGTTCTTCTTCATTAGCTCCTTGCAGAGGTTCCTCCCAACCCCTTGGGTTGTTTTCTTGGCTTTTTGATGAATATACGTTTTCTGTTTTTTATAAAAAGAATTATGAACATTAATTAGGTTTGAGATTTCTTTTGGTGGGTTTGTTTTATGTATACCCTTGTACATTGTTTCATATTTCTGAATAAAATCTAGGTTTCTTATAAAAAATATTTAGTACTATAAATGTTTACTGCAAATATAATTTTGGACAATGATTTTCAGATCATGGGTTACAAGATTTACACACACGAAATTTGCTCAAGCTATGCAGCAAGAATTGATAACTATCGAAGCTATGACACCGTTAGTAAGGACATAATACAAAGGTGGACATATCCGCTGGTACCCGATGTTAAATTCTTTGGGAACTCTACATATAAACTTGAAAGGCAGGGAATGTATCGAGCATCAGGTAATGATTAAACAATTCATCATATAGATTAAATTTAGGCAAGGCTTGTTGATTTTTTTCTTCATGTTATTCAACTTCATTCTGGGGACCAGTATTTTCTTAACCCTTATATTATAATGTTTCCTGTACACTCAAAAGCTCATTAGCTTGTATTTTTCTTCTTTGTTGTATTGCTTTGTGATGCTTCTAATATCATCTTTTGCAATGTCAATGACTTATCTTTTGAATTCGATGACATAATTGTTTGTTCATTAAATGGTTCCATGGATCAATTTTAGCTCCTCTTCACCAGCTTACTTAATGCGTCATTGGTTTCATTTTATGGAGGAGCCATGTTATAAATATATGATTTTTTTTATTACCTTTTATGCTTCTAAATGAGAAACAACAAAAGATAATTGAAAACTACAAAAGGTGAACAATCTAGCAGCCTTGGGCCAAATAGGAGGAATCAAAGAAATGGCCTCCAATTCAAGTTGGCCAACAGAATAGGTTTATTACAAAAGGATTTGTGAAGTATGAATAGGTTTATTACAAAAGGATTTGTGAAGTATGAATAGATTTATAGATTCAGCCTTTGTCTCTCTGATTTGTCCCTCAAAAGAAGTTCATGAAGTTTGAATTTGTATTGTATGATTTCATCAATTCAATGTGTAGTAGTATCAAGTATGTTCAGATTTGACTCTTTTTATTCCGGTCAATTTTCATGTTGGTGACGTTTGGTTTGCTTATGACTCTCAATTTGGTCAATTGTTTTTATGGAGCTTCTTCAGAGTTGTAGCACTTCCCTTGTATGTTCCAGTTATTAAGAATTCACATGTGTTTTAGAAAGATTGTTGACGTTGGTTCTTCTTCAGAAATACTGCAGGCACGCTCTGCCCAGGTTGGTTCGTTTACTGTTATTGGAGATAACAGCAAAATTGGTGACAACACCAAAATTACGAATTCAATTATTGGGCATGGTTGTAGTATTGGATCAAATGTTAAAATTGAAGGCTCTTATATATGGGACAATGTGACCATTGAAGATGGTTGTAAACTCAGTCATGCTATGGTATGTGATGGAGTTGTTATAAAGTCAGGAGCAGAACTGGAACCTGGTGTAATTTTGTCTTTCAAGGTATTGTTCCTTCTTTTTGGTTATTAATGCAGTTGAACTGATTTATAGTACTCATGAATCATGCACAGAAAATTATAATATCCGATAGAATTGGCCTCACGAGTGTCAAGTAATTTGCACTAAAGACTAAGGTGGCCCTTAGATTGATAATTGACCTATAGCTGATTAATATTCCGGTTTCCTTGATGCTGGATTGTGCCGTTTATTTCATACTTCTGATGCCCTTTTTAGAACTTGAAGGTTGCTTTTCATGTTTGTTTTATCTCACTAGCTTCACATTGGAACCCTTCTTGTGGCTTAGCTTTTAGGCTTCAATTTTTCTTAGCAAGAGTTGTTTCTTATAAAAAGAAACATTTTTGATATTGAAGTTCTTATTACTTGTCTAATCAATTTATGCTTTTTCTAAAATATCTCTGAGTTTCCTGGCCAACTTACACACATCTCGACTAATCTCACAGGACAAGCTGTCTGACCCTACAACATTTGGGTGTCAAGCAAACTCGTAAGAAATTAAATCCTAGGTAGGTGGTCATCATGGATAGAATCCATGACCTCTTAGTTAGTCATTGAGACTGTCTCCTTTTTTACCACTAGGCCAATGCAGGATGGTTCTAATCAATTTATGCTTAAAATCTTGTTTAGATTTGTAACTATAAGTGGACACTCATAAGAGTTGAGTCTCTTACAAAAGAGTTTTTTGATTTTTCTTAAACCTTTTAAGTATTAGTCTCTTTTTATTCTTCAATGAAAAGTCTCGTTTCATGTTGAAAACAGAAGTTGACTTCATAAGATGGCTTAATCTTTGATGGTGTCTGTTGGTGATATATAATTAAATTTGCCTTCAACCACTAGCTTAAGCTTTTGGATGAATTGGCGGTTTAATAGTATCCACTACATATTTGCGGAAAATGTTGGAGTGTTGATAACTTGATATAATATTAAATATTCTTTCACCCATTAGGCTAAACTTTTGAGTCAATTAGTTTTTAACATGGTATTAGAGTAGGAAGTCCCGGAGATCTTGTGTTTGAACCCGTGCAATGTTTATTTCCTCACCCATTTTTTTTTAACAAGAAACAATCCTCTTCATTATGGTAATGAAATGAGACTAATGCTCTTTGTACTAGAGATACTAAAGAAGTAAAGACTTATCATCAACATGTGCACCTGGGTATCTCAACTAGGTCTAGCACCATCATCATATCTAAGAAGAGCTAAAACAATTGAGGACTTAATTCATACAATACAACTTAGATACTCAACTAGGTTGAAGTAGCCATTTGAAAAAGCAACCTTAGTGCTCCGGGGAGAGGAAAGCACGCCAGTTCAAGCTAATATCTTGGCTGAAGTAGTCAGCAAAAGCCTTGGAAAGTGAGCTCCTCATGGATGCGTTCAATTGAGTTGTCTCAAATCTAGAAAACCAAGGAGTTTCCTTGTCATGGAAAACTCTTTGGTTTCTTTCAAACCATAAGTCTGCCTTCACTGTATTATTCCACAGGATTTGTTGATTTTTTTTATGTTATAGTCTCACCAGAATCTGCAAAACATTGTCTCTTAGTATTCTTCCAAAGACCCAGCTGATATTGAGATATTTGAATAGAGAATGACAACAATTTTGAAGGTAGCAGCATTAGAAAAGAAGCTGCTGGAGGTCTTGCTAATCTCCTTTACGAAGGGCACACATATTTGGACAGAAAATGGGAGAAGTTTTTTTGCAAGACTATGGAGCAGTTTAGAATTCCAAATAACATTATCCATATGACTATATCGACTCGCCGGGGGCTTTTAGACTTCCATAAAACCTTCCTTAAAGTTTGATCAATTGGAGAAGCCGCGGACAGATGGGTGACTAATGATTTGCCAGTGAAGGATCTGTTTGCTTCACGGGACCATGTGCATCTATCATTGCACTTTGCCACTTTAATATTGATCTCTACTTGTTGGATGTTCTACATATTTTCAGGCCCATGAATGAGGGAGAGTGTTGGAGTGTTGATATTATATTAAATTTACCTTCATCCATTAACTAGAAATTTTGGTGCAGTTGGTGATGTTATTTCATATCTTGTATAGAAATCAACCGGTATATATATTGGCTTTATATTCTAGAATCTCATGGTGTTTTACCGTGCTTATTCTTTTATTTTTGACGTAGTTTTTGGACATGGAAAATAAGGTTTAGGTTCTAAGTCATAAAATTGATTATTTTAAACATGGCTAGGATTGATCAGACTTGTTACAACTATGAGCAAATATGATGTCAGTTATATTTTTATTTTTTGAAGAAATATATTGAATTAAATATTCAAATAAGAAAGATCACATTTATGTATACCGTTTATTTTCTACTCATAACATATGAACTTAATGTCTCTTGATCCTTGTTTATTGTAGCTTTGCTGACTTTTTTATTTTGATGTTACACAGGTTGTTGTAGGGGATCAGTTTACTGTTCCATCATATTCAAAGGTATCTTTGTTTGAGCAGCCAACCAATCAAGATAGCGATGAGGAGCTGGAATACGCAGATAATAGCAGTGGTATTGTAGAATGTAATAAATTACTTAAGGCAATTTTTTTCCATTTTGAGTAAATTTTACTATAAGAAGAACTTTAATGTTTTCCTGAAGATACGATTTCATTGAAAGTAATGAAATTATGGAAGAGATAGTAAGACTAAGGAGAGAGAGGTATCAGGGGTTTTCTGGCTGGCAGGAGATTGGGAATAAACGAGAGGGTGAGTGGTAAGGTGACATGGTTTGGGTTAGAAGGGATTTTGTTTCATTTCTTCAGTATAAAGAGACGAGGATCTTTATGTCCATCAATTCTGTCAGATTTGGGGCATAAAGAGGGAGAAACAATAGACTTTCTAATGAAAATGCTCGTTGTGGGAAAATGATCATGATTTGACCAAACGTTTTGTTGGTTCTTGGTGGTCTCTCAAAGCATTTGAAAAACTATTCTGCTATGGATATTTATTTGGAGTGGAATGCTTGTGTTAACAAACTTAGGGTGTGTTTGGAATACATTCTCAAGTGTTTAATTTAAAAAATAAGTCATTTTTTGCAAAACTAGGATGTTTGGCAACCACTAAAAATAGAATCTTGAGTGTATTTTAAACCATTTTTATCAAAAAGAGTTTAAATAAATATGAATTTTTGGAAAAACAATTTTTTTCTCAAGTCAATCCAAGCTGGCTCTTAGACTCTTAAATTGATTGTTGGATTAGGCAGTCACTGCAAATTAATATTTTCAATTGTCTTGTTTCTCCTTTTGAACTCAATCAAAGCCATTTAGTTTTGAGGTGCTCTGTGTAATGTACGAAGCAACTTCTTACATGGCTTTGGCATATGCAGTTGCAGATACAACAGACAAGTCAAATAGTGCACTGATGTCCAACCCACTGGAAATGCAAGGCTGGCCTGCATCTGAGGTTGGCATTTTTCAGATCTTTTTACCTAGTCATACTTTGGATAGTTGTGCTAAGTTTTTTTGTTAAAAAACGATATGTGGAATGTGAGCTCAGAATACTAGGTGATTAGAATCAATAATGTAGATGTCTCTTGCTAGGGATTTTTGTCCTTAAACTTTATTAAGTATCAGTCTATCAGAATGGAACTTCGCAGCAATTGACTCTGACATTCTCTACTGTTGTTCTCAGCTAGGGAAGGGAGGTCTAGGTTATGTTTGGTCAATTTGTGAAGGAAGTGTCGAAGAAGAATGGAGGCATTCAGTTGCACCCATTCCTGCCGATAAACTCGAGAAGGTTCTGCATAAAGCACCAGATGACGAGGTGGAGTTAACTCAAGATGCTAATGTTTTACCACCTTCAGGGGAGTTGAAGTCCGACTCATATGTCTCAGACGGTGATGATAACGAAAGCTCTAGAGATGATTCCATCCACTTTGAGAAAGAGGTTAGATGTTTTGTTTTTCTGACATCTGGTGGCAGGGACAGTCTTTTGCTTGCTTAACCTCTATTAATTTTTATGTACAGGTTGAAGCAACGTTTCTGAGGGCTGTGCATGAAAATATTGAAGTAGCCAATGTAATTTTGGAAGTAAACTCATTGCGGTATGCTATTATGATTTTTCCGGTGATTTTGCATCTTTTTTCCTTTTTGAATTTTAATTTACGTTGGTTTGTACTACCCAAATATTAGTTTTACTTTTTGAACCAAAAAAAAAAAAAAAAAAACTGTTCATTGTGAAAAAAAAAATGAAAGAATACTAAGACATACAAAAAACGAAGCCCCTTCAGAAGAAAGGATTTTCAACTAACTAAGATGTCTTGAAACATGGAACCTCACCAAGAACCAAACAAAGGGGTCCTTTTCCACACATCTAAACACTGTTTTTCTTTCTTCCAAATATCCTACAATAAAGCACACAACCCAGCTAACCATAAAAATCGAGTCTTTTTCTTACAAAAACTGGTGGAGGAGGAACTCCTTGATTTTGTCTCTTGAACAAATTGATTTTATTGTTTTCATCCATCATTTTTTTGACTGTAAAGTGTTCTAAAACCTCTAATCGACATTTTGTTGAATTTCTGCATATGCAAGATGTTTGCAAGATTGTGCCATGTGAAAGAAGACTAACGCTCTCTTTTTCTTAAAAAAAACAATGCTTTCTGTTGTGAGCTTTTACATTTGAAATTGATTCACATTTGCAAAATGTATTCAATTTGTGCCCCGCAAGGCAAAAAAGAGATTAAAATCTTTTAGAAGTGAGATTTCCTGTTGTGAACTTTTGGTTTGCACACGTAAGTGACATTCTGGAGGGCATTTGTCCCTTATTTTTCCAAAATATACTTTCTGGATGATAATTATTATTTTTCTATGGTGTTTGTTAGGCAGGCATTTGTTCTTAAAATTGTCTATTAGAGATGAAATGATTTAAGAATACAAACCTAAAAATTTTGGTTTTTCTTTATTACAATTAACTAAGAACATTTTGCTTCTGTACAAAAGAGTTGAGATGCTTTAAAACTTTGGCTCAGTGTTGGTTTGCTGCTTGCTCAAATTAACTTTCTTGCGACAGGTTGTCATTTAATAAGGTGGCTTCAGATTGCGCAGGAGCAATATTTTATTCTCTGATGAACTTTGCCTTAGATTCTCCACGTGGTTCATCAAGTAACTGCTATGATTTTCCTTTCCTTTCCTCTATGGTATGAAAGTGTCAATGGAAATGTTGAGGTCTCAATCTAGTGAAAATGTTGATAGAAATATCAATAAGAATGTTGACGTCGATGAATATTTCTATTTTTGCGAAAGTTATAAAAATTCATGAAGGTATTTGAAGTAATAGATAATCACTTTACCCTTTTAAATAAGGTTACATGCTTATAATAAATGTTACATACACATTAGTGACATTTTGTTTATTATTTATTCTAACATTTCATCAATTTTTCCGTTATCTTGATGTTGGGTCCATAAACGGACAGAAATTTAGTGCAACCATAAGTAAAGTCTCATGATACCAAACTCTTTAGTATTCATGTAAATCGTGTCAATGCTGTGATGATGCAAGGAGTTGAGATTTGAGTAAACTGAAAATTTATCATCATGAATTTGCAATTTATTATGTCGTAAATTAGTCTCCCTGCCTCTGATGTCTGCCTTGGATTAGAGCTTACAGTTTGGATCTCTAAATTTGAGTATCCTGCTAATATTGTAGAATCCTTTAGTACTCTTATTTTTAATTTTAAACAAGTGAATATTGTTATTTCTGATTTTCACTGTAGGGTACAATTACTATATTGATAGGAAAACAATCTCAGAAGTACAGTTTCCGTCCTTGTTTTCTTCATGTACTCTTTATTCCTTTTTCTTTTTCTTTTTTAAAACTGCCAAACTAACTCCATCTGCTTCAGGTGAACTGCTGAAAAATACTACAAGTATAATTACAAAATGGAAAAAACTTTTGAAGTACTACCTAACTGACTTGGATGAAGAGGTATTGCGACTTTAACACCACTTAGCTGATATACTTAACCACGATAGTTAATACTACTGCTACCTAGCCAGTACATTTCCTATGCTTTATGAAATTGTAGCAAGCAGTTAAACAAATCCCTATATCCCGTGCAGATTGAAGTGATATTAAAATTTGAAGAGATATGCCTGGAATCTGCCAAGGAATTCACTCCACATTTTACCAAGGTAATTTTGTTGTTTTCTTGGAAAATGTACTTTCTAGATGTTCATTAGAAAGCATGAGTTCTTATTCTTTGAGGTTAATTATAATTGATATAAACCGACTTATAGATAATATTAGAGGCTGAAAAGTTGTAAGTTTTTCAGGATAGACCAGTATTTGTGAATTTGTGATATTTTCCCTAGAGGTTTTTGGTGAATGATTTTCATATTTTCGCATTTCAGATTTTGTGGCATCTATATGACCAAGAAATCATTCAAGAAGAGGCCATTCTGAAGTGGGATGCCGAGAAAAAGGAAGCGGATGATTCAGATAAGCATTTTGTCAAGCAGGCCGAGAAATTTATTGAAGTAAGGAACTTGTTATTTTCTATTATTTGTTTCGTTTTTCAGATAGATAGAGTAACATATATATATCTTTGGTTCAGTGGTTAAAAGTTGCATCAGAGGAAGAGGAAGAGGAGGAAGAAGAATAGAAATAGTTGAAGAATATCTATAGATTAGTGAAGAGCACAGGGCAGACTGAGGAAGTTCTTTGTTGCTGAGTTTTTTCATTTTTTAAACGCCAAATCTTCAGACAGTAACTTCCTGGTTTCCCAAATGTGAAAGGGAAATTGCTTTTTTTTTCCATCAACTTCTATGATTGTCTATTGTCTAACGTCCTATCATAGAAAGAAAAATTTTGGTGCAAGTTTAAATCTTATTTTGTTCAAATTCATCCGCTTATTTATTTGAGTTACCGTATTTTCAATTGTTTTGTTTCATTTCTTATCTATAGACTATAGTGTATCTTATTTTTACTAAGTTTTCATACTGTATACAACAAAATTCTTATTCCCTCTCATTGAATGCCTATATTGAATTTGATATTCCACTGTTGTTTAGAACGCAAGTTGTTGTACAACCAAGCAACATTATATAAGGTGAAAGAAAAGGGTCGAAATGTAATGCATATGTTTTCAAACATACCAAAATGTAATTTTTAAATTGTTTTTGTTTCAATAGTTATAACGTTGATTGGTATGCTATCAACTTTTGATTAATTTTTATTTTGATCGTGCATTCTTTTAGTTCTAGATTTTAACAGATTTATAATCTAATTTAAAAGACTTCGAAAAGCTTAGCCGTTAGTTCCTTCTTTCTATTCATAGTCTGAGAACTGATTAATAAAAAATTCTGGATGAGAACAAAGTTTTTTATTAAAATACCATTCTGGAGCTTCTATTTTGAAATCTATAGTTTCATATATCAAATTCGAACTATTCTTAAAATTAGTTCTCAAGGCTAGCTTGAAATTGATTTTTCTTATATTATTTGACAGCAACAATAATTTCTATTTGGGGGGAAATGCACACATGCTTCCAAAATTTTATAGAGGGAAGAAAATTTGATTAATTAAGACTTGAGAGCACATGAACCAAGTGATTTGGACATCTTGAGATGTGATTAAAACAATATAAGTTCAAAAGTACAGTGATTTGAGCTCCTTTCACATTACTTCTGGTCATTTATGGTTTTAATTTGATTTAATCTGCAGCAATGAAAGGAGAAATGTAGTAATTGAGGAAAGGGGTTTTAAGGTTCAGATTCTCTAAAAAGCTCATCTCTTTAATGTGAAAAAATAGTCAGCTATGAAGCTGAAAATTACTTACACAAGCATTGACAGAAAAAAACTTAGTATAAAGAAAGACCTTTAAATAACTCTGAACTATGATTTGTTGGCTTATAAATACTGTCATCTACCTATTTAAGTCATACAGGTTCATAAAACCTGTGAGCAACGTGAACTCTTTAGATCTGGAAAACATCTTCAAACCCCAGCGAAGGAGATCTTTCTGAGCTAGAAAAGTGTAATGCCCATATCAAGAATAATTTAGAATATGGGATGTTGAAAGAGTATACGGATCCTTAGCATAGCTTTGCTGATGAACTGAAGCCTTTATGTTTGACACATCGGTTAGACTTGCGATAAGTAAGAGCTCATTTCCTGTACATCACAATATTGCTGCCAAGCCAATAGAATCTCCTTCATCCAATCTGGTCTCTGAAGCGCTGACCGAACCACGTGACTTCGCTGATGGTTTGAAAGGAGATGTCAGTAGAGCTTGGAAACCATTTAGAATGACAGAGCAGAAAAAAGTTTATAGTAGTTACCTGATACATTGGTTATGGTATTTATACTTTTCTGAGCTGCTAGTGCCTTTAATTGGTTTCCAGTTGCCAATAAAAGCAAATTCTTCATATGCTGCTTTTGTTCTTTTGGACTAAATGTCTTTGCTAAAGCTTCTTCAAAAGCAACCAAATCATGATGTTTAATGCAGGGGAGTGAGAGCAAGACCTAAAAGATTTTAAGAAAAAGATATTGTATTAGCACGTTAATAATTAGGACTGTAATGTGTTACATTTGTTGGCATTATACCAAATATAAGCTAGCAAATCAACCTAACCTGTCTAGGAGCTGGGTTTCTGTCAGATAGAAATAGAAATATTTCACGGCAAAGACCAACCAGATCAGAACTAAAGAAAGTATTCGACTCAAGAGTTAATCCTTGAATAATTGCTGAGAAAAGATCCCGGGAAACAAACTCATTGAGCTCCCCATCGTTTGTTGATATAGCTAAAAGAACTAAAGTAGAACAGAAGGAAGAAATTTTTGCCACAGCTTCACCATCCGTCCATGTAAATGCATCCAAGCATATTCGTAGTGCTGAAATGGCTAAGCCTTTGTGCTTTAATAAGAAGCTGAAGGGAAAACAATGAAAAACCATATACATACATCAGAGAGAAGAACTTGTATATCAGATGCACAGTTTCTAGAAAAATTGTGCACAAAGTTTATTTTGGTAAAATTGTGATACCACACTTACCCAACCATGCAACTTGATGAGTACTCATCCAAGTGTTTGGGAGATGAAATAACTGCACGATTCACATGTCCAGATTGCTCCAGGGAAGGAAGGTCTGGATTAAGTGGTGATGAAGCCATAACAGCAAGAAGTGAGCATACTTCTCTGGTTAAATCTCGGAGTAACTTTTCTTCCATAACTTCCACTTTCAAGTCAGTCTTTGAAGGGATTCCAAGGACATCTGGGACGTTTGCTCTACCTTCATGTAGGAGACTGGACCACGAGGAGTTCAGACATTGCTGGGTATGTTGAATTAATGGCATCAGAAGCTTCTCCAGCCAGACATCCCACAAATGTGGAGGGCAACCCTTAACCAGAGGAATAATAACCGCATG
The DNA here is from genome assembly GCA_025688845.1 of Cucumis hystrix. Classification (NCBI taxonomy): domain Eukaryota; kingdom Viridiplantae; phylum Streptophyta; class Magnoliopsida; order Cucurbitales; family Cucurbitaceae; genus Cucumis; species Cucumis hystrix. Next base: position 16,160,370 of record CM046887.1, read on the forward strand.
AACTAGCTGCCTTAAATGTCTGAATTCCATTGACTGGACATTTTCCATTAGGGCAAGAGAGACAAAATGAATATCCAAGCAATTGAAAAACGATTCTCCAACAGTTGCTGATAAACCCAGGACGTTGTACCTAAAAATTATGAAAGACAAGTTAGCACTTGGTACTAAATAAAGCCATCAAATGAACTTGAACACATACTCTGTAAGATCATATTTTATGTACAATACAAAACTATTAATGGAGAGATGAAGAGTATGGTGGGTAAAGCCATCAAAATCAAAAGGGGTACAAAAACTGCTTAAATGGCATTAATAAAGAAAAAGGGATAATGACACACTGTAATATTAAAACCCTAATTATCTTCTAAAACAGCCATTCGTCTAACACTACAATACTAGTGTACACCATTTCTTTCATCAGAAGCCCAAAATCCAATAAAGATAAATGGAAAAACACAGCGAGTATGCTCAAAAGGAGATTTCAAGAAAAATAGTATCATATATGTGCTCAAAAGGTGGTTTGAAGAAGAATAGAAATATCATATGTAGTAAAAGATTCTCTTCTCTCCTCAAACGACTCCTCCCAAACCCACTCCCTTCTCCTGTGCCGAGCATGATCCAGCAACAGTCATTTTGTCATTACCACCGATGGCTTTCAGAGCTTTCAGCCATTAAAATCTTCACTAACGTTTTTTTTTAATTATTATTATTATCATGAAAACAGAATTGATATAGTACGGTAATATTTTTCTTTATATCTCATCTAGTTAAGTAAACAAACAAAACAAAGTACAATAAAGCAGGAACCATGAAGAATATGGAAAGAAAAGTTATAAATTGCACAAAAAAGAACAGACCAGAGATATGATATCATTACTCGTTACTTACCCACTATCTCTTATACATTTAAGCCAATTACGAATGTCAGTTTCACTAGGCTCTGAATGCCCTCCTCCCTTGCTCATGTCAGAATGAGGATCATCTGTGACACTTAATGCACCTTTTGAATGTTTAGGGTTCACTTCACCAAGAAGACTGAATTTCTCAGTATCACTCAGGGTCATTGCAGCATTGAACTCTCCAGGTAATGTCTGGGATACAGCTGGAAACCAAAGGGAGTGTAAAGAACGGAGCAACTGCATATCAAAGAGATACTGATGGTTATCATTCGGTGCATACAGTGAACTAGAATTTTCTTTTGGGAAAAAAAAATCTGACACACGAACTGTGATTTGTTCTATAGACAGATAGCTTCAAATAGAAAAGAAGGGAATTCTTGGTGTCCATGCATCATAGCCCACCCCACTACTACGTGAGGAGATTGCACATGCCAATGTGCTATAGGAGACATCAAAATTTCCGTCTCTTTTTTTTTTTACTGGTTAATAATTCTACTAGAGAACATGGAGAACTTCAGACCAAACAAGGAATTTCAAAAGAAATCATAAGAATTAGTAAGTAACAATCATAGAATTGTACTTTACTTTTAACAGGGGAGGTAGCATCCATGACAAATGAGAAGCCATGGGGTGAGGAGAACTTGTGGCTGAGTATTCCGGCATATTTGGATTGGATTTTCTTGTTCCACTTCTCTTAAGTGCTTTTTCAAAGAATGTCACAGTGTGGAAAATTGACCACATTGTAGATGTCTCGGAACAAAGACGAACCAAACCATGGGGTTCAGACAAATAATTATTTTGCCACTCAGGCTGTATCCACTGTTGGCTTAAAGGTTCCAGCAACCAAGCTAAAATTTCATGCTGCTGCTGAATTCTGCAACAGGTTTGTAGAAGTGGAATAATAGCATGATGTTAGACAAAATTTATATAAAATAGCCAGTCCCAGGCCTATTTCAATAATCCAATATATCAAGAATCATTTTCTAATACTGAATGGTTTCTAATAAAATAGGTGACTACAATACTTTTAGCATAAATAAAAAAACAAAAGACTTATTCTAACCAGAAGCCAATCACATTTATGGACATCATAGATGTTTTGAAAATACAACATAAAACACATTGTTGACCATAAAGTGCAGTCAGTGCAGATGAGTTGCTAATTACCCAGCAGTAGAAGCCATTACAAGAAATGCTTCACCCAGAAGATTATGCTCACCACGAAGCAAACGTCCTTCTCTTTGTAAATATCCCATGGAGTCAGCTATACCCTATGCAAGAAGAAAAAGATAACATGAATGATGATAATTCCATTTCCCATCATAAGCTAAGTCTCTTGGTCCTTTCAATTGATACATGCGAAAGTTGTCAACACTTCTTTTAATTTTAAGATTGTGTTGTTATTGATTGTTTTGGGGGGAAATGATAACTTAAAGCCTTTTCCTTAATATAAATTGTGTCGAGAGCATGAGGCAAGAAGATGAACAGATATCAAGGATGGAAAAGAAAACAGGAAAAGGCAAGTTCACTCTCATCAATACAGTGAATGTGAGAATCTACATGTATGCTTGTCAATAATTGTGCGCATATCAAGCACATGAGTGATAAATAAGACCATAGGGTAAGGAAACCTTCATATGGGGTAGAATACTTCTATCAGCAGCTTTTGCTATACGAATAAAAGATGTACAAATCTGTAGCCTCGCTCTTGTAGAAGGATCCTGCCAAAAAGACGTGCATTAAACAATTATCCAAGCATATCCCTTTACACATACAAAGTATAAGTCGATAAGAACCTTGATAGCAATGGGGAGTGATGTTAGGAGCTCAAATAACTTATTGATGACACTTGCAACAGCATCGGGAAAATATTTCAGAAAGGGACCCAAAGCATCTAGATAGTGTGCAAGGACTATCACCAACGCTGGCTCACTCCATTTTAATGAAAGAAGTTGCTGAATTAAACCTGGGGTCAAAGAACCAGTTAACTCAAAAGAACAAATTTAATCAAACACAAAGTGCTATTAGAACAAAAGGTTAACGACAAACCTTCAAAAATTCCACGCAATTGCAATTGAATCTCAGAACTGCCTGCACCAAATTCATCAAATATTGTACTTACAACATTGTCAAGGGTTGATTGCATGCTTTCCAACATGGCTATGTCCTGTATCAGAACAAATCTTACAGTTACAAAAAAGTAGTGGTAACTCATAAGCACTACGAGGGAGTTTAACTCAAGGTACTGTAATCAAACCTCAGAAGGCATTCGTAAAAGCGAAAGACTTTTGATTATAGTGATAATTCGTTCAGAAACCTTATCACTGGTTATGACAGGCTTGTATAAAGCTAAAAATTTGATCAATTCCAACTGCATCGAGAAATTTTGCATCAATATTAGAAAGAATATTGAAACATTCCAACAAGAAACTATAATCCGAATCTGGATGGATATTCCCTACGAGCCATCAAAATAAATTCTCATCCAGAAAATAAAAATACCAACTCATCAAGTAAACACAAGCCCTCTCCTCCTCCCTTGCATATATACAATTGAAAAGGTTCTAACATACACACACAGAAACAGAACTGCTCGCATCTTTTTTGGGGTAAGAAATAATATAATAACAAACAATAAGTAATAGTACAACGAATGGATCCAACAATTTGTAAGTTTTTAACCCTTGAAAAGAAGCTTCATAGATGGAAAGGGTTCAACCTATCCCATGGCTGCCGTTCTGACTAGGGTTTAGGGATGAAATTTTGAAAAATGGGAAAATTCTTTGCACAGAGGTTGAAGAAACTAGAAAAGAGTTTGCATAGAGTAATATCTCCAGAAAACAAATCTCAGTTCACATTGGAAGTGTAAAATAAGTCGAGAAGTGTTCTTATAAAATACAAAAATTACCATGATTAAATATTAAATTAAGCAGTCATACATACCAGCTTTGACCGATATTGGCTGAAATCACCCTTTCCATCAAAATCATCACTCCACAACTCCAAGCCCCCCAGTAAGGGTGCCACGATAGTGGAGACCTTTTCTTTCTTCAATAGTCGCTTAAAAGATATATCAAGAATTACAGTACATATATCATCAGTCATAAAACTTAAGATTGATCTCCTTTCATTATCAGGCGATGCAGAACTAGAGCCTTGGTAATTAGGTTTTGAAAGATCTCCTGTTGAATGGGTTGTAACTTTCAACTTCGATACCAAATCCCTCATTAGTGCCTATTGAGCACAAAAAAAGGTACAAGCTGAAATAAAACCTTGTCTGCAAAATATTGTAAATCAAGAATTTAAAAAAAAAAATGTACAAACCCATACATACCAGCCAAAAGTGCAGGGAATGAAAATGAAAAGATAATTTATCATGTTGGAAAAAGCCCAGCATCTACAACAAGAAAAATATCTGTAGTTAAGAAGGCAAATTCCAATGTGCAAACCATTTATAAATCTTGAAATCCATTAAAAGCACAATTCTTTTATGTCAATGATATACTTTAGTTAGCCTTACCCAAGAAATGAAAACCTCCTTGGGTTGCCTTTGCAAGTGTTTCACATTCTTAAAGTCTAATGTTCTAAGCTCTCAGGGAGCAACCAATCATAATTACCTGTTGAAGATAAAGTGGAAGCAGAGTGCTGTCCCCAGATATACATTGCAAATTAGATGAACCCATGGATACAAGACTTTCACATATGCATTCCATGAATTCAGATTCACTTTCATCAACCAGGCCAGAACTAGGAGGGCCTCTGATAAAAAATTCTCTAGAGATGTTCATCAATATCTCAAAAATATTTCTCATGGCAGAGTCATATTCAGCTGTATTAGCATCTGGAGATCTTTTTCTGCATTTTACATGGAAAATAGAATGTAAGTCAAGACATTTGCTCAGGATTGCGGAGAACATGCATAACACTGCCACATACCTTGAAGAGACAAGCTTGAAAAATTCACAGGCATGAAGGCGAAAATCAGGAGAACAAAGTAAGAAGCCACACCTGTTGAGAGTGCATTCAGAACTAAATATACCAACAACCCCAACTCAGGTTCTACAAAGAACAAGATAAAAATATCATACCCACGCATTATACCATATTTAGCAAGATCCGGTAACGGTGCCCATTCAGCATAAGCGTTAACAGCATTTAAGGCAGCGGTAACTGCGGCTGCATGCTGTTTTGCGACGTCCAGCCTTTGACTGCTTACTTCACTCAGGGCAGCTCCAAAGTGCCTCTCCAGTAACTATTTAACAAAAAGAAATATCATCCTAAATCTAGAATGAGTAAGTGTGTGAATGCTGAGGGATGGAACGTACTGTGTACAACAAAGAAAAAACTTCAGGCAAAGATTGAGTAAGCCCACGCAACAAGATTCTGCGCCGATCACCTGAAAATCCTTTGCAAGTTACTGAATCATCAATTCAAAATGTAAATAAAGAAGATAAAGCTTAGAGGCAGAGACGTAGACCAGTACAATTATGTATTACCAAATGTATAAACTATAATGCTACTCGCCATCTTGTCAATAATAAAAAATAACATAATAGAAGTAATTATACACTAATGAAAGTTCATGAGAACCTTCTAGATCTTCATAGTGGACGGTAATATCTTCAGGAAGCCACCTCAGCATCATTAAAACCAACTCAGCCTAAAATTAAATAAACATAATTAATTATATGAGTATAATTGTTGAAATGAAGGAAGAAGAAATAATGTTCCTGATTTTTTTTTTTTTTTCTCTGGTTCTTTCTACTGCAGAAATTTCTGAAGCAACGAATTATGGAACTTACATGTATAGGACCCTTACTAGACAGGGAAACCAAAGATGGGAACAATTCTTCCCATAAACTTAATCCTTCTCTTCTGACAATCTGTAGATCAGCAAAAAAAGAGAGAAATAAGTAATATGTATGAATGCTTTTATATAAAATATGGAAAAAAATGCATTCATCTGTGACAAGTTACAAAACAAGTCAAGAGTCAAACCAAATATTCATAATAACAAGAAAGCTAAGATGCAAAGAATTATACAGAAACTGATAGATAATACAAGAAGCATAACCCTTCCTTGCACATATCCCTCTCATATTCTACTGGCTTTTACTTTCTTTTAAAGAAACTGAGCTTTGAGAAAAGATAAAAGAAAGATGGCATTAAAAAAAAAGCCCGCAACAGACGGAAGAAGGTGCCAAACCAACTACAAAGAGGTCTCCAATCCAACAAAATCATGACCAAATCATAATAAAAAAGAATCTATGACACCCATTTACTATTATCAACCCTATTACACTAAATAATAAATTAAAACCCTGCAGTTCCTAAAGAGCCAAACCTCAGCAACAAGAGCAGCTGACTGACTTTTTAAAGCCCATTCTTCACAAGGAGACGTGATTTCAGCCATAAGATCAATGCAAACATTTGCAAATTTTCTCTTCTCCATAGAATTTAATTCCTCCCACCGAAAACGAACCAAGTGCTGCATAAAGATATAGAACAGATACAGCCAAAAATAAAATTTTGAGATAAAATCAATCATTCAAATATGTAACAGTTGAAACAATGAAGGAAAACCAAAAAAGGGGATTAAGAGTTAAGAATTTCAAAACCAAAAACAAATACGGGCAAAATAAAATTCATTTGATCAACTTCAACCATAAATCTTTATATTTATATTCATATGGAAAAGAAGTATAATAAAAGAGTCATGCTTGCAGGTCAAATCTACTTATGACCACAGAGAGTAAGAAAGTAGAACCCAAAACCATTTTCAGAAAAAGTTAAAAGGTTTAAATTCAGCTATAATCTATGCTTAAACCTGGAAGAGTTCCCTATGCTCCAGTTTTATACAAAAAATTCAAACACAGATGACCAAATAAATATAAATTGTCTGTCTAACAAAAGTTGCAAAGATTAGTGCAAAGGATGAATTTAAAGATAGAATCACAAACTTGTAGCGTTTTATATGCATGAAGCCGAATCTCAGAAGACCACTTATTTGTAACTAGAAGAAGGGATGTGCTGGCCAAAATCCGAACATCGCCAGTTTTGATCTGCAAAAGTGAAGAGAACACTCAAAAACACAAGCATTTAAATGGAGGTCATCGTGAATCAAGAACAAAATTTACAATCTATGAGGATTGCTTCTTTTTGTAAAGACAACAACTTTCACTGAGAAAATTGAAGGAATAAACTATGAGGATTACAAAATTGATCGAAAAAAGTATGAGACAAGAGAAGACGATAAAAGTCGCTTCACTTGCTCAAAATTTTATTTTCATGAAAAAGAGAAAAAAACCAGGGAAAGAAACTTCCATTTAAAAATAAATAAAAATAATAATTAACACCTGTTTTTGTTAAATAAAATCAACCCAAAAGCCTAAGTTGTGAGTTTAGAGTAAATTTAATTATATCAATACTTCAATGTTCTTGTGGGTTTGAAAATTTGTAGAAAAACCAACAGGTGGATATCAATATCAGTTGAGAAGAAAATGACATGGTAGGGTTCAACACACGAGCTTATACTATGTTAAATCATTAATCAATTCCAAAGCGTAAGTTGATGGGTTATAGAAAATTTAATGATATCAATACTTCAAGAAGTTTCATGATGGAAGAAAAACAGAAAGGGGATAAAAACATTTAAAAAGGTTTATCTGATTCCATAGTTCTGAATTTCACAATGACCAACAACTTCTGAAGATTCATCATAAATTTAGCAAGTGATTTCAACAACTAGAAAACCAACCACTGGCAATATCTTTCAAAACTCACAATATAATAAGATTTCCAAAAGTTAATAAGCTTTGAAGATTCATCATAATTTGCCCCTAAATAAGTAAGTGCTTGCATAAACCAGAAAATCAACCGCTGCCAATATCTTTCAAAACTCAGAATACAATAAGATTAACCCCAAGTAAGCATGCGATTCCATAACCCAGAACCCAACAACAATCAAAACCCATAAAAAAACCCAATTAAAACATCATCATCAATAAAAAAAAATCTCATTCAACTCAAAAGAATTCCCACTCATGCATAAAGAAAAAAAACCCAACAGAAAACAATTAGCTGCATTTCCTCACACCCATAAACTATTAAACAAGAAAAAAAGCAAAGCCTGGTGAAGCTTACAGATTCTAGATAGGAGAGAGCAGCTTTTCGAGCGTCTGGAGAGGAGCTCCACTCGAGCGATACAGCAATGGCTTGAGCCACATTATTAGCCGTATTTTCGTCCATCAATTCCCGACTAGTAGCTTTTTCCGATGCTTCTGGTACCTGGGTTTCACAGTGGCAACCAAAGCGAGAGAAAAAGAGAGAGTTTTGGAGGATTGTTGAAGGGATTGTTGAAGTTAATGGACCTTGGTCGTCTTCTTCTTCTCTCAGTAAAGAGACAGAAGTTCTGAAGGTACCTTTTTCTATTATTCAACTTCTTTCTTCAGTTTTCCTTCTCCTCTACTCCACCATTAATTTCTTTTTAACTCTTCTCCTCTCCAAAAAGTATGTATTTGTATGTGAACTTTTTGGTAGGTATTGGAAGACTAATTTGGTTGTGCTGTTTTTTACTATTTATGCAACGTTTTTTAACCTTTCGTATCACAATAGTCTTACTTTTATTTATTTTAGAATCTAAAAAATTTCTATAATTGATAAATATTTTGATTCATTTTACTTTTTTTTAAAAATTAAATTTAAGTCATGCTGGTTTCATTTAATTTAAAAAGAGAGTGTTGTTTGATTATGTTTGTTGTTTAGCGTAAGTAGAATATTGTGTGAGATTTGTATCGAATTCGATTTGTGAAGGTAAGAAGATCAATATAATTGTGTTTAGAAATTATGTGAACTCCTAATTATGAATGTGTCATGGTTAAATAGTAAGAAAACAATGATACTAGACAATGCTAAGTAAACAACATTAATCATAATTAAACTATATTTGCAACATGGCTAAGTAAATGTGAAAACATTCGAATTAAGTTTGCGATTCAAATCCATTACTATTGATCCATCGATGTAATTTCATTAGGATTACACCAATTTTAAATATAAAGTGGTAAGCATGGTCTTCGTCTACCGTTATAATTAGATTTTAGTCATGTAGTTATAAAATAGTCTTAAATAATCTCTATGGTAGAAACTATTTTCGAGAGGTTTATCAATCATAGAGATTACTTATGAGGTTTTGTTAAATCATAAAGATTGAATTCTAAAGTTTAAAACTTTGAGTTCTAATTTTTTACTAACAAATTCGTAATTCAATTTTCTTTGAAATATAAGTACAATGTATATAGTTCTTTTTTGTACTAAAATTAATTATCAACCATACAATATAATAATGTCACACACGATGCAACAACAATTGCAAAAACAAAAACGCAAAATTTAAAAGCATTATACAAAGTTTAGTAATGCAGTATGATGATATATCACTTACATTTTGAAATGTGTCTAGGAAATATACTTTTGCTAATCCAAAGTCAAAGAATTACTATATCATACTTGTGCCCCAAGTGTGAGACTCCTTCTCAATTTAGACCATTGACTTATAGGTTAGAACCATTTTCAATCCATTCAATCAAAAGCAACTAATAAAATTATTCCATCAAAATCGTAAAAATAATGGTAGTGAAGAAAAAGTCATAACGTAGTCCTTTCTAAATAAGTCGAGAAAAGTAGATGAGGACTAGAAGATCAAAAACCACTCAATGTCGATTAATAGAAAGCAATTACTACCTATTAGCTTCTAACACGGCCCTTATGTTTGTGTTATACACGTATTATGTATAGACGGTTTATATATATTTCTGCCAACATCATCTTATACTATCAATCATTAATGTTGAACCCTGAAATTTTGGTGAAGCAGGAGCTAAATGTATTGGTACTCTAGTACAGATTATCATTCACTGCACAGCATGAACAATAACAATGAAAAGATTAATTGAATAGCATACAAGGTTCTCAAAAGTTGTAACAATATCACTTTCTTAAATTTTCTTTATTCAGAAAGAGTATTTTATAAATTTCTCAAGAAAGTGGTCAGTTGAAACATTATCTAACAAAAGTGGTAGTATCAGAGAGAGCTCTTTACACAAAGATGGTTGGTTTTGGGCACCTTATGCAATGATCTACCTTATATTTGGGCAAAGAATGGCAGCACCATCGTCAAGAAGCTTTTTTTTATATTATTTATGTACTTGCGTGCAAAAACACTCTGCAAACGAACAACGAATGAGCGAATGGGAAGATCTTGCAGTTTCTGATGGAGGAAAGAAACCGCGGGGGCTCTATGGAAGAAAAGGAGGCATTGGAATGTCCCGTTTCTGATCAAAGGTATGTTCCTGATGCAAGACACAGACCAGGCATGATCTATGTACTCGGGATCTGTGGAACTTTTATGTATATATGCAGTCGACCGATTCTGCTGCACGATTCATGAACTTACATGACGTATGTTCATGCTGCCTTTTTTCCTTTAACTGAAGATTGCTGTTCTCTTGCATCACCTCCCAAATGTTTCTGCCCTTGAGCACCGATGTCAGAAGATTGAACCAATGGACCCGACCAGGCTTGGTCTAGTTCGTTTGGATAGCCAAACGATGTGGAGCTAAAAGGAACATCAGAAGGAACAACAGCTGGATCAATATGACGTGAATATCCTAATGTGAATCCGAGTGCCCCATCCTGATGTGGAGGGGGGAACTTTTCGCTCTTGCTCTTTGCATTTGCATGAGTAATTAGACGCCGTCTCTGTTTCAGAAGAACGTGCATTTCAGAAGTCAGATAGAACAATCTTATCCAAAATTTCAATAAACATTTATCAACATGTAAAGACCTGACTTGAATGACTTCTTGACCGCTTAAAAAAAAGTGTCCAAATGAAGAAAGAATATATTTTTAAACATTTAGAAAGTAATTTCAAACTGGCCTTAAGCCATTGAGGAAGTAAAGATTACAACCAGGTCAGATGGGTAGTAAAACTAGAACTCCAATCAAGCTAAAAGCATTTAGCATCCTTATCCTTATCCTTTATTTTCTTTTAGTTCGAAAATAGAATGTGGCATAAAAAATAAATTTAGGATATAGGTTGAGAAATTGAAGAGCCTGCACCACTATCATACCTCAAGTACCAAAAGATGAACAAGAATAATTTAAAAAGAATTAATTGTGAAGATATCCACCAACACACCGTGTTTTGTACATGATTACAAAACAAATCAAAATGTGAAAACCTTATCTTCAAAGGTTCTCTCATTTCTTTCCTTCCATATGCCACCATAGATACATATGCTCCATCTGTACAAAAGACAAGGACAGATTCTTTTGGAAACAGCAGACAAATAACAAGAATGTTTTCTTACGACGTTCAGGATCTGTTCTATAGGTTGTACATCGGTGTCTTTGAGTTCTAAAACCAAGAATGTTTTCTTTGTTTTTTTCAAAAACTTAAAACTTCAATTAGCATCAATGACATTAGTGAATAGTGTTTTAATATACATGTTATTAAACACCATGTCCCACTATTCGACAAAAAGACTGTTTCAACATCAGCATTTACTATGCTTCCTACTTGGAAGCTCAAATTAAAGGTTTTAAGGCACTTCCATAAATATCTCAATCTCTTGATACCAAAGGCAAATTTTTGGGACAACCCTCATGAATGAAAATGATGAGAAAGGAAATGCTAAGAAGTTTCAATGAAGTCTAATAGACTATTAAATTCCTTGAAATTTCTATTCTTTTCGTCAAGAGTTTCACATTACTATCCCGTCTCCTATCTCCCATAACCTTCAGAAATGTCAAACATACATCATAAATCTCAAATAGAATAGATATAAATATACGTACATCAATATTTGCTTGAAGTTCTGCGTTGGCTCCTTGAATAGGTATGGCCCTACCAGCACGGTTACGTGTGCGTGTCTTCTTCACACGATCGTTCTGCAATTTACTTGCTGCTCTTTGTCTGTACATCCATATGAAGTGATGCATAAAAAAACATACAAATATATGCACATATACGCCAACCCACACTCTTAATACCCTATATTTAGGTCAGGTAGTATGTTGCAATGCTCCCTTAGCATTTGCTATTGCTCCCATTTATAAGAAGATTTACCATCCAAAAAACGGGAGAAGTGTCTTACCTTTACCATAATGTTCTTATTTTACTGTGTTTTGTTTGTGATTTTTACAAGTCATCGTTCATATTTCTTCATGGAAAATCAGTTTATTTTATATTGTAAAAAAGTCTTTTCCCAAAAGAAAATATCTCTAAATAAACAAAGGTTAAACAATACTTCCAGTCCTTGAACTTTCATGCACAACAATTTAGTTATGTTATGTACTAACACATAATGATTGTTTCTAAGCTTTCGCATGTAACAATTTAGTCCCATATTTTTCAAATTCGTTATAATTTAATCATGACAGTGAAAAATTCCATCAAAATTAATTGTTTTATTTATTTATTATAAAACGACTTCATCTTTATTGTTTACAAACACATTTGATCTCTAATTAGTTTATTGATTTACATATGATCATTAAGTCCTAATTATATTATTTGTCAGAGACTAAATTGTACATATTAAAGTTTAGGGGTAAATTTGTTATGAAACTAAAAGTACAAAAACTAAATCATTACAAACTAAAATTTAGAGACTTAGTTGTTACTTCTATGAAAGTCCAGTAACCTGTTCTTTTAATCATAATTATATCACATGATTCTAACACCCAATGACCCAAGCACCAAGAATCAAGTCTAAATGAACTAACATAAACAACCAGAAATATGAGAAAGATAGATGTATAAGTATTCAAATTCATACCTTCGTGCTTCATCATCTCGTCGTTTGGCATCCATCTCCTTACTAGGTGGATATTTGGGGAGGCTAGAAGGTTCACAAGCATAAGGTTCTGTAGTGAAAAACTGCAAAAGAGTATGAAATAACGGCATCAATACTTAGAATATGCTACCACTATAAAAACCTGCAACAAAGTTAGAAGAGCAAGTCTAGTGACCAAGTTCAAAAAGAAATGAAATTTGAAGGAAGATGCTATGTTATCATGCAAATATGATATCATCCATAAAACCAAATAGAAGAAGCTTCACCTCGCTCTTTAATGCATCTGTAGCTGTCATTCTCTCAGCTGGATCAATTGCAAGAAGTGTTTCGATAAGAGGAAATGACGATGGTGGGAAATCCTTAAATGTCTCTTTTATGCATCTCTTATATGGTTCTCGGGGTCTAAATAAGGCTGCATTTGGCAACTTTGCTCTCTTTAAATATTCATCTGAAGCTGAGCCACACAGCTTGAATATCTTATGTAGTTGCTCAACCTAGGGTGCAGTAAAAAAAATCAGATGCACAAATATACACAAAAATCTAAATAGAAGAGAATATCAGTTCTGTAAGACGATCAATAAGTAAATACCTATACACTTGGAAATGTTTTGACAATTCATGTAATTTTTCTTTTTAGAAAAATAAAAATGTGGAAACCAACTTTCATTAAGAAGATGAAAGAATAAAGTATCTGATTCAAGCCAGGGTAGTATTCTATCACCCTAAGAAGCACGAAAACAAATACAACACAGACACAGACACGGACAAGCAGCACACTCTATTGTTAAATCTAGCATACAGGCATGCCAATGACACATTTATTAAAATATAATAAAGCCAGCTAGATCTAGTTGAAAGGCGACCTAGAAAAAATGAATATAGTAGAGTGTGGGGAACCGATAATTACCTCTGTACGGCCAGGCATTATGGCCCTCCCAGATAATAACTCTGCTAAAATACAACCTGCACTCCAAAGGTCAATGCCTACACCATAGTGAGTCGCACCGAGTAGAAGCTCGGGGGATCGATACCATAAGGTTACAACACGATTAGTCAATGGGTGCTTCTGTTTTGGATCAAAGAAAGTAGCTAGTCCAAAGTCAGCAATCTTAAGCAACCCTTCACCATCAATAAGAAGATTTGAACCCTTAATATCGCGATGAAGCACCCTGTGGCTATGACAATGCTCGAGTCCTGATAGAAGTTGTTGCATGAAACACTTAACCTACAATGTTAAACACTCTCAAATAAAGAAGATTGCATTCTAGATCACTATTAAAAATTATATGTAAACATGAACTAACCTGAGCCTCTGTAAATTTGATGGATGGATTTGCACCAAGTCCAGCTAAATCATGCTCCATGTACTCAAACACAAGATACAAACTACATGACATCCTTGACGTAACCAAACCCTCTAATTTTACAACATTAGGATGATCTAGGCGTCGCAAAATGAGAATCTCTCTGGCCATAAACCTTACACTTTCTGGCTCTAAATTATCAAAACGAACCTTCTTCAATGCAACAACTTTACCAGTCAGTATATCTTTTGCTTTGTACACATTACTGTATGTTCCTTGTCCAATCTGTCCATAAAAATATGTAAATGATTACTAGGGGGTGAAGTGAAGAAGGAAGGTGAAGGGCCACTATTCCCCTTAGTTTGTCTTATATAATATAAATCAATACATTAAAATCTTTCTAATTTAACCCTAAATTTTCGAAAATTAAAAGATTATATATAGAGAAGTAATAGTGAATTTTTTGCTCTGCCCCTTCATTTTCCATCTCGAATGATTTGGAAAATCATCTCCCAATCATTATTACAGCAGTTGCTGGAGAATTATAGCAGCAAAAAATGACAGAGCATCAATTTACCGAACACAAAAAAAAAACAAATATTACACCACAGTCTTACCAAGAAGAAATTTGATAGTCAAATGATTCTCAAAGAGAAACGACACACCTTATCAATCTTCTCAAATGTATCAGCCTTCCTCGGAATCCAACCATTGAGTGCCTCCCCACAGACTGCTGTGAGCCAGGAAGGCCATCCAGCAGCCACCTGCTCCGCCTGAGATTGCTTTGGCAAATTACTCAACCTGGGGTTAGGTTTCAACTTTCTTCTCTGCTCTTTTGTCAAGGGCTGACCCCCATGGCCATGCCCTTCCTCCTGAGCAACCTCAACAACAGCCACATCGGCTTCTTTTCTTTCCAAATCTTCACCACATTCAGAACTCTTCTCCTTCTTCTCCTCAGAATCTGCTAAGTTCCTGGAAGCTACCTCTCGGCTTATTATACATCCCATATCTCAAAATTAAACCCCATTTCTCTTCTCCATGGCAAACAACAAAACCCCTTTTAAAGTTGATCTCTACAAACCCAAAAAAAATCAATTGATAGTCAATTAAACAAGCAAAAAGCTGTCGAGGAACACATATATCAGTAACTCCACCAGAAAAAAAAATAAAAATAAAAAGAAAGAAAGAAAAAGAAAACCCAGTAACCTTTTCAGAGAGAAAAGGCTGTCTTAGTCAAATCGAAATCCACAAAGACAATTATACTAAATTAGCTTTTAGGACAGAGGTGGAGAAAGACCTTTTTCGAGCTGTAACGAAATTGGGTCGGGAGTATTTCAATCTTTTTTCTTGTGAAAGTCACAGCTACATAAATAGAGCAAGAAGAAGCTCATGAAAGTGAATGAGCAGTACAAACAGATCTTCCCCAAGCTCTCAATGAGTCGAAGCCAACTACCTCTCTGTATCTCTTCTTCTTCTTCTTCTTCTTCTTCACCTCCTCCTCCTCCTCCTCCTCCTCTTGTTCTACTTCTTCATCTTCTTCTCTCTCTCCGGTGATATACGAGGTCGTTGGTGAATGAACAAAATGCAAGTGTCCGGGTAAAAGTTTTTAGTGTTATGATGTAGACTTTTATGATAATGGCAAATTTTTGGAATTTAGAAATTTATTGAGGGCATGCTTTCAAATAATAATTTGAAAATAAGAAATAATGATGTCTTAATTGTTTAGAAATATTTCGTATTGATTGAGACATTGATAAAATGTTTATAATTTTTAAGACTAAGTTTTTTATTTTTTTATTTTTTTTAAATTAACATGTCTGTTATTTATATTATAATTACGTGGTGACTTATTTTATAAACTTGTGTTTAAAGAAGAGGACTCTGGTTGATCTTGTGTTAAAAGAATTGTTACTTGTATTATAATTACATCGGTAACATTTGGTTCCTTTTTACTTTTAACGAATGTTATTTTAATTATTCATTTTCATTTCTTCATTTTTTTAAGAACTAAAATGATATTTTGTTCTATTCATTTTCATTTCTACTTTATTTTTTAAGAACTAAAATGACTGTTTTTTTTTTTAAGTAAATGATAAAATGAAGCAGAGTTATGAATATTTTGAGAGTATAAAGAAACCAAAACAAACGAAAACGAAAACTAAAAATATAAACACCAAACAAATTAAAAGTACAAAAACTAAAATAAACCAAAACAAAGATGCACGGACTAGAGTAGTATTTAAACATGTTTTTTACCTTTCATAACTTTTATATGATATAATAAAAAAATTGTAACATATATGTCGTAATTTTTTCCTTTAAGCATAAGCCCTTAAACCAATTATACCAACAAAAACAAAAGCAAGCATAAAAATAAAACCTTCAATTGGGACTACAATGTTGTAGAAGGTGGACGGTATACTTTTTGACTTATTCATCGTGGATATGACCTAACCATACAAAATTAAATTAAAATTACATTTCTAATTTGAAATATATATCATGTTGCAATAAAATTAAAAATAAAGACCATGCTTTAGGTCAATTTACAAACTTTGTACTTGAAGACAATTTGATATTGGGTTTCATTCATTTACGTATATATTTTGCTTTGTTTTGTTTACATTCAAGAATGCAAAATATTGTTCATTTATTTTCCTAATAATATGAAACAATATTCTACCAGACCTTGATTTAATATTGCCTCAAGTTTCTCAAGCCCCTATTTTATTTTTATTTTTCAAGATTTTTTAATTCCTCATCCCACAATTATAGAAGTTTGTCATTGCCATTTATTTATATCAAAAACCAGACCGACCAATGGACATTAAATTATGTAATAAGTCCAACATTATGAAATCATGAATTAGTCCTCTAATCCAAAATAAATAACAAACTTAACACCAACAAAGTAATGATAGTATTAATAATATTAATAATATATAGTTCTGAATGATACAATAAGATAGCAAATAATATTAGCTGGATGAGACTATTCAAAGCCCTTTCAACCCAAAAAGGAAGAGACAAATTAAAGAAAATAATTTTTTTAGATGGGAAATGTTCATATTTCAATAGTGTAGAAGCCAAAAAAGAAATAAGAAAACCTTACTTTCCCCATCAACCAAAAATTCAAGAGACCACACTCCATTATAGCTTAACAACATTTCAATCACAAATACCATATTCCCTAGTGGAAGAGAGTGACTGGATGTAAGAAGCTCTTCAACTAGAAGGAAGTTTTCTCCATGAAAATCAGAATGTGTAAGAAATTTGGAGATTACATTAAGTTATATCTTAAACTTGAAAAGTGCAGGGATAGCAGTACCAACAACCAAATTTTACAGCCTATGCTAACAAAAATGGTTCCTTCCCTAACTCATTCTTGGCTTTTCTTCTTCTTCTTCTTTTCTTTCTTCTTGCTTGGCTGTTCGGCTTCCTCTTCTTCATCTTCATCATGCTTTCTCTTCTTTTTCTTCTTCTTTTCCTTTTCCTCACTACCATTTTGTACTTTCTCTACCTCTTCTGTTCGTTTCTTCTTTTTCTTCTTCTTCTCATCTTTCCCAACATTTTCAACTTCTGGTTTTGAATCTTCCTCCATAACTATATCCTCTTCTTCTACCCTCTTCTTTTTCTTCTTCTTTTCTTTTTTCTCTTCACCAGTTACAGGAGCTTCAGCTTCCTCCTCAATAGCCTTCTCAAGTTTTCCAAGGAGCGAATCGGCTGCAGGATTATATGTCTACATAAAACAAAAAAAAGTCAGTCATCCATACAAACAAATGGGCAGATTACAGATTTTGAAAGAGCAATCATACCTTGGCAGCAGTTATCAAGCCACCAATGCTCTTCTTTCGGTCCTTGTCATAGGCCTCGATTTTGGGTTTGCCTTTAGCCGAACCAGCAACATGTCCCAACTCTTTGCCCTCGAGGCTTCTTAACCTTGCTTCCAGCTGAGTAAACATCATAATTTAGATAATATGCTCCAGTATTTCTTAAAAGATACAAGTGAAGTAGATACTGAGGAAACATACCTTGGCCCGGTTTTCAAGTCCCATGGTGTTATCTTGACCATCGCCCAAGGCATCACACCTAATTGCCAAAGCAGTTTTAGCAGCAAGAGACCGAGAAATTTTTCCTTTGAGCTTTGGAGCTGCCTGACCAATTAGGGATGCATGGTAGATAAGACCATATTTGGGAGTTGCATGCTTTGTTTTCAAAGCTCTGAACAAAGCTTTCTCAGCTCCAAGAATTTGCACTGTGCTTCCAGGCTGCTTAGCAAGGTTAAGTAAACTTCCACCATGGGCAATTAGGCGGGCACCAACAAGCTCCCCGACAAGTGCGGTCAAATTAGGAGCAATGGTGTTCATTCTACTTTTTAGATAATCGTACAGTTGAGCTCTGTATTCAGAAAGGGAAAGGACCTGGTCACAGAGCTCTTTAATATTTATCAAGTCAAGCTCACTCACTTCAGTTCCCATTGATATCATAGATGCCTCCTTCAGCTCAATCTCAACCTCCTCTGGCAGTATCTACAATGAAATACACATGGAAAACAAAATTAACATTTGGAAATGAAAAAGCACAAGATACAGATGATTATCAAACTTGTTTGAGTTTGAAGAATAGGTGGACTAGACATTAACCAATGATATGCAACAAGATACAGATGAGATCGAACTTGAACAGAGACTATATTATGCACATACTTCAGAGAAATCAAGCTTGGCTGCATTCTCACGGTTGCCCATTAATTTCACTGTCTTCGCATATTGTATGTTATCCTGGATAATTTTAGCAAGCTCTGGAAAATGCCAACCATACCACTCCCTAACCCGCATTGCGTAAGTGTTCAATTCCTTGTCGAGATCATCAAGCAATCCAATAGCCTGTATGATCATGGTATCCACCTGAAAATAGGATCGAACATGAATTGTGGCATTTTATAAAATGTACATTAACAATATCAACAATAAACATCAATAAAAAGCCAGCAGCCATCAATCACAAATCTGAAAAAAGAACAAACCTTGTCAGCGCTGAATTTCAGTTTATACCTAGACAAACTATGAGACAATCCCAAGCTCATTGGTGCCAAATCTTGAACAGCTAGGCCAGCTATGAGTTCGTTCAATTGATTTCTTAAACCTCTTATCAACTCCATAACAGAATTATTGTGCACACAATCTATTTGCTGCATGAAAGTACATGACACTCAGTAAGATTAAATAACTTTCATGAGGAACCAGAAAAAATTATTTGTAAAATAAGCAGCATACAAGCTTCTCTTTGATTATATTTCCAAGTTTAGAATCAGCAACACCCAAAGTTTCACCATCACAGTTGGCTCGTAAAAACTTCCGCAACCCTTTGCTAGGTTTGCTGTCGATCAACAATGTGGTTGCTTCCAAGGCTTCTGACATGTTCTCAAACTTAGAGAAAGCCTTCAGCTTCACTATCTGATATTATCAAATTGTTCAGATCATTGCAACAGATAAGAAGGTGCAACAACCAAGCAAAAATACTAACAGGAAAGTGTACAAATTGACATGTTAAAGAACCCCATGTCAAAGAACACCTGTAACATGGCAATAGAAAAAAAGACATTACCTGTCTAGCAGATTCTGCATTGGAAAAATCCTTCGACAAATCCTACATGTGAAGAAGTTTGAAAATTATGATCCAGTTACACATGCGAAAACAATGCATGTATGCATTAATTTATGATCTTCAACCGAGTGGACGGTGCATTCTCAGCTTAACTCATGCTTGATTACAGAAAGAAAAAAAGGCAATCATCAGATTGAAAGCCATCAGTAAACTAAAAAGAATAGCTATTTTTACACATCAATCTTCAAGTAAAACGAACCCACAAACACTAACTTTCATACATCACATACCTCAACTTTAGAGAGTTTCCCTTCATCCAAAACTTTAAACAGGGCAAAGCCTGCCGATGTCTCGAACAACACAAGCATATTGACGGCCTCCCCAAAACACCTGCGAAATGCAAAACCATTCCCATTAAACATTAGCCAAATCATTCTCTTAAAACCCCAAAACCCAAACCAAAGATAAAACCCAAAGTTCCTTCTACATTAAAACAGAATACACTGATATAATTCCAGCAACACTTGGGCAATCACAACACACCCTTTCTAAATTCAATTCCTTAAGTTACATTAAATCCTCCTAAGAAATAGATCATCATCCTATTCTGAGACTACAAACTACAGCTCCGGTGGCCACTCTAGAAGGCACCCACCAAACTTCACGGCTATGGCTACAAGTCAAACTTATCTATTAACGAAACTCGAAAGTTAGAAGCCATGAAAATACAAATAGAGAGAGATTAGCATTACCTTGAGAGAGTTTTGCGTTGGGCGGGAGTAGGGAGAGAGAGGCAGAGAAGAAGGGAGCGAGAACTAGGGTTTAATACCAAGAAGGGTTTGGGAGAAACGTTATATACAAATTTATAGAGCGGTGTTTTAGAGCGGCTGCTGAGACTTGAGAGGGTTTTGCTGACTGAAGCTTGTCTTTGGGGGCACTTTAGGTATTTAAAAACAATATTAGGGCTATTGACGTCCACTCGTGGGAAACATGTGACCTCATGTTTTTTTTTTATAAAATAAGGAGTCATTTAGACTTTGTAACGATTTATTTTAACAATTTCAAATTTGCTTTTTAAGTCTGATTTTATTGGCCAGAGTTATACTTACTTGAGAAAATAGTCATATTTTTCATGGAGATTCAAACTTTCTTACTTTTTTTTCACTTAATTTGTTTTCAATAAAAATATATAATTTTCTAATTTATTAGTGATCAGACACTTGAGCATTCAAACATTTAAATTGATCACTTGAACTATATTCATGTTCAGTCATACATTACTCTTCAGATTATCCAAGGTAGAACATTCACAGTAAAAAGAAATATATCGATATACTTAAAAAAAGGACAAATATCTATTTATGTCCGTGAAATTTGAGTGTTATATCAATTTAAACTCTACACATAACAATTGTATCAATTTAAACTCTGAATTTTATATAGTTTACCAGTTAAAACCTTAAATTAATATAGTTGTGTCAATTAAAACGTTGAACTTTCCTATGGATATCAATTAAAATCATGAAATTTCATAAGTGTATCTAAATAAAACATAGTGGAGAGTTTAATCGTGTTGATACCAAAAGGAGAATGGAAGACAAATACGAAAAATGAAAATCAATTTGATCACTATGCAAGTTGAAAAAAAATAAATATGCATGATAGTAAGCTACATTAGGACGGGTATAATTTTATAAAATGACTAGGACGTTTATTTAAAACGTATCATATATTTTGATGTATTTTAGATGTACCGTGTTCAAATTGCATTACTCTTTTTTTTATAAAGAAGTTTTGTTGAAGAATCAATTAATGAGATACATTGCCTATGTTGAGAATGACCCACACTCATAGTACAAAGCAAATTCAACTCTCTCCCACACCCATAGTACAAAGCAAATCCAAGCTTGAGAGGGTTTCCTTTTGCTCCACATTGAAAGTTGAAGGGTTAAGAAGACAATACCAATATGAGAGCTCTCCAAGGGACTTATAAAAGTGGACAAAATGATACACTCTCTTTCCCACTCCCTAATAATTTGACGACAAATAACAATTAATTTGGCCCATCAACCCCACAACTCAATTTATGGGCCTTGTCCATTGGGTAAAAATGGATTGGATTCGATTGACCCAATTAAGGGATGAGCACGTTTGAGATAACAAGGTGACAGTGCATGTTTTGTACCTTACTTATTGTAAGTCATGGTTGAACCATGGGTCCAACATCTAGGCTACACTAAACTCAGAATCACTTATTTCTAATAATCATTTTACTCCAAACTTAAGGTAGAGTATGGAGCTTAGGTATGAAGATACTTGCAAAAAGTAGTATTTTTAAGGTTAATAATTAAATATATAACAACCTTTTTAAAGAATAACATTATAAAGTATCAAAAATGATCCGTAACCTTACTCATTTATAGACATTTCGAGGGAAAAAAAAGATTAAATTGAGCAAAACTAGAAAAAAAGAAGCAATAAAATTACTTTTAATGTTTCTCTTTTATTTTCTTCTGTTTCCAACTCAGAAAACTCTATTTTTTTTATTTTTTTTTGAAAAAAAGATAAAATTAAACTATAGGTTTTACATTAACAATTAATCTATTATAGGTAATTAAACATAGATATAGGCTAAGATATAGAAACTAACTTCAAACTAAGTATTTTGTTTTCAATAATATTCATCAACCTCATTGCAACAATATTTTAATTATTTTTCCAAGAAAGGTGAAAAATATATTTATCAATTATTGCAAGTATAGTTCTTCAAAAGATCTATCACACTGTGTATGATGAAGAAAATAATTTGATCTCTTTCTTAAGGCATTTTGTTAGATAAAGATTCTGTTTTTTTCCTCTTTTCAAGGTAGTTTACTCTGTGGCGGATGTCAGTAGTTCGAGTCCGCTTATCTCTAACTCTTGAACTTAGTCGATATAAAGCTATAAGAATAATACCGTTAAAAGTCTCAAAGTTGTATTTAATACTCTAACCTTTATTATATATAAAAGGGTGTAAATTACAAAGAGTGTATCACACACCTTTCACTTACATAAAACAAAAGCAAGAAGTCACCTTTCACTTGACACAGTACCTATATTTGCAAACTTAGTATATCATCACAAACATCCCATGACAAAGTACAACCTCTTTCACTTAGTTTCACACTGCTGCACCATTATACTTTCTAGCAGCCTCTTTACAGTCAATGGTTGCTACATTCACACTCGACACCGGAACCGGTGCCCCGAACTTCCCGTATCGCCGTGCTGCTTCTTTGCTGTCAATAGTTTTTGTGCAACTGTCTTTATGACGAGCTGATGCTGAACAAGCACTATTTTTGCTACAGTCAAGATTCATTTCTTTCAAACACTCTATAGCCTTCCCAATATCATTCATTGGTTCACTTAATAATCTCATTTCATACTTTGGCAGCCTTGCTTCCTTTTGAACGTTGGCTAAGAGTTTATTGAATTCTATACGCTGGTTTATAGCAAGGTGTGAATTCAAAGTCCCTTTATCAGAATTCTTCACTGGTTCATACTTCTTAGTATGAACTTCTTCAGTATATTTCTTGATCGGTGTAACGTACCTCGTTCGGGGAAGAATGGCAATAGGTTGTTGCCTTCCTCCGGCATCGAGATGAGGTGGCTTGGATTTGGGGTCGGAGATATGGCCTGCTTTGCTCTTTTCTGCAGGATTTGATTCGATCTTCTTGTTGTCCGGGCGAACGAAGAAACCGTATCGAAAATCGGCCATAGCCTAAATGAGTGTGTGATATGTTCACTCTTTATGCCTTAGAGATCTCGTGGCTTATCTCTTTAGTACTAAATGGTTTATATAGGAACTTCAAACATGCCCATTCAATCTAGCTAGACATTTTTATTCTTAATGCTCATGTTTCCTTCGGTGTAGCCTTGAAATTCCTTGTAAAATTATTGAATTGATCAAGGATAAGAAAGGAATCTAGATTTAATTTAGCCAATACTTTTAGCAAGTAACTAATGACTAACACACCTTTCGACGAATCTTATGAGATAATACATTGACCATAAACATTTCGGTGTCAAGAAAACTCATAAGATATTAAATCTTTCGTAGTCAAGTAACCACCGTAGATTGAACTCATTCCTCCTTAATATCATTATCAAACTCAAACCTTTTATTTACCACATGGTGAACTCACGATGGTTTCGTCGACCAAGAAGTTAGAAATTCAAATATTTACTTATGAACTAAAACAAAAATCATTGTAACTTATAAAACTTAAGTTTTTGGGTCCAACTATGTGAAATTCTTAAGTCATTATAGTTTGATTAGAATAGTTTGTGTTTGAGGTGTAGATTATTTTAGTTTTGATTATAATAGTATGAATTTAATGTGTAGTTTATTTTAGTTTGATAAGGAAACAGTAAATACTGTAGCAAAAAATAAAAAGATGATGAATGTCAAATAGTAAAAATTGTAGCAAATTGAGAGTTTTGAAATAATGTGTTTATTGTAGCTAATTGAAGATTTTAAAATAATACAAAAGGTGGATGCTATAGTTCTAGATAATTTTTGTCTCAAACGGCCCTTAGAAGTTAAAAAAGATCCTTCTTAAGTAAAGATATCATGATTAGTGGTCAAACGGTTTTTTAGACAAAGTTTTAAAAGTAAAACGTTATTGACTCAAAACCTAAAAGTATTGAATATTTCAACACTTTGAAAATACCAAAAACTTATGTATTGTCCTAAAACTAAGAATACATTTGGCATTTTTAATATGTCAGAATACCAAAGAATCCAGAAGTTGAACTTGATAGGTTACGGTAAATTAAAAACTATATCAATACTTTAACACTCAGCTTGTTAGTAGGTTCAAAATATTTACAGAATGTCCAACAAGTGAGAAAATTTTGTTATGTGCGTTTGAACAAAAGAATTTTCACCGTGATATTATGTTAAATCGTTAATAAGTTACAATAAAGTAAATTATATCGATACTTCAAATCAACTTCAAAAAAAATCAACCTTTTTAGATAATTTTTTATCCTCATATGTTGCAAAACTAAAAAACTGAAGCAAAGAACAGAAATATTCTTTTTCATGGTAGATGGAAAAATCAGTTTTATATAAATCATTTCTACCAAAAGAACATAGAAAGGAATCTTAAATAAGGATGATGGGTTTTGATAAACAGATCATTTCAAGATAAATCTGTATAGAACTTTATAGATACTTTTTGTTTATAGAAACACTGCTAGCTCTAACAACTATCCATTTTGGGGATCAATTCCCTCCACTAAAATAAATGATAAAGAATCATATTCCCTTAAACTCTGGGTTTCTTCTGATATTTTGACACTTGCACTAAGCATAGAATAAAATTGACTAGTTAAGTCATAGATTATTCTTTGATCTATTATTAGGAAGTGCAAGAAGGAACTAAAATTAATTAATTAATTAATTAACTAAAAGAAAATTTCATACTAATCTTCTCAATTTCACACTATTCTAAATACATTCTAATCTTTTGATTATATTGTGGTGTTTAAGAATGTGCATCACATTATAACAAGAAAGATTATGATCATTAATTTATACTATAAGCTTGCTTTGATTGTGTTTTAAGGTAAGGTTATGTATTCAAACGCAGTGTCATTCTTTCTTTAATTGATATTGAAGCAAATTAATAATTGAGTGTGTATATATAAGAGATTAAATGTATTCGATCAATTTTGGCTTATTATGGATTATATATGCAACTTTAAGTTAGAATATAGCCTAGAGGTGGTTGAAACTTTTAGTTTGGTAGAGAGGGGCTTATTAGTATTATTAGCTTGTACATATATAACCACCAAGTAAATGTTTAGCATTTTTAGGGGGAAAAAAATCGAACTCATAAAATAATATGACGTAGTTACAACTACTATTTCTTTTAGCAAATTGCATAAATCATTCTTGAAGTATAGTTAGTAGTTGCAATTATACCTTTAAACTTTTAATTGTAAAAGTTCAGTATTTAAACTTGTGAGGCAAAGTGTTGAGAGATTAAATAGGTCGTATTCATAGCCTATCAAAATCAATTTATGAAACATTAAACCTATCGAGCCTTTCAAGGTTAGTTGCTATTTGGATTTTTAGTTTGAAATCGATTAGAATTGTCTTCTTTTGGTTGTATTTAGTCATGATGGTAGTAATTGTTAGATTTTGTTCTATTATATTTTGAGTGTTATTTTCATTTAATTAATGAATCATCTTGATTTCTCATTAAAAAAAACATTAAACATATCATAAGTTTCTTGTTCAAATGGGTTTAGTGGTAACTTGAACAAGTAGTCTCTAAGATCAATATGAAAATTAGTAATATCATATTGAGTATATATAACTTGAACCTTTTGGATTTAGGGGTGGTTTAACATGGCAATAAAACTCAACATTCCATCCTCAATTATTATGAATAGTTTATAGATCGACCTTTGTGAATAAGTCATCTAATCCACTCTAATAAGCGATGCAGTAGAAGAGAAGTATTATGTCAAATCCATAACCAAACAATGAAAGTTCATCCCTAAGGTTAAAGAGAGCACTCCCAAAGAATAAGTATTATATTTTGAAATATGATTCCAAAATATTTCAAAAGCTTCTGTATAACACTAAAGTGGTTGTTATAATCTTGAAACACTTATCTAATTAATTATAAAGTACTAATTAAATACTGATGGATCTAAATTAACAACTTTAACAGATATTAACACTAACAATTCTTTTCATCAATTTGGCAGTTACAAAGGTGGGTTGGTACAATCCTAACATGATCAGAGAAATAGCTTAAATTTAACACACTTTCTCATTAGATTTCAGTCCAACCGTTTGAACTTGTTGAGATGTAAAGGATTCAACAGCTTATGATTAAATTTCCACCAATATTGTAAATTCGAGAATAAATATGAAAAACAATGCAAGGTTTGACACAAATAACAAAACAAAGGTGAGGTTGACGTTTCTATAAAGAGCATAGAGAAAATAAAAGGAGTCACTCAGAATTTGACACAAATGGCATGTTTAAAGAACTAAAATGTAATTAGGATTATGTAAGACCTCCTATTATCTATACGTATAAGAGGAAGGGTAGAAAGGGATATTCCTTAGCAGCTAATGATGAGAAAATAATGGGAGAGGATCGTGTAGGTGAGGCCCGCCAGGAGGAATGATAGAGAGAGATATAAATACGTAATGTTGGGGTAGGAGAGATTAGGTCTTTTTTTGTTATTTCAAGGAGAGCAAAGGCTGCTATGGCCTGAGGATATCCAGCCCTGTATAAAGGAGCTGGGTATGTTTTTCTATATTGTTCTTTCTTTATTTTTGTGTTTCCTACCGTTGAATGTATTTTGTGCTGCCTCTGTTTAGCCATTTGGTTAGGATATTTTTATGTTTTCTTGTAAGAATCCTAACAGATTACTGAAAATTAGAAAAGTGTTGGACAGCGCGAGTAATCGAAGACGAAACGAAAATGAGATCAACAAGCGTGAAAACAGTGAGGAAAATGGTTGGATTGAATACTATCGGAATGGAATAATTTTACATTACAAACTGGAACAAAAAATGTTCATTCCAAACATGAGTTCTGGAAAGCTTATCAATTACATTCCATTGTAAATTCATCCCATTATGAATTACCAAACATCCCCCAACTTCTCGGAGTTTTTACTTTTTGGTATCACAAGGCTAATAACAATTTCTTCATTGAACTTATCCGAAGTCTAAATATTCAAATCCAGAAGACAGGAAAGCTTCCAATAGCTATGCATCTATTAGAAAAAACGGGTAAC
Organism: Cucumis hystrix; assembly: GCA_025688845.1. Classification (NCBI taxonomy): domain Eukaryota; kingdom Viridiplantae; phylum Streptophyta; class Magnoliopsida; order Cucurbitales; family Cucurbitaceae; genus Cucumis; species Cucumis hystrix. The sequence goes on from CM046887.1 coordinate 16,187,850, forward strand.
CAAATAAGCTAAAAATTTACAAGGTAACCTTTTTTGTGTGGTTTAATCAGAGTTTGGACTTTCTTTGTATTCCTAATTGTTTATAGTACAGGCACCTAAAGCTAGAAGGGAGAAAACAAAGCCAAATTCAAGCTCATAATTCGTACCAGTTGATGTCTTCCTTCTAGAACACGACTTCACATATTCGGATGGAAATATTTGAAAGCAAACCTTCGAAGGTTCTTCAATCTTGAATAAAATGATTGTATCCAACTGCAATATCAAAATACATAGGCATAACTACTATAAAATTTATTTTTATTGAAAAGGAACGTTCAAACTTTACAGAAAGAAAGAGACAGTAACTTGTTACTAATAAGAGTCCAAGCATCACCTTAAACTTAAAGAATCGTTTCTCATAGGTCAAATGAAGGAACTTCATGTTGAGAGGAATAAATGGCTTTATACACTGTTCTGTCGATAAAGTTTCGATATGGATCCTCTTTCCGCTTCTTAATCAAGTAAGCTAGACAATGTTCAACTTCAGACTTAACCTGATCATACAATTGGTGTGCATTATTCTTGTCCTTCAGGATTTCCTCTCTTCCTTTTGTTACTATTGGCTTACCAAACAGGTAATAGAAACGGCCGGGTATTTTGGGAAAGAGCAGAGGCGGGAAAAGATTCTGGCTACCAACCTCTCCTTTGTCTGCATCCCTGAAATTTACAGCAGATTCAACACCCAGAAAGAAAAATGAACTTCAATTTACATTTGTAATGCCCGTTTTTTCAAAAAGGAAAATGAGAATAAGACAAAGATTTTTTTTTTTTTTTTTTTTTTTTTTTTTTTTTCATTTTGGAAACAAAAACTTTTTTTAAAGGGGGAAAATTATTGATAGACTAAAGTATACAAGTAGAGGACAGAACGGGCTTGTAGAGATGACAAGGCATAATGTACATAAACCATAGGTAAATCATACACTATGTGGATGAAGAACAGTTACCTCACTTTTGCAGAATTCTGATTTGCCTCTCTGATGTAGTCACTAACCATAGGAATCTTTATCAGGTCATTATAATCTAAGAGCATCTGCAAATAGATATTAGATGAAGATGATAATAATAACCGGAAGGAAGTGATAACAATATGATTTCTTTTCAAGCATGAAGATCTAGACAAGGTTGCACCAATGTTTGTCTAATTAAACAAGTTTAACAATTTATTTATTTATTATTTTTTTAACGAGAAACTGAAAGTGTCAATCTTTCAGCATACTCATTTGCTAAAGAAAATTGCATTCCCTCTAAAATTTCCATGAAACTTCAAATACTTCATTTTTCTATGATAGAGAATACCATGATCCCCTTATGGCACCAAGATGACTCAACACCACTGCATTGCCCTTCAACCGATCAGGATCAAACAAGAAAAATATGCATGTCTATGAAAGGCACCCTTGGGTTATCAGCCCCAAACTCTCAGGGCCCATTTGGCTCCTTGTTTGAGATGAGGGGGTTGGTGAGGATTTACGACATTTGGTTAGTTGTTTTACAAACTCAAGTTATAGGGCTTGATGGCTTGTTAAATCCAGTTTTCTAAATTCTCAACCTACAGATCTAGGGAAACTAATTAAAAGTTTTAGCAAGGAAGCTAACTTGAGCATAGTTCAAGCTCAAATGGTTGGCATTATATTCTTAACCAAAAGATTAGATATTTAAATCTCCATCCCCACATATTATTGATTTTTCTTTATAAGAAACATGTATATTCATAGAACAAAAGATAACAACCTAATGGCAAGGGACAAAAGGCCCTCCCCAACATAAACTAACGAATAAGGGTCTTCCAATTGAATTTAAAAAAAAAAGGCTTAGTCAGAAAATATGAATTGTTATTAGGATAATAAGGGACATAGCTTATCATGAGACATTAGCTAAAAGGAGTAGGTTAGTAGAAAAAATAAATCAATGGAGTGGGTATGTGGGGGTGAAAGCAGATAGAATTTGAATGCAGTTATTTTGGGAGAGTCCAAGTTGCCAACCCTCTCAAAGTGCTTGAGAATTCTAAGTTCTTTTTTCTATATTTTAATACAGTTTTCGAATTGTTTTCTTACTCCTCGTCCCAAGATTGGGGTCATACTCCTATCAAAACTTCTTATGCTAGAGCTACCAAATGGTGAGTGAACACCATAAATCAAAGGATAGAGTATCGAACTTACTTGTGCTATGTCGTCTTCTCCAACAGCACCAAATGGTACAATTGTAGCCCCAAAACGAGCAGCCATTCTCACAAATTCCTGTTGATTTGGCCAGAACAGTTTATATTCTTCACCCTGTAAGTTTTCAGAGGAAAAAGTGAATGAATATGGGAAACCCTTAATTTCAACCATCAGCTGTTGATTTCTATTGAACTGCAATTCTTTTTATTATTTTTTTTTTTTTTTGAGGTGATGGAACTTAGGAGCTTGAAGTACCTTGTAGTGAAGAGCCTCGCGTGCACCCCCAGGATAGAGAAGAATGTGTGCCTTTTGTGATAACAATTTGTATAGATTGTTAGCAGTGACTGGTACTGCACCAAATACTTTCACCCAGTCAATCAAAGATACTTCAGGAGATTCAGACTCGAGGTTTCCCAAGAACAACTCCGGATGTGCTACTCCACGAACCACAATACTCTTCTCTCTCAAGAATCCTTCAACTAAAGGGGTTAGCTCCAATCCTAATAAGTTGTGATAACCTACTAGCAACACGGGACCTTCATTAGGAACTCCAGAAAGACCTTTCACTACAGTTCCATCTCCCAAAGTTGAGAACATTGTTGAACCAGTGAGAAAATGAAATAGTCTGCCATACGTAGAATAGCTTTTAGTAGTTTTCTAACTTTCTGCCAACAGACGTAAATGTGAGAAGAAACTTAAGAAGTTTGATTCATGCATGGTGTGGCAAAGCCCAGAATCAGATATAGAGGGAACCTATCACAACAGCCTAGATAATTGTATTGTTACCAATAAGCTTCAAGTGTATTATTGTCCATCTGAAAGGTGATTTTTTTTATTATGAAATTTTTGGTTTGTCAATAAAGAAATGAACAAACACACAATATATATATATTATATATAAACAATAAATATTCAATTTTCCAAAAAAATATAACTTGATATCGTCAATTTGTACAAATACATTTTTGGAGTTTCTAATATTTATAAATACTAGTGAGTAAATATTAGTTGCCAATATTTGGTCTTTATTGTCTTTATATTTTTTTCCCTATGTTGTAATGAGTCTTGATATATTTTCTATTTTACCAAAATTAAGGAGGTATAAGAGTAAGAAAAATTGTATCCAAACGCTTATAAATTTTATTTCCAATTAATATAGAATTCCACTTGTTACTAGTTGGACCTTCCATAAATGTTTGGGTCTACAGGTGTGGGAAAGTATAGATTAAAAGATTAAATTTACCCTATGTGATAAGTTTAATTTTTGAGTTGCTGGTGTTGGTAATTTAACATACATTACATTACATAAAGAATTTGATCAATGTTCAAGCACACAATTTAAGCCTAAGGCAACTACCAAGAGAGGGAAGGAAATAATCACTAACTGATGTAAAAATTACCCCGTCACTTGAGTAAAAGCATAATTGTACTCTGCTAAACTGGGTGGAAGATAATCCAAAACAGCATCGTACTTTCTTGATCGGCGGTACTTTTGAGCGCCTTTAATTACTGTCAGTAAACCAATACCATCTTCCTGTTACATGATATCATGCTGACAAGTCATATGATTTTACTTGAGGCAGAGAAAGAAAAGAGTGTTACGGGCATGGTGCAGCTCTCTTAACAGCATTTCATTGATCAGAAGCAAAAACATTTTAGTTAATTTGAACGAGACACAGGAATATGAAAGCATTAGATAAACAGATAATTTTCAAAAACAGAAAACAGCAGAATATTTTCCTTTAAGTAATGAAAGAGAGTAAATATTCTAAATGGAAAAAGTAAAACAAAAGGCAAAAAATAAAAAATAAAAAACAAAAAACACAAGAGTCAAAACTAAATAGAAACAAATACTTCTAAATTCAACCAAACATCATGAAAGAAAGAAGCAGAAAACAAAGATAGAGTGATAGATATTATATTAAATTTGCTTTCATCCATAAGCTTAAGTTTTTGAGTCAATTGGTGATTTAAAGATGGTATCAAAGAGCAACACTAGGAGGCCTTTAGTTTAGCCCACTCAAACCACGGTTTCAAAGCATTCCGAAGATACAATGATTCTGCTCTAACAAATTTCAGAAATTAAACATTCACTGTACTAGACCAAAGTAATTGAGCTTATGGAGGAAAGGAAATCCCAATGAGAAGTTGAAGAGTGTTGGATTTTGAGTCCTTGGAAAAGAAACCCAAATTTGAAACACTGAATTCCAGCCAAACAGCACTATTATTGGAGAATATAATGCAGTTTTGATAATTTCCTATCATGAATGAGGATTTTTGTTATAAACCAGACTATGTTTCTACCAGCAAAGCATCATAGTATTATCTACCATAGTACGCACCAATAGTAAGGTGTGCCCATTTTCCTTGAAATAGCGAACTGTACAATTTTGCAATGATCTTCGAAGTCGTAGGGATTCATCACCACTTGGAACCATGTTATCCTTGCCACTGAAAGGCATAACAAATTCCAATTAATTTTAAGAACATTAGACTAGTTATGAAACTCCAGAACATTGAATTTCATGATGGTGCATTTTTGGGCTTACAATTCTTGAATCAAATCCCAATTTTTATTTTTGGAATGAATACTCATTTGGAATTCATGGATTCTGATACATATTAGATAACATGCTCAAACTAATTAGTAAAAGCAGTATCCCACCTATCTTACAAAAATGGTGAGGTTAGTTGAGTTTTCAAATGTGAATCCTCCCCACTTTCCTAATAAACACATTATATTATTTAATGACTAATTAGCCACTTGCTAAATCTGACAACCATCTAATCCACTGTCCCACAACATACCATGTAATATTGGATAAGTTTCCATTTAATTAATCCAATGGATTTTGTGGGAACAAAATGAAAAAATATAACAAGTGAACCAGCAATTTGAGATATTTGTAGAGTTGTAATTTGAGATATTTGTAGTGTTGTATTTAACACACAACTCACACTCATCAGTAGTTGCATTCTGTTTCATCCTCCCAAGGCGAGAAGGCTAAAGGTTTATTTGGCGAGTCAGGTTGTGTGCTGTTTTGTGGAGCCTTTGGAGAAAGAGGAACGATGAAATCTTCATAGACATTGAGAGAACTTTGAGTGATATTTGGTCCTTTGTAAGGTTCTATGTTTCTCTCTCGGCTTTGATAGTGAACCTTTATGTAATTATCCTTTGGATCTTGTTTTACTTGATTGGAGATCCATTTTATAGTTTCCCCCTTTTTGTGGGTTTTATTTCTGCATGCTCTTGTGACCGTTTTCCCCCCTTGTCTCCCAGAAAGTTTAGTGCTTCAGTTATTCATCCAAAAGAACAAATACCACTCACACCACGCACACACACACTCAGTTCAGGGCAAGTACCTAGCAAGCACAAGTACTTCGGCATTAACAGCATGGAGTCGAGAATTAGCGTACGCAGCAGCTGATTTGAGCAGCTTCAGCTTCCAAAGAAGAGTATCCTTCGGTATAATGCTAGCCAAATCCTGAAAGTAGAATTGACGAGAAGAAATTTCAACTCAAATTTCTGCTTCAGGCATTTTCAACTCTATTTCAACTCAATTAGTCAACCATGTACGAAAATTACAATGCCTAAAATATGATAAGTTAATTTAGAGTACTGCAAGTAAACCTCATTGCCTTAGCTCATAGCCATGAGTAAGGGAGTTCATAGACAAGGCCCTGCTAAGCATGGCTTGGAGTTATAATAAACCAACTTACACATTAGTAAAATTAATAAGACTAAATATACAATTTTAAAAAAATAAATAAATAAGTTCACCTTGTATTGATTTGTTTTCTCCAATCAAGTCCTTACTATTACAAAATATCAAAAGAGATATGACGTGTGAGTTTATGACTATCAATTCGGTAATAAGATGTTTATTGGGTCCAATTTCTGTAATGGCAGGGTTGTACTAGATCGGGTAAGAATAAGTTATTGAGAGTAAGGTTATAAGAAGTGTGTGGATCTTTTATTTTTTGGGTATACATAACTACATCATCAAATTAAAATACATATACTTTGGATTTTCATCTCAATAAATGAAATATATTTTGATTTCACATCATATGTCCTCCACACCTGTGGAGATAGAAATTAGCAAAACACTCAACAAGTGACTTGATTTGATTGGAAAGAAAAGGACTGGGTTCAATCAAAACTTATTTTTTAAAATCGTATTAAAATACCATTGAATTCAACAACTTAAATTAAGAGGATATGGTATGTTGATGTCTTATTCATTTTTTTAAGAAGGAAACATAACTTTACATTGAAAAAATGAAAAAAATACTAATGCTCAATAATACAGTTTTATTCATATTCTTAATTACAACCAAAAAATTCACCTAAAAAATATTAAGTTTTATCGTAAAATGTGTCACATGACCATAAAAAACTTTTCTATTTTTTATATGTGATCTAATTAACATAGATATTTAAAAGTTGATGGTGATGGAAAAGAAATGCAAGCAACAGCAAACCAGGAAGGAAATTGTGCGTGTTTGTGAGGGTGGAAAGAAAAATGAGATGGATACTTTTCCATGATAGTAAAGGGTACATAATATGTTTATTAATTATTAAGGTTTATTTTGTAAATTAATATTTAAAATGCAAAGTTGACACTATAATTAGATTCCACGAAAGACAAACCATAACATCCTCCTTACCGAAAGATATGGTAGTAAAGCAGTTAAATTTTGTGATACTTTTTCAAATCGTTGCATTGGAGGAAGCTTGCTTTCAACATTGACCGTTGCCATTTTCAATGGTTCACCTGGTGCAGCAGAAGAAATAAACATGGTTTCATATTTTAATCAGAAGTACAAATCCATGTATTGTTTAAGAAATACTAATAAAGTTATATCTAAAAAGGAATCCAGGAATCCTTAGACTGCACCAAACTACTCAAGGCGTAATTCTCATAGAAACTAAAATAACACAAGAAAAAGGTCTGCCAAATTTTCTTATCTAAAACACAAACGTTCTGTAGATTATATCTGAAAATAAAACAAAGAATTTCAATAGTTTTTGTAGCAGTGTACAGGTTTTCGCATTACGGTGGTGCTATAGAAACTTTTTTTTGTGTGTGTGTAATTATTCTCCTTTGGTTCTTCAAGATTGAAGGGCTCTTTAGAGAGGGGATTCTCTCTTCCCATGCCCTTTTGGTTCTCTCTTTTCTTTTCTAGGTTTCTTCCAAAAATAAAAAGTAAAAAATAAAAAAATAAGAAGACGAGTCCTTAATTATTAACCTTCCCAAATAATTATTTCTGCTATCTGTAGGAATTATTTACCAAAAAAGGGCATTCATTTACCTCCATCAATCCATTCCCACCTTGAACGTGAACAACCAAGCTAACATAAACATTAAACCCTAAATCCTAAACCTTGGGGTGTTAAGGGTAAAGAGTTGAATAGTAAAGAGTAAGGAGTAGTAAAGTCAAGAGAGTTGGAAACTCTAAGGGTCTACGGTATAAGAAGTTGATAAGATATAAAATATAAAATCAATGGAATCCACTAACTCCTTGGATCAAATAAAGAGTGGAGCTCACACCACCTTGGGCCAAATATAACAAAGTAAATCAGAATGTCAGTTTCGACATCTTCAATGCTTTTCATTGATACTTTTTGATTCATGGTGAACGATAAAGAGTAGCCTTAGTACCTTAGATCCTTCAAATTTAGCCCTTGCCGTTCCTTTTTGTGAAGGGTAAGAAAAAAAAAGCAGTGACAAGTGATGCATATCTTAGGCACAGGCATTGCATTTTTCCATCACTCTATTTCTATTGATCTCAATACTTGGTGGGATCAATGGAATCCCAGAAGGAGGTCTTTTCCTTAGTGAATCTCTAAAGTTGATTAGAGTCACATCCTTTGAACACCAATTGGCAAAATATATAAGGCACCAAACCTCCATTTCTACCGTTTTTCTTTCTTCCAAAGAAACGTATTAAAACATGGGATAGGGAATCAAACCTCTAACTTCGAGGTTAATTATATAAGCACAATGCCAGTCGAGTCACTCATAACAGTCATTTTTACTATTTCTTACAGCTAATGTTTCATCATCATCCCATAACACAGCAATCATGAAATATGATCTTCAGCCAGGCTTTTGTCTATCGTAGGTAGCTTTTGTAGTTATTTTGGTTGTTACTTTGGTCTTGTTATGACCTTAGTATTGTTCTTGTACTTTGGTCTTTTCTTTGTATTTTGGATATGATGAGGGTGCTATGGGGTGTCAACCTAGTTGAAATGTCCGGGTGCACCTACTAATCCTATCTCTCTATCTCTCCCTCATTTCTTGGCTTCCCTATTATTCTTATTGTATAGCTCTCTTGTACATTGAGATTATTAATAATAAAGAAGCTTGTCTCCTTTTAAAAAAAAACAATATAAGTGGTGCAATGGCGCCATAAAAAAATATAGATAATAATAATTGAAAAAATGGTATGAATGGCAGGATGGATAAAAAACAAAATGGGTGCCGCTGAATTCCCAATAATAAATCTTATATACCTAAAAGAAAAAAAAACAAATTAATAGCACTTACCCATAATAAAGCTAAGAACATAAGGAACTGTTTCATGTAGTAGATCAGGCATAGCTTCTAAAAACGGAAACAGGGGTTGCAATTGAGACCGGCCAAAAGAAGTAGCTAATGGAAGAACAAAAAATTGTCAGACTTACTCAAAAGAGCATGACCAAACCATGACATGAACTTGAAGTTAAACTGCAAACAGGGAACCAACCTGGATTTGATAAAATGAGAACAAGGTCAATTTTAGGATTACGTGAAGCCACTGCGAGTGCTAAGCATCCTCCAAATGAGTCCCCAACTAAATAAATTGATTTGTTTGGGGAACAAGCATGCTCTGACCTGATAGTTTCTTCAACAAGCTTCACAAGGCCTTCAGATGACACAAGTCCGTTTCATCAGCAGTATATAGAAATGTCGAAAAATTAATCAACAGTAACGAAAATGTACGCCTTACCAAGTTAAAGTTTTATGTCCAGCCACAGTTCTATATGAACTCCCTAAATACTACAGGAAGTTAGACTAATAATTCTAAAATACCTAACTTCAGTTAATCTTAACTATGTCAATGTTGTATACTAAAATGTTGATTTCATATCATTATTTTCCGGCAAATAACCATATTCAAGTTGATATTGTTGGAATGCCTTGTGTGATACTATGAACAACTTAATATAGAGGTCTAACCCAGTGGTACCGTATTATCTTCTAAACATTTTCCGAATAATATTTGTTCTCCCTCTGCCTATGGACGTAGCTAACACATTGTTAGTGAACCACGTATATTTGTATGTCGATCTTTACATGCTTCGTATTTTCTTAATTGTTGGTTTCGTAACAACACTTAAGCAGAACTCGCCCACTCAATAGGGAAAGGAAAGGAGGAAAATTGTTTTCACGCATCATTCATCCACCATAGTGAGGTAAGTTGCCAATTTTCCCTCAAACTAGAAACCAGGAGCACAAGTGAACAACATATCGGTTACATAGCTCTACCTCAAAGTTGTTTCAATTTAACAGGGGAAAAGTTGACTCTGGAAGTAGTCATAAAACTGTATCCATGGAAATATTCTGGACACTAAAAAAATGTATAAACCTTCAAATGGCGTTCGATCTTGAACAGGAATATGTAGGCACCGAACTTCAAAAACCCTGCATCAGATGATTGATACCTTATTGGATGCTGAATTTACTTACGAGTGAAAAAAATGTCACCAATTCAAACACTTTATTATCCTAATTCCTAAATTAAATATAAAAATGAAAGAACGCTAATCAAATTCGAGAAGCAGCATAATAAACTTGAATTAATAGTGAGGCTTATACAGACGGCCATGTGCATGTGCAGAGAGAGAGGCAAAAGAGCAAACAACTAAGTTTCCAATGGCAAGAAATTAAAGTGAAAATTTATCTTGTCTACACAACGATTCCAGTTATTCATACTAGCATGGTCAAGTTTAAATATCTAATGTATCTTGGCGTTCAAAGCGCATTTAAATTTTCTCTTTTTCTTGGTTCTTTTACCACTCCACCAAAGAACCATTACAAATTTCTAGGAGCATCAATTCAACGGTATCAGAAGTAAATGGCTTACTTCCCAAGAGCTTTATGATGCAAGATAAGGCCACATCCAGTGCCATCCATTCCTACAGAGTACAAAACCAATACCAAATCCAAATTAGATAGAAGCTTAGAGAACTGTTTGGATGCATTTTCTTGAGGACAAGAAGTATTTACTACAATTCTTCGAAACAATGTATTAGGAGCTCTTGTTCTCTAAAGTTCTATTAAAAACAGTTTCTTTCTTATCACTCTATACTGGACATCTGCCTCAACTGGACTGCCTTCATCTGAAGAGATTAAATGCAGCTTCTCCCAATTGCTAGTTCAGAATTTGTGCTTTTGTAGTTTTGACGGGCTTTAATTTGTATTTCTATTGTTGAGTTTTTACCTTTCAGCTTTGCTTCTGTCTACCGTAGGAAGCTTATATTGAGTTAATTAATAATATTGAAGCTTGTCTCTTCTTCAAAAAAGAAAAAAAAAACAGTTTCTTTCTTTTGTACAAATTCCAATACAATTAAAAACGCAGAAGAAAGTCATAATCAGAAGTGAAGACATACCATTTCCCAATTCCCGTACTTTCTATACTTAGTCATTCCATATTTTAAATATTGAAATTTGTTTTTCAAATAAATAATCACAAAACACCCATTTCAGTTTTGAACTTGTCAACTGGTGGAAAATAATTACCTGGTAAAAACAAAAGAATTGGAGAACCCTTTAATGGAGATCCAGATGCAACAGGGCAAAACCAGCGAGGTGGACCGCCATCAGGATGCTGAGTAAAATCTTTAGCGGTATCAAAGTAATCTTTAACAGTCACAGTCCCATACCCATCATCCCAAAATAGCTCCAACTTCTCTGGAACATCATCTTTCAACTTGATCTTCTTCTCTGCAGCTTTAGACTTTAACCAACCATTGGCCTTATCTATTGAAGACCAACTTCCCTCCTCCCCAACCACAGTAGCTCCATTCACCACAGCTGAAACCGAATCAGCTGAAGCTCCACCTTCACTTCTAACTCGCACTCCCCATGAATGCCTATTCTTTTGAACTGAAGCTCCAAACAATGACACCCCAACTCCTAAACAAGATGCCATAGCTTATCCAAGCAATGAGGTAAGCCAGCTCTTTCTTCAGCTTCAAAAAAACAAAACAACTTCAAGATTCCAACACTTCCCACTTCCCACTTCCCAAAACAAACATTCAGTTTCCAAAGAGAAACAGAGAAAGAATCACCTTGAACTCACGAACTAAAAAACAACCCAACAAACACGTTCTGCGTTGAGTTGAGAACAAAAAGAATCACAAGGGATTCAGCAACAAAAAGGGTTAGCTTAAAGCAACCCTTTATAGCTATACGTATTAACTGATCCGAAACTTCAAAATTCCTTTGGAACACGTATCAAAGAACTGTCCGGAAGGAATCAAACAAAAGCAGGGTAAGTAAAAAGGGAACAGTGTCCCACAGACTCATTCATAATTGAGCAATGAGAACCATACGCATGCTAGTATTAATCAAAGATAATAATAAATAAACAATGCATTGAAAAAAGCGAACAGAAAAAGTGCTCATAAAGTAGAAACTACCGTGGCATGGAGCTTAAAATTATGAAGAATTGTGAGCTCATGTGGGTCCAAGAAAGAGAGAGAAAGAAGAATAATCGGCTGCTGGTACCCATGAGCTCTTGCTTTGCTCGCGCTCCATTTCAGCCACTCATGAATCGCACTCCATTTCGTGCTAATAGTAATAAAAAAAAGTCTAACGAGACTTTTGAGAAAGAAAACGAAACAACACTACTGAGATTAGATGGTGCAGTATCTAATTGTCACGTTGCTTTCAAATAAAGATATTTACGTGTGTAGTCTATATTTCGCCACAAAGGAAGCCCTTGTCCATTTATCTCTAAGTACACTATAAAATTAATCCCTTCGTATGTTAGGTCGCATGTTAGACTCTTAGTTGAACTATGCTCGGTTTACCTATAAGCTGTAATTCATATAATTTGGGTCCATATATACATATTACATATGGTCTTCTTCTTTTTCTTTTTCTTTTTCTTTTTCCCTCTTTTGTGGGAGGAAACCTTAAATCTAGATTTATTAGGTAGAGCAATAAACATATCATCTACTTCCTCCCTTAGCATCTTATCAAGAAGGAAGGAAAAATACGATTAGGTAAAACGTCTTTCTAAATTAAATAAGAATTTTGAGAGAGAGGTACAACAACTACTGCAATGACAACTTTGTTTTTCTCTAAAAAAATATGACAAAAGCATACGATATTACAAGAGTGATTCCACATAAATTTAGAAGTTGTTGTCGTAGTATTCCCTATATTAACAAATATAGAATACAAGCTTAGTATTTGAAATTGTCCATAGATTTGCGACAATTCATGAACTTTTCAACGTTTCTAATAAGTCTACAAATTTTGAATTTTGTGTCTAATAAGGTTTTATATTTTCAATTGTTATATCTAATAAATTTATGATATATTTATCTTTTTTTTTAAAAAAAAAAAGATGATAAATGATATTAGACGTAAAATTTAAAGCTAAAATTGAATTTTATGTCTATAATTTCAATTTTAGGCTTAGTACATAAATGGACTTAAAATATATGCCAATTAGGTCAAATGACCTATTAACCATAAAAATGAAAATTTTAACTTTAATAATCATATGGTTTTTTTTTTTTTTTAGTCATTGTTTTTCAAAATTTTAAAGTAATACTTTCTTTAAGAAAATCATTTTCTATATTTTATTTATCACTATTTACTTATGTTCTCAAAAATCAAGTTATGTTTTAAAAACTAAAAAATCATATTTGCAAATTTGCTTTTGTCTCAGAATTTATTTCAGTAACTCAAGTGTTTCCTATAATATATATATATGTGTGTGAAAATAATAGTAGAAAATTTACAAGATTGTAGTCTAAAATATAGTGAATACAAAATATAAATGGTTAAAATCTTAAATTTAGTTTATTTTCAATCAATTTCTTACTATAGTTTTCGTATCTAAAGAGTTAAAATCTTTACAAAATTCTAAAAACAAAAACAAATTGTTAAAATATATTTCTTCTTAAGTTTCAAAACTTGGCACATAGGTGTTTAAAGAGTTTATTTTTAAGAACTAAAAAATAAAATAGTAGAATAGTGTTGAAAAGTTAGATACAAAGAGGATGGAGAGATATTTATGTTTAGAGTATATTTTAATTGATGAAAGATCATGAAGACACACTTTCCACATTTACTTGCCATCCCCAAGAAAAACTAAATATAAAGCAAATCACCAAAATAAAACCAAGATTGGAAAGTATCAGCCACCACTTTCTCTTGGCAATTGCCTCAAAAGTTGGTCAAGAGACATACACTTTTGTTTGTCTTTCCCCAAAAGAGAAAAAAGAGGTCGGTTGGGGAAGAAATTGTCCAATGCCAATTTTGAGATAATGCAAATCTATCGTTTTACTAGGTCCAAACAATGAGATATATATATATATATATATATATATATATAGTATTTTTGTATCTTTTATTTAAAAAGAAATAATGGAATGCATGTCGAAGTGAAAGTAGGAACAATTAAAATTAAGCTTAATTAAAAATTACACAAACGAAATGAAAAATAAGTTTAGTATTATAATTCAAACTCAAAACACTGAATTATGAATTATATTACAAAGCAATTCAACGCCCTTAAATATTTAGTCTTCCGTACACCTAGTAGAAAAGGTCAAAAGGAGCGGGTACATTAAAAAGAAGTGACTAAAAATGACAATGTAATTAGTCAATGTCAAATCAATTTGATTTTTCCAAAATTTTCAAGAAAGAAAAAGGAATATTAAAATATCAAGAAGTTGCTCAAAATGATAATGTATTTAGTCATTCACATGTTTGCTGTATAAAGAAATCAATCATTTTTATTCCATAGAGAAATCTCATAATTCAAAATAATTTCATAGGTTAAATAACGATCACTAAAATTCATGTAGCCAAATAAGAACTAAATGAACAAAGGCATTCAAGTTAACAGAATTCAATAAATCAATGCAGGAGAACCAGCAGAAGTAGGGCAAAATTTTCAAATGAAAATAGAAGAGCTCTGTAACAACAGAAGAGCACAAAGAGAGAAGACCTCCTTTTATTTATGAATAAATAAATAAAAACAAAAATAACCTTCACAACTTGGTTTTCTAAGACTAAAGTATGTAAGCCACCATTCAAATCTACACAGCTTTCCACATCATTAATCTAAACTTAGTCCCTCCCACCAACTTTTTCATACGGCTGGTTTCTCCTCCATAGTCAAGAAAAAATACCTCCATGCCATAACCCAAGGCTCTTCTTCCCCCTACTGTAGTATTTTGTAAAAACTTACACCTTGCAGGCAAAAGATGAAGATCGAAAAATCTATAACGCCCGCAGTTTCACCTTCTAAATGATGAACATAAAAACTCTCGGCAGGTTCGAGAAACAATGCGGAATTGAGAAATGGGTTGATGATGTTCAGATTTTCAATGCCTGGATTAAACGCTTTCATTCCTATCAAGCACCCCAAAATGAAGCAACATTCCCAGTTTCCTCAGCAAAAGAATCACCTACATAAATGTTTAAACAGGAAAAGAACAGCTCAAGAAGTTTAGCCACAGTGAAGGTTGTAGATTTTTTGTTTCCCTTCTTTCAGGAACCCGTTTGATATTGTGCACATATTTTGATATCTTATCTTCTGTTTTTCTGTTTCTTTTTAAAAATTTCTCAAACGTGTTTGTTTTGGAAACAAAATTCCTGTTTCTTTTTTCTTTTTTATGATTTTTATGCTTGCAAACTATTCGAGAACACTCGCATTTTCTTCCTTTATGGACTATAAACAACCACAAAGCTAACTCACAAGAAAATTATTTTTCATACAATATTTTACGCAATTCTCAATTTTACCCTTGTAATGTAATTAGATCTTCATAAAAATTTTGTTAAAAGAGTTAACATCATTAAATTTATCACTTTATTGATTCACATATTTGAACACATTGGAGAAGCAACTTGAATAGCTAGGCAACTTAAATTCAACTTGTCCATTATTAAAATCCAACCTACACATCAACAAAATTCATTTCTTCCAGGTTTGTACCTCCATGTTCAAATATGTTAATAAAACAATAATGTGAGGGGACGAGACATAGAATTGAAATTTTTAGAAGATTAAAGTTCAAATTGAGAGTTACCTGAAAATTCAGGACTACTTGGTATGTTTAGCCTAATTATTTACATTCTGTTTTTTTTTTTGTATAATGGTTCTTTTAGTTCAAAGACAGAGAAACGAGTGATCGTATATCTAAAAAGCTAGAAAATAAGAAGTTATTTGTCAATCAATTGTCATCAGTAATAGCATAAAGGTATGTTCACCTATTACTAAACTGATATATAATCCCAATCCCACACAAAAAATCCATCGAAGATGGGGACTTTTTTAGGAGATATTTAAGGACTTAGTTGAGTTATGAAGTCAAAAGTTCATATATAGGTCCTAGAAAATCTGTTTTTGGGACACGGAGTTGTAAAACGGAGTTCCTCACTAAATGTGCAAACTTCAATAGTAAACACTATTGAAGGCTAAAGGGCACCCCCTTAATGAGAAACAAGCTTTCATTGCAAACCAATACTTTTGCCTAGTCAGAACTTTCATAACGAAGAGAAACTTCATGCACAATAGAAGAGCCATACGCACCTATTGCATGTGTTCACCTGCCTTGAACCACTCTGTAATTGAGAACTAAATCCTCTGGCTTCTTCCAAATGTAATTCCTAACTGTGGCTAAACTCATATCAGGAGACAAGACCTGCAATGAATGGAACCCAAAAATAAGGAACAGAGAGAGAGTGTAATGGGGGCTGCTAAATTGTTAACGGTATGTTTTTGCCCATGATCAATTGTTAAGAGTTTACAAAATGAGCATAAAAATTACAAAACCCAATACAATCTCAGCTTTTCTACTTTGTAAGATCCCAAAACATATAAAGATTTTAATGCATTCCTTTGTCATCTTTGAGCAGTAAGCTATATATTAGATAATAGATAATAGACACAAAGATACATGAAACATCATCAATGAAGTTCAGCACGCACCCATTCAGAAAGGTGAGAAATAAAGGTAAAAAAACTGACTAGACTAGAAGCAAAATTTTATCTAGTTTTCACAAGGGACCCAAATTCAGAAAGACACAATTTTCATTTTATTAAAAACAAAGGATGAATATGCAAACAAACAATGCAGATGATGATTATGAAAGAAACTAAGCAGCCCGTGTCATCTAGATTCAAATCTAATTACATGAGTATGTTAACAGTGTAAAGTATGGTATAAAATGGGAGGCCTTCATTTCTCCAGCATAGCTCTTTGTTTGTCTATGGATTAGTTTGACTTATTTCCACAAATTAATCTCTTTTCATTATTTCAATAAAAAGTTGCGTTTTCTTCTCAAAAAATGGGTGTAAAGTGAGGTAAGAAAATGGAAAATGAACCAAAACAGTAATTACAGTTCAACTTGAGTTAAATAAGAAACCTAAAATACAACTCAGTACTACAACTCTTTTGAGTGCCTAATCGCCTAGCAAAAAGGATAAATTGTTATTCTTCCACACAGACAAGACAATGTACTTTCATTTACCTGATTATTGCATAAGATTTCTATAGAAGGCTTAAGCTTTTGCCAAGGCTTTAAACCAGACCGAAATGATACGTCTCCAACTGTTGAAGAGAGTCCAGGACCAAAAGGAACGTCTGGATTTAAATTATCCAATGGCTTGTCAAGAACCATCTTCTCTATGACATAATTTACAACCTACATTATTAAAAGACAAATGGGGTTCAATATCACATTCAATCAACCTGAAATTATAGCACAATTTTTATAATTAAAATTCTTCAACAGACAAACTAAATTTCAGCAACAAGTAATCGAATGCACTAGAAATTACACAGTAGATTGTCAGGTGACCAAATGCGACTCTGTTGGAAATCCTCTAGCAGATTAAAGCAAAAGACTAGGTCCTGATACGCTGGTGATAAATACACAGAAGTGCTGGCAGTCCTTGTAAATCACCGACCTCCAAGCACAACATAGTAAGAGGGTTCGGTTGGGCATAAAATTTCCCAATTTCCCTTCTGCTCATAAATTATCCATCTGGATGTCCAAACAATCTATCTAATCTACGGATCTTTTGATACCACATATGGTATAAAATTTATACCAGTTACAAGATCCCAATAGGAACTAGTATTGACTTTATGCACATCTTCTTGCATACAATTTCGTATGCAAACTTGAAGTCAATAGTATAAAAGATAGTTGCATCCTTCCATTCATCTAAAAGTTTCTCTATTGTTGGGCTATGGTACTTATCCTCAATGGACACCAAATTATGAGCCTTTTAGCACATGCAAAATGTTAGCTACCATCCTTCATGACTAAGAGTACCCTAACTGGAAGATGAGCATGGACAGCACCAGGTTGAATAACCCCAGACTTTAGCATCTCATAACAAATTGCACAGCCCCGCTGCTAACCATAAGAAACATCCCTTCTCCAAAAACAAAGAAAGAAAGAAAGGGAGAAAGAAAAAAGAAACTTGCCCACAATGATCCTTCGTTTATGAGTTGGGACGTGCTTAAAAACTGCATGGATATCAATTGACTTGTGAATACTATGATGGAGTAAGTAAATTGTAATGATATGCAAAACAGTATGACCTAGTTTGGATTATGTCAACTGAGGTTTCTTATAATAAAAAAAGAAAAAAGAAATAAAGAAATAAAAATTGTATGAACTAGATGTATTCAGATTTGGGCAATCAATTGCAGGTTGTGAACTGATCTGAAATGCATCACGAGAAACCAATGGATGGATGTTGATCTTCACAAAGTCCTTGTCAGCCTTCATGTTGAAATCGATGAACTTAATCATAGAATCTTTGATAATAAAACACTTCTACGTATTGAACTTAAGAGAAAATTTACTACACTTCCACCTATTAGTGAAGTTTTTACTAAAGTTCGAAGCTCCGCAAAAATATACTTGCTAAGGAATCTGTCATTTCAGTTGAGTGTTCTGCTTTGAAGGTTGAGAGAGTACTGCTCACAATAACCCCATGCCACAAAGCATTCAACTCCATGAAAGAAACACCAATACCCTTTCACCACAAGAGCGCAAGTGTGTATTTGTTTGACCCAAGGAGTTATGAAAAGTAAGATTTGGAAAGGAGTTGTGAAGTTCACACCTTGTTTGACCCACGGAGTTGGTGGGTCACTACTAAAAAAATCAATTTTCTATCTTATCAACTCCCGGTGGATTCTAGTTGTTTACAACTCTCTAGACTTCATAACTCCTCACTCCTCACTATTCCACTCCTTATATCTAAACACCATCTCCTAAGGAGATGATTGGTCCAAGGAGTTGGGGTTGGAGTTGGGAGGAGGAGGAGGAGGAGCATAAGAAAAAGAATAATTAAAAAACTCATTTAGCTTATTGACCTACCTCAGATACTTTTCATAAGGGCACCGTTTGTGAAATTTTAAGCAGACTATTATTTGCTGATATGATAATGATGAAATGAAATGTGTGTTCCTTCTAAATAGAAAATACTCGTGCAAAGCCACAAATGAAGAATTAAAAATAAAAGTAAAAAACTGACCTTATGCACTCTCAAAATACGAGGAGCGCTAAGTTTTCCTTGTGTTAGGATCTGAATGGATGAACCTTCGCAAGGATGTAGATAAAAGCTACACCTGCAGGGAGTATTTTTAATTAACATATGTAAGGAAACAGCAGATCGATTTATGTCAACTAACAAACACAATAAATATTCCTTTACCCATAATAGCTCTAATATTATATTAATAAGCTTAAAAAATCACCTCCAGCATATGCCATGCAAGAAATATTAAAAGGTAAAACTAATAGCTCCAAAGGAAGACCTCGGTTCGATATAGCCAAAAACAGTGCATTCTTGATCAAAATCGTAAACTTCCAATGCAAAAAACGGGGGCAGCATTAAAGTTAAGAGAGATAAATTGATGGGATCCTCTTCTTAGAAGGAATCTGTCACGGACCTATTCCTTATATCATAGAGAAAGGATGAAATGGAGTAGGGTGTTGGAATATGGAGACAACAATTGCCACTTTGGCTTCAAAAGATACATGGATAGAGAATGTGAAAGCAATGGCAACAATTGATACTTAACAACTGGGCGATGGAGCAGACAAAACACTGTGGACTTTTTAGAAACCAGGGGCTTTCTCAATAAGATCCACCTTTATAAACCTGACAGAAACAAGCTAGAAGCTCAAAACCCCTATGATCAATTTGACATGGAAGTTTAATGTCCCAAAGAGATAAAGAGTCTTGAGTCTTCACATAAAATCTTGAATAAAGCATGGAAATTAGAACCTATCTCCGTGTATCTGCATACAAGCAGAGAAGAAAATATAGAGTATCACTTCCTCCAAAGTTCATTTGTCTAAAAAGGATGGAATCAGATTTGAAGGCTTTTGGTTGTCAATCGTGTATGCCATTCAAATGCGCTTTCTGTGGAGCCTTAGAGGAAAATCTAGAGTTTTATGGAGATGGGCCTGTCTAGCACTAGTTACATTGGAGGCATTTTTAATACTCCTCCTCAGGCTTAGGGATTCCTCTGTCTCTCTTAACTTCTTTGTTATGAAAATATCTTTATTTATTATATGATAGCAATCCTCATTAATTGCCTCGGCAAGGGCATAAATTTTGTAAGCATACACTATAATTTGTTTTCTTAAAATAAAACTGTGATCTTTTCTAGTCAATAGACAAGAAGGTGGGCATTGAATTTAGAAATGTACTTGGTATTTTCTCTTGGAGGTAGACGGTTATTCAACACGCAGTCCAAACACCACCATGGAAAGTCTTTCTCATCTTCTGTACCATCCAATTCAGTAATCTTCCTTCTCCAAGGACCACCTTGTGAACCTTCCGTAATGATTGAAGGAGGAGAAACTGTTGAAAATTCAAATGGAGGATAGACCATGGAATCATTTTCAGCATTGCCATCAGCTTCAAGCCTTGAATGGGAAAGACTTCTTGCACTAGTATCCTTCGCAGAAAGAACATCTCCATTAGCCGAAGCTTGTGACCCAAATCTTTGTTTTCTTTTGGCAAACCAATGAGCCATAAGTCCTTTAAGGGTTTCTCGAGCTAGATTAACCTGAAAATAAAAAATTTAGTACTCATCAAGTTTAATAATATCCTATGGGAAGATGAAAAACTGAAGTTCTTTAACCAATAAGTTTAATAATAACCGAAATCCTCTTGCCAAACACAAAAAATATTGGTTACTAATATTGCAACACCCAGTCCTTCGTGTTCTTTTTTTTTTTTTTTTTTTTTTTTTTGGAGAGAGGGGGAAAATCGAGTATTTTGAAAAGCCACCCAGGCACATGCCTGTGCACTGGGTGGAAGTTTGGCACCTCACCTTGAAAAAACGAGGCACACTCATTAGACACACGCCTTATGTGAAACCCTGGGCCTTGGAGCTTTTTTCGTTATTTTGAAAAAAACAACAATAATAATTAAGGCCTTCCCTCTTTATTAACTAAAGAAACAATCGAAGCCTTAAAACAAAATTCCTTATGTTTAGTGAGTTTTTTTTTCTTTCCATATTTCTATGTCACTATGCTTTCTCCTTTTTATGTAATACAAATAAACAGTATGCCTCAGTAACAAAAAAAAAGAAAGATTTTCTTTTGCCTTGCACTTAAGCCTCAGAAGACTTGCACTTTAATGCACCTTGAGCTTTAAAAACATTTATTACGAAAACAAGAAACGATATTGTTCCATGACTATACGATTACGTGTTATATAAGTATTAAATAGAGAGCTCCAAAGCCACCTTATCATCTTCCGGCTTTCCTGTAATATTAAGGTCTGCTGAATACATCTCTGCAGAAAAGCATTGGGGAGTGTCAAGATGAACTGACAAACTCCCAAGCCTGGTATCCACGGTAAACCAAGCAGGAATGCTCACCTGAAGTCATATCAAATTCAAAGTATCATTGTCCATCCAACAAAAATAGTAAATTTATAATATATGTAATGTATAAAAAATATCTTACCATCTCGAATAACTCTTCCTTTTTCTCTTCATATGAGACCTAAAATGTTCATATTCAAACCAAAAAACGATGCCATGTTATCAAAATGAACTTTTAATAAAGCATATTAGATATTTAAATGTCACTTTGTTTCACAGATGAATTTCATATCCTCCATGTGCCCATCAAGTTTTTCCCCTTATCAATAACCATTGACCCCATCAAGCATTGGTTTGTGTTATAGGCAATTCAATAAATTTTAGCAAAGTCAATTATAACGAATAAGAATGACTAATGCAACCTTTCCATAATCCTCAATTACAATGCCCCTGGTAACCTCCCATAGCTTCACTGAACCTGCAGCATCCTGTAACAGAAAATCACCACTTTTCAGGTACCATCGCACATACAAATAGAGTGTAAAAAAGGCATATGCCAGCAGAGAGTTCGCCATTTAAGTAAGACATTTACCTTTGTCAGGATATGCCTCCTGTTATTTAAAATTTCATGCTGCACGATTGCTGGAGCTCCAGAAATGGTGAAGGTTGGTTCTTTATATACAGGAACCTATATAAAACAATTTGAGAAAATCATTTACCTCATTTGTTCCACTTCCAAGCCCAAGAATCAAAATAAAAACTCAAATTTGAGAAAGTATAATTTTACCTCAATAAACAAGTACAAGGTAAAGTTTGCTAAATCTAAGATTCACAATCTCATATTAATGGAACCTCATTCCATTGAAATTATAAATATTAAATGCAAGTACGCACACCAGATAAAAAAAAACTGTGGAATTTAGCAGGAAGGTGGTGGAAGACCTGAACACATATGTGACCTTTTCTTTACAACAAACAAGAAATTTCATCGATATGATGGGAAAATAGGCTAGAAACCCACAGCACCCAGAGAAAAGACAAAAGTGCTGTCTAACTGACAACCATAAAAGACAAGTTGTGCTAGAAAATAATATCCAAGATTCCAAATACCAAAGTACACACAAAACAAGAAATGAGTACATATGCAACTTAGTCATGAGAAAAAATGAGGTAGCAAAACCTTGAACAAAGTAATCATCAGGAAAAATAACCATATGAATTACTCACAGGAGTAGATCCTTCTAAGGAAGCCCTTGCCCTAGAAAATGACAGATTTCCAGCTAAGAATGAACCACCCCTTTCGAAAACCTTCTGAGGGTTGCGCCCCTCAGCAGGCCATCTATGGACTGAAGAATCTGTAGTTGCAACCCATATATTCTCATCATGTATTGCCAGTTGTTGAATAGGATATTCCCCTGTGCAAAGCAAAAGACTCTCTCTCGTGGACAAGTCTGTTATATACAGCTGAACAGAAACAGAAACGGTCATTAAAGATACTAAAAGCTTTAAAAAAACTAACAACAAAATGGGACTTACAGAGAGGTCTCTACCACCACTATAAACATAACTAAATGATGGTGTACTTGCTAGTGCCCAAACAGAATCAGTATGTACGGCATAGGAATGCACACATCGTTGTTGACCAAGATCCCACAGTCTGTAATGAGAAAATTACCGGCTTCATATTATAATGCTTCAATTTTTTTTTTCTTTGCTATAGAAAGATCATAAAGACTTCATTCCTCCAAAAAAAAAGACGAAAGAAGAACCTAAAGGGCCAGGGAAATGCTTGAAACGATTTTACAAGAGAAGAAAAACACAACATTGATTCAAGTTACATAAACATTACAGTAAATGAAGTGGCAAGACGTATCTACCTGATCATGGAATCAGAAGATCCTGATAGGCAGAACCTGCAGCCATGAAAATAGGATCTTATTATAATTCCTAATATGAAAAATAACATGGGCAAAGCAACAAGAGTAATACAATTGAAAAAGATAGCTCTGAGAAATGAGAGACGGAAGGTTTCTAGATGTTTGCTCACAGGAGCACTTTTTCAGAAGTCATCAGTTGATTAACAAATATTTGGGTGAGTAGCTGGGGTAATCAGGGCAATTTGTTATGCACCTCTCAAAATTTCTTATTGGTAATTCATATAAGAGCTTTTTGGTGTATCTTCTGATCAAGTTTTTATCTTGACTTTTGGTTCTGGGATACTACCATTCACTTTTTAGGAAGTCTTTTATGTCTTGGTTTCCTTGTCTGGTTCAGTTTGGTTCATTATTTTTACTAAAGTCTTTATGTTTTTGTTGTTATCGTGATCTACATCGAACAGTAGTCTCTTTTTATGAAAATTTTCATTTACTTTTCAAAGTAGCAGATATTGAGGTTCCTTTTTTTTCTTATATCCGTGGGTGTCCAGGCCAGCTTACGCACACCTCGACTAATCTCACGGGACAACCCACCTAAACCTACAACATTTAGGTGTCAAGGTAACTCATAGGAAATTAATTCCTACGTAGGTGGCCACCATGGATTGAACCCATGACCTCTTAGTTGGTTAATAAGACTATATCTCCTTATCCACAGCAGATATTAAGGTTCCTATACACTGAAAAGGACTACTTAATAGGGATATGTGAATCTAGAAAGAAAAATAGCAATCATTGTCCTTAAAATTAAGTCGCATATTTTCATCTAAAAGAAAGAAAGAAAGAAAGGAAAAAAAATGAAAAAGAAAAGAAAAGTCTCCCATGAAAACATAGGCAAATAAACATTGGCAAACATGTTTTCCCTGGTTTTTTATATTGTAAAACATTCTTAGACTTCCTTCCCTACAACAAACCGAAAAATAATAGAACCATGATACATTCTCAATTTGAACTTTCACCTTCCAATAGAGTTATAAATAATATGATGACTTCACATATACACTTTTGAGAAATTTATGGAACACTTTCAAGGAACTTACTGTCAAAAAGAGAGAGAGAGAGAAGAAAAACTCCAGCTAACCAACCTGCCAGTTGAGTCCAAAAGGAGAGCCCTAATATTATCTGTATGTCCTCTTAACTTCATGGTCTTTGAACCAGTTCTAGGATCCCAAACACGAACAACCTAGAGGAAGTGAGAAGAAACAACTAATTTTAATTGATAGTAGAGTCCTTTTGGCAAGCTTGGGATAACTAAATATGTCAGCCAAACAAGGGTGTGTAGGAGTCAAAATATACCTTCTCAGTTCCTCCAGAGACGAGAAGTGTCCCACTGTCGTTCATTGCTAATGCATAAACCGATTCCTTGTGGCCTTTTGCAGCAATTGGAACATAACCGTGAGACTGATTTGGGTGTGTAGAAATGTTGTTACTAGAGCTGATAGTGCGTAAACTTGTGACTGGAAGTGAATTTCCAGAAGCAATGATACCATTTGAACACTCGTCATCAGTTGCATCATTTGACTTTGCACTTGGAGCATACGCAGCCTCCAAATCCCATATGAAAACCTCCCCACCAAGACCTCCAGATGCAACAACATTGCTCTATTATGCATGATACTACGATAGGATCAGAAGACAACCCACATAAAATAAAGTACTAGTCCCAAACAACATAAAAATCCAACAGACTCACTACAGGTTTTCACATTCAGCAATCTTTTCATCAGGGCATACCACAAGGTTTACACAAGTTTGGCAAAGAAATTACATTTTTTTCTGCTGCAGCAAGACAAGTCACATAGTCAGAATGCTGACGCAAAGTCTTATTGCAACCTCCATCAGATAAGCTATTCCACGTCTAGCATAGGTCAAAAAGAATAGATCAAAATAATTCAATCAAACTATTAAGGGCATGACAGAAGATAATGGAAAAGAAAAAAAAGAATGTCGAAACCAAGCAACCTTCACAGTGCCATCTGAAGAACAAGAAACAAGCCTATTATTGCCTACAAGGACTGCATCATTAACCTGAAATGTAGAAAAGTGGTGTTGATAAGTTAATCTTTTAGATGCCCATGTTTTTTTATTGTTCACTTTTTATGAGCTTGCATTTTTATTTATGGCATCACCAACAATTCCTTCTCAATCCGAAAAAAAAAAAGTCCCATCCAAAAAAAAGTCTTGTAGAAAAAAACCAAAAGAGGCATTAAAGCACCATGAGTCCACATTGTAACTATTACTAAGAACAGAAAATTCTATGGGAGAAAGGAAAACATAAATTGGAAATACCCAATCCACATGGGACTCGAAGGTGGCCGAGCAGGAAGCTACATCTTCAGCTAGAGACCATCTCTTCAGTGTACCATCACGGCTCCCAGTAAAAAGGAAATCACAGCCATCGATAGAAGACTTTGGCACAGCCAAGCAATTTATACCAGCAGAATGCTACATAAATTGAAAGATACGAAAAAAGGTAAGACTCAAGCATACAATGCATTCAGAAAATAGTTTTATGCATCAAGTTACCTTTCATGCTCTTTATTGGTGAAAATGTCAACACCTACTTTCAGATTATAATCTTTCTTCCTTAATTGTTAATTGGAAGGCTGTTTCGTATTACACCTGTAGGTGTTCGGAGTTTTATTCCTTTATTTCATTCATCGTTCCACTTCTCCAAAAAGGTGTATGATGCATTCACATTTCAGCTTAGATGTAGATAGACTCAAAAGAACCTAAACTAAAGCAAATCGTATATCTAAGAAAAAATGTAGATTATGAACCATGAAAAAGTTCTGCAGTTTACCCTGTGAAAATATCTAACTTTTAACTCCAGTGCTTTACAAAGAGCCATGAGGCACACACATACGGGCGCCTTCCAGTGAAGCCCTAAGGTAAAAATCTGAGCTACATTGATTGGTTTATTTATATATTTATCTAAAAAATGCTAACAAATTTAATTAAGCGTAAGTGCAAAAAACACTGGTGTTAAGGTTTTTGCTTCTTTATGGAAAGAGATTGCTAACCATAAAAATAAGAACCTTTGCTTTTATGATTTGTTCTTCTTTACGGATTAAAAGAAATATAGTTTGCTAACCCTAAATGCAAAAATCTTTCTAAGGAAGTCCTAGCACTATAAAGGGCACCTTTTCTTGTTCCTACTTCCTTTTCTTTTTCTTTTCTTCACCTCAAACTTAAAACTCCAGAAAGTTACCCAGTTTAATGCACCTTGAATGTTAAAAAACAATGTGTAGCTCAACTTAATTACCTCATCCTTTATTGTATGTATATGGAAAAGGATTAAAAATAGAGATTTCTAGGCCAACATAATCAGATATTTGGCATAATAGCTCACACTCAGCTTCTTCTTGAACTAAAATCAAATAAACAAATGTAAACTACAAGCCCATACGTAATAGTGAACTCGAATACAAAACATATTACAGAACTTGAAGCTTTCAAGGAAAATAATTGAAACCTTGAACAAAAAGATTGCATTTCCCTAAGTTCCCAAGCCATCTTCTTAAATTGACACGAAGGATTGCATGAGAAGTTCCAGTTAATTTATGAGCTCGTGTTGAATGCAAAAGTTATCTTTATTGTGTAGCATAAGAATAGGACGTGGAAAAAGGCTTGATGCTCCACAGGAAGACAAATTTCATGAATAGGTTCTTCATATGAAATCTTTACAAATTAATGTCCAATTAAAGTAAATTAAGTCCAATTTCCAAATGGTGATCCTTATCGCGATTCATGAAGAAGATAAAGGCCTGAAATCAATCAGGATAACAAAAAGGAAATACGACAAACATTACCTTACTATCATTGGCATCACTCAAAACATATGTCAACCGCTTCTCCTTGCGGGGGCGAGAAGAATTGGATGTATTCCCCGCACTACCCACTCGGTGCATTGCAGAGCTCACTAGAAACACATACAAGAAACAATTTAACTGGCAAGGTACTATGGGATAAACATCTTAACGCAGCAAACCAAAACTTAAAATGTGCAATAGGAAACTATTTTCTCATCATTTAATAGCAATAACATGTACTCCGCCAACTAATATACCTACCATTACAAATATCATTTAAAGCATAAAAATGAACACCCCAATCACCTTCAGAAAGTTAATCTTGAATTCACGAAGAAAAATAATGTAGGTGGTCTCAAGAAGGAAACCTCACTCTGAACTTAATTGAGCCACAACATAATTCCCCTTCCGTTGCCAAAGATTACACGACAGCAGCCATCTCTAATAGATTTTCCAACAAACATCCCGAACTAACCAACAACTATTTCAAATTCAATACCATACCAAACGCTACAGACCAAATCACCAAAAACTAACCCAAACCCATTAGAGTTCTCAAACACCCAAATAAGCCAAAAGGGAAAAAAACTAAAATAGAAAACAAAAGAACACACATAGCCCACAAAATTGATCTTCGCAAAACACAACAATCAGATCAAGGAAGTGAAACTTGAGGCCCATGAGCAACTAAATTCAGACTAACTCCACCACAAGAAATTGAGAAAACAAAAATCAGACCAAAAATAAATGTACCTATGATGATATCGACGAACACCCACCAAAAAAAAAAGTAATAAATAAATAAGAACAAAATCAGACTTCAAAGCACAAAAATTACGGTAGATGAAATGAAAGCCTAACCTTCAGAATTGAATTAGAAGCTGTATTCAACAATTCTGGGTTTCGTCCTTCTTGTTCCACTACGGAAGTTAGCAAAATATTTTTAGAAAGAGAAAATCCCGTTGAGAGAGAGAAAGAGAGGACTATGAACTGGGCTCTCTCTGTTTCGATTTTATTGTGGCCTAGTCTTTGACTCGGTTTTTGGGATTGATCGAAGGGTAAAATTGTTACATTAAAAAACAGATAAAGCTATGCAAAATCCGACGCGCTCGATTATATAGATATTTCCCATTCGCCATTTTAGCCCTAGATTGTTCGTATGGGGCCGGCCTCGGAGCACACATCAACGGCGTTCGGATACCATACATTCAACCATTTCGAAGTTACTAAGTCACCCTTACCTTGTTTCTTTTTCATTTTTTTTCTTTTAAGACTATATAATAGAGAATGTTAGAGGAAATAATATCCTTTTGTGTTGTTATATTATATGTGGGAGTTTTGCTAATTTTGATCAAATAGTTTCATTAAATCTCTAATTTGGGGTTTGTTAAGTCATTCTCGTTTAAATATTTTTTATAAAACCTTTTGAAAATTAAAATATTGGTGTGTTTTGCAACTCTATGTTAAAGAATATTTTTTATATACTAAAAGTATTTTAATTAATGTCAAATTACTCTAACGAAAAACTCTAAAATAAACTATGGTCGTCTAAGGTGTTCGTCGTCGTAGTTGGTGGTGGCGTGGCTAAGCTTTGTTGTTTTGGAGAGTAGAGGTGATCATCGATCGGACGAGGTCAATTTTGTACAAAAATTGAGACCGAAAATCTATTGACCTAGTCGGTTTATACTAAGGAAAACCAACAACGATGTTCAACAGGTCGATTCTGATCGGTTTTTCAAAACATTTTAATTAAATCTACCACCGATCGTATTTTTAATAAAATTGACTATTGGGTGTCGGTTCGATCGATTTTGATAGTTCGGGTGTCGATGCTCACCACTATTGGTGAGGGTAGAAGGTGGTCGTGTAGATTTGGTGGGTGGAGTTTTCCAACGACGATGATGGTGGTTGGAGTTGGACGACAAAGAGGTGATGGTTGCTATGCCAACCTAGTGAAATTGAGATAGATAGTTTTTTATATCGATATGGTACTTTCGAATATACAAATTAGAGAAAGATTTGGCATTACATAAATCACTTCTGTAAAAGATGATTTTGGGCTATTTATCTCAAACAAACTTATTTCATAAACTAATATTTTTTATAAGCTACCCTGAGTAGATTATCAAACCCTCTAACTTTTACTTAATTAACTTTTTTTTTCTTTTAAAATTTAACAATTTAAAAGTTGAACAAAATACACTCTTAGTCTTTCAATTTTATTTTTATTCAAACGGTATAAATTAACAATAACTCATGTATAAGAAAATTCAAATTATGAACATCTTTTCCAAATTTATAAATTTATTAAAAGTATAGATACTAAAATTATATATTTGAAAGTATAATGACCCTAGTGGACAAATCTTTAAAAAAACAATAATACAACTAGTAAAAAAATGCCCTAATACCCCATACATTAGTGTATGTGTATAAAGTGTTTATATGTCTATAAACTATGTACCTTAATTTGTTTCAATAAATATCCAAACTTTCTAAAATTGTATTAAATTATCGTCACACAAACCTTAAAAAGATTTTTAAAATGTCATTATCGTCGTTTATGTATATGGACTAAAGTTGTTTTAACTTAAACATACTTGATTTTAGAATTCTCATCGGTGAGTCATTCTAAAAAAAAGTGCATTGTCAATATCAGATTCTTTTAAATATTTTTTAACCATACTTTTCGTATCTTATAATCTCTCACATTCAAATGTAATCTAGATTCATTCATATTTTCTCCATAAACAAGGTGTTACATACACAATTCATTTTTTCTTTTACAAATTACACATGTTTTAAATGACATTCATAGCATTTAAAGAGTGGTTGAAAACAATTGAATCTAAATTATAAATATGATTCCTATGGTTTATAAAATGTTGAGTTTAGTAGTGTGTGGTTTCAGAAATTATAATTGATACAATTACTCGTAAATAGTTATTCGTGTGGGTTAAGTAGTTGGTAATTTTGTAATTAGGGTACAAAGTGGGCTTGATGTAAAATGGATTCAATATTAGTTTAGATTGTAATTGAATAGGGATCTAAGATTTGAATGCAAATCATTAGATGAAGAACAATGGGGATGACGCACTTGAATGCAAAGAAATGATTTGCACTTAAAAAGGACGAAGATGAAGACGAAGACGAATAAAAGACAAGATGTCTAAAACTCACTTGAATTGCTGTCTAAATAAATTGACTCAATACATAGTTACGAAATCTCAATTGATTTAAAATTAAGATTTTTTTCTCATGCACCTGATTCCCTACCTAAAAACGGGGAATGGGATAGGGACATGGATGAAATATGTTCAAGGATGAAGATGGAAAGTGCATCATCGGCCTACTCTACCTTTTCGTCATCTCTGCCCCTAATTTTATTTCATTCAACCAAAATATTTGTAATTTTTTAAAAGTTCAAAAAAAAAAAAACAATTCGACATTATTTCCATATATACAAGGAAGAAAAAAACCAAAAACAAAAGGCCTCTATTGTCTAATGTTATCTTAAAAAAATGTATAGTAACATAACCTTCATAATACCTCAATTTATCGTCCATTATAAAAAGAACCATTAAAAAATTATACCTATTATTTGTCACACAAAAAACATCATTTAGGAATTACTCGAATTCTATGAAAATATCTAATACTCTACCATCCTTTTTTACTTGATGAAACTTCAAGTAGTTTGTAATAATTTTTGCAATCTCTTCCAAAAACACAATGATGGTATAATTAGGAGTAGAAGAACAAAAAAATTTGGAGAAATGTTTGATAAATATCACTTTCACCTCATGAATTAAAAAAAAAAATTCCAACAATATATTATTATTATTATTATTATTATTAATATTATTCCTTTAACCAAAATGTCAAACATTGTGAATTCTCAAACTTCAACTATATCAAAGAAACCAAGAAAAAGCACTTTTAATAGGATCTCAAATAACTATTAGCAAAGTGGGTGCCAACTAAAAAAGATAGCACATTTAATTCAAATGGTAATTCTAAAATTAAATATTTGATGAATTCTTCTTGCACACCATACCCATTTTAGTAAGTTTTGATTGAATTAATATGCATGAGAAAAAAGAAATATAAGCAATAATTCAATAGGGGAAAATTATAGATTTTAACAAAATGATTTATTTATTTATTTTTTCATCCAACTCTCAAATTTATTCCAACAAAAACCATTTAATACGTTGTTAGAAATTTTAGAAAAACACGACAAAAACACGCCTATGTTTTTCACTAATCATTATAAATAAGTTGGTAGGTAAGTATTTAAAGTTATAAGTGGCACGTGAAGTGTCAAAATGCATATCGTAATCATAAATTTGCTTAAACTAAAGATCATATGGTATTTTAACATAATCTCAATAGCTAACTAAGAGGTAATGAATTCAATCCATGGTGACCATCTACCTTGTAATTACAATGACAAAAACACAATAACTCTTAGAAGGCAAGTCTAGTTGTCCTCGTTTATAAACTCGTAATCACCTTTATGTTTAGAATTTTTTTTTTCTTCTACTCATTGATGATTTGAAAACAAAAGATGGAATGAGACTATAATATAAAAGAAAGAATGTGTTGGTAATGGATTAGTATGCATTAGTGATGTGATATGTATGAATTTAGGGGTGTGGGCAATATATAATGTTATTAGGTACTTAAAGTAACCAAAAGGGACCACTTTGGAGGAATCAAAAGGGAAAAAAGAAACCACTTTGAGATGGTGTTTTTGGGCATTGACATTATGAGATATTTGACCCATTGAGTTTTATTATTCTTTTTCTTTTCTTTCTCTCTATCATTAATTATATATCTCCTTATTCTTTTATTGCCAAACATAAATGAGATTGGACTTGATTAATTAATTGATTGTTATTGAGATGACAATAGAATATGAGATTTTGAAACTCTTTTCCCCATACATACATACAATATGTGTATATATGAATATTTGAGAGATTAGAAGCCAAATTTAATAAGGTTTACGGTGATTGTATGGACTAAAATATTTATGAATTAAAGAAAAATATTATAGTCTATTTACAGTGTAGACACAAATAGTAGTATTGTAATTTCTTTTGCAAGGTATGACTTGATTTTGTAAAATATTCGTTATGGTTGATTACAAATACACCATATTTTAAAATACATATATACGCAATCAAAAGAAGAGGGAGACTTGTAAAAATAACAAAATATATATTATGAAAATAGAGTTCATAATTCATATCACTACATTTTCTAAATTGTAAAAGTAGCAAATTTAAAAATCCAGTCTAAAATTGTTAATGTGCTTCAAAAGAAAAGATAAAATTACTCTCTTTTCAAATTTATTTACACGCGCGTGGTCGATTAATTACGTGTTTAGTTGAGCATTTTTTGTATTTTTCACTATGGATCGGTAGACTTTTTCCGTTTTCAAGATTGTTATTACAGAGTAAATATTTTATCGGTATGTTATATTTTTTTAAAAAAAACCTCTTTCAAGTTCCTATAATTATTTTTAAAAAATAAAACAAAAATACTTCTATAATCTTTTAAACCTATTTTAAAAACTCGACGATTAAAAACGTGCACTTTAAAAACTCAGAAATCAAATTAGTCTATTCTTATAAATCTAAATACTAAAAGACACATTCTTAAAACTTAGAAACGAAATGTACATATTCATCAAAATTTGAAAATTAAAAAAAAAAAAAAAAGTAATTTCTCCAAAAATAATTAATAAAAGTATATATGCATACATATATAAGAAAAATTATTGAAAATGACAAAACTACTAGAAATATTACCAAATATAACAAAATTTCATATTCTATCAACTATAGACACTAATATACTTCTACTAACATTACGATACCAATGATAAATTTAAAAGTTTACCACCGTCTATATCAATGATAAATATAAAAGTTTGCTATATTTTATAAATATTTTAGTTCATTTTGAAATATTTAAAAATATCGCATACATAATTTCAAGTAAAGGGTATCCATAAAGAAATATAGTCATTTATAAAGATGGAGAATAATGAAAAATAATGAATTGAGTAATAAATTTCATTTTTATTGTACTAACAAAAAACCAATTTTCATTTATTGTTATTTAAAATCAACATTTAGGTTCTCATGTGTGACCTCGTATGTCCCCTACAAACATACAAAGAAGTAATTAAGCTCCAAAGGTCAGAAATAATGGCTTTCTAGATAGCTTAGGACTACCCCTTAATAAAAGTTTGGTTTGATTATTATGGTGCACTTCATGTCACAATACACAAATAAAATATTGACTATATCAACATTATACTCCTTCACAATTTTGTTATTTTATTTTATTTTTAGTACATAATCTTGATACCAACACGTGTCTATGTGTATATAAAATCAAAAGTATGCTTTATTGCATCATTCAATATTTGTATTCGATCACAAATTTCTCAATTAATAAAATGAATGAGATCGTCATAAGTGACAACAGAATTCTAATGGGTTAGTTTTGTTGACATATTATAGAAAAAGTGTAAATAGTGATTTTCTTTCGCTTGCTTAATTCAAATATGCTATCATACCGAAAAGAAAAGAGGCATTTTCAAATATAATAAATAAACTAAAATATTTACAAATTATAGCAAAAAAAATTTATTTTATCAATTATATAAAATGTCGTCTATTATTGATAGAATCGGAAATTCTGCTATATGTTATAAATATTTTGTCAAAATTGCTATTTTTTCCAAATTTATTAAAGAAAAATTAAAATAAGAATGTTATAATAAGTACATCTTAAAAGTATTAGATAGATAATTCGAATATCCTTTTTCCCTTTCGTAAGATAACTCGAATATACTTTTTCCCTTTTGTAAGATAACTCGAATATACTTTTTTTTCTTTTGTATTAGAAATTTTCTTTGAAATCCCCCAAGTACTAAAAAAGTTTCAATGGCAACAAATATAGTTATTTATTTCCGTCCTAAAATGTAACCATTTCTCCTTCGTCTAAGTTGGTATTGTTAAATTAATTGGTAAAGTACCTACGAAAATTCCATTTTGCAACTAGAAATATACAATTGTGAAATGAAACATGAAGTTAAGAATCAAGTTTGAAAGGCACTAAAATGAGAAGGAAAAAAAAAGGACAAAGTTCAAAGTCACGAGGGATGAAATATAAAGATTATAAACTCAGAGGAAGAAAAGGAAAAACTCGAAAGAGTTGACAAAACTAAAAAAATTATACCTTTCTTTGATTATTATTTTTTGAGCTCAAACGAACTTCAAAATCCATTGCCAAAATGAATGTTATGTTGCAAAGATCACAATACAAAACCTTGCATTTTGATGAAACCCAAAATCCCATATGGTTCACAAAGCAGCTCTAACAAAAGTATTACAAGATGAGCTATACCATACTTTATCAACTTAAAACAATTGATTGCTCTCAAAGGAAAAGCTCATGGATTTCAGTCAATTACTATGACACATCAATTACCATTCTAAAGAGTGATGATACAATTCCCAACCACAGCAGCAGTTGAACTAAAAAGAACTTAGAGAAGTTTGAGCTATAAGTTGCCTAGTTTGAGATTCTAATTCCAGATATTTCATACATATGCTCGGATTTTACTTGCTTGATAATTCTTCCCACTGAATTCTGAAGAAATTAGCCGCAGCTTTTGAGAGGCAAGGCAGCGTAAATAAAAATAAGAAAATGCACACATTTTTTTAATTTTCTTCAGCAATTTGCACTTGAATGCTAAAAGAAGCATTCGACAAAAAAGTTCCTTTGTTGCAGCGATAGCACAATGCCTTAAGCTTAGCTTTACAAAAGTCTCTTCCGTCCATTCTGATTTCTCTCCCACCATAACAATACTTTGAAGATGATCTCTTATAAATATATCGCCATGCTCCCATGATCCATAATATTTAATTGTACGCATACCTTAAAAAGGTTCATAAGAAGCTGTCATCAATTTAGAAAATCCAAGTTGATTTCTTCCTTGTGTTCTTTTACCACATTGCCAAGCCGAGGTGCGACAAAATTCACCCATATTTTCATCTCGCTTTCACAAACTACTTCCTTCAAATTTTTTAGATTTCCTACTGATTTTGGAAGCTTGCGCATGTTCGGGCAACTCCACATATTAAGCTTTTCCAACTTCTGCAAGTTGCCAATCTTATCTGGAAGTTTGGTAAGGCCAACACAATGAGATATGTCAAGATAAACTAATTCCCGGAGCCTTGAGATTGATTCTGGCAACTTCTCCAAATGAATACAAGATCTAAGCCTCAGAATTTTTAGATTAATCAACTGCCCAATTTCCTCTGGTAACGAAGATAATCCATGACAGTTTGTAATGCTCAGTTTCTCCAATGTGACAATTTCACATAGTCCGACAGGGAAAGCCACCAAATCGTTGCAAAAATCTATGGAAATCTCAAGTAAGTTGGGCAACATGAATGAGATCTGAGTTGAGGAGTTTGTGAAAGCTTTATCAATTTTGCACATAAAGAACGATAGCTTCTTAAGATGCCACAGGGGCTTCAGGTTCTGGTCAATGAAAGAAGATATTGAAATCCGCTCAAGACTGATTCTTTCTAGCCTTGACAAACAATTGATTAATTGATAATCACTTGTCAATTCAGTTGGAAAGGACCTGTAATTCCTGACTATCAGCGCTTTCAATCTGTTCATTTTCTTTGCAAAATCAGGTAACTTGTAAGTTTCTGACCCAGGATTTAGAATTAACACCTCAACTTCAGGTGCTTCCGTATCAGGCCAACATGATGAGAACTTCTCATCTGCACCATCGACATCTCATCCAGTGTTAGATTGTACAACGACAAAATGAAAAATGACATATCGAAACATGAGAGAGAAAGACCACGGAGGGACCTGTTGTTATGGACAAAAGGCGGGCTTTCACAGGTTGCATCTCTCTTACAGACCACCATTTGGGAAATTCATTTTTGTTAATATCCACAAGCAATCTTGTTCTTTGGTCTACTGGCTGCTCATTAGTCAAAAGGACAGCCAATTCTCTAAGTACGTCATGCTGTGTAATATAGGACTCGCCGTAGTAATCATCTTCATGCCCTTTATTTCTGGAAAATTATCACAACAAGACTAGAACTTCAACTTCATAACCAAATGGATGTCAAGAACAGTCCACAGTCTTGCAGTTTATATTCAGATACTTATGCATTAAGGTTGAGTTAGTAATTATGATTACTCAAAATATCTTTGAGAGTCAAATCTGAAGTTGATTTAGAAACTGTTTCCCAGAACAAAAGGATAAATTAATGGTAGAATACGTTTCTACTATGCAATCTTTATTTTCTGTTCATAAAGTAAGAGTTCACACAAGATAATTTGAAATACTTTTTTGGGTGTACATCAATGATCAATTTATGTTTATAGTTCTTCAAATTAGTCTAAAAAGATGGAAAGAAAATATATCTGTACATATCAATTATAGACAAGATTCATCTGGTAAATAATTGAAAGAAAACCATACCCAAAAGAATCCCTTTGTTTCTTGTACATGTGTTTTACTAATGAAACACCAATTTTTTTGCCTGCGTTGTCATATCAATTTATAATAAAACACAGTTTTTATTTAAGAAAAAAACTTCAATTATGTAGTCAAGAAGCAGGATCAACATAAACCAACACAACTTGGAAGTAGAGATGTCATTTAACCTGCGGGACCGGGGACCCACCCTGAACGAGGCAGGAATCACCGAATACATAGGAAATGGGGGAGGGAGTGGGGATTATTTTTTCACGTTGACATTTTGGGGCCAGGGACAGGAATACATTCTCCGATTCCGATCCCGCCCCGAAATAAAAAAAAATGTGTATATATATATACTATATATATATATGTTTCTGTTTAAACACACATATATATATATATGTTTCTGTTTAAACACACATATATATATGTTTCTGTTTAAACACGCACACATATATATGTTTCTGTTTAAACATATATATATACGGGATAGGGGGCAGCGATGGGAGTGCATCACCGTCCCGGCCCGACCCGTGGGCATCTCTACTTGGAAGACCCAGAATTTTACCTCAAAGAGACAGTGTTAACTAAAGTCCGGGTGAAGAGCTCATCAAGGTTTGACATTGTTTCACATTCATCTTGTTCATACAACACTGCACAAATGTCAATGAAGGTAGCCGCACGAATTCTTTGATCTTCAGGAAATGAACCTAAGTCCATGAAACACTCCTTGAGAACTATCTTGTCATCTGGGATTGCATCTATGGTGTCTTTGAGGCACTTCTGAAGCTCTTTCTCAGAACCCAGAATAGAATCTCCTCTAGATAATTTCCTCTCCGTAACTTCCCAAACGGAAGTGGCTCTACCCGAAAGTGATCCTGCAATCACTTTCAGAGCAAGTGGGAATCTCTTACAACCCCTCACTATCTGCAATTCAGACATTCAAAACTTCAGTTGCATTTGTATGGAAAAAGTTTTTACGACCTTACTTGAACTGGATCTTTTCTATAGGTTGTATAACTGTGTCCATGAGTTCTAAGGTGAGGAAAAAAAATTCTTTTAGGGGTCTTTTTAATCAAATTAGCAGATTATTTAATTACCTTTTCTACAATTTTTTCATCTGGGAACTGCAGCATTCTGTTACCCCGCGATGCCCAGCGACGAAACAACTCCATTGCATCCTTATGGTCCAGAGGTTCCAAATCATACGACTCACCAAATGCAGGAAACTTAAATCTAGAAGTGACCAAAATTTTGCAGTTGGGTAATCGGGAGAACTTTTCAAGAAGCTTGTTTGATTCAGAACCGTCCCAGACATCGTCCAACACAATCAATACAGGATTTGGACTCAATTCCCCCACCCGAACTTCTAACAACCGGAATGCCTCATCATCACTTACAGAAGCAGATTCTATAGGCCCCCCGAGTTTTTGAATTATAGATATTAAGATGCGTTTCGTTTCTGGTTTGCTTGAGACAACGAGGAACAAGATGTTTCTCTGAAATTTATCTGTGAAAATGCAGAATCAGAAAGCATTTGTGAGAACTGCAAAGAACTTTTGTAATTGTATTACACATTTTTCAGAAGAATGGTTCAGTTATTTACTTTTAACTTGCTTGTCATGACAAAAAATTTCGGCCAGAGTGCTTTTTCCACAACCTCCGGGAGCTGTCACTACCAACAATCGAACCCCATCTCTAAATAGTTTGGCCTTCAATTTCTCAACAGGCTTTTCCAACCCAACACTTTCTTCTGAAATCACAGGAACCGTCACAACTAAATCCACCGGATTGCTTAATCCAGATTTGCTATCAAGCCTGAGAACGACTTCCTTGATTTCAGTCACTAAACTCAATGTCCTCTTCCCGTCTCTAGACGTTTGGAACAACACAACGTCACTGAAACTTTTGATTCTGGCATTCAGTTCACGAAGCTTCTCTGTATGACTTGATTTCCTTATCAAATCAGCCTTCCCCACTCTTAAACACCGTCTAAGTAGCTTTCCAGCATATTCTAATAAGTTTTTCAACTTCTCCGTTTCTTCTTTTGGATAATCCAGGGATTCATTAAGACCATCTATTTCTTTAACCAGAGAAATTATATCATTTACCTTGGATTCGGTCTCGTTAAGAACAGAATTGAAACTCCACGCCCTCTCGCCAAAATTCTTCAAGAGGGTCGCTAGCTCGTTAAATGGAACACCCAATGCCGCGCCACCAATTAAAGCTGCCGCCATTTTCTTTCTCCTGCTATTTCCAAAAGAAAATTCAAACAAAACTCATGTTCTGAGACCTTCTTAGACGACCGTAATTAAAACCAGAAACATAATAATCCAACAAGGCATCTAAGAATCAGATACCTCTATAGCTATCACTCGGAGCTCCACTTTCGAATGACTTGAAATCCTCAGCTCGCTCGTCGGAGCTCCGCCGTGGACGATCTCACAAGTGGACCAATTGGTTAGCTCATAATTCGAACTGACAAGTGACCAACTACATAATAAAACCCTTCTTGATGCTTCTTGGAAATGACTTTCAACACCGAAGTCTACGTCTGTCCGTACGTGCGAAAAAGGTAGCCATATTTTCTTCTTCAATATTCTATTTTTTCTTAGGATATTTCAAAAGAATATATATTCTTTCTTAACAATACCTTTTCTTCAATAATTATAATTATTAAGTATTTTGTTTTCTTAATTGTTTAAGAGAAATAATCGGGTGAATATTTTCAAATAAATCAAAATATTACAATCTACTAATAATGTATTTGCAGTGTCTATCAATATTTGTCATAATAAATGACAGAGAAGATAAACAGTGACATCTTGCTATATCAGCAATTATATTTTAATTTATTTTGCTATATTGAAAGCAACAATTTCTTTTAATAATATAGGGTGTTCGAGTACGAAATTAGCTATTATGATTAGCAGATGTAATGGTATGCATTTGAGATAGAAATTATTTTAGAACATAATCGAAATTAAATCCACATTAGTCAACATAGATTTAACTCAATGATAATGAATAACCAATTTCATGCTTAAAGGTTGAAGGTTACAATAGTATGAGTTAACAACACTGATCTGAAAAATAGTCATTTTTAATATAATAATTAACCTTTTAAGTACTTAAAAAGGCAAAAATATATTGATATTTAAAACTTAGACAGTTAACCTATTTAATATTTAAAAGGAGAAACAAAAAGAAGTGAGCTGTTTTTTATTACTTAATTGATAAGAAATTCAAAGTGAATCTTGAAATTTCTCAGAAATTTCAAGAAATGTGATATCACTTTATGATACCAATGCTTAGTGACAATTGATTTTCTTAGTAATTTACATGATGTAGACACAAATACTAAATAATCATTTTCACCTTTGTCTCATCCTAATCATACTTCAATATTTGACTCGTAATAACATGCATATTTATATTATATTAATCACACAATTTGAAATATTTGCGAATTCACTTATTAATTATTTAATTCGACTTTTCGTTACCATATAATTAATTAATTAGAAAACTCTAGGGTTGGTTTATAAACTATTATATATTTTGGGAGTGACTTATTTCGATAGTAACATTATAGGTTTCTCTGTGGATGTATAAATAATTAGTTGTTATTATATTGTATTAATGAAAAGGGTAGATTTAGTAAAGTTTAGTACATGATTCGAGGTGATTTTGAGACTTGCGGGTTCGATTTGCTAACCATTTTGTGGTTTTTTAAAAATTAAGATTATTTTAAATATATGTTGTGCATTTTTTGTTCAAGTACGTTGAAAATTTAATCAAATTATTTCAAAAACAAAAACATGTTTTTAAAATTTGACTTAAAATTTCCGAAATACGAGTAAAAAGTAGATTAAAAAAAATGAGAAATTTAGAAAGGGAAGAGATGTTTGTAGGCTTGATTTTAAAAACCAAAAATTTAAAATCTAAATGGTTACCAACCTAGGTTTAAAGAAATCTTTGATTTATTTAAAATTATACCTCAAAATATATCATTAACTATGTAAATTCAATTTAATATTTTATTTTACATTTTTAAATGTAATTTTTATATCATTAAAATTAATTTTGAACGAGTAAAAAAAACAACAAATGTTATTTTAACTATTTTAAAATCACTTTAAATGATTAGTAATGGAAGTTCAAATTTTTATATCTAACTTTTTTTAGTGGATAAAAAGAGAAGTTGAACTTTTGGTTAAAAAGAATAATTATATAAGAAGACAAATTTAAGGCACGTGCACGTGCAGGTGGATGTTTTCCACTAAAGAGAGTTTGAGTTGATTTAAAATATTAAAATATTAAACAAAAAAGTTAAAGATACTAAATACCGTCTTCATTGGTTGAAATACGGTAACTAAGTTCACATTTCTTTATTGTACAACTAAAGAATAAAATTTAAATCATGGATCTCATACTTATTAACTACTAATATACATATCAATTGAGATGTTCATACTTGTTTTTATTTTTTTAAAAAAAGTGTATATCTTTAATTTAATTATACAGATTTGTTTATTTTAGTTTTTAATAACTGAAATAATTGGTTCCAGAGCTAAAATTGGATTGGGTTAGATTATGAGACATTCTCAACCTAGTTCATATTTTCGAGTTATTTGGATTTGTAATATGAATAACCTCAATTTAGTTTCCAACTAAAATATGGGTTGGGTTGGGTTGTATAGATAGTTTTTTTGCTTTCGATTATAGTTATATTTAAATTGGGTTGTATAGGTTTGTTACATTTCAATTTCAAACTAATTCAAAATTTCATACAAAAAAAAATTCAAAACTAAGTATTTGTAAATTCAAAGTTACAAACACAAATAAACTCAAAGTTCTTAAATTACATAAATCCAAAAATTACCCATAAATGTTCATCAAATTCATTTTTAATAATAAATTAATAAAGTTCAAGATCAATCTAAACATAAAAGAATAAGAAACCTAATTGTTTTTTAATTCGGGTTGGGTTGAACTGACTCTCCAATCTGAGATCTAACCCAACTCGAAAAAATATTTTTTTAACCCAATCCAATTCAATGTGTTTTTTTAATCCAGATTATTCGGATTCAACTCATATTCTTATATCTCTAATTGGTTCTTACAAATATTCAATACTATAAATGAATACTTGTTAAAAAAAAGAAAAACTACATATATAACAACTTTAATTTATTTGTTTGATTTATTTAAATCACAATATATTTGTAAATTAAAATGAAATTTCTTAGTCCTTCAATATGTATGGAATGTACAAAGTCAGTTTAATGCATTTATTTTTATTATTATTTTTTTCGTTGTGCAATACGTTTAGTTTAAAAAACTCAACCATTCAATCAAAATCTATTGATTATTTATTTCATATAATTTTAGAAAAATACACCATGAATCTACAATATTACTTATACAATCTATCAAATTTTCGAATTATAACTTGTTTTACTTTTTCATTTTTTATAATATCTTAATTTTTTATATGTAAAGAGCAAGAAGTGATGCATAAATGATGTATGGAATCGATCGATACTCTCCAAGATTAGTCTCGTTTATATTATATAGTTAGGGTCTATTTTTTAAAAACTAATGAAATTTTCGAAAACTTTTGATTATATAAATGAT
This sequence comes from Cucumis hystrix, assembly GCA_025688845.1. Taxonomy (NCBI): domain Eukaryota; kingdom Viridiplantae; phylum Streptophyta; class Magnoliopsida; order Cucurbitales; family Cucurbitaceae; genus Cucumis; species Cucumis hystrix. The sequence continues at coordinate 16,230,077 of CM046887.1, forward strand.
AATTCACTAATAATTGATAGATTTTCTATATAGATATTGATCAAAGTCTATCAATCTTCATTATTTGATATAATTTCAATTCATACTGTATGTTGCAAACATTTTTCATGGTTAAATAAAGAGAGATTTCAAAGTACAATTACAAGTCATATCAAATAATTATTTAAATTAAAATTCTCAGTTTTAGTCATTAAAAAAAAAAGTAATTTGTACATTCTTACGAGTGATTTTGTAATAGTCAAAATCATTTTTATCATTTTCAAAATCACTCCAAAATGCGTACATCTTAATCATTTTAATTGATTTTAATAATATGAAAATTACATTTAAAAATATAAAACTTATTAAACAATCATAACAATTTCAAAATCACTTATGCACTTATCATCCATAACCATTCACCCAATCTATGCAAACATACACGACCATTTCACAGAGAAACCATACTCATTCAATACCTTATTCAAGTGAAACTAAACAAACCATAGAGAAATTAGAAGCAAGTTATTCAAAATCACTACCCAAATAAGCTAAGCAAAAGCATATAGAAACTTGTAAGAAAAGAAAAGAAAAAGACCCGCTTGAAGTTCATACTTTCGTAAATATTATCTAAACCTCTCCCATGGCTCGAGAGTCATATTCACTTTAAATCCACCCGATTGCTTGATCCAGATTTGCTATCAAGCCTGAGAACGACTTCCTTGATTTCAGACTCTAACCTCAATGTCTTCTTCTCGTTTCTAGCCGTTTGGAACAACACAACGTCCCTGAAACTTCCGATTTTGGCATTCAGTTCAAGACGAAGCTTCTCTGTATGACTTGATTTCCTTATCAAATCAGCCTTCCCCACGCTTAAACACCCACTAAGTAGCTTTTCAGCATATTCTAATAAGTTTCTCAACTTCTCCATGTCTTCTTTTGGATACTCCAGGGATTCAATAAGACCATCTATTTCTTTAATCAGAAGAATTATATCATTTACCTTGGATTCGGTCTCGTTAAGAACAGAATTGAAACTCCACGCCCTCTCGCCAAAATTCTTCAAGAGGGTCGCTAGCTCGTTAAATGGAACACCCAATGCCGCGCCACCAATTAAAGCTCCCGCCATTTTCTTCCTCCTGCTATTTCCAAAAGGAAATTCACACAAAATTCAAATTCCGAAACCTACTGACCATCGTAATTAAAACCAGAAACATATTCCAACCAAGCATCGATCTAAGAATCAGATATACCTTTATAGCTTGTCCTCGGAGCTGCCCTAGCTTTCTCGGATGACGTTAAATTCTCAGCTCGATCGTTGGAGCTCCGCCATGGACTATCACAAGTAACTAAATACTCATAAACTATAAGAAAACCCTTCTTGAAGCTTCTTGGAAATGAATCAAATGACTTTCAACATCAAAGTCGTTCTACGTCTGTCCGTACGTGGGAAAAAGGTGCCCATACTTCTTCCTCAATAATTCTTTTTTTTCTCTCTCTCTTAAGGATTTACAAGCTAAATGTAGATAATTGAGGACCATCCTAGCAAAATATATATATTTATTGAAATTATTTTAACAAAATTCATCGTCAAACTCTTTATAGTTCATTTGAAAATTTTGTTATATTTTGTAAATAGTTTTATTTTATAAAAGAAAATTTAAAATATTAAGATGAAAAATATATTTTAACCTAAAAATACATCACATTATAGCACAAACAATTTGTTAAATATTGCTAAAAAACTCTAAGAGTTTTTATATTTATACTATTTTTTCAAAACACTCTCGATTCCAAGTCAATATTATAAGAAACATTTTTTAAAATAACAAAATAAATTAAAATATTTATAAGCTATTATAAAATTTTTGTATTCTATTAATAATATATTACTGGTCATCAGTGTCACTAATAGAAAGATATTACTGACTATCAAATGTTTGTTATTGATAAAATCTAAAATTTTGCTATAGCTTATAAATATTTTGTCAAATTTACTATTTTTTAATTTTCTTCATGTTATAATTAATTTTTCTTTAAGTACTTAAAAAGGCAAAAATACATTAATATTTGAAACTTAAACAGTTAATTTATTTAATATTTGATCAGAGAAACCAATAAAAGTGAGCTATTTTTAATTCCTTAATTAGCAAGAAATTCTAAGTGAATCTTGAAATTTCTTAGTAATTTCATAAAGTATCATATCACTTTATGATAATAAAATTGTGTGACAATTGATTTTCTTAGAAATTTACACGATGTTGATATAAATACTAAATAATAATTTAGTTGTACCTCAATCTTTGACTAATAATTACACAATTCCATTATATTAATCACATTTTGAAATATTTTTGAATTCACTTTAATTATTTAATTCCACTTTGCGAATGCCATATAATTAATTGGTTAAAAAAATATAGGGTTTGGTTTGTAATAGTATTATATTTTGGGAAGTGATTTATTTAAATAATATTATCCTAAGTTTCTAACTTAATATATAAATAGTTATAAGTTATTATTCTGTTGTATTCATGAAAAGGATAAATTTACTCTAAAGCAACTTTAGTGCATCATTAGATGTGATTTTGAGATTTGTGATATATGTTTCTATTTGTTAACCATATTGATTTGATCTAAGTTGTAAGTTTTTAAAATTTATGATTATTTTTTTTATACTTTTATACTAGTTTGCATTTTTACTAACGTTAATAAAAACAAATTTTAAAAAACTATTTGTTCAATTTTTTAGATTTTTAAAACATTGATAAAAAGAAAATTTTCGTGACAGGAGGAATGTTTGAAGAATTAATTTTTAAAAGCGATTAAAAACCAAAAACTAAATAGCTATCAAATTATGTCTTAAATCTCTCCTCATATACAAAACTACTTCCAAATATGTCACTAATCATACAAAATCAAGATTTGATTTTACACTTTTTAATATAACTTTCATATCACAATACAATTGTTAAATAATTAGTCGTATGTATTTAAAGACAAAATATTTCAGATTCAAATCCCTCATCCCAAGCTATGCTAAAAAAATATTTATTCTACCATGTGTCAATTGATATATAAAAACTAGTAATTTGGAAGTGGGATTGAGTGGGTAAAAAAAAAACCAACTTCTGTTTGATTCACCAATAAATTAAAATTATTCTTATCATTTTTAAAATCACTCCAAAACATAATTTTAATCATTCTAACCAATTTCATTGATATGAAAATTACATCTAAAAGTGTATGAATTAAACATTAAATATTTGGAATGTTTAAAAAATGTATTGTAGAGTGAATTTGAATATGAGAAAAACAATCTTTTAACAATTTCAAAATCAGTTCCAAACATAAGCATTTATTAGTAATCATTCAACCCAATTCAGAAAAACATGCTTAGTTTTCATCTTCAAAACCATTTCACAGAGAAACTACTCATTCAATACCTTATTCAAGTGAAAGGAACACATGAAAGACTATCCTTATCATCAGTTGCATTAGTGTTTATTCACTAAAACTAAGCAAACCATAAAGAAATTAGAAGCCATTCAGAGAACAAGTTATTCAAATCACTACAGGAATAAGCAAAAGAATAGAAAGCTAAAAAAAGAACCGCTTGAACTTCACTTTCTTTCTGTGCTTTGACTCATGCGATATTTGGGAATGTTCAACTGCCTGGCTCCATTTGAAGCAAGAAAATATCACCTAAACTTCTCATGGCTCGAAAGTCATATTCTCGGTCTCCCGTTTCACAGACTCGAACAGCACGGTTGAGAGGTATCGTTCCCCAAAACTCGGGAACACGGCCTGTTTCAAATTTGCATGGTAAGTTTAGCCAGGTAAAGAGAAGTGGAGAAATCCATTCAATCTGGAAAATAGAGAACAATTATCCGAATCCTCTTAATGATTTTCCTTTCTGTTCTAAACTAAGGGTGTTACCCGCCTGAGCTCTGTCAGGTAGTGAAAATCTAACTATAATTCCAATGCCCCCCACCCCCCAACCACCATATGAGTATAGCTAAACCATATCAGAAACGTATTAGGTTCGGCCAACAGTCCCTAGATTCACTATTGTCGAGTTGAAAAAGATACTGCTAAGCTAAGGTGTTTCAATTTGTATAAGGTAAGATATTGTCGTGGAATTTGTTGAATAATGCAAATGAGTAAACTGTTCGCTAAATGATCGGGAATTATTCCATTATATTAGTAGTTCAAAGCAGAAGAATTAATGTATAGAAATAAGTTAAAGCTATGAAATGTCAAAAGAGGTATTACATGAGAAGGAAAAGGAGCACTTACAACAATAAGTTTTCCAGCATTTTCTGGTCTCTTTGCAAGCTTAATTGCAGCAGCTGCAGCAGCACCGGATGATATACCAACCTACATATAGACAATGTTGTCATAACATATAGAAAGAACAAAAAGCTTTGACAATCAAATCTCGGATCCAATTGGCTCAAAAATTGTGATGAAAATAGAATCAAATAAAATTGGAAATTCCTTTTTGATGCCTATATGTCGCAACCTACCAGTAGACCTTCTTTCAATGCAAGCTGCTTTGCAGTTTCAATAGATTCCTCACTTGATACCTGCAAATATTCAAGAAACTCAGTGATACATGAGAGGTGGTTAAAGGTCTGAACAATGGACTCCAACGGACAGAAATTTGAGAATTTATTGCCGATTGGTCAAATGGGCGAATGATGGATAACGAGCCAATGATAGAGTAGAGACATTACAGTCATTGATTTTACAAAAATTGTGAATTGTGTGAGTGAATTACTCAAAATTGTGAATTATGTGCAAAAAAATGTAGTACTTATTTTTCTAACTTGTGTGTGTGGGTGTGTGGGGGTGTGGGGGGGGGGGGGGGGGGGTGCTATTAACATCCCAGCGTATTTGAGTCTATTGACACCTAGGTCTAAAAGGATGCAAACTTTCTGCAGTACCAGACATCTATTATACAAGTTCTTGGAACCGGAGATTAAACTCCTAGCAATAGGTACTAAGTCTTGAAGTTGAACGTGGGCCTATTTCAAAATGAATTATGATGCTCAAAGTTAAATGTCCATGCATTATGTCTCCAAATGCTTTGTCATTAACCATTTGAGTTTGTAACACACCACCAACGTCTATTGAAAGAAATCTAATAGAAGTTTGATGCTTACTCTATTTTCTTTTAAAGGAAAAGCAATTTTCGAGCGATAAATAAAAAGAGACCTAACGCTTGAAAATAAAACGAAACAAAAAGTTTGATGCTTACTTGAACAACTTCATCTAGCAAATTGACGTCCAAAACTCCAGGGATGAAGCCTGCCCCAATTCCTTGGATTTTATGTGGGCCTGCAATGTTCACATACAGAATACATAGTCATTTAAGGTAGGCACTTGAAACATAAAGACCGATTATGAATTGGAAATTAATATTCATGACTAAGAAAAGCAAACAAACTGGGAAAACTCTTTTTTTTTTTTGTGTGTGTGTGTGGGGGGGTGGGGGGGATGTCATGACTCACCAGGCTTTCCTCCAGATAGAATTGCACTTTCAACAGGTTCCACGCCATATAACTAAAGATGGGAGGGGAGAAAGCAAATCAGAAATTCAGTAAGCGCGTCTTAGCTAACAGCAATACAAGGGCTGAGATGATGAGAATAGCAAACCTTAATGCTAGGATTTTGTTCTTTGAGATACTTCCCTGCACCTGTCACCGTACCTCCAGTCCCTATACCAGAGACAAGTGCATCAACCTTTCCACCCGATCCCTTCCATATCTCTGGGCCAGTGGTCTCATAGTGGATCTGACAAAAATGGAAATTATAACAGAAATCTATATAAAACAAAATATGTTCCACATCGAATTGACTCGAAGAATACCTTTGGGTTAGCAGGGTTTTCAAATTGCTGAAGGATGTAAGAATTAGGTGTTTTTGCCTTTATCTCTTCGGCCTTCTGAACTGCGCCTTTCATCCCCCTAGCTGGATCTGTGAGAACCAGTTCAGCTCCAAAAGCTCGAAGGATGGTTCTTCTTTCAAGACTCATTGATGCAGGCATGCAAATTATAAGCTTATAACCCTTGGCAGCAGCAATGAAGGCCAAGCCTATACCAGTATTACCACTGGTAGGTTCAATCAAGACACTCTATGAAAGGGAAAAAAGGTAAATCAAATCAACCTACCAAAAAAGGAAAAAAAAAAAAGAAAAGAAAAGAAAAGAAGAAATCCATGCAATGTAAAAGAGCCATTCAGATTTTAAAAAAAGATCAATTGCCATTGCTAACCTCCCCCGGAGTGATAGAACCGTTCTTTTCTGCATCTGAAATCATGCTATAGCCAATCCTGTAAGAACAGAAAGTTTTTCCTCATCACACTTGTTGCAAATAAATTCAAATCCTAATAGAAGTGCAATGCTTGATGCAAACATTTTCAAATTCTAATGGAAGTGCAACAAGAAGGAAACTGGACAAGATAAAGCAATGGGATACAGCATTCAGCATGAATATAAAAGCTCCATCCGTCTTTATTACTTAAAAACTAATACAAATTTGTTCAAATTACAGCTAACAGTACCAAACCAATTACACAGAAACAGAGAGAAGTAAATAAGTAGACATGTCTTTCTTTTTCTTAGTTAAATTTGATTTCTCGTTCCTGTAGCAAGAACATGCAGGATCAATATCCTTGCATGGATTTTAAGGCCAGTTTTTGGATTACAATAATTATTTAGAAAAAAAAAACTACAATTGAAAATAAAAAGTACCTATCTTTGACACTAGAGCAAGGCTCCATCATTTCCAACTTGGCAGCTACCCGAGCCACGCAGGTATCATCAACAACTCGGTTGAGATATACAAGTGGTGTATTCCCAATTAGCTGAAAATTTTAATATATGAAAAATGGATGTCATGAAGTTCAAAAGTTCTTGATAATAAGCTAAATCAATCCTTGGAATTCAATTGAGGAAAAAGAGATGGAGGAAGGTCAGTGGCTCACTTCAGTAACATCTTTAGCTATTGTAGACTTTGTATCAACCATTTTGAGCAACAACTATGCAGCTGGACAAAAAATAACTAAAAGTCAGAAAATCAAAGAAAATACACTTCAAACATGTTTCAGCCTAATGTATAGTTATTGACACAAACTTCACAGAAATAAACTTTCCACTGTTCTAAATTGTTGAATAACTGAGATTCGGAAATGTAACATAAACACAATTAGAACCATTTTCTTTTCACGTTGATCTCCCTATGGAGGATAACACATATCATATCTGATTCTAAGTGAAGACAGAGATCTTAGAAGAAGAAAATATCAGAAAGATATACAAACAGGAATCCAGAGGTCTCGTTTGTACTGCTAATTCGTTTCTCATAAAAGACAAAACATATAAATCAATCCAACAGGCCAGAGCACGTCTTCCAGTATATACATATACCATCTGTATGATATATTCCAATCAGATCACTCAAAATTTACTCCAATCCGTCTAAAGGAACTTTTGTCTTAATGCCACAAAATGAACAAAAAGATAAAACCAATTCCAAAACGAACATATATTCTTTCATCCAGCCATTCTATTCTCAAATTCATATGAAAAAACAGGTTTGAGGAAAAGACAACGATGTAAAACGAGGCGATCCAATATATCCGACACAGAAACAAAAGAAATTCGACAAAAAAAAAAAAAAAAAAGAACAAACGAATAGAATTAAATCAAAAAACAAATAAACCCATGAGAAATAAAACCAACCCAGAAAGCAATTTCACGATAAACAGTCGAAATGTTGATGATTTTCACAGCAAACTGATACCCAAATCACAAAAACTTGCTGTAAACAACAATATGCCTGAAAAATGAAAGAACCCAACAAAAAAGATGATGAAAACGACAAGCAAACAAGCTCGAAAGTCTCACCAGTGAAAGCTTATCTGAGAATCCGAGAGCGGGGCAGAAGAAATGGGCTTTGATTTTTCTACTTTTATACTCAAACAGGATGAAGAAATGTACAACTGTACAAGGATGATAGAATGCTGGCTTTAAGAGGGGTGTACCTTTCAAGATTTCCGTCCTTGTGCGCATGGGTGCAAACGAATCGGGTCAAATATCTATCCGACCCGATTCCCACATGTAAAAAACGACTATAGTCGGGTCGGGTCGTTCACTCCTTTGCAAAGTATATTAAGACAAAAAAAAAAGGTCATCCATCCACTCTACATAGGAGAGAACTTGTGGCTAAAAATGGGTAAAATTCATTCACTACATATTTTAGTTGTTTAAGATCGAGAGAGCTCACGATCTTGATAAGATAATTGTAATAAAGTCATACAAATAATTATGTATATAAAAACATTTTAAAATAATTATAAAAATATCAACTTTTATTAGTGATATAGACTAATAACGATGAATTCGAAGAGTTGAAATAAAAAATTGTTATACATGAATAGTTTAGGTCTAGTTGTTATATTTACAACCTTTATAAAATAGTAATGTTTAGCTTTTCATTTACTTGTAATTTATGCTTTTCTTTTATATGAACGACTCAATTCTTCATGTGTTAACGTGAAACGAATCCATCCTAAAAGAATCGATGAAAACTAACATTCTATTACTAAAAGAGAATACGGTCTACGAAAAATATAAAGTTGAATTAAAAAAGACGTTTTTTGGAAGATTACGTCTAATATTTTATATTATTAAATAAAAAAATATAAAAAAAAAGTTAAATTAATTTTGAGATATGAGATTTGATTAAATTAGTGATATCAAAATTGATTAGAACGCAAACCTAATATCTCATAAGTTATTTTCACAATCTAAATCAAGAAGACCAAAAAAATTTCTTAATAAAAGTAAACGACTTTGCGTATAAATTTAAAAAACAAGAAAAAAAAAACAAAAAGTTGCTTCACAAAACGGAAAATGAAAACTAAAATCCAAATTTTATTTAATTTGCTCTCTTTCGGTTGTTTATAAATATAGAAAAGTCAAATTCAAATATAAATATATAAAAAAAGTGAAATTTTTAAAAATAGTAGATTTTACCTAATATTTATAACCTATAATGATAGAAAAATTATATCACGGATAGTTATTGATATGTTATAGTGATAGAATTATCAGTGATAGAGTTTAAAATTTTATAAATACTTTAATTTATTTTGCTATTTTTAAAAATGTCCTTAAGAAAAATTACTTTTTCAATCCGAACTATTATCTACCGCTAATCAATTAGGTTGTTTTTTCCCCTCAAATTTTAATATTTTAAAAAATGGAATGCTTGAAAAAAAAAACAAAAAAAAATTATGATAATAGAACTCATATCATTATATTTTATAAATTGCAAAAGTAATTAATTTAAAAGCCAATGACCTTCTTATAATTCTTCAATAGTCCTATTTGTCCTATTTGTCATATTTGCAATATACAAAAAGATGTGTGATGGGCTGTTTGTTTCTAAATATTTTTGTTATTTCATGCAATTTTCATTAAAAAAAAATGATAGAATCTCTATTTTATTGGATTAAATTAGTTTGTTAGTGTTAAAAGCAATTGTCTTAAAAATGAAACAAATAGAAAATTTTAAAAAATAACAAATTTTACAAAATACTACCTATAACAAATTCTATCACTGATAGTCATTGATATGCTATAGTAATAAAATACTATCATTGATCTAATCCAAAATTTTGCTATAGTTCATAAATATTTTAATTTATTTTACTATTTTTAGAAATGCCTTTGTTTTTAATTGATGTTGTTTAACATAAAATTTTAATTCTACATACGAATCATTTGAAAAGAAAGAAAACTACATTTGAACATTTTGTTGGTGCATTATTGAGATAAGGAAAATTGAACGTTGACCCTTGAATGAGTATTATATATGTGGAAGTGGAAGTATTGTTTCTTGTGGAACAATTGACCCATAAAATCACTCACAGGTATCATTTGTGAAATGCCAAAAACATCCCTTCAAGTGATTATGCAAATCTCTTTTTTTTTTCTTTTTTCGATTGAAATATAAATTAACGAATATATATTTGAATTGATAATCACGTTATTTGTCTCATTAGTGTTATTAAAAAAACAGTTGTATTGTGAAGCAATATATCATTACGTGCTTGAGTTGATGTACACTATAAATATATATGTTTAGGTAGACATATATGTTTTTTTGCTTTCTAAGTTTTCACAAATAATTTACATTTTCTTTAGATTTGTTCAAAATTAGAAGAAAAAAAAGATAAATTATTTATAACAAATAGAATAAAAACAAGACAAAATCTATTACACTTGATTATTATATGAAGCGTTAATATTTTATCAAATGTTGTATTTTATACAATTTACATTTTTATAAATAGTTATAAACATTCGAGTTGAGGAATGTGAATGACGATTTCATTCATCATAAAATTTTTCTAAACTTTGTTTATATACTAGAATAAAGTTATGAGTTTTTATGTATGTTTATGGTGGAAACATTTTATCGAAGTTTTGGTTAGAGGAAATGTTGTCCCGCCATTTTGATGAAAATTTGTTTTTGTTTGGTTATATACAATGTTAGTTCGGTTTAACATTTTCTAATTCATGGTCCTAATCACATGATAGTATAGTTTCACACACCAACGTTATTTCAAATGAATGGTTGAGCTTTTTGCACACAAAAAATCTATATTTTTAAAATCTTATTCAAATTCCTTTTACTTGATTTTGACATGGTCTCAACTCAAATTTTAATGGATGTGATTTTTATTTTATTTCATCATCCAAAACTTTCCTTCCATATCATTTCACCTAAAAAAATTCATAAGTTTATATGTAATTATATTATCATTCCTTTAAGAGATACATGTCATCACATTGACATCTACACAAAACATACATCTAAATATCGTCTTACTTTATAAGAATGATGATTTAAAACGGTAATTAAATCATAGTTTAATTAAGTCACAATAAAATAGTTCATTAATTAATTACAACAAATTTAATTCATATCAATATTTTCACAAAATTAAAACTTCAACATTTCAATCGTATTTTAAACCTGGCGTAGATAAGACGATCTCACATTTCTATTACGAACATTTTGCTTGCATTTTTATCATTTTGTTTTTCAAATAATTCCCGACATAGGAATTGTGACAATATGTTGTTCAACAAAAAAAAAAAAAAAAAAAGAAGAAGAAGTCAATAATGTTTATTTAATTATATAATTATGTTGCAACTACCATCAATAATACCTAATAGTATATTAAGGTAAGAAAAAACAACATTATTATTCACGCAATCATTGTATTAATCTATATTAGTATAATGTCGACAGTTGTCACATCTGCCAATTAAACCAAAATTAATATGGACCCATCCCATAACAAAAATAAATAAAATATTTTTCCAAAATGGACTGACCCTCCTACCTTTAAAAAAGAAGCTAATGTCGAGTACGCTCTAGAGGTGTAAACAGATTGAATTGAGTTGTGAAAAAAATGATATACATTTGACATAAATTTATAATAATATATCATTGATCTGGGTTGGATTAGTTTGAACTGGATTTTTCAAATCAACTGACCCAATCCAATCTAAAATTTAAACTAATTCAGCCAACTTTTATAACATAGGTTGGATAGTACGAGTTTATGATTATTCTTACACCCTTAATACACTCCTGCTCTAACTAAAATACTTTATTTTATTACTATAAAAACATCGTACTCTCTTCATACTAAAATTTAATTTCGTAAATATTAGTATTGATCTTATCGTTAGAGTTAATTAGGGTTTATTATAATTATTAATTTTCTATATCTTTGTCCTATCCATTCTTTCCATTTTTGTGTCTTTCCTTTATTATATTGTCCGCGTTGATTTATTATGTAATTAATTGTGTTTCAAACCAAGTTATGATTTAATAATATTATATCTGGATAAATGAAAAGCAATACATAAACTTTTTTATTGATTGTGCTATAAAATTATTGATGACTTGATAGGTGATTATCACGGATTCATGATGATTAGGATTTTTTAGATATACATATCATATTCCAAATGTGATATGGTATTGCTTTTTTTGTTTGATGATATAAAATAATCCATTTGTGTCATCAAAATAGAATGTTATTAAAACTACTTTATTTAATAGTTGAGATAGACCAATGGGCTACCTTTATCCATAGGATTATAAATTATTGTGAGCAAGTGGAAATGAAATCCATGGATTTGGAATAAGAAAATAACAAAATCAATTTGAGTTGAAACTATATAGTATGATAATATACAATATGATAAAAGCTTTTAGGTGTCCCAAAAATAACTTAGGTTTCATAACTGTTCACTTTTCTTTTTTCCTTTTCTAGAATGATAGTTCCTTTTGTGTTCAAGCTTTTAACTTTATACGATAATAATGTTTAACACATGTTGTTAATATATTATGTAAAATATAATATATTGTTGTGATCATAATATATTTTTACTATATTAAAAGTTGTTTGAGAGAAAATTATTTTTGGATTTGTCAAATTTAAAATTTACATCATTATTTTATACTTTAAAATAAATATTAGTTATTGTTTAAATTAAAGAAAAGGAGTCTATGAATTCTATTATTTTATAATTGATTTATTATTTATTTAATATAAATAATAAAATTAATTATTAGAAAATAATATAATTCATATAAACTTTTTTTAGAAAACTCATAAAATATAAACTGCTTTCATTTTTTTAAATCTCATCGTTAAATATAAATCTATAATATTTAGATATTAGATTATTGAAATAAATAAAAAAGAAACAGTTAAGAATTTGAAAAGATTTATTATTTATTTAATATAAAAAATAAAATTATTATTACCTAATAATTATCTTTTTAAACTCTTAACTTCATTATAATAGGATAATGTGAAATGTTTTTATAGATTTATTTCATTAATTTCATTTTTAATGATTATGAATTTATATTTAATGATGTGATTTTAAATAAAAAAGAAAACAAACAATTGATATTCCACGAATTTTTTGTGTTTTTTAAAAAAAGTTTATGAATTATATTATATTGTTTTTTGTTTTTATTTATTTAATATAAATAATTAAATCAATGTTAACTAATGATTATCTTCTCAAAATAGAATACAAAAGATTTCTTATCTATTTATTTCAATAATTTAATTTTAAAAAAATATGAATTTATATTTAATGATGATATTTAAAAAATACTTTTGTAACCATTTATTTTCTTAACTATATATAAAAACATATTTTTCAACTATTTTTTTTTACAAATATTTGAATTTTTTTACGAGCTACATGTATTTTTCCTATGGTTAAGGTATATGTGTTTTTTTTTTTTCTTGTTTTTTTCTTTTTTGTTACATTTTATTTTAAAATTTTAATTGTTCTATTACATTGAATTTGTGAAGTCATTTTCATAAAATTTATTTCTAGATCACATTTAGAACTATATTTTGATGTGCATAATTAATGTGAATATGTGATCTTAGATTTTTTGAAGCAACATTCATAGAAAATTGTTACAACGTATCAATAACGAATAAAAATTAGATGTTTTGAGACCTATTGTTATGGTTGAAGAGGTAATTTATCTCTCCATACATTAATGTTTACTTATAAATTAAAACTACACTATTTTATTTAATTTCATTTCAAATTATTTTTAGTGCTAAAAAAGAACGTAACTCATTTATTATCAGAGTGTATTAGTATATATCCATTTGTAGTTCGAATCTCCATACTCAATTAAACTGCACAAAATTACTCTTGGTGATGTATTATTTTGTTTAATTAGTAATATTTAAATATAAAAAGTCAACAATATAATTTTTATAATACATGCAACGCACGTCAATATTTTATAGTTAGTGTAAGTGTCATTGTAACCTTTTCAATGAAGCATACTTTTTTCAAGGTAGTCAATATAAGTATAGTTAAAATTGCACAATACATGCAAGAAATTGAATGTTGGTCAAGATGTAAGAACTCTTGAGTCTCATATTATGAACTAAGAAAGTTGCAACTTTATTTTTATGTAATTAAAAATAGATTTTTACAAGCAAAATTTTGTACCAATTTAACAAAATTCAAAACATTTGATTGTTTTATGGATATTTCAAGGAAATTTATTTTAAACATCTAATTATAAAAATATTTACAAATATAGTAAAATATCATAATTTATATGTGATGGGCTACCATAGACGGTAATATATCGCTATGTCTTGTAAATATGTTGGTTTGTTTGTATGTATTTAAAAATAATTCATATTCCTAATGAACGCTTTTATTAAGAATAATTCGTTTTATCTTTTCCTTCCATGTTTTTAGCTAAAGAAGAAACTTGGGACATAGCATACGAAGGAGCGCATGACAATCAACACACAACATCATTAATTTAAACATATATGGAGGTTTTTTTTTTGGTATAATCTGACCATAAAATTTGATTTTATATACTTTTAACCTGAACTAAAACCAAACTGTTTGATCTCAACTCAAATCAATGAGCGTCTTCAATGGGTTATGAGTTTTTTTTTTCTTATACCCCAACACGTATTATTTTGTATACAAGATTGTAGTACACAAATTGTATCGTTCAATATAACATAGTTTAGTTTCTTTATATACTCTCTCTATATATAGGAAAATTCTTATGGATAGAAGAAAATTAAAAATATTTACAAAACATAGCAAAAGACTAAAATGTGCCTAGAAGAATTTGATAGATTTTATTATGTTTTATAGGTAGTTTCAATTTATTGCTACATTTAAAAATGTTATTGTATATTTATATATCATGTTATTTATATAAAATATATAACGTTTTCTCATTAGAATTATGCTTTTATTGGAAAATAATTTTTTATATTATCGTAGATCATTTGTGTATGTTATGAAAAAAATAAATTACATTAGACTATTCATTTATGTAAAAAATAGTTTAGATCATTGTGTAAACTATTTACATACGACGTCCATACTTTTATGTTTTTACATAAACGATTTATATCATATTGATTGTATTAACTACAAAGAGAATCGCATCTATCATATTGTTCAGAATAAGACATTCAACCTTATTCATATATATATCATATACCGTTTGGGTTATATGTTTGAACTTAATCCACTTTGATGTCTCTATGTAAAATTAAAGTTTAGTAAAAATAACATTGAGACTTTGGTTTATTGGATTCAATATTATACTATTCAATTTTACTAATAATCACTTAATAACAACTTTAATGAACAAAATATGATTTTGAACTACAAAGTACAAAAATTCTAACATAAATTCCAACAGATTATACGCAAATGAGATAAAACACAATTCAATTATGTTTGCGATTTAGGCTTATTATCATTCATTCATCAATAAAGTCTCATTCCTGATTTACATTAATTTTCATTACGATTTGGTAAACGTGATCTTAGTGTGTGTAAACAACTCAACTTCAATAGTAAATTATAAGTTAAACTATAAATTTATTGAGTAAATATTCTCTTATTTTATATATAACAAACAACCCAACCGACCTTTATCTCTAATTTTCACGTTTGCTAAGAAACTAAATTTTACCATCTTAGTCTTCTTCTTACAATTTTCAACAAATTTTATCTTACAACTCTACCTCTAAAAGTAAGATTAACAAGTTCAACCTATTAACACCAGTAGGAGCTCAATTCAACTAACATTGGTATGCTTTCGAGAATATGAGGTTATTCGCTAAAATTCCTCCATTCCAGGTTGTACTCAACGAGACCTTAAAAAAATGACGTTAACGTATATATATTAATTAATTAATTAAAAAAATTGCAATTTTGTGTAATTTAGATGAAAAATGGTTAGGGAAATACTTGTCCACGAGAAGGCCACAATAATCTTCGTTTCCAAACACATTCCAATTTCCCCATCTTCGTTTCTCTGTTTGCACAAATCATTCCGTACACTCAACTTGCCTGCAGAGGAAAGCTTTTTGCAGATCTCGAAATTCCCTCTTTTGAACTGACTCGCCGGACCTCTTGCCGCCATGGGTGTCCCAGCCTTCTACCGGTGGCTCGCTGACCGGTACCCGCGATCCATCGCCGATGTGGTTGAGGAAGAGCCAGTCGGTGGCCCTAGTGGTGTCCTCTTCCCGATCGATGTCTCCAAGCCTAACCCTAATGGAATGGAGTTTGATAACTTGTATTTGGATATGAATGGCATAATTCATCCGTGCTTTCATCCTGAAGGCAAGGTATTCAGTTCTTGTTCTTCTTTGCATTGCCTTCAGTTTTGAGATTGTAATGGGATTGGTTTGCAGGGGGAAATGAACGGTATCGTTAAATCATTTGGCCCAATTCGAGTGTCTTGTGATGTTTATGTGTGTGGCTGTGTATTTGAGTAGAGCAGGATTGACAGAACAACGGAGAGTTTAGTGGGTTTTGCGAAATTTGACTGTCAAGAAGAGAATTCTCTAGCTTAAATCCGAGCTTGTATAATGAGGAGACTGGGTCACTTATATTTGTTGTTTCTGGCGTTGGTTATTTCACAAAACGAAGTAAATTTGATTTTGAGTGAAAGTTTACCAGTGTAGATCAAAATGTCGTTTGAACTATAATATGATGGTGTTTGAGACATGAAAACGGTGGGACATACGTTTCTTATCGAAATGAAATTGGAAGCAAAATCACTTCTACTTCTGCTTTCCGAATGCTAAAATTATAAGACAACAAGAAGTGTGAATATTTGGTTTTTATTTGGGCTATTAGGAATGGCGATGAACGACCCTACAGAATTGGCCTCCATATTAGATTTATTTCTCTAAGAATTGCTGAAATTTGTTGCTGTTGATTTGTGCTTAATCTGTCTGTGCAGCCTCCACCTGCTACGTATGATGCTGTATTTAAATCCATTTTCGATTACATTGACCATCTCTTCTCATTGGTTCGGCCAAGAAAGGTTCTTTACATGGCAATTGGTATGAAACATGTTAGGTTATGGAGCAATTTTTGTTCTCTTTATCAAGGTCTCTTTTAGTAACTTCAGAATTTGGCAGATGGCGTTGCACCTAGAGCTAAAATGAACCAGCAGCGTTCCCGGCGTTTCAGAGCTGCAAAAGATGCTGCTGAGGCCGTGAGACTGTTTATATGCCATCTATCATCATGTATATTTATGATCAATGAAAGAATTTTAATTACTTTTGGCTCTGCACATGTTAGGAAGCTGAAGAAGAAAGATTAAGAAAAGAGTTTGAAGCTGAGGGGCAAACCTTATTGCCTAAGGAGAAGCCCGAAACATGTGATTCTAATGTTATCACTCCTGGAACTGAATTTATGGGAGTGCTCTCAGTAGCACTACAGTATTATGCGCAATCAAGATTAAATCACAACCCAGGGTGGAGGTTTACAAAGGTATGGTTGGAACGTTTTTGTACTTCCCATTCCTTATCTTCAGTTGGCTTAAAGATTGGATAATTCCTTATTGGTGGAGTAATCCTTTCTGTATCTTCCACCTTTTATACCTCTGGCTTTCAGGATACTTTGTCTCTCTATGTTTATTTATGGGGATGCATTGGATGATTATTTGAAGGTTATTCTATCTGATTCAAATGTTCCTGGTGAGGGAGAACACAAAATTATGCAATACATTCGGCTGCAGCGCAATTTACCTGGTTTTGATCCAAACACTCGACATTGTCTGTACGGTCTGGTGAGTGTTATGCTTCTTAACTTTTTATAGTTTCCTTTTCTTTAATGCTTCTTGGCTGTATGTGCAGAAAGAGTTATTGCATTATAATTCCTGGACTATTTGTTTTTGAACTAACTGTTTTTGTGTATTAATTTCAGGATGCGGATCTGATTATGCTTAGTCTAGCAACACATGAGGTTCACTTTTCAATCTTAAGAGAGGTCAGTTGACTGTCTCATGAGTGCTTATGTATTTCTAACTTCTAGCTGATCTCCCTGCTTCAAATTGATTGATTACTGAATACACACATTAGTTGTGCAGGTAATAATGCTACCAGGGCAACAGGAAAAATGTTACAATTGTGGCAAAGTTGGTCATTTAGCAGCTGAGTGTCGTGGAAAGTCTAATGGACCGGAAGATTGGAATGGAGCGGACGAAACTCTGATTCATAAGAAGAAATATCAGGTAGGAGAATATGTTATCTTGTTTTCAAGGGTCATCTTATCTTATTTAGTATGTCTTATTGTATCTGACACGATGAATTTCTCATGCAGTTTCTCAACATTTGGGTTTTACGAGAATACTTGCAATATGAATTGGACATTCCCAATCCACCTTTTGAGATCAATTTTGAGCGGATAGTGGATGATTTTGTGTTTTTGTGTTTCTTTGTTGGCAATGATTTTCTTCCACATATGCCAACCTTAGAGATTAGAGAGGTAAAAGCATCTAACTGTTTCCTAGGAGCATACTGTTATTTCTTTGTTTCCAAAATGGCTAAATGCACATATTTTCAGTGCTTTGAGGGGTTTAAAGTCATATGTACTGCCTCTTCTCCATAATTTTTTTTTATCTTTAGTGATGGTATCATGACAAACATACTTATCTGGTTCAGGGTGCTATTAATTTATTGATGCACATATATAGAAAAGAGTTTCCTGCTATTGGTGGATATCTTACTGACGCTGGTGAGGTAATGGTTTTTTCTTTTCTTACAAACTTGTTCATCGTTTCTGACATATTTTCCCTCTGGAAGTAGGATTTCATTCTGTACTCATCTCCTGTCTCCATCTAACATATCTCTACCCTTTTTTCTGCTTCTTTAAAACCTAACATGTCAATCTAACATATCTTACTGATGCTGCTTCTTTAATGTGTCAATCATTTGCATTTTTTAGAGCCAAAGTTTAAATCTGTTATGCAGCGCATTGGAACTGAAGAGCAACTATCTTTTTTCCTTGCTTAGTTAATTTAGTAAAGTCCCATTGCATTGGGTCGAAATAATTTACCATCTTCTCATCATATTGTTTATATGATGATCAACAACGAGTGTGCTTTGTCATGTTCCTGTATTTGTTTGTTTAGATTGCCATCCTTGCCAAATCTGTGTGTTCTTCCTTTTTTGGATTTATGACATGGTACATATATCTATTTTTCATAAATAAAAAATCTTACAAGGGTTATGCATCAAGACATTATTTACTGTTATTTTCTCACTTTTCTTTTCTCTTGTGAAATATTTTTGTGTGGATGACCGTGTATAAAGTAATGAAGTTCTATTCTGAACAATCTTCCATTTCTGTTTTCTGTGAACGGACTAGGTTTTGTTAGATAAAGTGGAGCATTTTATTCAAGCTGTGGCTGTACATGAAGACCAAATCTTTCAAAAAAGAGCTCGGATTCAGCAGGTCTAGGGGCATCTCTTGTTGTCTGTTATCATTTCAAAGCATTTTGAATCTTATATACTTTTTATTATGCTTTGTTTTTTTAGTGCTCCGTTATGAGCCATCCTTGACCCATTTTTATTTAACTTGCCTGTCAATGCAAGTACTGATGAGAACATAGGTGTGCATTTCATTAGTGTTACATGAACAAGATTTTCCCTTTTTTTTTTTAAAAAAAAAGGTTACATTGCCGATTAGAATCTTTTTTATCCTTTTGAAAATTTGCGCTGTAAGGTAATATTGTCATGTCTTTGTCTGCCATCATATGTGTATCGTTCCATATTCTGATTTTTAGTCTTTAGCTATTCATACTTCAATAATCTATATATTGGTATCCATGGACGAAAAGATTCTGATACAACATGCTGTCAGCAGGCACAGGAGAATAATGAAGAAATGAGAGGTAGAGCTAGAAGAGAGAATGGTCCTCCACCCCCACCTCCAACAGTTGACAAGGTTTCAAACATAAATTTTATTTCGTAATCGTTTTGCATGCATTTAATATACTTCTTCATTTTTAATGGTTTAATGCATATATGACGTTTAATAGCGTGTTAGTCTTGATTAAAGTGCTTGAGTTTACAATTATTAGCAAGATATCTGGGCAGTATATGTTCTCATTCCTCTTTGGATATTTCTTCTTGCCTTGTGTCTACACTTGAAGGAATTCACTGTAATTTGTGCATGTGTTTCTAGTAAGACGTGGCAGGTAGGAAAGTGGGGGAGGGGTTCTTTTTGTGTGGAAGTTATTTGTCTTGTTTTGACAAGAAATATTAACTTGCCACTGAGATTTTTGATAAGTTACAAAATTAGAGACCTACCAAATTCCAAGCAAAACTAGATATAACCTTGACAAAGACAATCATTAATAGTAAAGCGTAGAAGAAATAGTTGCCTTGATGTAAAAACTATTACAGAGTAGTCCTATCTTGATAGGAATTCTGTATTAGTATTACTATTACATTTAGAGTGCTGTGGATGTTTGTTGTGTTTGACCATCTGCTATTGCTTGTACCAAAAGCTTTTCTTTACTTTTGTTTCTTTATTTTTTATTTTTATCCCTTTAGACTGTAGTTTTATCGTCCCATGAATTGAAAAGATCAACCAATTCCTCCCTTTTGATTGATTTTTTTAATTGAAAGACTTTGTATGTAATCTCATGGTGATTTGATGTTAAAATGTGTATATTTTGATGGACGTCTAAATGTGGGTATTGTATTCTTTGCCATTTCCCTTTTCCCAGATCAAGTTAGGGGAGCCTGGATACAAGGAGCGGTATTATGCTGAGAAGTTCAATGCCAACCCAGCAAACATTGCTGAAATAAAACAAGATGTGGTAAGTTCAATATAAAAAGAATAATTGTTATTATTTATGTCTATTTTTTGGTGGATGTACTTAGTGGTTCTCACCCTCTCCAAAATTTGAACTCTGAACATCTTTGAACTCTTGCTATTCTCCTACCTATTTTGTGCGGGGAAAGAGTATGAATCTGATTGGTTGATCTTTTAAAGTTAAACCATGGATTACTTTCCACTAAACTAAACCTGAAGACTCCTGAATAATGTTTTATGTTGTTCGTTTATGTTATATATTTATCATATTAATTTGGCGTTAGCCAGGATCGTACCATTTATAAGTTTATCCTTAGTGTTTTACATTAGTGGTGAAAGATTTTTAGATTCAACCAAGGTCCAAAAGGTGATGGGTTTATTGAACCTCTTTGGACACCTTACATGGAATACTCTAGATATTTCTAATTTTGCTAGCTTCTTATCAAACTATGAATAATTTTAGAATCATCTAATAATTTTAAGTGATGAATTTCATGAAAATAAAATTTCGAAAATTAATGTGAATTCTAGGCCTAAGAGAGTGGCACTTTAATTGTGCTGAATGTCAAATTTGAAAAAGCCAAAAAACTTTTTGAAGTTGCAGAATGCAGTGTAGCATGGAAATGAGAAATGGGGTTCAAATTTCAATAATTTTAGTTTAGGAATGGTTGGATATATGCATTGCTGAAATCATGTCTTACTGTTTCCTTTTTGGTGATTCATATTTTGGTAAAAGAAACATTTAATTGATAAATGAAATTAGGAGAGAAATCCCAAACATCAAAAGGTGATTATATAAGGGAGCGTCAATTACTGACTAAAAAAGATAAGCTGATGCCGTGAAATTTTCTTTATAAATATCATTAAAAGTTACCTTAAATAAATCTCCTTCGAGTGGTTTTGATGAACAGAAGTAGCTGATGGGTTTATATTTTGTGCAGGTCCTGAAGTATGTGGAGGGTTTATGTTGGGTCTGTCGATATTACTATTCAGGGGTTTGCTCTTGGCAATGGTAACTTTCATTTGCATTTTGTAACAAATGGGTGCATTCTTCAAAGAACCATATCTTTTTTTGGTTTTAGAATTGTCCACTAATTTTCTGAGGATATGCATGCAGTGTGTTGGGTACTGATTTGTTTTTGAGTTTTGATTAAAAATCACCATTGAGTTAAAATCAATGGCCTATTAGCTGTTTGGTATCCATGTTTTTTGGTATGGTAATGGGCAGTACTCACGTTGTCAATGTTTCTACTTGCTTTTTTGCTTCAGGTACTATCCTTATCATTATTCGCCTTTTGCCTCTGACCTTAAAAACTTGGCTGATTTGGAGATAACTTTTTTCATCGGAGAGCCATTTAAGCCTTTTGATCAACTGATGGGAACTCTACCAGCTGCAAGGTTCTGTCCTTTTAATTTATCTGCCGTTTATCCTACTAGTCTATTTAAAGTTTTACAGCTTAATGAAGATGAAATTATATCTACTTTTGTTTACAAGAAGTGAAAAGCACTTTCCATTGAAAGCATACAAAAGTTCAAAGGCTAAGGCAACAAAACTATGAAATTAGGTCTTTTATCATGTTGGCGCTAATTAAAAAGTATAGCAGAATAGTTTCTTTATTTGGGTAGACTTTTGGGAAGCCAAAAACCAACATAAAGCCTGCCTGATCCTTATATGATTTTGTCTCAAAAGATTCTCTATTTTCTTTTCAACATATCCTTCTCATACATTGTCTTGTTTAGCTTATTGACCATATTAACTTTTATGCATCATCCTTATTGCTTATATCAATACAGTTCAACGGCTCTTCCTGAGAAATACAGAAACTTGATGACAGAACCATCGTCACCTATCCTTGAATTTTATCCTTCAGGTAATTTCTTTTCCTTTTTTTCTATCATTATTTTTTTAAAAGTTCAACTTTAATAAAACTATTATCTTTCATTGAGATGAAAAAAAAAAAAATGAAAGAATACAAGAACATACAAAAGATTTACAAAAGATTTAAGTCCACAAGGGCTTCAACTGTGCAAGAACATACAAAAGAATAGACCGAAAGATCTTTGAAATTGAAGTCACAAGTGGAAAATGAAATCTGGTGTTTGTTTTCACTTGGTCACTATTTTTTTTTTCCTTGTAATTTTCCCTCTTCCCTCAAATGGTGTATTTTTTGTGTATAGACTTTGAGATTGACATGAATGGAAAGCGATTTCAGTGGCAGGTACTGATGCTTTTTGTTTTGTCAATGAGCAAGAAGTTTATTTATTTATTTTAAAAAAAGCATTCTTAATTGTTATTTGTTAAACTAATGGAAGTTGCTGAATCTTTTCCGTGGTGAAATTTAGGGTGTTGCCAAATTGCCTTTCATTGATGAGAGAAAATTGCTTGCCCAAACTAGGCGACTTGAATGGTCTTTAACGGTACGAAAGAATGAGTTATGTACTTTTATTTTCCAATTAATAAAACTAATTTGCTCAGATAATTGTTTCTTTTAGTAATGGGCATTTGGTTTCTTCTGCTGTGGCAAAATTCTCATTGAGCTTTCTTGGTGAACTGAATCATTGTGCCTTTTTCTTTTTTTTGTCAAGTCAAATATGCCTCATATATATTTATTTCATGAAAGCCGCCTGTTTGATTTTAAATATATTAATTCTTCTGTTTTCTTTACAGCAGTACAAACTCATTTCTCACCAAAATGTATTGTGAGGGTATTAGATTATTGGGATTTTTCTGATAGGCCAGTTTTTTCTGTTTACGTACTTGTCATTTTAGGCTGCCTGGTTTTTGTGCTGACCTACAAGGAATCTCTTGTCCCTGTCAGTGAACCATGGAATAGCTTATTAGAGAAATGTTATAGGTTGTCCTGGTTTGTTTTATGCTTAGGAATTTTATGGAATCTTAAAATTTTGGTCTGGTTTATAAGCTAGCAATTCTCAGGTCTGTTGGCTTCTACATTGCTATAACTGCTTCAGCATTTTAGCTTTTGAGTTGCTTCTATTCTCTTACTCTTATCAAACCATATTTTGATTTAGTTTGTACTTTGTGAAGAAGGTGAAATTACTTTCTTGTATGAAATTGAATTTCAATGCTGAGATTAGTAATCTGCAAATTTGGTGTATTATGCAGGATGAAGAGAAGAATCGGAATAGTGTGATGCTTGATATGCTTTATACACATTGTACCCATCCGTTATCTGCACAGATTTTCTCTTATTACCAAGTTGCTAGTCAACTACCTCCACATGTAAGAACTTGTTGGGTGATTGACACGAATGCAAGGTTGGTTTGGTTTCATCACATATTCAATAAAATTCCTGATAACTTATCCCTGTATGTGCTTACTTTGCTGCTCGATCCCTATGTTGCATTCATTTTACAGCGGTGGGATGAATGGGTATCTCTGGTTGTGTGAGAGAAATGTAATCCGTAATGTTGTTCCGTCACCGATCATCGGTTTGCCAGATATTCAGTGTAACCAAGTCCTGTAAGTCTTTCCTTTGGTAACCTGAGACACACGGGCCTCTCTCTCTCTATTTCTCTCTCACACATTTTATTGAACTGTAGAAATGTTACATATCTTAATCCTCAGAAGCACAAACATATTCCTGAACCTCCAAAGGGAGCAATCATTCCCAAAAAGGTGCGTAAGATATGAGTACCAAGTCTCATCGAATTTCCTTTCAGTATAATATCTACGAAACAGATGTGAAAAATATTTAGACCTCGTTTGGTAACCATTTTCTTTTTGGTTTTGAAAGTTAAGCCTTTAGACACTACTTACACCTTTAAATTTCTTTGTTATCTACTTTTTACCAATGATTTAAAAAACCAAGCCCAAATTTGAAAAACTAAAAAAAGTAGCTTTTGAAAACTTGTTTTTGTTTTTGAAATTTGGCTAAGATTCAACTCTTGCATACCATTGTAAGAATATGAGAGGAAATAAGCTTAATTTTCAAAACCTAAAAAAAGACGAAATAGTTACCGAATCGGGGTTTTAGTAATTTTGGTAGACATTGCCATTGTGTAAGGTTTTTTCTTTTTTTATTAGCATATTTCTGGTCTTAGGATGATCACGTACGATGCATTTTTTTTATTACATTTCCTTTCCTTGCCACTAGATTAGTTAAAAGTATTTGAAATTTGCCTATAGCTTGATGCTTTGTTGTATTTGCAGGTTCTAAGTTCCTTGGATATCAAACCGTTCCCTACATTATGGCATGAAGATAATAGTTCCCGGCGCTCTCATGGTAGAGATCGGTCAGTGTACCTAAACTTGCCTCATCAAGTCAACCACTACAAAATTTAAAGTTCTTAAATAGATTTTGGAAAATTCACATGGAATCGTTTCAAGCCTTTTGACACAATTATACATAGTTTTATGTATGGGCTATGTTAGAATCTTTTCGATAGGTTGTTTCTAACTGAGTGCACCTCTTTTTCAGGCCTCGAGTACCTGGAGCTATTGCTGGCCCTCTATTGGGAGAAGCAGCTCATCGTCTTGTCAAAAACACTCTTAATATCAAATCTAATGGCTCATCATCAGGATTATTTGAACAACCCTATTCACGCAATTTCCCAGGACCACCTATGTTCTCTCGACCACGACAAGTTGGACCTTCAGGTTTCGAGACGGGGTATGGCGAAGATCCAAATTATAACTATGGCCACTATAACAATTACCAAGGTGCATCAAGTAGGCCAAGATATTCCCACTCTTCAAATGGTATGCCAGGTGACCGGCAAAGTTCACGTGGAAATGATAGAGTACAGCTTCATGAACAATACAACAACCTGAGGACTGGAATATCTGCTTTGACAATTGAAGAGAACGCAAGGAATCGATCTCCCGACGTTTTAACTCCTGGTCCTCCTCCTGCGATGTTGCCAAAGATGATGAACGTCGGAAACTCTTCAAACCAACAGAATTTTACTCAGGCTACTGACACTCTTCCTTCCCCACCACACAAATGGATCAATAGAGCACCATCTGCAAATACAATGCATGCAAGACAAGAAAGTTTTCCGGGAGGGGTCAACGAGAAGCAAGTGAGACAAATGTATCTAGCAAAGACTTCAGTATCCCAGAGCGGGTCAGGTTCTGGAAGCAGGCAGTAATCACCTTTGGTTCGTGTTGGTTGTTATTCAAGTTACCCCAATGCGAAAGCATTTGTACTTAACATGGATATCAGTGAGGCACATCCCAACACAAAGGTGCTTCGGCGCAAGTCATTTGGTGGAATGCATTCTCGACATGAAAGTGGAGTTATTATTTAGCAACCGGGGACGGCATTTAAAGATTAAACTATTTGGATGGGTGAAGAGATTCGGAGTCGGAACAATCGGTAAGATCATTTAATGTAATTTGTGCATATTGTAGCAACAAATTCATCACAAACTGTAGTGTATCTACAAGTTTTACCTCTAGAAATTCCCCAACTTAGTTTTGGGGGGTTTTGAAGAGGAATTGTAGAGTAGACATGATTATAGTGGATCTCATAGCAGCACACAACATATGTGTAGTTAGTTAAATAGCTCTCGACTTTGTACTTTTCTTTTTATTTACTCCTGAGACATAGAAGAAAGGCAAAACATGACTAAAGAGACAAATGATTAGAAATATGTACACCCTCATCATATTCTATTTTCATGCTTATTGTTCGATACTCATTTAGAATCCTTTGAAAGAACCATGTATCGAGTTTATTATACATTTCTCTTCCGGTACATGCTTTCCCACTCACTCCTAAATTACTCGACTTCCCATTGCACTCTTTGGCTCAAACTCTTTTAATCTTTAACTTTGGGGGAGCACTGATTCAATTGGTACTGTCAAAGTTCTTTGACGCTCTCATGTCGTGAGTCAAAATATGTTCAAGTTGGCCCGAATTCGAAGAGTTACGTTAACTGTTGGAGGGAAGAAAGCAAAATTGCTAAAGGAAGCTAATCATGCATGTTAAACTATATTCGTGTTATGGTGGATATATGATTATTAAGGAGGAAAGTTTTAAACATCACAAACATGTCATTTCGTGTATAATAAAAGATGGAAGTGTGGGTGTCACTCTCATTATAATCGCAAGTTTTTAACCCTAAATTTTGGTGGTTTGCCATGAATCAATCCAAAAACTGTGTTTATCTCTTCACCTGACCATCTGGAAAATGACTTTATTACATTGGCGAATTCATTGACTTCACCAAGATGAAGAAGATTAAGAGTGAAGTTTATATATAATTCAACAGTATGATTTGCCTTTTGTTTTGTCAACACAAAAAGAATTCAGTAAGAATTTGGAGTTCACCAAACATGATACACAAACTCCCTTATAAATTTTACTCAATCCACCTGAAATTCCACAATTTTATGCATTAGAGTTTGTAAGTATACAACAAAATGAAAAGGAAAACAAAATTTACAAATTTCATAATGGAATGTGTCAGTTTCACTTTCATGTTTCATTACAAATATTAAACTTTGAATCGTACTGATCCTTGGTCTAATTTCACGTGCTAGCATTAGTAGTGACAATGTGCTCATTATGTTACCTATTGGCTTGAACTCTAGTTCCAACTTTAACTTCCCTCAAGTGATTTTTCTAGCTACAGTAACAATAGATTAAAGAAAAATATAATTCATTACTGACCTAAACATAACTCATCTAGATATAATTAAGATGTATATCATTGACTAAGAGATTAAACATTGTTTATTGAATTCTAAAAAAAAAAAGAAAGAAAAGAACTAAATAAGTCAGAATCACAATTCTAACCATTTTTAAAAGACAAAAAAGCTAAAACTATTTGGTTAGTTGTTTGGTTTTTGAATATTAAACTTATACACACTGACTGTAGAGCTTAAATATAGTTATTATTATTATTATTTTCCAATTTGACTGAAAATTTTATATATATACACACCTTTCATTAAAAAAAAACCGAGTTTGTTACCTGATTGATGAATCCAATCTCATCCATCATTGTAAGAAATAGCCGGAGAGGAAAAGAGCAAAGAAGAAGAACAAGCTTCCATATATAAGCACAGCCTTCTGCCCAGAAGTCAAAGTGTTCCCTCCAAGTCCATACTGCTGATTCTGAGCAAACCCAGCAATCTCCACACTCTTACTCTCAAAGAAGCTCTTCGCCGCCCCACACGTCGGACACCGCCAGTCCTCCGGCAGCTGCTCGAACGGCAGTCCCGGCGCTATTGGATACGTCGGATCCCCTACCGCCTCATCGAACTTATGTCCACATGACCTGCACTCATATATTCCTGTATTCAACACTGCAAATTTCTCCTCCAGCCGTCGCTTATCAAACTTCTCCTCCTCCTTTTCAACCGCCACAACCGGCGGCGGAAACGGCGTATTTGGGTCATCAGAGGTGGGTTTGTCTTCCTTAGAGACGTCAATGGAGTTGAGGGTGAAAATGGAGATGGGTCTCGCCGCAGATGATCTCAGCAACGGCGGAATGGCGGCGGTGGCGGGGACGGGGGGTTTGAAGTTGAATCTGGGAATTGGAAGGGAAGGTTGGGAGAGATGGAAGGAGAGAGTGGCGGGTCTAGCTGAGGAATAAACAGCCATTGATGGAGGTGGGATTTGTGTTTGAAGGTTTTGATTTTTGTGTGTGTTTGAAAAAGAAGGGAAATTCAAAAGGAAGAAGTAGAAGAAGAATCAGAAGGATCCATGGAATGGGAGAAGGTATATGCTGGTTTTTGCTCTGTGTGAGAGAAAGAGGAGGTGGAGGATAAGGTGTGGTGGTGGGGAAGGAAGAAGATTGGAGTGTGTTCAATTGGGGTTTCTTTTTGGGCTTTATTTTTACTCATCTACCTGAAAAGCCCAATTATGAATCGATATGAATGGTAGTTGGTCAAGATTTTTCTATGGTTGCAAAAGAATGTTGATAAAAGAAGTCTAAGATTCCATATAATCTCATGTAAATTCCAGCATTGTTTAATGTCTAAGAAACTAATCACCATTCTAATATTGTTTGTTCAATTTTTCTCTGTAATTGAACATAAAATTACAAAAATATTTACTTTTTAAATACAGATGGAAGAATTTGAATCACAAATCTTGTGGTTACTAACACCTTCCTATGTCAATATATGTCAACTTAGTTACATACACGCTACTACCATAATTCAATTATGTAAGGCTTTTTTAAGATAATGGTTGGAGTTAGTTCGATAATAAAATAAGAATAGAGTTTTAACTAACAAACTAAATGACTAGTTCCATGTAAAATTTCTAACAATATATTATATAACAATTCCGATAATAGTGGTAGCTATAACGACTAAATAAAAACACAACATACTTAATATTAAAAATACCAAAGTACCAATTAAAAAGTATGTTTGGAAGTTGACATAGGATATTTGAAGTTTACATGTTTGTGGAGTTTATAATATTTGTGTTTGAGGTGCAAAGTTGTTTTGTCTAAGTTCTTATGTGTATGTTTGACGGTTAGTTATAGTAATAATTATTACTTTAGTTATAATATTTTCTAGGTTACTAATATGGCAATGCTCCCAAAGCTCAAAATTCCACCTCCTCATCAACCAACATTTATCGATAACAACTCTACAACTTATTCAATTAGTGAGTTTTTTAGTGGTTAAATTTTCTATAAAATTTATCGGTCCATTTTCAAACAAAACACAAAACAATAATCAAACACTTGTAAGATACCTAACCATTTGTAACCAGTAAATATAGGGATTGTTCATATCCTTAAATTCTCTCCCAAAATTTCCGAACTCATTTGACAATATAAGCAAAAAGAGAAAGGGAGAAAATCATTACCTCTTAAACCAAGCGAAAGACTAGGTCAAGATTCTTCTTCTTCTGCAAATTTGTAAACAAACAAACAAACAAAATCAAGTTTACTCAAAAGAAATCAGATCAAACACAAAGTTTGAATTAATTATGACATGGCCACTCTCTGGTTGGATTTTTTCTTCTTCTTCCTCTTCCTCCATGGAGGAGGAAGAAGAAGATGAAGATCAAAATACTCAACTCTCTGATTCTGATGAACATGAAACACATCTTAATAATGATGACGACGATGAATACCAGGAGAATTCTTACCAAGAAGATGCACAAAACAATGAACAAAACGCTGCTGTTTCAGATGAGACAGATGCTGCAGATTTACATCAATCTAAAACCAATAGTTTCTGTCCAATCGAAGATCACATTCCGACCGCCCTTGCTATCCCTGCCAATGCTACTACTAACAATATCGTCACCGTTGCCATTCCGGCACGACGGAGAACCACAATCTGGACGAATGAAGATGAAATCAAGCTCTTGCGCGGTTTTCTTGAATACGCATTGAAGAATCGAATCTCCAGTCACCGCCTTCAGCAACAAGACGCCGTCGCGTTCTATCGTAAAATCAAACCGAAAATTCAGCTATGTTGCGACAAAAATCAATTAATCGATAAGCTTCGGAGATTGAAAAGGAAGTACCAGAACACTTTGAGAAAGATCAATTGCGGCAAGAAACCGGCTTTCAAAAGCCTACACGAACAATTAGCTTTCGACATTTCAAGAAAAATTTGGGGCAGAAATTCGGGGAGAAAGCAAACATCGGCAGAGGATAGCATTCTAGACGAAGTTCTTGCGGATATTAATCCTAATTTCACGGAAACCAAAGTGAAAACAGAGAACCTCGGAGACGAATACGAAGAGCGAGACGACATTCAATTAACAAAACGTCGTCGCACGGCGTTTTTATCAGGCGAAGCGAGCAATTCAAACGAGGTTCCAATGAAGCCAAGTAGTGTACTCGACGATATCGGAAAAATTTCAGGATTGGTTGAGGAAGTGGCGAAGGGCTGCTTGACGCCGTTTTTCAAGGAGTTGATGAGTAACGGATGGCCGCCGGTTGGTATCGCAAAAAGGATTCCAAGTTCGAGCGGCGTAGAGGAGGTTGAGGAGCGATGGCGGAAGCAACAAGCTATAGAAATGGAGGTTTACTTGAAGAGATTGGAATTGGTTCAAGAAGAAATTAAGATTTCATTGAAGGAGTTGAGATC
This sequence comes from Cucumis hystrix, assembly GCA_025688845.1. Taxonomy (NCBI): domain Eukaryota; kingdom Viridiplantae; phylum Streptophyta; class Magnoliopsida; order Cucurbitales; family Cucurbitaceae; genus Cucumis; species Cucumis hystrix. The sequence continues at coordinate 16,260,841 of CM046887.1, forward strand.
AAAGGAAGAAGAAAGTGAACATAATAAGCTTCGAAACGATAATTAACAAATATTCAAACATCTAAATTAGAGTCTTTAATTTTAATTGTAAAGTCTTAACACTTCGTTCCTTCAGGATTGAAATCGAACCGTCCAAAGAGAAAGAGTAAAACGAAACATTATACTAAAATATTTCCATTATTATTATCTCAAACGTTAATATTGCATTTCTTACTTTGAACAATCTATAATTAAAAAAAGTCTAATGTTAATACACTATAGTTCTTTGATTCAGACAACTCAAAGTAGAAGATTTGATAGCTTTGGAATTATCCCATCAATCAATTTTCATAGTCTACCAATGATAGCCTCAATGGGTTAAAGTGTCAACCAAAACATCAAAAAGAGAAACAAGGAAATGTAATGTCAAAAATTCTGTCCTCTTGCAAAAGAACTAAAGGTTTCATATCCCTAATCACCAACAACCAAATCACTGATTAACATAATTTAATTGAAGAGTAAGAAGATAGCTAAAAGGGACTCAACTAAACGAAAAGACACAATTCTGCAGATTATCTTTGCCCATAAGCACAAAATTCCAGTAAATTTATTTCTTCTTTCCTCCTTTTGCTGCGTCTGAAGCCTTGGTCTGTAGGAAGATATAAAAATGTAAATCAATGGCAATCTATCATTTCAGAATCATTCATCGATTAGCTATAAGAATTTGTTCACTTACCTTCTTAACACCTCGGATTTTCTTTGCCCTGTTCTTCCTTTCCTTCATTTGCTTTCTTGATTTTTCTACCTTGGTGTCGAGACCATTCTATGATAATGAAGTATAAGCATGTTTGAGTAATGTCATTCGATGAAGCAAATCTTAAGAGCACAATAATGGATGTTTTGCTTAAAAGGAGATTGTAACATTACCCTGATTAGCCTGTATTTTGGCTCGTACTTCTTTGCATTCTCGACGGAATCATAGATCAAACCGAACCCAGTGGATTTTCCACCACCGAAGTGAGTTCTGAATTTGAAAACAAAGATGGCATTTGGATCTTTCACATCATAGATTCTGCCCAGCTTCTCTTTCAGCTCAGCCTTAAGACCAACAAATAGAAACATACAACATAATAAGCACCATAAGCCAAAACAAAGCAAAATATCAGCAACATGGGTTCCAAATGAGTGCCCTTTTATTCCATATAAGTGCCAGAAAAGATAGATTTCCCAATTTCAATGAAAATGGGATTAAAATACAACACGAAACCAAGGATCCAGTGTAGAAAAAATACTGAAAATTAAAAAGTTAATTATTCATACAGATTTGGCAAATGCAATAAACACTCGATAACTTCATGGGAAAAAAAATAACACGAAAAATGGATTACCTTTGAGACGTTGGGTCTGCCGGGGTGAAGAACATCAATGACCTACATAAATCACGAAACAGAAAGATTATAAACAAATAGCCAATCAAGGACAATATATCGCTAACCCTAAAGTGATTTTCATTTCAATTAGATAAGCAACACTAAAACCCTAAACTCAAAATGAAATACAAAACCGAACCATTTTCAGAACCAAATAAAATGCAACTAGCACTACACCCTAATCCAGAAACTAAGTCCAAACTCAAAACCCAACAAAGAAATTACATGTATATAACAAAAAAAAAACACGACGAGAAAAATCAAACCTAGCAGAATCTATAAACATAAAGTAATGCGGAAAGCAAAGACAAAGGACTCACGAATTGCTTCCTGGAGAGAAGCCTGTTGGTCATGAACTTCCTGGTCCGAATGGTGACTGCTTTGTCCGCCATGGCTGAAGAGGATGGGAGGCTTGAAGCTCGAAGGAGGCGACGGCGAAGAGAAAAGCGGCAGGAGAGTCCTGATATTGGGATGTTAAAAGAGAAAGCAAAACCCTAATAATAAGGTTCATCGGTAGGTCAGCTGTTGGGCTTTTTTTCATTGCTCTATTTGGGCCCATAAGTTAATGGATCTTACTTTGTGCTCCAATTGATCAAATTTTTTTAGAAATTGGACTCTATAGCCCAAAAAGAAACCCTTTTATTCAATAATTCTTTTGGTCTTGCTAACCCGTTAAAAAAATGATAATTATAATAAGTGACCATTTTACAAATAATAATGAAATATATAACAACATTTAAAAATAATTGAAAATATAGTAAAATCTATTGTATTGCTAATAGACTTTTATGGATGAAATTTGATAGATTTTGTTCTATTTGCAATTTTTAAAAAATGTTGTTATATACTTTATTATTTTAAATCTAATTGCTATATCTAAAATTATAAATTAAAAAATGATTTTAATTTAAAATTTTGAGAAATAATTTTAAATTAACTATTTTTTTTAAACGAGTAAGATTTAAAATAAATATATTTAAAATTTCATGTTTTGATTAGTGATCGAAAAGTAAGAGAAAGTTAAAAGTTTTTACTAACATAAGCATAGCTTTTATCTAGGGGTGTTCACGGTTCGGTTTGAAGCTGAAACCGCACTAAACCGCTCACATGTGTAAAAATCAAATCGAAATCAAACCAGTTATGCATAAATATTAGAATTAAAAGCAAAGTGCATAAATATTGTTATGCCTTTAGTTATTGGATCTCGGACCTTAGCAGTTGCCACTGGAATTAAAGCTAATGTCTTTAGTTATGTTATATAATATATATATAATTTATATACATATAATTTTTCTTTTTAAATAAAACGGTTCGGTTTGGTTTTAGAATCGGTTTAATTTCTTAAATCGAATCAAACCGCATAAGAAGCGGTTTTAATTTAAACGGAACTGAACCGAACAGCAAGAATTCGGTTTCGGTTCGATTCGATTTTCAACTATTTTTTTAACACTTCTACTACTTTATCTATGGATGTGTTAATCGATAATTAGAAAATGACAATATCAATTATATAGTTTACTTTTAAATCTCATAAATCCTACAAAATTCGAGTATTTTGAATATGAAATTTTTTAAGTAAAAACAGGATTTCAAATATTTCGAATTTTTAAAATTATTAACAAACAATAAAATTCATTTGAAATTAATTGAATTTTCTAAAAAATTCTCGAGTTACAAACATAGCACAATTAAATGAAACATATTAATGTTAGTAAATTTTGGGTGATAGCTTTTTATTTTTTAAAACTATGTTTGTTTTCTAAGACCTTTACATAAAATTTTAGAAAAAAAACTTAAAATATTTTTGCAACATTTAATTAAGTTGTAAGAAACCAAATAAATTATGGGTAAAGTTCATAATTATGAGCTTAGTTACTACAATTAAAAAATGAAAACTAATGTTTATCAAACAAGTTTTATTTTTTAGATTTTGTTTAAATCAATTGTGCGAATGATGTATTTTATTTTAGTATGTGTAATTCAAGCACTCCTAAAACTTCATTTGGTAATATATAGTTTATATTGTACAATTTTTTATTTCTTGAAAAGAAAATTACTTAACTATGAGCTCATTAAATATTGTTAAGTTCAATGGGTTTTCATCAAAATAATAGAATAAAAGAATATATATATTGTATGTAAAATTATTGACAACTTCAAGGTAAAATTATATATATATATTGTATGTATCTAATTGATTAAACAAAATTATCTATAGAAGATTATGCTATAACAAATCGACTGTGAGAAAATAATTATGATTATGAAAGAAATGATATAATTGATGTAATAATAACACTCTCGTAATATTAATTACGAACGCCTTTTAGTATTCAATATATACAGATGTTAATTAAGTTGGTATTGTTAATCACCCTTTTGTACAATTTGAGATCAAACAAAAACACGTGGATGTATTTGTTTGTTTCCAATAAAAAAATGTTGTGGGGTTTAAAAAGTATTTGTTTTTTAATTCTTTTGCTTCTTTGGAGTGTGTGATATGGTAGACTATACAACCATGTGAGTTGAACTCGAAACACATTACAAAACAAAGTCTTTCAAATTCTTGTTTTGGGTTGAAATTTGCCCATAGATTGATTTGGGTGGGATGATTCTATCACGAAAGATGTCCACAGGATGGGGTGGGGTGGGGTCGGGATGTCATTCTCCGTCTCCGCTCCCCATTTCATTTTCCATCTCCGTGAAATTTTCCTTAGGGATCATGGCCGAGATTCCACACTGAATTTTTTTTCGTTATTAAAAAAAAACAATTAATTTAAATCATTAACATAGAAAAATTATAATTAAACAATTAAATCTATCACTTTATTGTTTATTATGGTTAGTTTTAAATGACAATTTGAATTTAAAGATAAATTAGTCAAATTTTGACCTAAGAAACTAATCGAACTTTTTAGTAGGAAGAAACAAAAATAAACTAAATTATTCATATATATATATAATCAAAATTTAAATATTGAATTTAAACATATTCATTATCTCGACCAATAAACAATCAAACTTAAAATTTAAATTTATTATTTATATAATAATATTAACATAACTATACTAAATAAATAAACTATAATCGGGGCGGGGACAAGGTCAGAGATAGCATTCTCCATCTCAGTCTCCATTTAGCTCAAGAGGAATTTTTTCCTAATTCTCTGCCTAATCAAGAATTCTTTGTCTTGTTGGACATCTCTATCTGTCCCATTCAAATAAATAATTATCCATTTTTATATTTCTCCAGAATGAGACTACAAATTTAGGTATTTGAAACAATGAATTTAAATCCGTGCATATATTATCTTTGTGTATCGTAAATCTCACCAAATATCAAATCTACTAGTTAGTTCGAACAAAAACATTAGTTAAACTAAGTGGAACAAATGGTTCACTTAAAAAAAATATGCATTAAGAAAGTATTGGTATATAGTGGAGTTAGGCTCACAAAGATTTTCTTACATATCTATGTGATCTTTTGGGGTTGGACTGTATGCATCACAATTAGGTCAAAATGTTTTTGTTCATATTTTTAAATTTCCATCTTTAGTTGTAGATTTGGAGCCTAAAAAAAAAGATGGTTGAAGAGATCCATCAAAATAGATTTGAAAACATAACATGTTTTATATATTACTATTAGTGAATTTTACTTTTATCATTTATTTATTTTTCTATGTTTTTTCAAAAAAATAAATTATTTAACTACATCTTGAGAATTTTGTATATCTAGATTCTTATTGAATAATTTAATTAATTCAAAGATTTAAAATGTTTAAAAACTCTAGAAATTAAAATAAAATATTAGAAATTCAAAGACTAAAACAATATATATTTAAAGAAGTCCAAATAAATTGAAAAAAAAAAAGAGGTATATTAATCGGATTTAAATTATATTAAAGCTAAAATTTGCATTTTAAAATGGTAAAATAAAGAGAAAATAAAATGAAAGGTATATTTTTTTTCTTTTTAATTCAATACATTACAATTATATAATGACCATTAAATACAAAATTATAATTTTTGTGGACGAACGTTGTTTATAATTTGTTTTAACATATGTGAAGTGGAAAAGTTGAGTAATAGCTTGAAATTCGAAATACAATATAAATATATATATATATATTTTTTTTTTTGTCGTTGTATCTTAAGCATTGGATCTTATTTCTTATCGGTTTCTATACTCTTAAAAGGTTCATTTTAGTCTCTATACTTTTAATTTTGGTTCATTTGGTTGTTATATTTTAAAATTATTTATTTAAGTCATTTAGCTTTAAAAAACGACCATTTTGGTCCTTTAAATTTTACTTCACTTTTAAAGAATCAATGTCGTCACTTCTTAGAAAATTCAACGACCAAAATAAACAAAACAACCAAAGTTGAAAGTAAAACGACCGTAAACTAAAAATACATCCGTATAAATTAATATATAAATGTAAATTTTATTTCATTTGAGTTATACTCATTTTAGCAATTATAATAAATGTTGCCATCTCAATCCATAATAAAAAGTTAGAAAGTTTTATCTTCATAATTGAAGATCATAGTGGTGTAAGGAATATGATTTTTTTTTTTAATTTTTCATTTGAAAAGTATAAAGTAGAAAGAAACCTAAAGGCAATCCCACTTCTCAAAATTATAACTTTCACAATATCAAGATATACCTAACATCACCATCAAAGTACAAATTCCATTAGTATCTCTTAAGAATTGAAACAAAAAAAGCAAAAGAAAAAAAAAAAAGAAGAAAAATACTATTTTGACACAATATTGTCAACAAAATTTACCCTAAATAACCTTTTCATTGTATTGTACTAAATTAAAAAAATCTTTATAATCAGATATATAAGAAGACTTACTTATAGTTTAACTTCTAGTGATTATCGTTTTGTCTCTTATATTAAATAATTTTTTTTAGCACAACAAGTGTGCGAATGAAAATTTCAAGTTAGAAAATTTGGACTGTCTTCATTTTGACAAGAAAAAGAAAAGAAAAGAAAAGAGTCATACGATGTTTCCTTACTAATTTAATTTGTGATTCGAATGTCGTACAAATTGAATGTTAAGCTCCACCACTTAATCCACTTACAAAATGATTATTTTCACAACTATACTTTTAGGCCAAACCTAAAATGAATACGAACGAACTAAACTCTTACGTACAAGAACGTATATAGAATAATAATTTTTTTTCGTAAACAATTAAAGGAAAATAAAACTTTCCTACGAACACGATTACTTTTCGTTTTACGTGTAATAAAAGGAAAAGAAAAAGAAAAAGAAAAAAAAAATTTCCATTTCTACATAAGATGGTCAATAACCTAAATTAAAGGTAAGACTAAGATGTATACATTTTAAATATTAAATTCCCTATCTTTCTTTGTCACATAGAGACGTGCGTGTATATATATATATTTATATATATATATATTATAGTATTACTTATTGAGTCAAATTTGTTAATTACTTAATAATTATAAAAGGCTTTCTTTTTCAAATTTAAAATTTTAATTATTTGCTTGAAAAGGTGAAGTTATTTTATTAAGATTTGGTCCAAAGTTCTTGATTATTATTATGTTTAATTAATCTTTGATCAATAGTTTATTTAGATATTGAACCTTCTCAATGGTTTCCTTTTTAAAGTTATTCCACATGGTACTTATTGTACAATAATAATCATTGTATTTAATAATATATTTGATTTGCATTAGGTTAAAGTACATCCATGATCTACTTCATTATATATATATTTTTTGTTTTAATATTATTTATAGTTTGGCAATAATATATATAACATATCTATTACGTGCAAACAAGGGTACCGAAATACCGTACAATCAATTACATAATTGAAGTTATCATAATTAACAATATTTTTTTAAAAACTATTATCATAATTTGAAAATTCAATGGTGCCTTTTCTTTTTTAGCAAATTCAGTGATACCATTTCTTTATCAAATTACTAATTTTTATAGGACTAATGGTATTATTATTATTATTATTATTATTTTTGTAACGGTGGTATTTGCTAATTTAAAAGCAAATCAGCATCTATGTCACGTTTCTTCTCTTCTTGCTTACTGTTAGGGAGGATATGAAAAATCCATGAAAACTCTGTGTTGAACTCGACTAACGTAGTAAAACAATCGTTTGATTCATAAACCTTTGATGTAAGTAAAATAGGTCTTGTTTATTCATTAAGGTATATCCTATATTGGTGATGATGTGACTATGATTGTCAATATGGGTTTATGATATAAAATATTATATTATATACAAGTATGTGAATTATGACTCATATCACAATGTGGACCAGAGGCAATGCCACCAGTGTAAATGAGGTTAATGTGTGGACCATAAGAAAAGGTGGAATGATCTTTCTAGGTGATGTGGATAAACATTGTGAGAAGAAAAGTGTGTGTGCATGACCACATAAAAGGAAGAATAGGAAAAGCAAAGGTCTTTTTGAGAACTTGGCCCTTCACAGCTTATTCAGCAAAATAAACTTTTCTTTAATCTTTAAATGATAGACAACTAAAAAACCCAAAAATGAAACAACAGTTTCATCTTTGATTCAGTGGGACCAAAACAATCAATCCTAACCAGCTTTAGAAACTTTTTCGAGGTTAAACTCTGAAAGAAAATGGTGGAGCTTGATAGCTTTTAAACTAACAAAACCCATTGGTTCATCATAAATTAAAAAACATAACCATTAGAGAATCAACAAGAGGATATACAAGGTTCATTAGTTACATCTACAAAACTGCGAAGGGAGATGATAATTAATTACAAAAATTTATATTAAAAGTGTCAACGAGATGCCTTGCTTAGTCACTCAGAATGTTAGATAACCAATGCAAGCATTATAGGCACGATACTCGGTGTTCTAAGGCTTTTCTTTTGTGTGTGTGTTTGGGGAGGGGTGAGTCAAGAGCTGGTAAATGTGATATATTTATTTGATTTGATTCAAGTGTATAGAATACATAAAAGAATACAAGGAGTGATCTTACATTGCTATATATGAACAGCATCAACTGGGAGAGAGATTGTTCTATGGAGGGAGCTTGGAAGCAACGAACCATTGCAGGCATTTTTAGCAGTGACAACTTTATCCACAATAGAGGACTCCACAGCCATGCGATTTCGAGACCTTTGCTTGGGCATGTCTGTACTGTAACAGCTATTATTGATATAAACATGGCTATCAGTACTACTTCGGTTCGTGTCTCGACCAGAACTGTCAAGGATTTGGTTGTGGTTGCCTCTAGGAGTTGCATTTTCCATTTTTTGTTGTCTGTCTTCAGAACTTGAAGATTTTGAAGAAAGATTTAATTGTTGATCTCTGAGATTGCTTAATTCTAATTGGTACTTGGCCTTAATCCATCTCATTTCTTGTTGGACATCATTCTCATTAATATCGGGAGGAGAAGGGTTTTCTGAGAAAGAAAGAGAATTCATCAGGCTCCTAAGCGTACGTCTCGTATTAGGAGCGGTTTTACTTTCCAAGATAATTTCTTTTGTGTCTGTGTCTGTAATTGGTCGGTCTGTTTTCTCGTAATCTTCATCTGAATGGCTTTGTCGTGAGCTCATTGAACTAAGTTCACGGCTTTCATGATGTCCCCATATTTCAGGATAATTCAGCCCATCAGGATGGCTCGACACATCTGGTGCATCCTCTGCTGTATGATGCTCTGGCTCGTCAGCTTGATACATTATCTCCTCAAAACGACCATGCATAGAAGCATATCGATGTCCACAACATTGAGCTACCTCTGAGTTCTTTCCATCTTGATTTCTCGACAGAAGACCATTTGAAGCACTGTTGTAAGTAGAAGAAGCACAATTATGACAATAGCTTTGGTTTGCAAAGCGGGGCGTTTCCTCAATTCCCGGACCTGGCCTCCATTCAGGCACCAAGGAAGCAATTTCTCCATCGATCATATCAGCAATTCTTGTCACGTCTTGATCTGTCATATCTAGCTCCGCAACCATTTCTGTTGCAACACTCAATGCTGTATCTGTCTCGACATCAAATGGAAAATAAATGTTCCTGATACGCCCTGCAAAACAAACCGGTTTAAATTCGATATTCGATAGCAGCCAGATGATAATACATTGTGTGAAATGTAATCAAGAAAAAAGTGAAGATATTTCAACCTTCTTTATCTGCAATTCTAAGTCTTAAGAAGATGCCACCATCTTCACTCATCTTCCCTTTAATGCTAATATCAACATCCTCAGAATGTTCACCTTCACAATACTCAAAAAGTTCAATCCCATTGGTTTCATTATCAATTGGATGATAACCAGATTCACTTGAAGCTTCGAAACTGTAATCATATGGATATCCAGTATAAAAGGAGCTGTCACTTCTATGAAGTTCTAGATAAGGCTGTCTTATAAGAGGGCAAACATCGTCCAATCCTCTTCCATAATCGACAGGTCTTAGATCATATTCGCCATTGTCAACTCGAAGAAAAGGGTCATTCAAAAGCTCTGCTGCCGAGAGCCGATATGAAACTGTAGCCAAACACTTATCGATGAACTGCCGCACTTCGGGATCCTTCACTTTGTACAAGGCATCTGGTTTTTTCCCCTAGAAATCTATAACACATCAATCTTGAGCATACGAACACATATACAAAACATACAAATAGTGAGGGAATCTTCTTACAGATATGACTTTCTTATAGATTTGAGCGGGATGTGTGCATTCGCTGTACGGATATTCGAAAGTTATCATCTCCAGAATGCACATTCCAAATGAGTATATATCGACTAATTCGTTGTACGCCTCTGCATACACTTCTGGAGCCATAAACTCAGGGGTCCCTGTGAATTTATAACACTGATTACGAAAAACTCTTACAACTTTCCCTCTTTCCAAAAGAAACATCTCAGATCAGAAATATCAATTTCCATCCAAAAAAAAACAAAAACAAAATCACCAATAGCACGAGCAAGGGATATCAGGCTCGCGGTTGTAATAAGCTAGAGTTTGTAGAATCTAGATTTGTAAAGTCTTTGAATTATGTTAAGGTATAGATTAAGAAAACAAAGTTGAGTTTATGCAACCAATGTTTACTTTTCTTCCCCTTTCATGAATTCATTTCTTCTTTTCCATTACTGATGTAAAAGAAACCAACCGTACAGGCCGAGAGGTGGTTTCGAAGCACGAATTTATGTAGTCCGTGGGATTCGCAAACCTGTAGTTTGAGAAAAGCAATCCCACATAACTTGGCTTCACACACTCAGGCTATACAAATCCAACCTGTAAGCCAAACAACCCCTGAAATGAATAGAGTTTCAAGAGGGGATGGAAGAAATGGTTTGGCTTCACAATCTTAAGTTACACAAATCCAAATTGTACGCCGAACAAGCCCCGGAAGAAATAGAGCTTTCTAAAGGATATGGAGCTAAAGATCAGAAATCATACCCACACAATGATCAGCATGAGATTTCCTGAGGATTGCTGCAAGTCCAAGATCACCAATCTTAACTTCCCCTTGATTCCCGTTAACAAAGATATTGTCACACTTGAGATCTCTATGGATTACAGGAGGCTCATGGCTATGCAAATAATGAAGCCCTCTCAAAATCTGCCGGCACCAATGCTTCACTGCTCTAATATTAACTCTCTTATGTTTCAGCCTATACCTATGAAACAAGAAACCACCAAAATTTATCAAAAACCCAACACAACCTGACCAGAGAACCACTAAGATAGCCAAGAAATTACAAAAAACCATCAATGATTTATAGAACACTTACTGTCTAAGAGTGCCGGAAGTGAACATTTCAGTAACGAAATTGATGTTTCTATTGGCAATATCAACCCAAGAAGTATAGAATTTCATAATATTTCTATGCTTCAATGTCTTCAAAAGATGAATCTCACAGTAAAGTCTTTCCAGATCTTCAGGACTTTGCAAGAAATCATAAAGTTTCACTTGATTCCAAGCCACCTCAATTCCTTCATATTCATCAAATGCTCTGTAACTACAACAACCCAAAACAAACAAACAAAAAAAAACCCATTACAATGTTTCAGAAAAAGATGCAAATTTCTAGCAAAATGGCAAAATGGGAAGTCCATAAGATGCAAAAAGTATCAAATCCCTACACTGTTTTTGAAGCCCCTTTTCCCAAAATTTCATTGTACTGCAAAAAACAACAAAACCCAACATCAGAAAAAAGGAAACAAAAGAAGAGACAAGCTCAGAAAATGAAAAAAAGGGAGAAGGCAAATTACTCTGCCATATCTGCCAGTGGGATCAACTTCAACAAATTCAGAGCAATCAAGCTCAAGATCTGAGACGACACCATCCATTTTCTTTTCTAAAAAATTTCAACCCCAAAAGCCTTTGATTCTTCTTTAATATGATTGAACTTGAAAAGGGTTGTTGTTAAGTTCCTAAAAAACACACTACACACGGAAGAGAAGGAGAGAGAAGAGTGATTTTATAAAATGAAACAATATATTTATTTTTTCCATAACCCTTATAGAGTGACTGAGTGAAGAAGATGAAGATAGAAAGCAAAGGGGAAATAGAAATAAAAACGAATTATTATAATAATTGTTCAATCGAGAGAGAGAGAAAGCACGTTAATCCACAGGCAAGAACAGTGGTACCCTTTGAAAGTAGGAAGAAAGAGCCAGCCAACCACCACTTCCCAGAATGTGACAATTATAGAGAGAGAGAAAGAGAAAATTAATTAAGAAAAACATATAGAATAAAAAAAAGAAACTAAATGAATTAATAAACTACAATTTAAAGCATTTTTCATGGCAGGCAAAATTGAGAGTGAAGGGTTAGAATTTGGAATAAATGGTTACAAATTTACAAATGCATCCACTAAATTGTTATAAACTAAAGTTTAATAAGTAAATTGTCATTATCACTTAAGTTTCGAGCATATGAACTCCTAATTTACCCCACATAGAGAAGGCTACTATAGTCCATTTAGTTTTAGGTCCCCTGCTATAATAGCCAAAGTTTCAAATTATTAAGGCCATATGCTCAGTTACTATAAAACTAAACTAGTTTGTATCTTAAACACCATAATTGTTACTCAAACTAAAATAATCTCAATCTTAAATACATATAATTATAAACCACAAAATATAATAACCAATTCGGTGATTAAATACATTGCTTAATCTCTAATATCAATTTAGTTTTGAAAATTAGTCATTGTACAACGATCCAATTTCTATTTGATTGATAAAACTTCTTATCTATTTAATTTTGATAAATAAAACACTTATTGTTTTCCATTTTCTTTATAAAAAAAAAAAAAAAAAAAAAAAAGATTCCCATCATAACCATATTCAATTCCAACCATCTTTTTGTAACAAGAAAGTTTCAATTTTGTTTTATACATATTATTTGATAGCAGTCTCCAACAAGGAAAGATTATAAAGATTATGTCAAAACATCCTCTAAAAGAAAATTTTATTTTATTATTGGCATTTTTCATATTTTTTTTCTTTTTCCGATATGATGACTTTTTCAAGGACATAGAATTGTAAAATAAAGATTGCCAATGAGAATTCCAAGAATTATAAACAAGAAAAGAAAAAAAAAAAAAAGAGAGAGAAATCCTTTATTTTCTTTGTCACAATGGTCTTCTTTTTGCAGAAACAAATCACTTGTGGGTCCTAATGTGAAAAAATCCCTTGAAAAAATGGCCAACCTTTTTTCCCCTCTAGATTAAAAGGGGTTGATTTAATTTTCAACCTCGAGATTAGCAATACAAATGTTAAATATATATACTTTATGACCGTCGGGTTATGTTGAAATTGATCGGTAATATTTTTATTTTATTTTTTAGGTGATTTAGTGTATCCATTAATTCAAAGATTAAAGGAGAGGAGTGAGTTATTTAAGTCCGCTTCGTGTTTCGGTTTCTAAGGATAATATTTAGTGCTTCTTACTATTAATTACGAATGTTACTATTTCGTATTCATCTCCTTTTTCTCTCTTTGTTAGGATGTGTACTTTTTTTTTTTATCACAATATAGTAGTTTGCACTCAAAATACAAACTATTATAGTCTAGACTAAAATAGTTTGCATCTCAAACACAAAACTATTATAATTCATGGATTATAATAACGACGTACCATTAATAACTGGCTTGATGCTACAAACTCCTCCTAATAGTTAAAAACACAAAATTAGAAAGTGGATACAATTTTGAGGACCAAAACCGAACTATTTTTTGAAGTATTGGTGATTTTAGTTCATATTATTTCAGTATAGAACTTCTCCTATCGGCTCTGACCTTTAAGACAAAAATTCAAATTTTCCTCGCACATATTTGTACAAAAAAAAAATGTTGAGTTTTGACTCATTTTTTGTTTTCTTTTGAATTCTGATAAGGCTTTGTTGGTTTTGTTTCTTATCTTTATTGATTGCATTTCGTTATGAATTTAAGAGGTCAGTTCCACAATCTATTAAACTTTAGAGTTCAGTTCAATGAAACTTGGGTTTTAAAATTAAAACAAGTTCATTAAACTAATTATAAGATTAAAAGTAATGTTTTTTTTCCTTAATAGAATCATTAAATAAGAACTATATATTGATGTGAATAGAATACGAACACATTAATTTTGGTAAATTTCTTTCTATATCAATAGATTTTATGATCCTAATTTTCTACCTAATTATTAAAATTGATATTTTATATTTTCTATCGTCAGATGGAAACGAACACTCTCATTTTCAAATAGATGAAAATTGACTTAGGAAGTCATCCATCTTGAAATTTAGCTAAGAAAATTTGAGCAAATCAATTTCATTTTTTTTAAAGAGCTTTGACATTATTGTCTCTATTTTCTTGACAATACTTTTGCAATATGAAGAATATTCTAGACATATTCTGTATATATATATATATATATAAAAGTATTGAAAATTTGCATTTATAATCCCCTTTTAAAAAATTAATTAATTCATTCCCAAAATTACTACATTTTTCTACACTAACAAAATTTCCAAGCTGATTAAAAAAATAAAATAATTTTACTAATGAGTAAATGAAGCTATAAAATCAATTGAAACAAAAAAAAAAAAAAAAAAAAAAAAA